>JARDYH010000006.1:67922500-68520000 GCA_029215795.1 Anniella stebbinsi | reverse complement strand
GAAGTTCTGACACTGGTAACATTGTGAAATGTTGGTTTGCTTGTAGTCATGAAGCAGTATATTGGCTACACAGTTGAACAGAGTTCTAAAATATAAATAAGTACTTTTTCTAACTAAAGTTAACTGCAACCTGCAAACCTTCCAGCTGGAATTAATGTTTGACTGTATGATAAATGGTTTCTATGGCACTAGGACAATGTAAACAACAAAACTTCCACTTTGGTTTACCTGATTGCTCTTGAAATGAAAGCTTGTCCTTATATGACCCACCATGCTTTGGTAAAAGTATAGCATTTCTCTCAAGTTTATTTGATATTAAAGTACTCAAGGGGGGGAAATTATTAAACTGAAAGTTTAGCATCATGAAAATTTAAATCCCAAGTGGTATATCAACATTAAAAGAAACTTTGGACTGCTAATCCTAGGAAATGAGTTTTATGGATTGAATTCAACAAGGCTTCAGAAATGGTTCCATCTGCTGCCTAGCAGCTGGTGAAAGGATAAATTTAATTCATTAATTCATTTGGAAAAAAGGATCCAAGTAGTAAAGACTTCATTGCTCATAATGCATATAGGTGGAAATCAAATCTGAATTTTGGCATAATAGATCTTCTTTGATAATGAGCAATATTTTTGTCACTATTTTTCCAACAATCCTGAAAATGTATCTAACATGTTTTGAATGATATGAACCACTGTTTTCTTTTTTAAAAAATAATTGTAGTTATAAGAGTATAGTTGTATTCTCAATGTATCAGCCTGTGGCTTCAGGCTTACATTCCATTTTCTTTGTTATTATAACTTCTTTATAACTTTTAAAAGCTGATATTATGCTCTGAAACACATTATAGGTTTACTCTACCTAAAAGTAAGACACTTGAAGGGGCTATGAGCTGTTATCCATATCCATTCAAAGTTTTCATTTACTACTCCAAATTAAAACGTACTACACACATTCCAAATTCAAGAGTCAGAGGTCATCCGGAAGTTGAAAACTAACTTGAAAGGCATACCTTTCACATTTTTATTGTGTTCTTCCTTCAAATGTACTATATAAAGAAGTTTTACAGCAGTCATACATTACAATCAAGTAACTTTTTTGTTGTTGGTAATTTAACTGTGGTACAAGAAGTTAACGTAACTCTTAGATATAGTTATTTTAACAGGTACTTTGGTAGAAATTACTGATTTAAGTAAGAATTCAAATAAAATAAAATAAAATAAAATAAAAGGGAGTGGGTAAAGAAAGAGGAATAGAGAAGGGGAGAGTAGGGGGGAAGAGAAAAATCACTGTTCAGGGCAAATAATTTGTTTATCTTCTTATCTTCTGTGAAATCTATGTTTTAAAATAGAGCAGTGAACGAGAAGTTATCTAAAGTTTAAAACACCACCCTAAAGTATTGCCCGATTTCCCTTAATTTCATTACTTTTAACCTTAGATAGGAAGGCAAATATGACTATCGTGATGAATGTGATTGATGAATGCAAGAAATGATAAAGTTTAGATACAAAAGCAATTATAATACATGCCATGTTGAGCATGTAAAATGTATGCATTCATGAGTGTTTCTGCCTGAGATGATGATTTCATGAATGATATTTGGCTTTCCCTGTCTCCTCTCTAGCCCACAGCTCACTGTGGTGGGTTTGTTGGATTTACTATAAAGGTTCTGTTCGCACCCTGTGGGTTGGGTTAAGAATTAGGATTTATGCATTTACTTCTACTGCTGCATTGTTTATACAGCTTTGGTTTAGTTTTGATCCCTTTTTTTGCCTTTGAGGCTCTTCCACAGTGTCAGCTGCTGACTGATAGTAGGAGAACGGCCTCGTGGTGTGAATGAAAGGGACCTAGCGGTTGGTAAACAGAGATAAGGAATAAATAGAGCACAGGCAAAAGGAGATAGTTCTGTGAGAGCCCAGATTGCCGCCAGTCTGTTCAAGTGAGATGCAGTGCCTGTCCTTTTCCCAGATTAAATTAGTGTGCGAAATCTCCAGTGACCTCCTCCCCTTCTCCCCATACTCTTTAGCCAAGCTGCACAGCCTCTGCTGTAAAGTATTCATTTTATCCAGGGACAAGTTGGACAATAGAACGCTCCCTGATACTTATGGACAGCTGTCGTCATTCAGAGGGCTTTTCAGCATTTCATTTTTCATAGGAGTTAAAAGGGTTTATGCCTTGTAACTGAAGAGAGGGCAGAAACACATGGATGCCAACTCTGAGGTTGCCTGGAAAAAGGGGGGAGAACACAACAACACACCTTTGCCAACCTGTGAAAGCCTGCTCATCATGCTGTTTTGCTGTTGTTTAAAAGGATTTCAGTACGATAATGTTATTACACTGAAGCATGAACTGGTTGGAGGAAATAATAACAATCAACTGCAGAAACACGCAGGGTCTCCAAAGTTACTGCAATTAATAAAGGTCACCAATGCAAACCTTTCTGACTGTCCCATTCCATTCTTCCCCATTGTTTGTGTTTAAATCGGCTGCCTCTTCCCTTCAGCAAGCTCCCAAGAAACATTAAAGCCTCATGAGATACCTCTGTGGTCTCATTTTTTTTAGTGATTTACTGCAAATATATTCAGCATCGGACTGATTAAATAGACCTTCGGCAACCTTGAGGGTCACTGTGTAGAGTATGTACATAGAAAATGCATCAGCCCATTGTACCCTGGAAGCTAATGAGATTGGTCGTTAAGTAAATGACACAAAGCCTACAAAAAAAAAGCTAAGCAGCTCACTAGAGTATCACAGAGTGTCCCTGCACACCACACAACGACACAAACACTGGACTAACCTAGCCCACCCCTGCTTTATTCTACATCACTGCTTCCCTGATGTCAGCGCGAGAGGCAGAACAAAGGCTAAAAGGCACACGGTAAGTCAGTCTGACAATTATGCCCTAGGGAAAAAGTCGAGCAAAATCTTAGCCTAACCATAGGCTTGAAAGTCCATTTTGGACAAGTAGGTCATAATGAAGGGATTGCTTTTGTGTCACTTCAGAACAGGGGGGAATATCTTTTGGAATGGGTGCCTTTTTCTCTCTGTGTCATCTTTACAAAAGTTTTGAATTTCTAAAGTAAAGCATAATGGGCTGCTCAGTGAACTTAACATTGCTGTGAGGATGCTGTGGGGAGAACTGCATTCTTGATCAGATCTGAAATGCAATAAGTGCTACTCCAGCTGAACCCCATCTGTACAAACGTCCACTCTTTTCTAGCTTTCTTTTAAAGATACACAATAGAAATATCTGTGTATTATTTTCAAATTTCAGTCTACTTGCCAGATGCTTATTCCCCCTGAATAAATGGCATGGCATTTAGAAGCATGTGAACAGAATTGAAGCTTGTTATCATCTTGGATATTCAGAGAAAAGCCAGAGTATTAAATCATGGTATCTTTCCCCCAATCCTTTATCCACTTGCTTTTTATTGAAAATAAAATAAAGGTGTGAGGAGGCGTTGATTACAATCATAACACCAATAGCTGGGTTGTTGTTGTTTATTAAAAAATACAGAGTACAAAAAAGCTGCTAATCTCATTTGTTTGCCTGTGTATATGTTGTTTTAACGTGGAGTGGTGTTGATTGAGCTTAGTACATCAAAGAATCCACTCCATACACCTCTATCTTTTTTTTTCATTCTTAAAAAAAATGGCAACAGGAAGTTGAGAGAAAGTCTTGCTTCTGCACCTGAAACATTTTCTGCTGTTTTTACCTTCAAATGCACAGGAATGGGAGGAAGCGGAATAAACTTCAAGTAACAGTTACAAGATATTCAGATAAATCCATGTTTTATGCTAAAATTCTGAAATGTGTTGATAAAAGCAATAATGATCATATATTTCCCTTTGATAAAGAGTTAAAATATAAAATCCAGTGTGTTTGCTTTTGCATTACCACATTTCATGATCTATCTTTTGTAATTTAGAAGCTATTACATTTTTAAAAAAAGAAGCTTGTACATTTGATTTATAAACCTACATTAGACCAATCAGATGGTTTCATCAAACTTTACCTGCCCTACAAAATCTTATCTTAAACACATGTACTAGGAAGCAAGTTGTCACTGATTTCAACATTACTTACTTCCAACTACTACAGGTATTTATCATTGAAACCTAAAACTGCAATCCAACAAGGATTTTAACATAGATTACAGAAGAGAAAGATAATATTATTTGTGCATGCAACATATGTCATAGACAAATTGCCACGAGTTAATATTCTCTATAGAATGTTTTAAAAAGTTAAATTATTAACTGTGTTAATAGTGTGATTAGTAATCTGTACATGGAAAGTACCAGGTTACTCATCTACAACTGTACTTTACACCTTCAATTTCTTCTGCTTGGATAGCTGAATGAGAAGTGTGTGAACAAGCTCAAGTTGCTAATTATGATTTTACCATATGTTCTTGGTGTTTGTACCTCAGTAACATGTATGTTTGTTTAAATTCCATAAAACATTGAGTACAACTGTTAGTTGTTACCAATAATAATAATAATAATATAAAATAATTCCCATGTTAGAAGCATAATTGTATCTAGTATCCCATATTAAATTCACTAGAAAGCATAAAGTTTCAGCTCTAAACTGAGCTTTCCTAATTTATCTTAAGTGAGTAGTTCATTTTCCTCTGTAAGTCTGCGTTTTTACCCACAGGTGTGATTTTTCATGGTGAAATTTCATAGCACCATCAAGTGGTTATTATTATATTGTTTTTGCATCTTAGGTAGCAATCTTGTGGACACTTAACTGGGAGTAAGCTCTGTTCAGCTGAGAGAGACTTTCTCCTGGGTAAACATACATAGGATTTGTGCTCTTATAATGAATGATGCTTATATTTGTTAAGTCTACACACCCAGACGTTGCTTTTCCAAGACAATTATGATGGCTCTTTGCTAGTTTACAGAGGTAAAAATGCATTTTGCAATGCTCTAAAGAATTATGCCTTCAATATTTGTCTAGCAATGATGTATCCGCCAGACTCTCTGACAGCATTTTTAAAGCCCATGACAGTTCTATAAGTTTCCTCCCCACACACACTTTCTTTCATAAGCATGTCTGTATCCCAAAGTCAGATAAACAGGAACAGCTACTGCACATGTTGTTCCGACTGGCCATATGTATCCTTTTATGTCTGGGACAGGGCATGGTGCTCTAAAAGTACTCTGACAGGAAGAAGCCTCATCTTGGACAAGATGGTCCAACAGTGGCCACTGACAACCTTTTAATTTCCTATCTTAAACTCTATGAACTTGCTTTATTCTAACACTGGATTTCCCCCTATTCTGATTTCAGAAACCAAAAGCTGCCAAGTGTTTCATCCATCTTTCTAGAATAATCTTTTTGGGGGGAATTATAGATAGTTCTTTCCCAGGCTGAGATGTACCATGTTACCTGTGTAGTGATGTATCATATACCGAATGCTAAGTGCAGCAGTTGAAATCTAAATCTCTGTGTTGGCACTGGACTGTGTAAATCAAGACAGCTTTGGAGACAGACAGTCCTGTCCCTGTATGTGTGTAAATAGTTGTTTCTGATAACTTCCAACACACACACAAAAAATGTTTTGTACTGAATTTGAATAACTTCATTCAAAAATATGTGTAAAATTAAGTTTACAATTCCAACTCTCACCCAAAATGAAAATAAAATAAGTCCCTGGCAACTTCAGGTAGCAGTGATGGGGAAAACTTCTATCTGAAACCATGGAGAGATGCTGCTAGTCCAAGAAGAAATAATGGGCAAGATGGTAAAATAGACCAACCTGGTATAAGGCAATGTCCTATATTTCCTATTTTAAAGGGGATAAAGCTAGATTTATGTTTGAAATATATTGCCAAAAGTTAATTTTTTGCCAATGTATTCATTATAAGCTCTTGGTTTGTAGGGGAAGTAGTTCTGACAAATCTGAGAAATGCAAGTATCCCGATGTTCAAGAGATGATGCACATGCTTAACTTTGTTCTACTAAGTAAGTGGGACGAAATAATGCACCTAAGGATATCTGTAGGTTCTTCAGGTCAAACCTATTTTCATTTTAGGTGAGATTTAGAACTATGCAATTATACTTTGCAGAGTCATTATTCAGGTTATTCTGTTTATGAGTTACTGACTCTGAAAAGTTTATGGGTTGGATCCAGGCATAGTCATGCTTGGAGTACACTCATTGGCTGAATTCAGACAACACGATAGTCAATGGTGGGGTAATAATCAACTTTACAGTTGTTCATCTAGGGGTTACTCCCCACACAACATGGTAATAAATAATCAACTGTGGTGTGGATTAGGATCAGCGCTGAGTTGACTGTAGCAGCATTCAGACGACACAATAGTCAATACAACTGACGATTGTTCCCCCCCCCCAGTTGCTTATTGTGTCATCCGAATTCAGCCATTGAAATCAATGGGACTTAAATTAGTTATAATTTACATGTCCCTTTGATTTCAATGGCTCTACTCTAAGCATCACTAGTCTGGATCCAACCTGTTTTCTAGAGCTGCTTAGACTTATTACCAGTGTTATCCCTTCCCTTTTCTCATAATGCAACAGGAAATGTATCCCCATATACCAGCTATGTAAAAATGACACCCCACCCCACCCCATTATCAGGATACATGTGAAGCAGCTGGATTGGCAGAACAAAATGTTAATGGTTCCAAAGGCACTTTTATGGACTATCAGGTCGATAATCCCTGCACTAAGAAGGATTTAGATGATGCAGAATACTGGTTCTGTTTATTCGCAAGGTTTTTTAAGCCCACTTAAAAAGTGATCAAAGAATTTTTTTGCCTTACCAGCAGCAATATGATACTGCATAAAATAGTTTGCACTCTCAAAAACTGCATCTGTAGCCTCTAACTGATATTTACAATGTCCAAATACAATCAAACATTTAAATGGGATTGATCTCCAAAAGAGACTGTGTTTTCACAATGCTGAATAAAATTGTTCTTCAGTGACATTTTCTTGTCCCTTAATTATAGTATGAAGATATAAATCCATTTGCCAACAAAATTGCTCTTTTTCTAAATTATGGAATTTGTGCTTGCAAAAACAGTGGGGCAATTTAAACTTACAGTGCTCTTTTGCATTAGTCTCTTGCAGCCTGATCCTAAACATGTTTACTCAAAAGTAAGTCCTACTGAGCGTAAATGAGACTTACTCTCAAACATGTGTATATGGAATTGCAGCCTTAAATGTATATAGGATGTATCACCCTAAATTTATTACAAGTATAGATGTCAATCTCTTGTTACACATCTAAATTTCGTATTAACATCAGAGTAATACCAGAAAACTTATGTTTTTCCCTTACCTGGGCATGCAATGAATGTCAAAAAAGAAAGGGTTAACAGTTAGGTTTTCCAAAATAAGATAATACTAGTATCCTGTTCTTAAAAATAGATTGAATATGACTATCCAGTGCAGACAATAAGCCACTGAGAACTATGCAGACCTTGCTGGGTGAAATTCCAGGACAACATTCCAGTGATTAGAATATGCCACTTTTACCAGCTTTTTGTCCAAATAATGATGATTTTTGTACAAATTAAGTTTTCCCTACTTTAGGAAACAAAAATCAAAAGGTAGCCCTACATATGTATGCTTGACTGTGTGAAAGCAAAATAATTATTCCTCAAAAGATCACTCAGGCTAGAGAAGTAAAGTACATAAGGTTTAAGTTTGTGGAAAATTTGCTTGAACAGAGCTTTATCTGCTCTGTATGTGAACCATCACTCTCAGCAAAAAAGGGTTAAAGAAAATGCATTCTGTTGCATCTGCTTATTAAATCCCTTACTTTAGTAGAAATTCAAATTTTGTAAGATTATTCGTTTTATTGATGCATATAATTATAATCACAAGCCATCTGCTGATTTGGCAGGCATGGTTAAAATCTCTAACTCTCATAACCTTTCAAGTACAGTGCCCTTGGGACTCTATTTCACTTTTATATTTTGGAAAACACATATGAACAAACAGGAGAGGTCATATGCCGAAAGTCAGACCTGTTAAAAATCCCTCAGTATTAGAGATTCTGAACCTAAGAGTAAAGAAAGTATTTTTTTTCCCTGAGTATTGTGTGTATGTTTTTTTTTAAAAAAAATCTATCTTCAGGAAGAGATTATTCTCTCATGCAGTTGGGGAATTTGAATTTTTGCTAGGGATTAAAGCTTTTTTTCTCCCACTCTTGGGACCAGGGTTCCATGTCTAAACTAAAAGAACAAATATTGCTCAATTTGGTTATCACAGGTGAATGGAACACATTTGACTTTGCCTGTATTTGAAGCACATTTTGTTTAGAGACCTGGTCTAGTAGTGGCTAAAACACTAAGCTACAAACTGAGAAGTCCTGTGTTCAGATCCTACCATGAACTCACTAGGTGTCCTTAGTGAGATTTCTCTGCCTCAGTCATAGTCTGCAACATGGAGATAATAATACTGACCTCCCTTACAAGATTGTTGTAGAGAGATTACAACGAGATAATTATGTAAAGTACTTTAGGCATTTGAAAGTGATATATTCATGCTAATTATTAGTAGTACATGGACATGCAATTTAAAAAACTCTTTTTGGACTTTAGCAGTGCTTCTGTTTCCAATAAGGGAGAACTGATTATTTGTTTTGCACTAATGGCTGCCTTTCACCATGAAGATCAGAGACCTTTAATTTTGAGGACTAAATGTGTTAATACACACAATGTAGCACTTTATCTCTATTGTCCCTGGCCTGTGTTTTGGAAAACAATTAAGTATATGCACATTTGCATCCTACTGGCCATTTGTTTTTATTTGTCAGGTGTGACACACTCTTGGCTTCTGTTGGCAAGACACATGAAAGTTTGTGGATGATCAAACTTGAATGATACTGAAACAATTTTTCATCTGAAAACTCTGGAACATGGAATAACATGGAGGAATTGGTGAGGGAGTGAAGGGGAGCTGAAGGCTACAGGTGTAAAACTTGAAGTACTAAGGAAATGCTACAAATCCAATATAGCTAACCATGCACACACACTTTGCCATTAGGATGCCATCTTTTAGGCCCCATTTATTACATTTCCCACTGAATCATAAAGCTAAAACGTTGCCTCCTGTTCAACAGAAGATACATGAAAGAATCTATGCAGCATGCATATTACTTTACACCTTTTGGGAGGTTTGATTATCTCACCATACACACACACACTCCTTTATGGGGAAACAGGAGGTACATGCACATGTTTAAAAGTATCTGCACAGCTGAAACTAGGGAAACTGGCTGACTGTAGCTCTGGTTTATTTTGCAACCAATTAAGTATGACATCTGTTGAAACTCAGGAAACCAAGACTCCCTTCCCCCTTTTCAAAGAGTTATTTGTACTGCTTGTCTTTCACGCGGAAATCACAAAGGATCATTTCAGGAATCAAGAACATGATACACCAAGTCAACGGAAACCAATTTAAAAGGCTAGATTTGTGTGAGTTTATTTGGGCGGTAGAAGCCACAACCCAACCTTCAGGCACAAAAATATAATGATTGTCACCTACTGAAAGATATGTTGTCATCACACTTAGCTTTACTTGTACAGTTGCATATCCATCAACCTGATTGTCAACTGCCACATGGGAAACCAATCCTTTGGAGTGTCGACCCATTGGGAGAAGAATGTTTGCCATGGTGAAGTTCCTGGTGAAATTCCCTCTTCATCACAACAGTTAAAGTTGCAGGGGCCCTGCCTTCTTTTGTATATGGTCACTCTAGTATAGTGCCTGCAACTTTAACTGTTGTGATGAAGAGGGAATATCACCAGGAACTAATTGCATACAAATGACACTGGCTGAAATTCCCTTTTCTCTACAACTGTTAAAGTCACATGAGCCCTGTCCTCCTTTTCATATGGTCAGCCTACCTAACCATGGCTTAGCATGTTGTATGAACAGGCCCTCTGTGAAGTTCACGTCTGGGACCGAGATCTCTTGCTGTGGGGAGGCTGTTGTCAGTGCTATTTTCAGTTGCAAAAGTAATATATGATCCAGCCAGTTCCAAGTAGCAGATTCAATAATAAAAATGTCCTTTGGTTGGGTTTATTTTTGTTACATGTTAAGAGATGTATCGTTTGGTGAAGAACCTAAAACCTGGTTGTTTAGGCAAGTTTTCATGTGCCAATGCTGTCTTCTGCTGAATCTTGCTGTTAGTTTTTGCTGTCATGTTGCTGTTTTTACATTATTCTGTTTTTGATTGCTGTGTATCTTGCTGTTTTTAAATTCACTTGTGAAAAGTGACCTGGGGTGCCCTTGGGGAATGAAAGTGCAGGACACTAAGTACTGTAAATCACTAAATAAAATGCAAAGGGATTCTTTCCAAATATACTATCCATCGAAGAACTCAAAGGTTCCAGCTGAGAGATATTCAAAATGTAATGAAGTGCTGGATTCAGGAAAATATCAACCTTTTTTTTTATTATTCTGCCTAGGCATTACAACCTTTCATGGTTCTTATTAACAATATGTGTAAGGAAAGGTACGTTTTAAAGCTGCAGGACTTTTAAAGAAATTGCCTCTTTACTTAGGGCATAATCTTATGCACATTTGGACAGTAAAAAAATAGTTCTACAACTCCCAGCATTCCCCAGCTAGCTATGCTATACTAGCTGGGGCATGCTGGGAGATGTATTTATTTATTTATTTACTGCATTTTTATACTGCCCAATAGGCAAACCTCTCTGGGTGGTTTACAAAAATTAAAATCATAAAAACCATTCAAAATATAAAACGACAGTATAAAAACATAATTTAAAATACACTATAAAATACAACCAGGATAAAAACCAAGCATAATGTGTTCTCGTTGGCCAGTCCCCGTTAACAGTCTGGCTGCCCTGCTTTGTACCAGTTGAACTTTCTGGACCATTTTCAAAGGCATCCCCACGTATAACACATTGCAGTAATCCAGACAAGAGGTTATCAGAACGTGGATAACTGTAGCTAGGCTATCTCTGTCCAGATGAAGGTGCAGTTGGTATATCAGCCTAAGCTGATAAAAGGTGCTCCTTGCCACTGAGTTCACCTGTGCCTCAAGTGACAGTTCTGGATCCAGTTGCACCCCCAAACTATGGACCCGATTCTGTAGGGGGAGTGCAACCCCCTCCAGAACAGGGTGAACATCACCTAGCCGGATAGATGAACCACCCACAAACAGTACCTCCATCTTGTCTGGATTGAGTCTGTGTTTATTGGCCCTCATCTAGTCCATTATTATGCCAAGGCACTGATTCAGAACAGCCACTGCCTCACCTGGATTTGATGAAAAGGAGAGGTAGAGCTGGGTGTCATCCGCATATTGATGATACCTCAGCCCACATCTCCGGATAACCTCTCCCAGCAGTTTCATGTCAATGTTGAATAACATAGGGGATAAAATAGAACCCTGTGGAACCCCATGGCCAAGGTGCCATGGCACAGAGCGATAATCCCCCAGCACCACTTTCTGGAATCTGCCATCCAAGTAGGAGTGGAACCACTGCAACGCAGTGCCTCCAACTCCCAGCCCAGACAACCTATCCAGAAGGATACCATGGTTGATGGTATTGAAAGCCGCTGAGAGGTCCAAGAGAATCAACAGGGTCACACTCCCCCTATCCCTCTCCTAGCAAAGGTCATCCCACAGGGCGACCTTGGCAATTTCCGTTCCACACCAGGCCAGAAGCCCGATTGAAATGGATCTAGATAATCTGTTTTATTCAAGAGTGTCTGGAGTTGTCCTGCAACCACTCACTCAAGCACCTCTCCCAGAAAGGGGATGTTAGCCACTGGCCTATAATTGTTAACAACCTCCAGGTCCAGGTTAGGCTTTTTTAGGAGTGGTCTAATTACTGCCTCTTTTAAAGAGGCCGGCACCACTCCCTCTCTCAGGGAGGCATTTACAACCTCCTGGACCCAGCCGGCAATCCCCTCCTTATTTGATGTAATAAGCCATGAAGGGCAAGGGTCAAGCACACAGTGGTCAACTGGACTTGGCCAAGCACCTTGTCCACATCCTCGGGCCTCAATAACTGAAACTCATCCAGTAAGACTGGACCAGACGGTGCTCTGAATGCCTCTACTAGTGGAACTGCATTAAGTGTGGTGTCCAATTCGTGACAAATCTGAGTGACTTTATCTTCAAAGTGCAGTGCAAACTCATTGCAGCATGCTACTGAGGATATGTTTTTCTGTCCAAACATATATAGGATTGCACCCTTACAAATCTAGTGTTGAAGAGGAAGGTAGTCCTTGTATTGTTGATATATTGCTTGTTGAACTACTACATTTGATTTGATCCTACATCAATTGAGTAATCCTGTGCTTCATCCTCAGAGCCCAACTCATGCTTTTCTTTATCCACGTCTCTTCTTCTGGTAGCTTTGCCAATCTTTCCCCATTTTCCCATTCAGCTCTGCTGAGGCATGTGTTTCTGCTGGCTCATTCACATCTGATTTCAAAATGCAGTTTAGAAATCACCTCTTGTTTGCATTTTACAGGCTGAAATGTGCTGCTTCTAAAACACTACAGCTGATGCCTGCAGAGAAACTGAAGCCCTCAATATGAGCTATTATTTCTATAATCACATTTCTCACCCGGGCTCTCCTGTATCATTTCGTCCCCTTGTACAGTCACAGTGGTCGAGTCTGTAATACAGCTGCTATGTAATTGTAAGTAAGCAAAACTTTTCTAGGAATATCAAAACCTAGTCCTCATCACCAGTTGCCACTCATATGAATGAATGCACACTTCATAGCCACATTCATAAGTTTGCATCCCAGTGTTGCAAAATGTGGAGGCAGAACCAGAAAGACTATTGACAGTCTAAGAGGGATTTCAAGAGTTCCAGATGGAGGGATATTTCCATACTTCATCCTCCCATTCCCTGGTAGCTGAAGCTCAAATCTACTGCCCCTAATGATGCCACTTTATAATCCAGGATTCTCATTCTGATTTTCTTTAACTATTGCACAATGTTGTGGTTTGAACAGGTTAGTTACTTGTTGCTATGCATATTGACTCAAAGATACTTTCCTAACTCATGGCTGCCAGATTGGAAAGCACCTCAGTTACACCATTCAAGTTCTTGGTCTGCCCAGCAGATTAGTTTTTTCGGGTTGCATTCTTGAGATATGTAGAGAAGTAGCATGAAATGGCTCACTTCGTAACTTGGTAATAGTGACATAAGCTTCTAGAAGGCTTTGGATGTGTATCTGAGGGACAAAGGATGGCAGCCGCATCTCTAATTGCCTTTTCCTCTCAGTGATATCTAGTACAGGTTACACAAATGATTTCTAGGGACAGTAGAATTTTGAGAAAGTTTTGGAAGGAGGTGAAAGTGAAGTTTGACCATGTGCTGATTATTATATAAGAGCAGAGGAGAATTGTCATTGATAGAACCCAACTCCATCCTGGCTAGTCTCCCAGTTAACATCCCTGGTCTGAACTAAAAATAGGATATAGGTGTAGAATGGCAGGACTATATCAGAGCAAACACTGAGTAACACATGGGATCTTATATCAAAATCAATTGACCAAGAATGTATAAAAGGAGGATAAAATTAAAATAACTTTCAAATGCCTTTTAAATGATTCCTTGTAAGCATGTGATGTAATTATTGTAATCCTTCTGATTGTTTTGTATAGAGCATTACATTCCTTTTTGTGATTCTAATACATTTACAAGAAAAGAGTCTCTCTCTTCCATGTGGTTGTCAGATTTTGAGTATTACTTCGTGCCCTTTCTTCATCCCTTCTGACACCGAATGATGGGACTTAGCTTTGAGGGATTAGGCACCCTCCTACCACTAAGTAATTATATCCAAGTTCACTTCTACTGACACATTTACCTTGTGTACTATCTGAACATAACCTCCAGATTTGGTAGCGTAAGGGCCACATTTCTCTTTATGTCTGCCTTTTAACTCAGAAGAGACCTAGATGTCCTGTTTATTGTTAGAAACAAGTTCAAGTAACGGCTGGTTTTATATTTCCAAACCTATGGTTTATTCCTTTCTCCCAACAGCCTTTTGTGCACCCTGAAACTCTGGTGTGCATCTTTCACAATCTAATGATCTAATGAAGCCTGCACAACTCCTCTTGCACTTCATCTTGAGAGTCTTCCAAAACTTCCAGGATCAGAGGCAGCATGAACATTGGGAAAGAGCTGTTGTCATGCTTATAGGCTTCCCCATCAGGCTTCCCCATCAGGGTTTGCTGTCATGAGAAATAGGATACTGCATTAGATAGGTCTGATCCAGCAGGGTGCTTCTTCCATTCAGTCTTTGGAGGTTTTCCATCCTATCCAGGTTTTTCTCTACCATTTATCTACTCTGTTCTACTAAACAAACTCCCTACTTTGTGAAATTTTGTTGAGTCCTAATAAAGGGATGGCAGTTTTTTTAAAAAAAAAATATTACAGCTTGTCATCATCATGAGATTTCAGGATTTTATTCAAGTGTTTCAGCATTTGTTGACTAGGATGTTTCTCATTACCGTGGTTGTAGCAGCACCGGCCCATGGTGAACCCATGTGGGTGAAGTCAGGAGTGGAGTATTGACATATAGTTCAGTTCAGCAATGTTACAGGACTACTTCTATAAATGTTTCTTTTCTTTTTTAAAAAGAGCTTGGGCTATTGGATGGTATAGAAATGTAAGAGAGAGAGAGAGAGAGAGAGAGAGAGAGAGAGAGATGACAGATAGAGGCCACTGAGAGAAGAACAGGGTGATATGTCACATCAGCAATGACTAGCTAACAACTGAGCAGCTTTTGAGCTGCTCCTGCTGCCCTCCCCTTCCTGGGGTGTCTGCAGGGCCCTGAACTGAAGCACAAGCTGAGTCTGGCTTTCTCCTCATGAGGATAAGAGATCTCATGCGTCAAGACAGGCATTGTGCCTTTGACTTCAGTTGAGACAAGCTGCTG
Source organism: Anniella stebbinsi (assembly GCA_029215795.1). Lineage (NCBI taxonomy): Eukaryota > Metazoa > Chordata > Lepidosauria > Squamata > Anniellidae > Anniella > Anniella stebbinsi. The sequence continues at coordinate 68,505,068 of JARDYH010000006.1, read as the reverse complement.
CCCCTGCTTCTTGAATGTGATCTTGGAAGGGCTAGAACTGGGCTGTGGGACAGGCAAGGTGTATGAGCCCCCTTGAATTTCTGGTCTCCCTCAGCAGGTCATTTTTTCAGGTGGTGATCTTAGGCTCTACAGACTCTTTTGAAACCCATTGGGGTAGGGCTGGCGAAAGATTCCTCCTCTGAGGAAGAGGTTTCATCTAGTTCTGGGATGGTCCTAAATGGTAGGTGGTGGGGCATTGTATGTAGAGGCAGTGCTTTTTTTTTTTTTTTTTTAAAGAGTCTAGGTCTTCAGAATTCAGACTTGCCATTTGCCCTTAATCTTGAGTTTGTAGGAACTTATTGTCAGTGGTGGGGAAGATACTTTGTACATGCTCAGAGGTTCTTCTTTCAAAACTGTTTCTTTAAAGAAGGGGTGGGGCCACAGACAGGAGGAATATTGCTAAAGGCCATAGTTCAAGGAGGAAGGATGTGGGTGCCAGATCAAAAGTGCCTCCATGGGTCTCCCCCCCCGTCCAATTTACCTTACCGGATCCAGCTATTATATGCCATTTTTCTTCAGAGATGATATTATTTGTTGACAGAAGTCACTAGGGTACAACACTATACATATCTATTCAAAAGTAAGGCTTATTAAGCACAAAGGGCCTACTCCCAGGAAGTTGGCTGTGGGATTGCAGCCTTAATATGTTAAACGACATTTTGTTTTCTGCCCTGGTCTCACCCTGAAGATGCAAAGCTTAGCCCATTACATTTATGGTAGGCTGAAATTCAAGTCAGGGCTCATGTAACTGTAACAGTTGTAGAGAAAAGGGAATTTCAGCCAGTGCCATTTGTATGCAGTTAGTTCCTGGTAAAGACCCTCTTCATTACAACTGTTAAAGTTGCAGGCACTATACTAGAGTGACCATATACAAAAGAAGGCAGGGCCCCTGCAACTTTAACTGTTGTGATGAAGAGGGAATTTCACCAGGAACTAATTGCATACAAATGACACTTGCTGAAATTCCCTTTTCTCTACAACTGTTAAAGTTACATGAGCCCTAACCTGGTCACCCTACCACTATGCTCAGTGCTGGCTCCAGGTTTTGGAGGGCCCTTGGGCAACACACCTTGAATTGACAGGCAGAGAGCCAGGGAGCAAGTAGGCAGCGGCATCTATGACTCCTCTCCTTCTCACCACCTCCATTGTCTGGGCCAGAGTGAGAGGCGGGTGAACAAGCAGGTTGCAAGGGTGAACAGGCTGAGCACTTGTTTATGGGCCCATACTGGGGTTTGGGCATTTGGCATGTGCCTGACCATGCCTACCTTTGACTCTGGTCCTGATTATGATACTGAGTATATATTAAGAAATTCACAAGTGTTCAACTGTATGGTTTTTGTTTTTTTTACTATTGAGCACCCAGGGATAGAGTGGTAGTGGTAGTTGTAAATAGTTTGTTCATGTCATTAATTGCTAATGAGATCACTGATGGCTTTAGATAACATTGCTGTTTTATCGCTTTCTCTTTGCAACATTCATTTTTTTAGTACATTAAATGCTAATCACCTTGAATGTTTTGATAGAAAGGCGGTGTGTATAAATGGGGTAAATAAATAATAAATAATGGCTTGGATCTGGAAGGAGAAAAGAGGTTTTTCTTCAATCCCCCCCCCCCGGCAGCACTCTGCAGCAGCACCCATGCTGGTCTAGAATGTTCCCCTACTAGGGATGTCTGTCACCAGGAAATCTGGCCCTTTTTGAGCTAGCCAGACTTCTGCCCTGACTTAGCTTGCATTTGCGAACCAAGCCATACTTTTTCTCTGAATTCTGGAGACTTGTTGTTGTTGTTGTTGTTGGTGGTGGTGGTGGTGGTGGTGGTTTACAGAAATAGACATTTGACAAGTTGCAATTACAAATTTCAGCCACAATTTGCATAAGTTGCATAAGTTGCATCCAAAATATGAGTTAAATTTATGAATGCCTATTTCTACAAATTGGGAGAGAGAGAGAGAATCCAACCCACCCACTCCAACTGGATTCCTCCGACATCCCTACTCCCAGCCATCTGGAGTAGGGAGGTTGGAGAGGGTTACTGAGACCTAGAGTGTCCCATTTCATAAGCAGTTCCATTCTGGATCCAATTACATGTTGACTATGGAATCATTTTTTGTTCTTGAGGCTGCTACAAACGTAATGCAACTTTAGTAGAATGAACTCAGTTATTTAGGGGGATAATTTCCAATGCACCTAAAATCCTATTACCTCTGATTACACCTATACCATGTTCTAAGATGGAGATCAGTGGTGGTTAAATTTTGCCCCGTAGACAGTTCATATGACATTCAAGAAACTGATTAGAATTAAGAGAAGGTATACGTAGGGCACAATTCTATGCTTGATTAGACAGGGGGGAATCCTTCAACTCCCATGATGTCTGGGAAATGCTGAGAGTTGTAGGACTTTTTAGTTGTTGTCTAAACTTGTATAGGGTTATACCCTTAATGCACATATGTAATACTTGGGCGGTGGTGGGAAGATACTAAGATGACAAGAGAATTAAGCATTTAGTCAGAAGAAGACCAAAGTGGTGGGGAGTGTGTTTATTCTATTACATTGTTTGGTTTTAGCAGTTTTATCCTGTTTTTTCCCTCTCAGGCAGGCATGAGGAACCTCTGGCCCCAGGCCAAATACAGCCCAAGGGAGGTTCCCATCCAGCCTGTTTGTCCCACTGCCTCTCCTCAGGCCCTGCTCCCTCTGCTCAGGGAAAGGCTGTTCTTTACAATCACCACCTGATTGGGGCTAAGAGCTTTTCCTTCCTGAACTGTGGCAAAGTGCAGCCAGAAAGGCAGGACATTTCCCCTCTCTCTCTGTGGGCAGTTCCTGTGCTGTAGGGTGATCAGATAAAATCCAGGTCAGGGCTCATGTAACTTGAACAGTTGTAGAGAAAAGGGAATTTCAGCCTGTGCCATTTGTATGCAATTAGTTCCTGGTGAAATTCCCTCTTCATCACAACAGTTAAAGTTGCAGGAGTCCTGCCTTCTTTTGTATATGGTCATTCTAGTATAGTGCCTGCAACTTTAACTGTTGTGATGAAGAGGGAATTTCACCAGGAACTAATTGCATACAAATGACACTGGCTGAAATTCCCTTTTCTCTACAACTGTTAAAGTTACAGGAGCCCTGACCTGGATTTTATCTGGTCAGCCTACTGTGCTGTCCCATGCAGCACAAATGGCAGCGAGCTGTCAACAGGGTAAATGAGTGATCTCTCCCTCCATAAGCAGTTTGCTGCTGTTCTGTGCTGCCTGATGCAGTGAATCGCCCATGAGGAACTCCCTCCATGCTGTTTTTTCCTTGTGGCTTGTATGTGTGAATGGTGTGTGTGCGTGTTGTGGTGAATACCTGTGGGCATTAGGGGTGTCTATCACTGGGAAATCCAGTTCTATTTTGACTTGATAGTGTTCCACAGTATGTATGAATCCATTTCCATTTGTGAGCTGAGGGCTTTCCCGAACTCTGGGAACTTTTTGTGTGCATTCCCCCCCCCCCCCCCAGGTTCTGCAGTTTGTGCAAATTTCTAAGCAATTTGAACAAATGATGGTGAATTTGGTCAAATTGCTTAGAAATCTGGCCAAATTGCTCAGAAATTCCCAAATGGATTTCTTCAACATTCCTATTGTGGAGTTTGTCAAATTTCCCTAGGTTTGCACCCCACCCCCCTGGAATTCATTCCAGATCATACTCTGGTGCCCAGCTTGATGTGCAGTGGGTTGGGCCAATTCTCTGATTTTTAGGCATTTGCACATATTTCTCCCTACAGGTTCCACAATTTGTGCAAATTTCTCAGCCATTTGTGCACACACACACACATTGTGCAAGAAAAGTTCCCAGAATTGAGGGCAAAACCTGCAGCTCAGCTCACAAAAACAAATTGAGTCATATTTGCTGCGGAACTTCTTTGAGCCCAAAAAGAAACAGATTTTCCAGGTACGGACATCCCTTGCAGTGAATCCCTCACTACTGGCATATGACCCCCAGTGTGCTTGCTTGGTTCCCTGCCTTGAAAGAAGTCAGGGTAACAAAAAAGGTTCACCCTCTCTATTTTATCCTCACAACAACAGTGTAAGCTTACTTGGGTTAAAACAGTGACTGGCTCATACGAACTTAGGGGAAATGGCCATATACTGGCTCTCACCAACTGGTCCACCTAGCTCAATACACTGACTGGCAGTGGCTCTCCAGGGTTTTAGGCCACTGAATTTTGCAGCCCTACATGGTGATACAAGGAATTGAACCTAGTACTGTTTGCATGCAAAGCAAGTACTCAACCACAGAGCTACAGCTCTTCCTCAAGGTTCATGGTGGAGCTTCATGGCTAAGTGGGAATTTCAATCATGGCTGCCCCAGCCCTAATCTGAGACTCTAACATTGGTATAGAAAACTAGGTAGGTTGCGAGAAACAGCACATGCCGAAAGTATAATGTAGGTTGAGAGAAGCAATGGTTGCAGATAGAAAGACATTTGGAAGAGAAGGGAAAACACTGGTGCTGTGTAATTGGAATGTGAGAAAAGAAGCAAAGGGGAACAATCGAACAGAATGCTTTGAGACACTGATCTCCATGATGTGTAGCTTTTAGACCTAGGAACTTTGGCCATTCCTTGTCTTAAGACTCTCTTGCACAACATGTGGCTCACCAGACTGAATACAGTTAACAGCTACATAACAGCACATATTGCCAGTTGGCTGCATTGTGCATTCATCATGGTGGGTCACAAATTGTGCAGGTATTTCTAACTATATATCACTACTCCTCTCATCCCCCACCCTGGTTTTCCAAAGGTTGAAGCTGGCAAACGTAGCTTTTGTTGTTGTTGAAGAGGATTTTTTAGTTCCCCATCAAATACTTCTTTGAAAACTGGGAAGATTCAGGGTGAGGAAAAACAACCCACTGTGCATTGTATTTTCAGTAATAGATGTCATTGACATAGATATCCACTCTTCTGGATGAGCTTCAACATCCTTCCCCAACCTGATGCCTTCCAGATATGTTGGACTGCAACTGGCTTGGAATTATGGCAGTTTCAGTCTGTCTAATACATCTGGAGGACACCAGGGCCAGATCTACACTAATGAGGGTCCCCTCCACAAGGATTCGCTTTTGCGCCCGGTTAGGCGATTATGCGCACTATCGCTGAAGCGCATTTACACCTAATACCTCTGCACGAGAGGCGGTGACAAAAGGCGCTTCCCTCCCCTCCCCTTCCCTCCCCGCCGCTCCCCAGCTGGCTGGCTGGTAGGCTGTGGGCAGCAGGCGAGCTCTCCTCCTCCTCCTCCTCGCCTTCCTTTACCCCCTCTTCTTCCTCCTCCTCCTCCCACCGGGCCCCCTGCCGCGGGTGCCGAGCAGGAGGCGCTCCTCTTGCGGGGAAGGAGTCGCAGGCGGGCGGGTGCGGCTGCTTCGTCTCTGGGCGCCCGCCCGCCTGCGATTCCTTCCCCGCAAGCGCTTTTTGACAGCCTAATCCCCTCAGCAGGAGCCGGAGGACAGTGGAGAGAGAGGGGTGCGTGAGAGCTACTGGACGCTGCCAGGCACCTTTGGCTGCCTTGGAAATGTGGCTGCTTTCATGACTGGAGGGAAACTGGCTGGCGACTGGGGGCTGAGGCGGTGGAGGAGGAGATGCAAACGGCAATACCACTCGAGAGGGGATGGGAAGCTGCTGCCGCCGCCGCCGCTCCTCGTGAGTCGCGGTGGGCTCGAGCTGCTGAACTGTCCCTTCCGCTCGCCAGAGCAGCAGCCCCCTCCTCATGCTGCTCCGGCGAGTGGAAGGGACAGTTCGGCAGCTCGAGCCCACCGCGACTCACGAGGAGCGGCGGCGGCGGCAGCAGCTTCCCATCAAAATGCGCTTTAATGGACGGAGCAAAAAAAACTCGCTATTTAACGCGCATTCGATAATGCGCACAATCAGGGAGATAACGCGCCTCTACGCCCCATTTGCGCTCCGCTGGTGTAGAGGTAAATTTTTTAATGAGACTTCAAAGAGCATTAAACCTCTCTTGTAGAGGCACTCGAGGATATAGCGGCATGAAAGCGGCATGAAAGTGGTATATAGAAGGCAGCAGCTACACCAAGCAGGATATAGCTGTATATGGTATGTATTAATGGGCCACAACGGTTGTCAGTGCACTTCAATACCGCTATAAAGCAGTAGTGTGGCTCCTACCTTTTATATACCACTTTCATACTGTTATAGCCTGCTTCTTTATCCATTGCAGTGTTTTATGCTGCAAAACTTCTTTATCCATTGCAGTGTTTTATGCTGAAGATTAAGTTTTGGGGGTTGTTTCAAAATGATATATTATCTCTGTTAGTTTCCTTTATTGGTGTTTTTTTTAATGTTCCTTGTCTGGAATACTATCCCTTTTGCCATTAGACTTGCTCGCATATGACATGTCATGTAAGTCAGGATCACACTCATTGGCCCTGTCTCCACCTCTGCACATTCATCTGACATTCTATGCAGGACCTCCCCATATACAGTAGTTTACAGTAAAGTCTGTGCAGAATGTCAGATGAGTGCAGGGCAGTTGGGTATGACACCAACTGATATAACACTCAATGCTCATTCTACACAACGAGTCATTTGCAAAGGCCCAAGATGCTTTAATACCATGAGTTTACCCTGGTTGCTCCCATCTCTGAAAGTGTGTGAGAGAGCTGGTTCTGAAGGCCTAGCTTGCAGGCTTCTATCCTGCTTTATTCCTTAGAGCAGCTGACAACATTTTAAAAAGGTGTGCAGTTAGCATATGTCTAAATACGATTGGGTTGAATCTAGATTTGTTGTTCCATGAACTGAAGGGCTCCTTTCATTCATGGAAGGCACTGGGATCTGGCAGAAGCTCCCTACAGGAGAAAGTGAGGCAGGGGGCAATCTTTGCCAATGGCTCTTCCCCCTCAACCACCTTGCCTCTCCTGCTACTCTGAAAGGTCCTCTAGACCTCCAGAGCAACTTTTTAGGAGGTACAGAAGGAAGGAAGAATCACAAGGGCTACATCCCTGCCCCCTTCCTTCACTGGGAACAGAATTTCACTAAGCGGTAACCTGGATCTGACATGATTGAGTCTTTCTCTCTCTCCCCCTCTCTCGTGTGTGTACTGTGTGTACATATGTGTGTACGTGTGTACATGTGTGTGTGGAGAGAGAGAGAGAGAGAGAGAGAGAGAGACTGACATTCTCCTGAAAACAGCTCTGTTCAAGGAAGCATTCCTTAACTGACCAGTCACAGTTTCTATTAGTATTCTGTTTTAAAAAGAATAATTTTAATATGATGTTTTTAATTATTTTTATCTTTTCACTATTTTACCTCTTATGTTCAACCCACTGGAATCTGTTTTAGATGTGGAGCAGTATACAAATGTGTTAGAATAAATAAATAAATAAATAAATAACCTCTTCTTTCTATTATATATATGTAATCTGTCTGCAACAAGTTTGCACAAATAAAGTCTCACATCACTTATAGGAAAACCTGGCTTTGGCTTGATGGATCTCCAGGTGGTCAGAATTTGAGAGCCAGGAATCCCCCCTCTCTGTCTCCTCGCTATTCTTATATGGAGGCCAGAATCAGGGAGATAGCCTGGATATATTCTGAGGTGTGGAGGGTCCAAGCCATTTAATGAAATATTTTGTGCTGTGACGGTAGCAAAGATGCTTCTTTGAAGTATCTTCTCAAGTACTGAATAAGTAGCACATAGGACAAACAAACTATATTTAAAATATCCATCCAGCTGAACTGTTTCAGGTGTTAAGGATGAGACCATACAGCCATCTATAGGTCATTGTGACCAGTTTGCTCTATGGCAGATAATGTCTTTTGCATTCATTTTGATTTGGATGCTACATTCTATTCTGTACCAGAGGCCACCTTAGCCTATGTTAGTCACAGCTGCTTGGATGAGTTTTCAAATGAAAACAAGATGCTTGGATGAGGAGGAGGTCCTTGCAAAGGTCCAAGTCATGATATGACCCCTTGAGTGTTCTTCTAATAACAAGCTGTATATGGTTGTCAAATGTTTCATTCACCGAGGGAGACTATTTCTGCTGTCCTGAAAGAGGTGTGAGTATCAGACCCCTGGTTGTCTGATGGCCTAGGCAATTATAGATTAGTTTTGAATTTCCATTTTCGGGCAGCTGGTTGAGTAGGTAGTGGCTGACTAACTACACGTTCTCTTGGGTGAAGCTGATTCTTGGCATCCTTATCAATCAGGTTTCTGACCTATTTGGGGGATGGAAATTGCTTTGCTTGTCCAGGGCTAGAATTACACTAGTGCTTTTTATTGGTATTGAAGTGCAGCGATAACTGTTAGGGCATGTTACACATCCCATATGGCACTTGTCTAGCATTATTTCCCATTTTTATTCCATAATATCCAAAATACTGCAACTTATGTCATTGTATGTGCTATGAGGTATAAATGCACAAAAGAGATATAGTGTCACCAGGATGACTTCGTATCAATATGACACAAGGTGTAGATCTGTCTCTGGTTAATATCTTACACCAGGAGAAAGGCAGCAGGAGTTGATTCTTCTGTTTCTTTTCGATCAGTCACATGGACCATGTTATCCTTTTGGGTTGGCCATTGAGAACTGGAGGTACTGCTTGCAGTGGTTCTGCTCCTAGCTAGATTGCAGATTCTAGAGACAGTGGTGCCAGGAGATTTTTTTCCTTCCCATGGGAATTATCCCACCACCAGGCTTCTCTCCATTTAATATTGTCTCCCATGCTTTTTGACATGTACCTGAAATCACTAGGAGAGGTTGCTGAGTAATTTGAAATACACTGATAACACCACCTTTATTTCTTCCTTTCACCTGAACTAGATGTACCAAAGGCTAGGGATGTAAGGACTGTGCAAAATCGATTCCCACTGTGTTTTGTGGATTGTCAGATGTCTTTCATTCTGTCATCTGCCCATCAATGGAATTGTTTTCCCCCCAGTTTTTGAATTTGTGCAAATGTAAATCTGCACAAATTTGCAAATGCACAAATTCCCCCAAATAAGCATTTTCTCTCCTTAGCCTATGGGGAAATACACATTTATATTTGCAATTTTTAATGGGCGTGCACTCTGCCCTGGAATTATCTGATAACCGTGAACATCCGCAGTGCAGTCTATCTTCCAGAGACATGCCCAATACGAGCTTCTAACATCTCCAAAATTATCCAACTGTTTTTCAGGTGTCAATGTTGTATGTGTGTGATGTGTGTGTTTCAATTGAATATCTCCATATTTGGAAGATACTGAGTAGGGTGAGGGTATATTGACATCTATGGCTAACCAATAGCTATTAGCCACACTTGTCTTCCTGTCCCCCCCTCCAATCACAGTGTTTGTCCTCCTTGCCTGTTGTTATTCTAGTGAGAGAGAAACATGTACACATAAGAGTGAGAGGGATTTGCAGCCAGCCAGGCAGCCACTGTCTCTTGGTCCACTAATATTTCTAAGCTGTTTCTCCTTCTTAAAACATTAAAACTCCTAGTGTTCTGTGTTTCTGTAGTCTACTCCCTCCCCCCTGAAAAATCTTTTAAAAAATCCAAGCCTGCTAGTGTGTGAGTGTGTGTTAGTTTGGTTTATTACTCCTATTAGCATTGGCTGTGCTGGGCTTCCAGTCTGGGGGGGGGTCCTCGTCTTCCTCCTCCCTCCTCCCCCTCCAAGTCTTGTTGCCTCCTTGCATATAGGGGGAAGACGTTGTTGCCTTGACTCACTCCAATGTGCCTGACAGTACTGGGTGTGTGTGATTTGCTTTGTCTCCTCTTCATACTGAAAACCTCTGCTCCTGTCCTGTGTCCTCTCTGAAGATGGGCAAGCTATGTGCTGTTGTTGTGGCATTTATTAATTTATATTTATTTATTATAGTGCTAAGCACTTTTATTTTTCCCACTGCTTTGTTTCCCTTTCCCTCTCCCTCGCCATACAGATCAAAGCACGAGAGGTACCTCAGAGGATATTTGAGTTCCATATAAATCACTGCATGTAGGGATCTGCTCCAAGTTTGGCATGCCTAAAGCCCTCTTTAAAATCTGTCATGGTGCCAATTTCTGTGTGTTTATTTTTAAAACTGAGGGAACTGTGAGCATTTCTGTTAATTCCCATTGACTAGAATGTACCGGTTACCCAAATATGGGGTGGTTTTTCACCAAACTATCCAGCAGAGCGGAGAGAAGGACCCACTCCTGAAACTGGGGCAGAGAATTGTCTCAACAAAGCTCCACCCTGAATTTTGGGGCAGAGAAGATCTGCTCTGCACACCCCTACTACTTTTTTATGACAAAGTTCACACAAAATTCCTGAAAGTTAGGAAAACAATCCACAACTCCGTTGACTCCTCCTGTTGGAGGGGGGGGCTGGTTTGCTGCGGAATCTGTGGGTCAGATTCTTAAAAATCTGAACTCATTTCGTTCCATGGTGAATTTCTCCAACATCCCTAGCAGAAGTCTTCTTGAATGAATGCCTGCAATCTGTAATGTCTTTGTTAAGGGTGAATAAAGTTGTGTTATTCTAGACAAGATGGAGATTATGATTTTGAGAGGATCCATTAGCCATCTTTTGGAGGAATTGCCTGTTCTGGATAAGGTCACAGGCTACCTTAAGGGCCAGGAGTTTTGGGGTGCTTTTGGATCAAGATCTGCTCCAGGATATCCAGGTAGTGGATGTGGTGTGAAATCCCTTTTTAAAATTTTGTCTATTTTACCAGCTGCCCTTTGTGTCCCAGCTGCACTCACAGCTGGGACACAAAGATCTGGTTACATTCACTCATGCATTGGTGACATTAAGATTAGGCTACTACTCCAATTCCTAAAGTGGGGCAATCCCTGAAGATGGTCTGGAAACTTCAAAATGCAACTGCCTGGGGGTTTAAAGCCCAAACTGAAAGCTACTAAGAGGTGTGAGACACTATTTTATATTTCTGCCTGAGATTCCTTAAAATGTTCCACTGGTGCAAGATCAATCACTTTAGTATCCTTGTGCCAAAAAATACTTTGGGAATTAAGGGAATTCAACTTTTCTTGAAACTGAGATCCAAGCATTGGATCATGGGTCCAAACAAGAGTCTGTGTACAAAGGAGCTCTATGGATTTAAATGTTCTGAGCAAACATTAATATGCAGCTTCAAGTGTTTTTGTTCCCCATGTTTTTCAGTTTAGATCACAATAAAATAAAATTCTATGAGAAAGAAATGCAGCTTGAGAAACAGAGGTTTGTCTGCATGCGCGAGCACACCTGCACACACACAAACACACTCACACAGAGAGAGGTATCCCTTATTTCAACAGGAATTTACTTTAAACATAAGGCTTATTCAATTCAATGAATCTACTATGATGAATTTTACTTAGAGCTTTCCATAAGTAGGTGTTCGTTATAAATGGTTTTCAGAAGAATCTCTCTGAAACTGCATATTTATGATACTCTATAGTCCAGGTCAGATTCTATTCTGAAGTTTCTGCAGTGCCCTATTTACCTCATTAAGTTATCGTTAAACCATAAGACTAGTTCAGGTGTGATGGTATGGGCCATGCCCACAATGCCCACACGATTTCAGCACTTTCTGGATTATGGTGGTTTAAACTGTATTCCAGATGTGAGAATCGCAGCAATTGTGCACTGGTGAGCATTTTGGTTCACATAGTAACTCCCCTCTCCCCATGATCAGTGTAGCACAAATGTTTTTTTACATCCACATGCAAAACCCACATAATATGTGAAGGAAAAAGAAAAGCCACCAACGCTATGTTGGAAATATAACTGACTTTAAAATGTAGGGTATCAGTAATCTCCGGATATGCAGAATACTTGTCATTGGGTTTTCCTTTAAGATGATTTCCTCCCATGCCCCATTTTGCTACTTCTGTGAGTAGGGAGAAGAATAGGCTGAGAAAATAGCAGCCCTGATTTGGCTGTAATATATACATCTGTGTTGTTGTGGGCCTTGATCATAATGTCCATTGCTACAGGAATTCCTCACTCAGATAGCGTGACTTTGAATATTACAATCAAATGGAGAGAGAGAGAGAGAGAGAGAGAGAGAGAGAGAGATGCGTGTGACTCATGCATCTAATTATTTTGTTTCCAATATTATCCAAAGAGAGGAGCTGCATATTTCAGGCCAGGTGACATTTTTGATCTCTACAGGTATCCACAGCCGATGTCCATCCAGAACCATCCATTGCTTGCACTTGTATATTCATGATGTCCAAAGCCACCCATAGCCATATATGAAAACCCAGTTAGCATCACCTTAAAATAATTTATTTTTTGGGTTTTTTTTTATGTATATTTTTAAAAGCCTTGAATTAAAAGCCAAACTACACAGCATTCAGGAATTCATGATCAGATCTCACAACATATTTTTCTTCTCCCCAAAGTAGCCACTGGGATAGTGTGTTTTGAATTGGGATCTTGGTGGAAGGGGGGTTAATCCTCCCCATACACTGTTTTCATGATGCACAACCCTCCCCCCCCCATCCTTATGCTGCTCGTGCCCACATAGGGATGGGGGACATACAGACAGTCATGACATGAACTGGGAAATAATCATCAGTGAATCATACATACCCATCATCACTGCCTAATTTTCTAAAATGGGAACAGGTCTCAATCTGTCCTGGCACTCATACTTCCTGTCTCCTATGCTTTTTTATCCTAGAAGCATTAGGGCTAGTTTTGATTACACACCAATGTGGAAAATACATTCTTGTTAATAATGAATAGTGCCTTTGGGCACATGTAGACTGACTCTACATGTGCTCAAAGGCTCTATTTATTATTAACAAGCAAAATACCTTTCAGGATTACATAATGGGTTAGGAGGAGAAGGGGCCATCTATTGCAGAAGTAAGACCTAGGAGGATTGCAGTGTATACCTCTGCAGAGGCAAATGTGCTGTGTCCCCCTGTGGGTGTGTTCTGACTATACTCTCTGCTGCATCACTGACAGGGTCAGGTTTTGTTGCAGGTTTTGCCCACACTGCAACAGAATGTCCCCAAGTGTAGCACCATTTCTCCTAGAAGTGAATGGCTAGGGGTGGGTGGAATTGTGCAGCATCTGCCTTGGCGTGCACTCACTCTGCCACTGCTGCCTACGCCGAGTACTCAGCAGCCACTTCCTGCGTTAATGGCATGCAATTTCCGAAGGTTTACTCTTGCCTCAGTGGAGCCTTTAAGGCCACCGTTGGTGTGGGGGGGGGGGACACACGTGATTTCTTCCTGCTAATGGCGGCTGCCATTGGCATGAAAGGGGGAAGTACGCAATTTCTGGAGGCTTAGGAAATTGTGTACTTCCCCCCCACTGCGTTAATGGCAGGGGGAAAGGCACGATGTTGGAAGACAGGGTGGGCGGTTGCCAAGCACTCATGGGGGGGGCTTGCAATTGCTCGGGTGTGGGACCACGCTCATGCTGAATGCATTGGACTGGGTCCTTGATGGATGGATGCAGGGGGATCTGCTGCCCTCATGGACCCAGTTGGATGCTCATGACAACCAATGAATGGCATGTATATACCACAAATATGGGAAAAAGTCAGGGCTGGCTGAAGACATTTTGCAGCCTGAGGCAGAGCAAAAGATGACACCCCCTTCCAACCATCTAAATCAAGGTACATAGTACTGAAACCAGACAAGTTGTTTTGGCACATGAGGCAGGAAGTCCAACAAGGACCTCTTCCTATTTCTGGCAGTAAAAATACAACAACAAATGAAATAAGTAACAGTTTGCTGCCTTTGCTTGATAAGTGCTGCCTCACTCTGCCTAATGGTAGGGCCAGCCCTGGAAAAGTAAAGGCTGAGGCTTAAATCTGTTCCCTGTTGATGGTGATTCTGATGTATTGGGGGAATCCTGTCAACAGTGTTGCCAACTGCTGCCTGTTTACTTCATTCCATTCAACTCAATGTGGACACTGAGAACTGATCTTGTTTCTATCTGCATTGCCTCCTCCTTCCCTCAACTGCTTAGCACCTCTTTGCGTTCCATTTCTCCCTATACTGAACACTATGGCCCTTTCCGCATCAGGCAGTTTGCCAGGGATGGACCCCGGCTGCTCACTGTGCAGCCATATGACGCACAGGGAGTAGCGGGGGTGGGGGGATGGGCACGGGATTTGTCCTGGTTCACCGGAACCAGATAAATCCTAATTCTTCCACGGTCCCAGGAAGTTCCTGGAACCGTGGAAGAATGTGGCCACCTGCCCTGGTACTGCCATGCTTACTCGCAAGTAAGCGCGGCAGTACCAATGGCCACGGAGCTGCACCGCACAGCTCCGTGGCCATCAGGAGAGGGGGGGAATCAGAATCACTATCCCCAGGATGGCGGGGGGGGGAGGGGAGCCCGATCGCGCACCGCATTTTATTTTATTTTTTAAGAACTTACTTTTACAGAGGAGCACTCGTATGCTCTCCGTGGATGTTCAAGGAAAAAAATGGCCGCCGCAACTTGCGATGGCCCTGGAGAAGCCCAGGCTTTCGCATTGAAGGTGCAACTTGAGCACGCCGAACCTAGAAGTGACTACTTCCTGGTTTGTCCGCTCCCAGCCCTGTACACTCCTATGGTGCGGAAAGGGCCTGTGTCTACCGTATTACAGCATGGAATGACACTAGTTCCTTTTACATGACCAAACTGGTAGGATTGTCCTATGGCTTGCGTGGCTGTGCTTTGCCCAGAATCCGGCCATGACATCCTGGTCATTTTGAAAGCATGATGCTTGCCCTTATCAAAGCCAAGGTATGAGAGGAAAGAGTACAGGCAATATTCTGCCTGTTTCTGAAAAACTTTTCAGCCTTCCATTGTTGTAGCCAATGAAGGAAGTCACAGCTAGGAATGATATGCAAGGGAAGCAGTTGAAGGAAAATACTGGTGCTGCACTAGTGAAATTGGCCAGATACGGAACTTCCAGGTTTTCTTTGAAGCTATTTATTTTCTCCTATGGGTTGAAGTGAGAGCTTGTCATCAGAAAACAACTGAGATGTCCAGAATTTAATATACCTGTGATAAGGGTGCACTTCATCTCCTCCCACAAACAAAGAGTAGTAGAAAAGAGTTCATGCTCTTTCTAACTCAGAATTTATTTCATGTATGTGTTTGGAGGGTGGGAAGAGGTTTCAGATGAGAGAGAGAGAGAGAGAGAGAGAGAGAGAGAAGCTTAAACAACCATGCATTGCAGTTCACTGTTAATATTGAAGGTTAGAGATGAGGCTGGTTTAGATTTCCAACCAAACACCCCCTATACAAAACAGTCCTCAGGTTGCAGCAAAGGTCAATACAGTTCAATATGCCCCCCCCTTCCAGCACATATCCAGTGATCACTTGCATGCAGAAGCCTTGAGCTCCTTTGATTCATGTGCAAATGGGTTGCATTTCTAAATGCTTGCATTTTTTAATGCAAAATATGTGTTAAATTGGCAGAATTAGCAAACAGTTTGCATATTAGGCTACTGGGAATTGGGGAACTAGAATATGGCAACCCAAGAAAAAGGAGACACTGGTGATACTGAATATGTGATGGGGGAGGATTGCAGTTTCAGACCCCACTCTAAACCTCAGTGCATCCATAAACTCTTCTCAAAGATGTCCTGTGCAGCATGAAAGCATGGATGGCAGGGATGGGGCCTCCCACAATGCCAATTCCCTCTCCTCATGTATTAAGTCTCCCTGTTTTGTCATGCGAAGAGGGTTCCTGATGTCAGCACGCCTGGTGGGAATGAGGGAGAGGACCTTCTCGG
This sequence comes from Anniella stebbinsi, assembly GCA_029215795.1. Taxonomy (NCBI): domain Eukaryota; kingdom Metazoa; phylum Chordata; class Lepidosauria; order Squamata; family Anniellidae; genus Anniella; species Anniella stebbinsi. The sequence continues at coordinate 68,489,318 of JARDYH010000006.1, read as the reverse complement.
TAGCTGCCCCGGGGTTCTGGAACTCCCTTCCCAGGGAAGCTAGACTGGTTCCCTCCTTGGTGTGCTTTCGGAGGCAGGGTAAAACTTTTTTGTTTCAGCAGGCCTTTGGGGAGTAATTCAGACCTTTGTGGATATACTGCTTATAGTTTGAATTTTTAATTATGTGTATTTAAAATGTTTTAAAATGTTTTCAATATTTAAATTTTTTACTATGATTATATTTTTAATTTTTGTATATCACTATTTGTTTTAACTGTACATGTTTTAATTTGTAAGCCGCCTTGAGTCCCATTATTGGGGGGGAAAGTGGGACAATAATAATAATAATAATAATAATTTTAAAAAAACAATGGTGGGTGTGACACAAAGCATTCTGGAACTATTTGAGTGACATTTTGCCATCACTTCTATGGTACAGATTTCATCATAAATGTTATAGCTACATGTGCCAGTAGATGCTGTAATGTGTGTATGTGTGTGCGTTTAATAAAAATAAAAATCTGATGGGGAAACTCCAAAAAGTGGCAAAACTACTGGGAAAAATAGATGCGGGATGGAGTTATTTTTGTTGTGTAACATTTCTGGTATCATTGAAACTACACGTTGCATCAATCTTTCTATCAAAATGAAAAAGAAAAGGATGGGAAAAAAGGTTGTGGTACTTTTTCTTGGTAAAATCCTTGTACAACAAACACCCCCAATATGTAAACAAGGCTCCAGCTCCTGTGTTTGTCCACAGCTAGAGCTACAGATGAACACAGTGTAGTTGTGTGATGACAGGAACAGCTGACTCATTAGTAGAGAGCAGTGAAAGGTAATTAACCCTGGGAAAAGTACAGCTGCCATGCGAGCTGTTCCTTTCTGTAGGATCTGATTAGAAATTAGTGTTAAACCACTGATTCTTTTAAAAAATGTCATTGATAATTCACTTTCGCTTTCAGGTGTGGCCCCCCGAAAAGGGGCCTCAAATGATACTTACATTTTTTTTTAATTTTTATTTTAAAAAGGTACTTGATATAAAAAGGCTGTTTGAGAGAACACCACACACCTGTTTGGCTCCCAATGGAGTTTTCTAATTATGATTACTGAATGTTTTGAGGACACCCTTAAAAAGTCTGTGGACAATGCAGAGAACGTTTGGAATATATAGACTAGGAAATAAATATTAAGTCAGGGAGTTGTTATTTGAAAGAGGGGCACTTTTAAAATTTTGGTTGTTTACCTTGCTTTTAGCATCTGCTGAGACCATGTTTGATACTCGTCACTGTCTTATCTGTACAAACAGCCCAATAATGCCGTACATGTGTGTGTGAGTGTGGACTTGCTCAAAATAATTATGCTGCATGACTAAAAGAAGTCCAAGCCAAGTGAGAACAAGCTAAAACAGGGGAACAGATTTCAACATAGGGTATATATAAAACCTTACTCTATATGCCTGTACTGAAAATATCACAGACCTTAACAATATGATGAATAACTAGGTCTTGATTGCTCATATGTAGTGATTGAAAACATCAACCCTGGCTTTCAAATCACTATGTTACTGGTAAATAATATTTGCAGATATTAAATCTGTAACCCTTGCCTCGCATACTCTACAGCAGTAATGGGACTGCTTTAGAAATTAGTGATGGCAGGACCACTGGAACAGTGAGGGTGATCCAGTTTTCAAAACAGGCATCCAACTTTTGGGGAAACATCCTTTGGCTGACGATGCACGAGGCAATCAATTCTGTTTCTTAATCCAGTTCACCGGAGGATTAAGTCAACCCATTTTATATGGTAACTACATATAGGGTGACTGATTGTATGTATGTATGTATGTATGTAGTTAGGTGGGTAACTGGTTGCTTAATGCCTGACAGATCATGGACAGATACTGCACTCAGGACTCATGTCATCAGAGAAAACATAGTGAATCTGAGTAAGCCTGGTTGTGTTGATCTCCCAATCTCCCTGTGAGACTGAGGCTTGCCAAAGTATTTAAGTATCTGGTAATGTTTCTTGGATTGGGGATAATAGCTCAGGGTCTGAGGAAATTCTCTTAAAACAAGTGGGTTATATTTTGCAGTTATAATGTCAAAGACATGCATATGCTATCAGTCATCAAAGGTTATCCAGAGATTTGATGAAAGTCGTCAAAGTCTGTCAATAAGGACAATCCGGGAAGTGCTGGGTGGGAAGCCCTGACTTCAACTGTTAGGGCAGTTACAAATCTTTTAGAGGTGGTGGCAGACTGCAGTTCTCGTGGCACTGTTGAATTTAATGAACATATGTGATTTGCATGCTCAAAGATGGCACACTTCTTTCTTTTGTATGGCTCACACACACCCCACCACCCTCACCCCCGCTCCTTGGGGTATGTCTGTCATGTCTATTGAAGGGAGAACCCTTTGTTCACAAAGAAGAGAAGAGCCTGTGTCTGAAGACTGAAAGGAGTCACACTTTCTTCAACATATTGTTACTGTTGTTGATGATGATTTTAAAACATTTCCAGTGTGCAAAGTGCTTTACAGTTCTTATATTTTATTTCAAAGCATTGGACTTGCAAGATCAAAAGTTGGAGGAGAGAAGTAAATGAACCGAAATAACATTTGTTTCTTAAAAAAAAAAAAAAAAAGTAAAGAATTCTAAAATATCCCAGTGGTACAATGGGTGCAAGGTGTTCGGCTGCTCTCCGCTCATTTAAATTGTGATAGACCAAACTTCAAATCCTTTTACATGCATACGATTCAGGTATTTCTAGAGTTCTCATCCTATGTATGTGTGAAAATTTTGTTCATGTTTGCAAATCTTGAGAACATGTCCCATTCACAAATCTGAACCCAAGCAGGAGTCCTTTAAAAAATGCTTTCCATTCATAAAGAATGCAGTCAAACACCAGAAATGGGGCGATGCAAACTTCAAGTAGGGATGTCAGAGGAATCTGTCCAGGGTTGGGGCTGAAGTCTGCCAGGCATGCTGCAGCTCAGACTCCTGTAAACTGTCTTGGCCTGATCTGTGCGAGTCAGGACAGCTTGCAGATTTCCATTTTATTTTCTTCTTCTTTTTCTGAAATTGGCAAGCTATGCAAATTGTGGCTGCATTTTGCATATTTTGCGCAAATTCCAGCCTTAATGAGTAGAATTTGTGCAAATTGCAGCTGTAAAGTGCTAAGCCTAAGTACGTTTGTTGTGAGGATCAATTAGAAAAACCCTTTAAACATTTTGTACACTGCAAAGAGATATAGAATTGGGACTTCTATCAAATTGCTCAGGGTTTGATTCCAAAGTGGTGCGCTCTCCTGCCCTCTAGAGCAGGGGTGGGCAGAAGGTAGATTGGGACGTTCTGGTAGTTCTGTGGGTGCTTTCCAAGAGATCGCCAAGGGTTTCTGATTCCCAATTGTCTAACAATAAAAACATGTAAGAAAAAAACTCTCCCCCCCCCACCAAATTGAGTTGCTTGGAGGGAAATCAGGAGTGGATTTTTGTGTGAAACACCTGTGAGTTTGAGTTTGGTATTGATCACCAGTTCCTGGGCTAAGCATGTGATTGGAGGCACCCTGCTTCTTCATTTTAGTGCATGTCTACCCACATGAGCTACTCTTTTGCGCCTGGCTCAGGTTATTGGGACTCAGGGTTCTATTAAAAGAACAAAGAAGATCCCACAAGCCTGAAGTTTGCCTAGCCTGCTCTAGAGCACACATACAACCCTATCCCTAAATGCTCTGCTGTGATCAAGTGAGAGACAAAGTTGTGTGATTCTAGGAGTGAAATCCCCAAAAATACATTCCTTCTCTTTCCTACAGGGGTGCTGCCTTGTGGCAGTGTTGTAACTCGCAGGGGCATTACAGTAGCGTCTTTGTCACCACTACAAGTAAACAAGGGGTGAAGTTGGCCCCTCCCCCTTTCTCACATATCTTTGCAGTTGAGAGTTATACTGCCTGAGAGGGCAAAGTTCCTTCTGCCCTTTACATATAATTTCTGCAGCAATGTTGCCAGTATTGAGTAAGTTAGGGATGGAGCTTGGTTAGTCCCTTGTTCATTCTGTGGTGATAGATTGTTGTGGCAAGGGCTCCCTCCATCCCACTGTGAAGGCTGCAGTGGCTGTGAAACAAATGAGGACCATGGATGAGCAACACTCTCCCTTACACAGTTCACTGTAGGAATGGGTGAACCACCCTGCACCCATCCCGAGCGCTGCTTGCCGGACCCCTGCCCCTATTCAGCACACTGGATGAACCTCCAGATGGTCCATGGCTGCTGGGCAAGTGCCGTGTGGCATCCCCCCATCCTGCAAGCCACAATTTTGCATAGAAATGGCAGCCTGGTTATTTATATTTGCATAAAATGGCAGCCATAAATAACAGCATTTATGCAAAATTACAGATATAAATGGTGTAAAAAGTGGGGATCCCTACGCTTCCCCAACTGAGCACACACTGAGTCGGGCAAGGCCAAAGATCCATGGATATGCATCTAGGGGGCCCAGCTGGGGAGAAATCACCAAGCCTCAAGCCCCAGCCAGACTCCCATGACATCCCTAGTTCACTGTGGCTGGGAATGAGAAGGGCCTTTCCAATTCAATTGGCTTCACGCAGTCCATCAATGGGTGCTTGGATGGTGACTAGTATCTAAAGGTGTGTATGGCCCCATCAATGCAGGTTTTCAAAGGGTTTTTTTTAAAAAGACCTCTCTGTTTCAGATAGCTTTTACTTAAAAGAGTGTTCTTTTTGAATTGGTGCTGAAATAGAAAACTACTTTGCTTAGGGTGGGTTGTGGTTAGCATTACCTGTATTACTATTTACTAGTTTAGATTCTGCTGCTGTTTTTATGGTGACCTCACGGCAATTTGGGGGATGCTTTTCTGTCTGATTATGTATTTTGTGTTTTAGATATTGGAAATTACATTGTGGGGCTTAAAATATCGTTAAGTGTGGGCCCTAAAATATTTTTTAAATAAATGCCTAAGATTCTATAGATAAAGTAAGCATGACAGAATTCCTCTATGGCTAGTTGACTCCTGTTATGATCTTTCTTTAATTAAGGATGGGATACAGTGAGTGCAACACTGAATTTGAAGTGGGCATTGTTCTTGCTGTTGGCTATTAATGTGGCCAAGTGTCTTCATTTACAGAGGACAGTCCTCTTTTTGAATGCCTGCCAGATGACTGTCCTGTATTTTGAAGGTGTCCTCTATTTGAAAAGGTGTCCTGTCCATGTCTGGTTTAAACATAAAGAACCAACAGAAAGAAATGCTGGGCCATGAAGTTGACCGTCAATAGGACCCGATCAGCAAACCGAGCAAGGCACACAGGTTAAGGTCTTCCACAGTATAATGATATTTAAATTATAATAATTTCTAAATTTGCAGCTCTACATATAAATATATAAATTAGTATATGCAGATATTATGCAAATTATTGCCTTTTTTGGTGATGTAGTTCATCTTTTTTCATGTGTCTTGAGTGGCCACTCTAGCTCCTCTTTCTGTTTCGAGTGCTGTTTCATCTCTATTTATTATAAATATCTCTATTTATTATATATTCAGCTCACCAAGCACAGACACTACACAATCCTTCCTTCATTTCAGTAAAACTTGCTCAAAGCCTGAAAGCTTTCATGTTGGTCATCCAAAGGGTCCAGAACTTCTGAGTCATTTCTTGATTAGGCAAGGATGGATCCGTCTCTTTCAGTCGTCATTCTGACCCATTTCTGCATTGATCCAAACCTTGTTTGTTTATTTGTTTTTTAAAGCATTATTTTTATTCCATTGTTTTGCACATGTTCCCTCCCACAAAACATGCATTTTACCCTAAAATAGGCATTTATATGCATTTTGATGATTGTTTTTGAGTTGAAAACTGTATGCAAAATTCAGAGAAGAGCAAAAACTGGAGGATAATTGCATCCTGATCAATATATTAGTCCAGCAAGTATGAATCAGGTTGGTTTGCTTAAAATGCAGATCAAACAAAACCATTTGTGTGTCTATTTAGACAAAATTGTTCAGACTTGGGAAGCGTTAGCACATTTTACTAAAAAGGACACTTGGATCAGGAATCATGTGTGGTCTTTGAACTTGGCTATTTTGAAATAAATTTCTCTAAAATCATAAGCTGTTTTGGTACAGTTTTTTTGAAAATATTGCATATCATACTAACCCAGGCCTTGAAGTTAAGTGGTTAGTTCAATAAGACTCAGTTGCCATAGTTACCCCAGGAGAACAGAGAATAACTTTTCTTTCTTCAACAATGCAGCTTTAAATTAGAAAAAGAAATAAACAAGGATGCAGAAGTTTATTATTGCAGTTTTAATGCTGATTGACTCTTAAATGAAAACAGAAGTCTTGACAGTTTAGCATGTTAACATTTTTATAGCTGACATACATAAGACACTATCAAGAAATACCAAATTCTGTTTCTGCTATTTGCCATCATCCATTCCAAACATGGGGGGGGGGGGGACCTTTTAAAGTAAAAGGTTCTGCTTTTAACATATTGTTAATAACATTCTCAAGTATCTGAGTTGTTCAAAAACATTGCTAAGCAAAACACCTCATCCACTCCAAGGTCCAACTTCATTATTCACTATAAACAGCCTCTCTTTAAAGGGCTGATGGGAGGGAATTGGAATTTATCATAGCAAAGATGTCTTCTAGCATCACCAACATTAGGTTTTGGGGTGGGTTTTTCCCCCCAGCTTAGCATCGAGATGAGTTCTCCCCAAAGTGTTAATGGAGGTCACCATTGTTGCTTCCGTTTGCTGTGTATAACCAAAAGAGTCCTTGCAGAGATGACTGTGGAGGACCAAAAATGATGTGCTTCCATGTATTTCACCTTCAGCTTGAAAGCAACAGTGATTAACAGGACTTTTACAAAGTTTCTGTGTAGTTACAAGGACAGCTTCAATCTTCTGTCATTTTTTTGCATTACCTATGATTATGCTTTTACCACCAAAATGCATTTATTTTAAAGGTAACAATACCGACTCGGGGAATAGCTTATGTTTCATCTATATTTATCAGCACTCACTGTACATTTGTGTCTTCATTACCAGGAAATATTAAGGGACATTGTGCCATCTATTCCTGTTTACAGTTTATTATGCAGAGATAGGAAACACTTAGCATGTAAAATGAATGTAGAAATTATTCCTGGATAGGAACACGGACATTTCCCACTCGTTGGCTCTTTCTCCTCCATCACCGGATCAGAGTGTAATTGTCAGTAATCAGGCCTGGTTGCTGCTGATAAAACCACTCTGAATGCTAGCAGCCTTCTTTGTGTGATGACTCAATTATTCCAGAAGTGCCTCATCAAATCTGCCCCATCAGCTGGGCTAATAAATAAGGAGAAGAAACTGGCCCCCCAAAGCAAATTATAAATCCATTTGCATTAACCATTTCGCTGGTCCATGATCTAGGCAGAAATAAGCATGGCAGATTGTGTTAAGCTTATTTGAATATGTTTATAATGTTTACAGCAGGCACCCCCTGCTTCCCCCCCCCTCTTCTTTTTTTTTACACAAGGTGTTGGAACTATCAACCATGAATAGCATCTAAATGCAGCTATGTTAATTAAAGGGAGGCCTTGGCCATCTTTGTGCAATATTTTGTTGCTTAAATCAGGTGAAAGTTAAACCTTTCTGCTAGGTGAAATATGATCTTCCACAAGGCATTAGAAACTGCTGCAGTGTGTTTAAAAAAGAAAGCAGAGGAGGGAGCATTTTACAGGTATTGTGAGGACAAGTACAGAGGTTAAATGGCTTTCTCGAACAGGCAAAACTAACCTCATTTTACTGCAGAAATAACTAAAACAAAGTTAAAACTGACATCTTGAAATACAGTGGTTTTGTCACAATTTAAAAGCAAGCATTAAAAAGTTAATGTGGCCCCAGACTACAGTAGGACCCAAGAATGGTTGGATTCAGCTGTGCTTCTAGGTTTAGGGTGAACCTTGGGGTGAAGTTTGAGATGGAGTCAGAGAGCCCTTTAGGATGCTGTGTAGGCTAGAGGAGAACCCTGGTCTCTCTGGGAATGTGGTAGCTGGGGCATAAGGAGGTGAGCACCAATAACTATGGAGGTAAACCTGGACTGAGAAGGCAGTGCCTACATGACAAGGGAGAAAGATGACAAAGATAGTGAGCCATTTTGCAAATAAGAGGCACCACACTTCCCTCACCAAGAGTACACAGAGGGTAAGTACAGAAAGGCCACCAGCCCCCATTGTGCCACAGTCATGTGGGGTTCAGAAAGATATCTAACTAGCCAGTTGGCCTGTCAGCAAGATAGACCTCTGTTGATTTTGGTGCTCAAGCTACTTACACCTGGGGGCACATGGAGGGTATGTACAGCCTCAGCAAATACCATTGTTATAGGCTTCAGTTCATCCATTAGATGCCCCACAGGTTGGGCTGAAGCCTATATCTTAAGGTGGGGATAAGCAACCTTTTGGGGTCATGGGCATATTTGGCAAAATGAGAAAATGTCCTGGACACCACTGCCAAATGGCTCCCATAGGAGGCATGGCAAAGTTCAAGAAATCTGCCCCTAAGACTGATAACAAGGCAGAGTTGGGATCTGAGCATGAACACACTAGACTATTCCTTTGAGCCCACCATCTTCAACACCAACAGATACCTAATTCATAGCAATCCCAGCAGAGAAGAAAATATAGTAGTAGTAGTAGTAGTAGTAGTAGTAATAGTATAGTGGATGTAGGGCACCCTTGGCATGGTGCCAGGGGTGTATTGGTGTTTGCAGGGAACACGTCTACCCCTATCTTAAGGACTCTGTTATGCCACCAAGCAATGTTTGAGGTACATTGGGAGAGCCTACTCATGTTCTGGAGTTAATATTGGTTAATATTAGAAATTCGTTTCCATATTTTTAAAATCGGGATTTACCCTGTTTACACCTTCCAGACCAAACATGGTATCAGATGCAATCTGCAGTCAAAGTCCATACATTTCCAGGCTTGTGATGTGATTCATAGACACCCTCCACCCCAAATTGCATTCAACAGCATGCGTACTTTTGAAAAATGTGCATGAAAAAATACTGACTTTTGAAATATGTGCACAAATGTGCTTTAATGAATAGGAGAAGAATGCGTATATTTCAAATATGTGTACAATTAATGCAAACATTTGAAAAATACACACAAAAATATGCATGGATTTTCATGTATACAGACTTGAGTCAGAACAAGCTTTGAGGTGGAATTCAGTGAACTTCATTGAGCTTGGGTTTTTGTCACTCGCACGTCCCTATGGGCATGCATTGTCCAAGTCTATGGTGATCTCTAGTAACTGGTCATATCATCTTCAGTTTGTGGCTGTGACAGGGTTGCTGCAGCTAGTGCAAGCTCACATTCTTCCATTTGTAACCTCCAGAATAGAAATGGTGAGTCAGTGTTTCTCCTCAATTGCCGCTCAATGACAGTACATTCAAGCATAGGCTGCAACAAGCAGAAGGCCTCTTGTACAGCTGTGCAGCTGTGCTTCTTGCCATCCATTCAGGAGAGAAGGGTTATTATTGTTATTATTTATTTCATTTCTATACCACCCAATAGCCAGAGCTCTCTGGGCAGGTTACAACAATACATATAATAATAAAATGCAACATAAAACACGGATTAAAAATTTACATAAACAAAGTTCAAAACAATTTAGACAGCCAAAAACAGGTTCAGGATAAAATACTAGACCTTAGATGACTGGCATAAATGCCCAATCATATGCCACTAAATGCCATTAAATGCCTGGGAGTAGAGGGCAGTCTTATCCTGGCACTGAAAAGATTACAGCGTTGATGCCAGGTGGGCATAAGTGGGAAGCTCATTCCATAGACGGGAGGCCACCACTGAGAAGGCCCTCTCTCTTGTCACCACCCTCTGAGCCTCCCTCAGAGGAGGCTCTCAGAGAGGGCTGCCAGATGTTGATCATAGTATCAGGGTATGTTCATGTCAGGAGAGGCGTTCCATCAGGTTTTGCAGTACTGAGCCATGTAAGGCTTTATAGGCTAAAACCAGCATCTTGCATTGGGCTCGGAAACATATAGCCAGCCAATGCAAGTGGGCCAGAATTGGTCTTTGGGATCAGAAGTTCTGAGAACATATTAATCTGGCTGCTGCATTTTGCACAACCTGCAGCTTTTGAACAGTTTTCAAGGGCAGCCCTACATAGAATATATTGCAGGAATCTAATTTGGAGATGTTCAAAGCATAGATTATTGAAACCTAGTTATCCATGGCCAGATAGGGGCATAGTGTGGCCACCAGCCAAAGCTGGTAGAAGGCACTCCAACCCACAGAGGCCACCTGCACCTCAAGTGAAAGAGATGGATCCAGCAGAACCCCAACCTATGAACTTGCTAATTCAAGGGGAGTCTAGCCCCATCCAAAACAGGTTGAACACTCTCCTTCTGGTCAGAAGAACTGTGGATTGTGATGTAAAAGTGTTTCATGAATAGTGAATAGCAGGACTAAAAGTAAGATGTGCTGGGAATGGAGTAGATTTCCAGCCTAACCGGACTGTTCACAGGAACCACAACTTCCAGCAGGTATAGAAACATTTTTAAGCAGGGCGAGGCAGCACTACTTTCTGATAGATTCAGGCCTTTTCAAGTAATACAGGTGAGGTGGGCACAGCATGTTTCAGACTGTCCCTGGTTGCATCACAGCCTCCACCCTTCTCTGGAACCCTCTGGTGAGCCAACCAAGGGAACGGCAAACTCTCAAATCCCTCAGTGTGCTGTTGGTTTTTGTAGCAAATAACAGAAGACCTAGCATGGCTTGTGGGACCTCCATAGACTGTGCAAGGTTTCATCTCCTCTGTTTTAAGGGCTCCTACATATTGATGAATGGTGCTATCACTACCAACTTGACATGTCAGAGGTCTTAATAAGATGAAAGGAAGCCTAGTGTCACTCCAGGGACCTCCCCAGGCTGACTTTGGCTGCCTCTCATCTTTCTGAGACTTTTGGCACATCATGGGAACAGATTGTAGAATCCATTCCAAATGCTGCAATCCACTCTAGAATTTTTGGCAAAATGGAATGGATTCATTCTATGCACCACCAAAACTTTTTGGAGTGGTTCTAGTGGGCTTTGCTCACCCATAATAAGTTCATACATTTTTGTGTATTAGTTTTATGACTTTTTGTGTATTAGATTTATGATCATTCCAAGTGAAAGCATGTGCTAATTCAGAACTGAATAAACATTTTTTTAAAACTTTGTCCAGAAAACTGGGAATTCATTGCACTACTAACAAATATAACAAAACAAATATAGTATGCCTTTTGTGTCTTCATTACTATTCTTACATTTCAAGTTAAAGATTTTTTTTATGACAATGGAAACTTTTGGTGGTGTGCTACATTAAGTACTATAATTGATAGTAAAAGATAAAAGTTAATACAAATAATGATGGTCAATTTCCAAACCAGTGTCTCATTGGTACCAAATACAACAGAACACTTGGGGCGCAAGCTCAGTTCTTGAGATGTGACAGGCCACTGCAGGTATGAAGGAACGTGCAGTTTTAAGCTCACAAGGGTTAAAATTGTTCAATAGAGCATGGTTAATGGGTTCATGTTTTAAAACAGTCTTCCAGAGAGAGCAAGAAGAACTGAAATAAAATCCCTCATATATAGCTTCTTTATCACAATGTTTTCTCCAAACAGAGCAAAACTGTTATGTTACTTTATCTATAGCAATATTTTAAAAAACAACATTACCCTGCAGGTAACAATAGCTGAAAAAATGTGTATTCTCTAATCTTGCTATCTGAACCAAGTAGATGCTTTTATGTTTCTGCAGATAGCAACTGAAAGCAGAGTGGTTCATAAGACCCTCCACAACCAAGTAGATTGCAGGTTTTGGGATGCTGAGGGAACTTTTAATGTATGACCAAGTCGTTATATTACTCTTTTGCCTTAAATCTAGATCCCAATAAAGCCAGGAGGAAACATGTAGTTTTGTGATGTAGCTCATCATGTGTTTGCTTAATAACTAGATATTGATATTTGTCTGCATGGGGTGAATCTGGCAGACAACTCTGTTTATATAGACTGACTTACACCATTTGCATGCATGCAGACTCATCAACCAAACATCATGCAGGATCATGTGTTGGCCTTAGTGGCATTTTGATAAAGTTGGGAATAGTGAGAGGATCATAGTAGGAGGGATCCTTTGGTTATTTTAGGCAGAGGATCCCTTCTTGTGTTACATTTTAAAATCATTGGCACACTCATGGCACATGCTCACATTTCCAAACCGAATGCTGAGCAATAACAGATACAATTCATTTGGAGAGATGATGTTGTGTGATGTTGAAGGCCAAGCTTCCCAGATATCACATGTTCTTCCTGAGATAGGTGTGTTCACTGCAGTCCTGGCCTTACACTTTCACATATATCTAGACCTGGCTAGAACTTGAGAATTCATCCATGTTCATTAAGCTTAACAGGAGATCAATCTTGAGTGGAAGCTAACACATAAGAATTTGCACATAAGAAATTAACACATTGTAGAGAATGGCTCTAGGTTAGCCTTCTTCTGGCTGTGCTAGGTCCTTATATACGTGGGCTATTTTCATAAGGGAACATTCAAACCTGTGATTCCCAGCCGTAATATGATGTGGAAGAGTATACAGCCATTTTCAAGGGTAAAATGAATGCATGTGTGTTTGGATTCTGGCAGTAACAGAATGGCATTGCCCCAATCTCCATGCATACATTAGAACATTCTCCAAGGGCCATCATGTGTTAAGGATTCAATAGATATGAACATTTGAAAAGTGCTTAAGTGACATATTATTCTGCTGCTGGTATAGGATGGCATTAAGAAGTTTGTCTTCACAGTTTCTTATCATGGAATGTGCCAGAATGGAGTCAGACAACGAGTTTTACTTCAATGATCATCTATGCTTGATATCACCTCATGGTGGAAGTTGAATTCAGTTAGGCTCTGATTTGATTTAAGGCAGATGTGTATGTTACAAACGTTGGGCAGAACCCAACCGGGGGCTTATGCCCTCGTCTATTCTTTTCCACTCCACCACTTTCCTTTCACAAGTGGTGGGTCCCTCCAATTGCATTGCACAAGTTAGACCCACCTCTTATGCATTAGCACTTCCTAGGGGAAGCCCGAAATGAGTGGAGATGCTCATTTCTGAGAGGAGGCAGGTCGGCGGAGCTCCCTTATGTGAGCTCTGTCGACTTGCCCCCTTCCAGTAACAAGCGTTTCTGCTCATTTCAGTTTGCCCCAGAAGTGCTAAGTCACATTGCACAAATGGTGGGGGTCGCTTGTGCATCACAGTTGGCAGGCGGAAGATAATCAGTGGGGTTGTAAGCACCCCATTGGATTCTGCCTGATATTCTCAATGATGGTCATCTTGCAAGGCTGGTATAAAAATATGAATAAACTTAAGTAGTTAGCCCATAACTCTGATTGCAGAGTTATATGGCTAAAATTGTCTTCTTTTCCAGAGCTGTATGGTTAAAATGAGGGGCGCACAGAGGGAATGCTGTCTTCTTCCAAAAAGAAGGAATGGGTAATATATGATTTTTTGCATGCAATTCTCCTGGTTTGTGCAATTTTGCAAGTGATTCCCCCCCCCCTAATATAATGCATTCTTGTGAATACTTAATCCTGATATACTCCTGTTTGTGCCTTTTTGTGTGCATTGTTTTGTTTTGCAAACTGAATCTCAATTTCTGTAAGTATGGATTTAGGTGCACAAGTACGATTTGGTTTGCATATAGATTCGAATTTGCGTTTGCCTGGCCAATTTGCGCATACATACAAATTAGACACATTTCTATAAAAAAAAATATTGAATTCATTTCTCCTCCATCCAAACCAATACAGAGGGGTTAGAAAATCCCTATAGCTCCTTGATACTTTTCTGAGCATTTTTTCCCCGCATCTCTACTTCAATCAGAAACCTATTGCACTCTGCAGTCAGTCTGCAAAGTTACACCCGCCCCTGTGCACTTTCCTAAGTGGATCTCAGCTGTGCTGTCTTAACTCTCAGTCCCTTAGGAAGCCAGAGACAGCAGATGGGGTTAGGGCAGAGGGCTGACGCTTCTGACAGTAAACGGCCCGGTTGTTGAGTTGAAGCTGTGAGCGTCAGGAAGCGCCTTGTCCCTCGAGAACCAACCACTGAAGAAAGTTGAAAACGAGCCTTTTGAGAAATGCTATTAAAAGTAGTAAAATTTACAATTGTGCAGATGATCGGCTGCTGTGTGGTTATTCGGATGCTAATGAGTTTGACATTAGGGAACTCCAAGGGTTTACAGCTACTCCCTTATGTGATTTAGCGCTTTATTGGCAATCTTTGAGAAAATAAGTGGAAAATGTATTGCTAATAAATATATAACCTGATGAAGCGTTAGAAAGGGAGGAAGGCTGCTAAATTTAAGGATATAGAAAGGGCTTCTCTTGGGGATCTTTTGTTTTAGGATAATGTATTTCAAACAAAAGGACTGAGGCAGGTGCAAAGTGGCTCTTGTATGAAACTAGATTAGTAAATTAAAATCTTATCAGGGTACACAACCTCTTTTTTTCTAGGAGCAGGTCTATTATAAGATTAACATCCTTTTAGTTATTTGGCTCTTTTCCCTCCTCTTGGCTGTAATGTTATTATTTTCCCCCACTGCTGCAACTACTCGCTAAACTTTTCTTTGTTTGCCATGTTAGAATTTGGAAGCCATGCCGGTTTAAAAATGTAAGGCAGCATTTTCAATTTCATTGGGTTGATATACTACATTTATTATGAAGATGTATCAAAGTTTGCAAACTACATCAAAAGTAAGTTCATGCCCTGATGAATCGGTGATCTTTAATATACCACAAGACTCTTCTGCTTGCAGAATGGCAATGGCAATGGGTTACTAAATTCCATTCATTCTCCCCCTGTCCCACCCTGGCTGCAGCATCCATGCAGCATCCATGCTGTACTGCACAACATTTCAGAATATCTGCTTATCCTCAGGAGTGCCTTTTCCAGGGATGTGTGGGTCTGAAGTGGGATATGAGCAACAATTATGTGGAGTCCTTTTACTACTACTACTTCTTCTATAAAGATTAAAGGGCAGATCAACAGTGGTTAGTTTTTTCTATATACTCTACTGCTGGCAAAATTAATTCATTGTTAAATTCCAGAAAACTACTTTCAGAATGCTTCTGAAATTGTTCTAAACTACCAGGTCAAAAGGAGCAATGACATGCTACATACAATCTAGGAAACTCAGGGGCCAGTGGGTGGGGAATTATTGTTATCTTCTATGAGGCACAGGCAGAATTCAGCTGAATCAGCCAGGACAGGGGCATTTTCAGTTTGGGAAACAAGTTACAATGGGCACAGTCCATCAGGAACCTCTCTTGTGCATTTGAAATTTATCCCAGCTTGCCCCATTGAAATTTTGGGATGCCAGGGGGTTCACTAATGGTCCTGTCCAAACAAGACCATCTATAAAATGTTTCACAGGATGTCCTATGACCAACATTTTATCCACCTTGTAATTGCAATGCTTTTAGCTCCTTCTCTGCTAAGAAAACAAATCATTGTTCTGCAAAGGGTTGGAATCAAGGTACTTTCTGAGCAGGCTTCTTCTGCCACTGTTTAGGGGGACAAAACAGTGCGTCTAGCAGTTATGCTTTCTTTTTATTTTTACTCCAGAGTAGACACAGCGGCTCCTAACCAGAGCTGAAAAGTCCTCCCATACCTTCCACAATAGGGTCCCAATACAACTGGAGGCCCTGCAACTACTCTAAAGTATAAATGAAAAATATTAAGAATCAAAATATCTGCGAGTCTCAAAATGTACGGTCATGTCTGATTAGGTCCTACGTATTTAGAACACACGAAACAACCTGTGCAATATCAGCAATTCCGACTCTACATTGGTGCTGCAGGTAGCTATGCAAGCACAAACGTTTCGATCTAGGTTCTTAAGTGCTACTATAGCTTACATGGCGTGAGGATTAGCATTAGCATTTCTGATAATTTATGTAATTAATAATTTATATGGACACTCTAGGGTGCAAAGTGGTTTCCAGTCTTGATCTGGTGATGTGCTCATGTAAAAAACAAAAAGAAAAAAGGGAACTGAACTTGGCAGACAGCTGAATTAGTTCTTGGGTGAAGAGGGTGACTAAGGCAGGATCTACACTACTGCTTTATTGTGGTATTGAAGGGCACTGACAACTGTTGGGGCTCAGGACACATTCCATATACCATTTTCAAACCATGTTCATAGTGTTAGATCCTGCTTGGTGTAGATCTGACCTAAGGCCACAATCCTATGCATGTTTAGACAGAGAAAAAGTCCAACTCTCAGCATGCCCCAGGTAGCTATCCTTTTTTCTGTCTAAACATGCTGGCTGGGGCATGTTGGGAATTGACGGACTTTTTCTCTGTCTAAAAATGCATAGGATTGAGCCCTAAACCGACTAAAGATCTCTTGATAGGAGCACTGGCTTATTTGAACTAAAAATAACCCCTCTTCTGGGGAGTGTGGTGTGCCATGCTGGCCTTGGCTCTCAAACTAGATATGTTGTTTAAACATATTCTTCCTTTGCTTACTGTCACCACCCCTTCTTCCCCTCCCTCTGTAGTTGCCCTTGTCAGGAACCTATCATCATATTACTTTGTAAAGTGCCATGCACATTTGTGGTGGTGACAGCGAAGTCATTGTGGCTATCTTTTGGCCTCTGCAGGATCATTTAATGCCTTGAAAAAGATGTGTTAGGACTTAAGTCTGTTGATGTCTGATCTGGAGGCCCTTCCCCACATAAGTCCTGATGTGAGAACTCTCTGTGGTTACTCAGTGATGAGGGAAAGGTACTCTGCACATGCTCAGGAACATTTCCCATGTGTTCTTACATCATATGCTCCTTCCTTGTCAGGGATGAGCCCTGGCACACATCTAACCTTACTTTGCAGTTCCTGTTGGCTAAAAAAACCCTCATTGGTACACTTTCCCTTACAAATGCAGTATTCAAACTGCATTGTGATAGCACACTCAATTAATTCTGAAGAGCACACTCCTTGTTATACATTAGTCCAAAGCTAGCATTTCCGCCTCCCATTCCACCTTAAAAATAATGTTCAACTAGATGGGCCTCTTATCTGGGAGTTGTTGGGATGGGTGATGGAGAGGTTTGTGGATCTACCAGATCCATGTCTCTGCTCTCACCTCTCTGCCTCCTGTCACACTTCCTTTCCTCCCTCCCTGACCCTCTTCCAATGTTGAAATAGCAAAACTCATGAGAAAAGCTACTAAAGAGCTTTCCACGGTGTCCCCTTAGGTTCCTCCTCCAATTTTAGCTGCACCTATAGCTTTGGAGGGGGGACCTGCATCATCCTATGGTCCCTGGGATACTCTCTCAAGGACAGTAGAATTGGTGTGCCCATCTTATTCTAAGAAGGTGGAACACTGATGGACAACATTGGACATACCCAAGGCTGTTCCATTCAACAATTACAGTATATTACAAAATAAATACATGAACAATTAATATTCATGCAGTATTTACTGCACAAATGGATCATAAAATCTATCCCCACATTCCACACCAAGCAGAGTTTTTAAAACAAAGATTTATGTGCTTCCATGATCACAGCCATCTTACTGTTTGCAGCCCAATTCATATCATCAGTGGGGTAGGCAACCAGGTGCCCTCCAGATGTTTTGGACTACAACTCCCATCAGTCCAAGCCAGCATGGCCAGTGGTCAGGGATGATGAGTGTTATCCAAAACATATAAAGGGCACCAGGTTGCCTCCCCTTCTACCATAACATGACAAGGATATGCACTACTCCTATAGCAGGGGTGGGATTTTGGAAGCATTGCAGGAACATATTTTCATTTCTAGAATTGGATGACAGGATACAATTTATTTCATTCATTTTGTATCTCCTCCTTCCTCCAAGAAGCTCAGGGAGGTATATGGTATCTGCTGCACACCTTTATTTTTTAAACATATTTTTATTTTGTTTTTTATTTATTTATTTATTGCATTTTTATACCGCCCTATAGCCGAAGCTCTCTGGGTGGTTCACAGAAATTAAAACCATGAAATCATTTTAAGAAATATAAAAAAACCACAATCTAAAAATACAAAATAACATACAATATAAAAACACAACCAGGATAAAACCAAGCAGCAAAGATTAATACAGATTAAAATACAAATTTAAAACAGCAAGGGTTAAAGTTGAGTTAATTTAGCTGTTAAAATGGTGGGAGAATAAAAAGGTCTTCACCTGGCGACGAAAGGAGTGCAAAGTAGGTGCCAGGCAAACCTCTCTGGGGAGCTCATTCCATAGCCGGGGTGCCACAGCGGAGAAAGCCCTCCTCCTAGTGGCCACCTGCCTCACTTCCTTTGGCAGGGGCTCACGGAGAAGGACCCCTGTAGATGATCTTAGGGTCTGGGCAGGTACATATGGGAGGAGGCGTTCCTTTAGATAACCTGGCTCCAAGCCGTTTAGGGCTTTAAATGTTAGTACCAGCACTTTGAATTGGGCCCGGACCTGGATCGGCAGCCAGTGAAGTTGGAAAAGGACGGGCGTAGTATTGTCTCATTGGCCAGTCCCCGTTAACAGTCTGGCTGCCCTGTTTTGTACCAGCTGAAGTTTCCGGACCGTTTTCAAAGGCAGTCCCATGTATAATGCATTTCAGTAAACCAAACGAGAGGTTATGAGAGCATGGATAACTGTAGCTAGGCTATCTCTGTCCAGATAAGGGCGCAGCTGGTATATCAACCTAAGCTGGTAAAAGGTGCTCTTTGCCACCGAGTTCACCTGTGCCTCAAGCGACAGTTCTGGATCCAAGAGCACCCCCAAACTACAAACCCAATCCTTTAGGGGGAGTGCAACCCCCTCCAGAACAGGGTGAACATCACCTCGCCAGACAGATGAACCACCTGCTAACAGTACCTCTGTCTTGTCTGGATTGAGTCTCAGTTTGTTAGTCCTCATCCAGTCCATTACCGTGCCCAGGCACTGATTCAGAACAGCCACTGCCTCACCTGGGTTTGATGAAAAGGAGAGCTGGGTGTCATCTGCATATTGATGACATCTCAGCCCACATCTCTGGATAACCTCTCCCAGGGGCTTCATGTATATGTTAAACAGCATAGCGGATAAAATAGAGCCCTGTGGAATCCCATGGCTTAAATGCCATGGCACAGAGTAATAATCCCCCAGCACCACCTTCTGAAAATGGCCATCCAAGTAGGAGCGGAACCACTGCAGCACAGTGCCTCCAACTCCCAGCCCAGACAACCTATCCAGAAGGATACCATGGTCGATGGTATCGAAAGCTGCTGAGAGGTCCAAGAGAACCAACAGGGTCGCACTCCCCCTGTCCCTCTCCCAGCAAAGGTCATCCCACAGGGCGACCAAGGCAGTTTCTGTTCCAAAGCCAGGCCTGAAACCCGATTGAAATGGATCTAGATAATCCATTTCATTCAAGAGTGTCTGGAGTTGTCCTGCAACCACCCGCTCAAGCACCTTGCCCAGGAAAGGAATGTTCGCCACCGGTCTATAATTGTTAACATCTTCCAGGTCCAGGTTAGGCTTTTTCAGGAGTGGTCTGATTACCGCCTCTTTTAACAAGGCCGGCACCACTCCCTCTCTCAAGGAGGCATTTACAACCTCCTGGACCCAGCCAGCGGTCGCCTCCTTATTTGATGTAATTAGTCACGATGGGCAAGGGTCAAGCACATAAGTGGTTGACCGGACTTGGCCAAGCACCTTGTCCACATCCTCAGGCCTCAATAAGTGAAACTTATCCAATAAAACTGGACCAGACGGTGCTCTGAACGCCTCTACTAGCGGAGCTGCATTAAGCGTAGTGTCCAATTTAAGATGAATTTGAGCGACTTTATCTTCAAAGTGCTGTGCAAACTCGTCACAGCGTGCTACCGAGGGTTCCTCCATCTCTCACCCTGGCCCAGAGTGTAGCAGGCCACAAACCACCTGGAAAAGCTCCGCTGGACAACACTGTGAAGATGCAATGCTGGTGGAGAAGAACTGTCTCTTCGCCACCCTCACAGTAAAACGAACTATCATGATACAACAGATAGTCCAGAATGGGTCCAAGCAATAGTACTTTATCTTCACACCAACCCTGTAAGACAGTTTGTTTAGACTGAGAGGGAGTAACTGGCCCATGGTGAGCATCATGGCTGAGCAGGTATTTGCTGTAAGCCTCCTTGGGAGTGCTTCTGTCATGAAAGGTTGCCAAGAAATAGTTTAAATAAATTAATTAAGAGGCTGGGTCTGATCTAAGTCTAACCCTCTACTCTCTTCCCCACTCTGAGTCTCTTCAGTGAAGCTGATTTATATAAAAAATATGTACTCTTATATAAACTCAGTGCAACTTACTTCCAAGTAAATTCACGGAGGTGTTTGTTGAGTAGCATGAATTTAGTATAGAAAAACGTTTTTCTACATAACTTACATTTGTTATAATTTACTAAGTGTGCTAAGCATTTGCACCAAATCCTTAATCATAAGTATTGTGTTTTCATCTCCGAAGAGCAGGGCAGGATCTACACTACTGCTTTAAAACAGTTTAAAATGGTTTATAACAGTAGTGACGACTGTTGGGGCCCAGGACACACTCCATATACAGTTTTCAAAACGTTTTCAAAGCATTGTATCCTGCTTGGTGATGATTTCATCTTATCTGGGTCCAATGATAAGTCCTTTCAAGTTAATGAGATGTACAGGACAGACACTTCATATGTAGCCTGCTAAAACAAAAAGGGAGCAGAAGTTTAGCTTCATCACTAGTTTTGCTCATTCACTAGTTTTGCTCATTCACTTTGCATTATTTCTTACAGAGAATGAATTTTGGGATTATCTGTTAAGTCAGACAAGACATTTTGGTCCGAGAGACGGATTTGGTCATTTGGAATTTGCACATAATTTTGCTCCGAAGCAAGCAAAGGTGGGAGAATACATTTAGTATTTAGTTTTGAGTGGAAAGTATGTGAGTCATTTGTCATACTGCTGTTTCGTTCAGCAATCTCATCATTACATTCAAACTTTGATTTTATTTAAACGGTTACAGTGTTTGTTAGGTTCATGTAGCATCTTTTAAAGAACAGACCGATGCTTCTGATACTCTGTCATTCCAAATGGGCAGGCAGCAGTGATGTTTTCGGAAGCACATATCCGCCTCACAAATAAAAAAAATACATTTTAACACGTATATATTTCATTTAACATAGCAGACATTTTTTTTAAAAAAATACATCAACAATACAGTGTTTGGTGCATGTTTTTGTTCTACAAGACTGCTAAATGTCACAACATTTTTTTATATTTTTATTTTCATATTGTATTAAGATGGTTCCCGCCATGTATCATCCAAAAACCATTTCTTTGTTAAATAAGCCCTCCCCGGGGGGGGGGGGGAGAGGTTTTTTAAAAATACTATTTTGCTTCAGCTTGTCCTGACCTATCGGTTATGATATTATCGTACAATATTTTTACATATTTGCTCTGAAAATATAAAGCTGGCACCTGCCCCCACATTTCGTAAAGCTGCGACTTTACCCTCTGATGCCTTGGTAAAGCAGACTAATAGAAATCCTTGGCACACATTAGTTACCTAAGGGAATAATAGAACTATTTGCTGTAATCGTTTGGCAAAAGAACATAAACATATGGCTTTGGTTTATATTCAGCACTGCCAGTTGTGCAAAGTTGCATGGATGAGGTATACAACAGCAGTGACAACTCAGAAATCAGAAGTGAGAATCAAAATAAATCATCCTCATTACAGAACCATCCAAGCTTGTCTCTGGTCTAACGTTTATTTCGCTGTTATGCATTTTCAAATATTAGATCCCTCTCTGAAAAATACTCCTTCAAAAATATACATAGCATTTGGCCATTACTAATCATGGTGTCCTAGAATGGATTACACGGTGTGTAGTCTCAAATTGAATCTGTTTTCAGATTTAGATTTAGCGTTTGGACTTATTTATTTTAGTTTGGGAGGATAACAACATAGCTAAAGCAGTCAGATTCACTTTGTTCATTTTTCACTTGGGTGAGGCAACAGCACCAACGTTGAAATGGAAAATACGGTGTTGGAAAGAAGTTATCAAAATCCAGTAATCTATACAACGTCATAGAAAAGTTCCTTAAATACTGACATTTTATACCTGCCGATTAAAAAAATAAACTCCAAACATTTCTGAATAATCTACCTGAGCACCAAAACAGACATTACTTTAAATTTGTACCTAACATCTGTGTCTTCTTTTCTGTTTTAAATCTGGACTAGGATCCTCATGTGGGACATATGGGAGCTTTTAAGATCCAGATCTTACTTCTCCCACAATTAAGTATTATCAGCACATTAATACTATAGTTTTAATCCACAATATATACATCCTGCATGTTTATGTCTGTGTCTATAGCAGGGCTGAAGTTTAATATTCATTCTACTTTAACTATGACAGGACTGAAGTTTAATATTCATTCTACTTTAACTACTTGATTGATCAGCTTTAGTCTTTCCTCCTGGCAATAATTTGCTTTGATCTCAAACTACTATGGGATTGACATCTTGGTTGCAAACAGGACATAGACAAGTGGTCAATGTTATCCATAACCAAGTAAACTCCTATGGACTGTGATTTATGTTGATTTACAATCTGATCCTTGGCAGCATAATTTTTCCACAATGCCAGCATAACATCCTTTGAGCATTGAGTTAATGATGTGCACTGGACACATAGTAAGTATTTAGAACATGGGACCTCTCTAGCTTTGGGGTTGGCTTCTTCCATCTCTCAAGACCCATTCTGGATAGCAACTTTCCAGCTATGTGATTCCTTTTCTCCAAAGCCTAAACAGATACCAGATCAGATATTCATCACTCATTGCCTGTAGTAGTGACTTGAAAAAACAAGCCTCAAATCTGAGGTCAGGCATTTTTTGATTTGCTTCAGTGTTTGGCATTAATTGTAAAGTTTATGTCTTAAACATGTTAGAAAAAACAGTGCTTCTGAACATGTCAGTCAATTTACATTAATAAATAAATGATCACTTTCAGGTACTCGTTTGAGATTTTGCCTCTCTATGTAATGCTTCCCTCTCCATCTCTCTCTCTCTCTCTCTCTCTCTTTGGTCCTTTCCACACCAGGCTTTTTGCCTGGGATGGCCCTCAGCTGGTCCCTGTGTGCCGATGGTGTGTATTAGGTACTTCCGGTATTGCCCTCCCTCCCTCTACACCCCTATGGTGTAGAAAGGGCCTCTCTCTCTCTCTCTCTCTCTCTCTCTCTCTCCCTCCTTTTTTTTGTATAAGCAAATAAGCCATCATTTTCATCACCTCAGATAATATGTTTGCATCATCTCATGTCAACTGAAAAACAATCAAGAAGGGTCACATGTTTGATTAAAACTAGATGATACCTTAAATTCATGGTCACATCTGTGGTAGGCTAAACAAAAATCAGCAGTGGGGGGTGGAGGCAACTCAGCTTAGGCCGTGACATCGTATGGGTTTTTTTAAAAAAAATCTCCCCCATGTCATTTCCTCCCCCAAAGATGCTATTTGTCTGGGAGAAAAACTGCCCTTAGTGCAAATAACATTTTCCTTTCCATAGTTTTATTGCAAAATGGTGCTGGGAAGGATTCACACACACACCATGCTTCTCATCTGGGTCTGGGGATATCATTTATTTAATTACTTATTTGCATTATTTCTATACTACTTCTCATTTGTACAAATCCAGAAGTGGTTTACAAACAAATACAACAAATATTCCCATATGAGATATTGATTCAAAGAAAGATCATGGCTGGCAGGGGAAAGCCATAATAAAAAAGATACATTTTCAGTAAATGCCCTAAACATGACAGCATTGGTGTACTGTAGAAGAGATATTATTAAAAAGGTCAGGCTCCATCACAAAAGAGGTCCATCTCTGTGTCACAGCCAAACAGAAATCCATCCACTGCAGCGCAGACAACAGGGCTGCCCCAACAGATTGGGAGGTTAGTATAAGGGGAGATGTTCCTTGAGGTAACCTGGTCCCAAGGATCAGGGATCAGAAGATCTGTATCAGGGTGACCTGCATATATATATATATATATATATATATATGGGATGTAAATGTGATCACACATTTAAAGTATCATCTAGATGCATGAAATCATTGTGTACATATAATTGAATATTGGCTTATGCAATCAGCAGATCCCAGGCAAGCGTTTCAGAGAATGGCAGGCAGATGTGAATTCACAAATGACCTGGGATCACATACAGAAGTTGATGTTATGAACTGGTATCTCCATGTGGTGTCTGGGGATGTGACACCAGCAACTTGTGTGATTGTAGGACCTCTTTTCTTAAAGTTGTGACAGTGGCAAAGAACATGGCAGCTGCTCCCAGAGACCATTAAGTGAGAGCTGCAGGCTGAATGAACATGTTGGGTAACAAATAGATGAGAGATCAAGTGATGTTCATACATATATAAACCAACCCTGCATATATCCTGAAAATAATTTAAGGACATTTTCTTCAGGAAGGTACTTCATTATTAGGGAAGAGCAGACAATTCATTCAAGAAGCTTTAGAAGTGATAACTAGGGGCTACACTACATGTTACATTGGAACTCTGATTTTAGAGCTGTCAACATAATTTTCTTTTTATAAAATCAACCACAGAGTGACTCAGTTTAATCCTTTCCCCAATCTAGATAGTCTCCCTGCATGTGTGGAGGGGAAATCATCCAGACTTAAGAATGTAAGCCTGTAGACTTTCTTTTCTACACCTAATAGCAGTTCCAGTTGGAATGCACCTCAAACTTTACTGTGACCTCAGTCCAAATCAGAGGGCAACTGCAGGTGCCTTTACAACATAAAAACCATATTGGAAGTTCCAAACAACAGCTCCAACATAATATGCCATTTGCTTATGTAAGTGTTTTGGCTGTGTATGCTAAAATCCAGAGAGAGAGTACTACAAAAAGAGGGAGAGGGAGAAGGAGAAGGAGAGGGAGAGGGAGAGAGAGATATCATCATGTGCTAGGATTGAGGTATTAGACCACTTAATTCAGAACAACTGAAATGGCTTATATTCCACTGTGTCAACTTGAACTAGGTTTATTTCTGAAGTTTAAAAAGTTATTGGCAAGTCATGCATAGACAAATCCTACTCAGATGTTAGAAAAAGTGCTGACTTGAATCCTTAAGCAGGAATTGGCCACCCCAAGTAGCTTCACATTGTGTGTCATTTAGCTGCTCACCCAGGCATCCATGTATACAATGCAAATTTCTGCAGGGAGGAGGCCTTCCCATGTAGAGCTATACATGTGAAGCTTCCTTAAGAGCTAGAAGTGTGAGGTGTTGGTCTGCATGGAAACCTCCATGGTGGACTTCTCCTCTGAGGGTGGAATACTCTTCCCAGTGAGGCCCATCCTAGTGCAAACATTGTCACATTTTCAGCATCAAGTCAAGACTTTCCACTATTCCCAAGCTTGCTGGGGGTTTTATGCATCAGTTTCTATGGTTATGGTCTGTATTAATGCTTTAGTTAGTTTATTATGTTTTGGCATTTCTAATGGAAATTGTTTTTAACTGTTCTATATTTTGTATGTTTTAATAAAGTTGTTGTAAATCACCTTCTCTCAATTTTTAAGAGAAAGGCAACTTAGACATTTGATCATTAACAACAACAACAACAACA
This sequence comes from Anniella stebbinsi, assembly GCA_029215795.1. Classification (NCBI taxonomy): domain Eukaryota; kingdom Metazoa; phylum Chordata; class Lepidosauria; order Squamata; family Anniellidae; genus Anniella; species Anniella stebbinsi. The sequence continues at coordinate 68,463,606 of JARDYH010000006.1, read as the reverse complement.
ACAACAGGTGTGTGCAATGTCAGGGCTGGAGCTACTCAGTGAGGGCCCATCCCACTCATGTGCTGAAGTGCTTTTTATGCACACACATACACATTGTCCAGTATGAAAACATGCGGATATATTTTGCCAGTTTTATGGGAGAGTTGCGATGTATACATTTTCTCCCAAAACTCCTTAACGGCATCTGATCTCATTGCACGTTACTTCAAAACGTTACAAAGGCCCTTCCTAGAAACTCAGACCAAAGCATTCAAATATTTTCATTTTAAGATGGCATAAAACATTGCCTGTCACCAGTGAATATAAAAGCACTTTGAAGACCTTATTAAAATGAAAATCATTAGTCAAACGAACGCTAATGCTCTATTGTGTGAATAGATAGTTAGAGGAAGTCTTGATTAAATCATAATATATATATTATGTCTGTTTGTGAAATATGTGTCCCAGTAAGTGTACTTAAGATGGTAGCCTTTTGTTAGAAATTGGGAATTACACTGTACACTCTACATTAAAACCAAATATAAGCACTACTGCTTTTTTGTCTCTTAAATCTAACAAAAATATTAAAATATAAATATAAAATATTTTCCCCCACAACTGTATTTATCAAATGTCAGGTTTATAATATTTAATTGTCTGAGAAGTGACCTGTAATAGGTGAATATTATGCTATTAAAGTAAAAACAGCATGTATCTGATAAAATGAGATCTAGTTCACAAAATCTAATGCTGCAATGAATTCATTAGTTTCTAAGGCACCGCAAGGGTGTTTCAACAAACTAACATCGTTATCCCCTTGGGAAGCCATTGAAGCATGGATTTTGGTGTTTCTTGTTCAAAATCATGCTGGTGAAATATACCACAGTGTTATAATGTCTTCTACTACAGAGATTTTGTTTTCTTTGCAGAATTTAGCATAGAACTCTTTGAACTCATGGCATATATAGCATCCCTCACCACTGACAATGGTGGGTAGGGATATGTGGATAGTCAGGTGCCTTTCATTCCATTATGCTTTCATGGGCAGAATCAGATTTTTCCCAGTTTCCCAAATTCACACTAATTTGTACTTGTGAAAATGTGCAAATCCTTCCCCAAATGTACAAATCCCCCATGCACATTTTTACAATTTAGATTATGGGGAAAAGGCACACTTTTGGCCATTATTATTATTATTATTATTTTCCTGTACGCTGATTAAATGTACGTAAAATCCTGAAAGTAAGAAAACTGGTCCGCAAGTCTGCACAATCCATGCAACTCAGGAAAATTTGGTCCACTCTGGAATCTGCAGGTTAGATTCATAAAAATCTGAACTCATTTGATTACATACAGATATCTCCAACATACCTAATGCTGGCTAGGCCTAATGGGAGTTGTAGACCAAAAATCTGAAGGATCACAAGTTTCCCATTCCTGTATCTTATTGCACTCTCCAGTTTCCTTTCATTATGCACTATTTTCTGGGATAACTATTTTCAAATGAGCACCACCAACAAAAATGCTGACACCAGCAAATGCATTGGGGGAGAGGAAATAAGTGAGACATCAACTTCTGTACAAATGCAATGTTGCAATCAATAGGGTTGTGACAACATGGCATCTCGATGCAGAGTATTGCACTGGTGCATTAGGATGAGTTTGAAAGGAACTGCAGAAGCAATGGACATTCTCCTCTCATATAAAGAGAGTTCAGACAACCCCTCTTGGATGTTGAAAGGACACACAATGAGGTCGTAGGGCCACAAAGGCTAATCCTATCCTCACTCCTTATTCAGTGAGCATGAGAAGAGGCCCTGCAGATACACACATGTGGAGAAGCTCTATGTGAATATGTTAGATGCATGTAGACTCCCTTCTCATGCTCAATTAATGCAGTGGCACAGTTGTTACACACTAGGCTGACCATATGAAAAGGAGGACAGGGCTCCTGTATCTTTAACAGTTTCATAGAAAAAGGAATTTCAGGAGGTGTCATTTGTATATATGCAGAACCTGGTGAAATTCCCTCTTCATCACGAAAGCTGCAGAAGCCCTGCCCTCTTTTGTACATGGTCAAGAGACAGAGCTCCTGCAGCTTTAACTGTTGTGATGAAGAGGGAATTTCACCAGGTTATGTATGCATAAACAACACCTGCTGAAATTCCCTGTCCTTTGCAACCGTTAAAAATACAGGAGCCCTGTTCTCCTTTTCATATGGTTACCCTATTACACACTAGGGTTGTCCATTGTGAGGAAATCTGGACATTTGTGGGCCCAACAGATCCTCACAATGGACCCGGCATGGCTTGCATTAGTGAGCCAAACTGCGTGTCAGTTTTCAAAACCTGGGAACTTTACCATTTTTATTTTGCACAAAATCGGGGGTAAACTAGAATGTCAGTAAAAAAAAACATTCTTTAATCTGATCCTGTTGTGCAATGAGCAGAGAAACAGTGCCTGGTCTCCAAGGTTTCTGATTTGCACTCATTATCATCTGCCAGACCCTAAGGATAACATGAGTTTGCAAAAGGAGTGCTGTCTCATTGGCCCTCCCATGTTTCAACCAGCAGATACATGTTTATGTTCCTCTTAGCAATTACCCGTGCTATTTTAGGGATGACCATCTCAGTGGAGCTCCAAAATAGTCCCACTGAGATCATAACAAATGGCCAAGGCATTGCAATTGCAATATGAGTTAGACAAATCCTATTACATGTTCAAAATCCACTTATTCATTGTGAGTTTTATATTAGAGAAAAGCATCAGTATATTCAGAAGAGGTGACTACTATTTCTTCGTGGTAATTTTAGTGCTGTATAGAGCTCACAAAAGGAGCTCTATACATAGGTCCAGAACCAACATACTTTAAATTCATATCTAGCAGCCATGTATTTTTTCCCATTTTTACTCTAGAGTAGGTGTAGGGACCCCTGATATGAATCAGGCCCATAGTGGGCAGGAAAGGTCTGAATCCCTCCTACCCTCTCCCCATGTTAGGGTGCAATCTGGATTTGGGCCCCTGTGCCTACCCTAAAGAAATAATGGAAAAAAGTTGTAACTGATAGATATGGCTTTAAAGTAATGGCTGTTTTGTTCCGCAGTCTACAAATAAGTAGAATTAAATTTAAAAGTGATGGAACAGAACATTTATCTATCAATGGCCATAGATTGAGAGAAGATAATGCAAATAATAGTCAACTGGACTGCTGGATTATCATGATGCCTAATTATATCATGTTGACTAGTATTGCATATTAAAAAATCAGACTCCCTTTAAATAAACACAAAATAATATTTTCTTTTAATATGTTTGAGATAATAATGAAAAGTTGTTTTGCCAGCTGGATCCTAACAACCTTACTTGGAAGTCCAACTTGTTTTCACAGATACTTTCATTTTTAGTAAGGTGTTTAGGTAAGACAAAATTAGGTTGCCTCAAGGAGCCTTGCCTCTGAAAGGCAATGGAAGCAATCTCCCACATTTGTATGAGAGACCTGAAAAAAATCCACTTCAGTGCATGAAAACTGCACAACAGTGGTTCTATGTGGATTCTACCATTTCCTGAGGAAAAAGACCCCCCCTTTTTTTTTTTAGTTTTGTGTGAGTGGATTGTTTTATATGCCACAGACGTGATGATAGGTTTACAGTGCCACATTCATCATACTAAATAGGCCTAGCCAGTTTAATCTTAATCTGTTTAAACATCTGTCATAAATTCAAATGATTTTCCTAAAGAAAGAAAATCAATAGAAAAAAAATCACCTATATTGATTTGGCTGGTGCTTTTCATCCATTGTGTGGCTTTTAAATATTCATGACAAAATAAAAACCCAAATAACGGCTATTTAGAAAGAGGCAGTATCCCCCCCTTTTGGGGGGTTCCTCAGTTAAAGTGAAGTGCAGTGATTGGTGCAGTATTTATTATGAAATGATGACAAAAGGGTACCAGCATTGTTGTTGTTTTGTTTTTTAAAAAATAGTTTCAGCTTACAGAAGCGGCTGTTAATTTTGTCAGCAGAGTTGCAGGTGAAATAATGCACATTGGATAAATAGTCTGTATTGGTTTAACTGAACATAATATATAGTGTGTTCTGGAGTTGTTTGTCTCAATAGACTATAGTAATCAAAAGTAATGAACCTATTATGTGCAGGACCTTGGAGAGCATAGAATGGCAGTAAAAGTGTGGCACATAAAAGGTTTATTAAAGGAAATTAAAGTCCATCATTGCCACACCTGCTCCCCTATTATAAGTCTATGGCAGGTCAGTGCCTTCAATCACTACTCAGCATCAGAGAACAGAGCCATGTTTCCCATTACCATTGCAGTCACATTGCAACCAACCCTGTCTAAAATTTGAATGGCAGCAAGCAACCATAGGCAAGTTTTAGTTTCTGATCAAACACCTTATTTTTATTCAGCTGTGTAACCATTTTGTATAGACCCAGTAGATGAAAATGTGAAATTCAGTTTCCCAACCACTGAGTACTGCTGAGTGAGTGTGTGTGTGTGTGTGTGTAATATATTTCTAGCTTTAGAAGACACAAGACAAACACAGAAGAAACAGAGTTATTCAAGTATTTGGATAACATTTTCAAAAATCTGTTCAACCATTTGACTGCTTGTTTATTCCTATAAAGAGCTATTTAGGTCATATGTCATGTACCATATGTTCTGTGTCTTATGTAGCCCTGTGTAATAATTAGCTGGGGAAAAAATAGAGAAGCACACAAATGTTGTTTCATCTTTCCGTTGGTTAACTCAGCCCTCCTTCTCTTCTTCACAGTCTTGAAAAGGGATGCCTTCCCATGCATATTATGAATCTTGCAATAAAGCTTAACATATGCAGGGATATCCTTCAGTATCTGACAGGTGAAAATATGTACAATTTGTGGGGCGGGGGTTATCGGTTTGGTGAAGAAGGGCTTGGGGAGGAAGCCTAATGAGCAAACTCTATCCATATTTAGAATTTCAGTAGATGCTAAACAAGCTTAGATGCCCCATTTACATTTCATACAGCTGCTGCTGTGCTGCCCAAGTAGAAAGGATGTATAGAAGTGGATGTATAAGTGTGTGAAGCATCATGAAAAGCTGGTACACACAGTTTAGATAACTTCTTTAAATAACTTTATTAGTCAATAATCTTTGCTAAGTGCAAATTTATCTATCTTAGGTGGTGAGAGATGAGCTGAGTGACTGAAATGTGAGGCCTGCTCTACCATTGCACTCATCATTACACTCATCATATAGCATGTCCACACAATACGCAATGTGATGAACCATGTGACACATTACAGCAGTGGTGTAAAAGAGACCAGAGAAAGCACATCAATTTGGATCCATGTGATGAGTAGAAGACTTTCTTTTCTTAACAAATGGTGAATAGTTGTTCAGTTGTTTGACCACATGACCAGAATCTGGTGTGTGTGGTTTTCATAGCATGGACGTATATCAGGAGGCCTTATATGACTCCTACTGGGCTGTGGGCCCTTGGCAGATTGATACCAGACCTGACCTCCACCCACCACACTGATCAAACATAAGGTCTTGGCTTTACTGTATTGCCTGCTCTTTGCTCCCCATATTCAGTCTGTTGCCAAGTCATTTTGCTTCTCTGTTTACTTGTTTCAAACATAATAAGAAACTGATTAGCAGTGTGAACCTTGGGTTTTTATTTTCCCTCCTGCTTCCCCTTGTGGTTTGCACTTTTTGTCAGAATATGGTAAACCATGGTTTGTCCAGAAAAACGGAGAAATGGGTTATCAGGATGCAAATAATTTATTTTCATGAAGCACAATGCGTTTTGGCATGTCCTTTATTCAAAGGCTTTCCTCAGTGGGTTATGTCTGCAGAATTTCGTCTAACAAAATAATTGTCTCCTGTGATAATCTATGGCAACTTTCGCACCACTGTTTGCCATATTCACACAAAAACTGGAAAATGCAGCTTATAGCAAGCTCCAAGTAAAACCTTTGCATCTCCTCTCCTCATTCATGAAGGACAAGGAAAGAGAGGAAGGAGCATGTGGAACCAAGGGTTATATCCAATGCTAGTCCTAATTAGAGTAGACCCACTGAAATGAATAGGACTCAAGTTAGACTCACATTCTCACATTGGCATGAGTTAGTTACATCTAAATTGGGCCATTATGTGTGGTTTGACCAACACTCAAGATGGTTTAGCTAAGCCAACAGTTGTTAATTAATTGTATCTTCAGCTCAGATCAGTGGAGCTCTTGGAAGGGAGTTCTACTAACTTGTTGTGTTCCAAAAAGGATAGGTTCAGCTATTTTCCTGGGTGCAATGCTATAACTGTGAAATGTTGTTTCTTTTTCAAGGACCTGCCCAATTTCAGAACGCATAATGCCAGTAGTGTTAGCTGGCACAACTGGTTTCCCCAGAAAACCTGTCAAGCCAGCTATACCATTAGGCATATAACAACAAAGGGTCCAATATTCCATGACCTTTGGTAGCAACTTAGGTGATATGACTTGATAGAGAAGTAGAAGATGAATGTATTGGATATGACCCCAAATGCTCACTACATAATAGTGTTGCTACTACATAATATTCCTATGTGCTCACCACTTTCATCAGTGGTGAGAAGTTCCAGGGGTACCAATTATCTGGGTTTGTTTTCCATTGGAGGAGAAATCACTGAAGAGCTAAAATGCTATGCTATTCTCATGAAAATGTGCAGAATTTTATTTTCACCAAGGAAAATGACAAAGTGTTGCCTTTGAAATACCCTGAGCTCCCCCCTCCCCCCCAAAAAATACAGCATTGGGGGTTTGTTTAGTGATGTTCACGGCCAAAATTATCGTATCGTATCGTCATCGGAAATTCCAATATAAATTTTTTTTTTATCCGATCATATCGGGGGTACCTGGATTTGATCGTATCAGAAATCCGATAAATATCGGAAGTTCCGATACGAGAACAGTGTTTTCCCCATAGGTTTGCATTGGGGGAAAGAAAGCTTGCAAGTCTATGGGGAAAACACTAGGCTGGCACTCCCTCCCTCCCCCTACTCACGCTCCCTCCCCCCACTTGTGCTCCTTACCTGCCACCACCGCCGCCTCCGTCATCACTGCTGCTGCAGCCTCCGTCGTTGTCGCCGCTGCCGGTCCATAAAACTGCTAAACTGGCTTTGCGGCCTGTTCATCAGTACAGAGAGGCACCGAGTGACAACGGCACTTGGCTCTTCTCTGTACTGATGAACAGGCCGCAAAGCCTGTTTAGCAGTACTTTGGACCAGTAGTGGCAGTGGGGAAGGCCGCAGGTAAAAAGTGCGAGGGGGAAGGGGGGTCCCCAGGGGTCCCCCCTTACCTGCGGCCTTCTAGGCTGCCATCTGCTGTCCTCCACTGCTCCAGACTACTGAGAATTAGGCCACAAAGCCTAGTTCTCAGTAATCTGGAGCAGCGGAGGACAGCGGATAGCAGCCTGGAAGGCCGCAGGTAAGGAGCGTGAGGGGGAGGGAGGGGTCCCCCCTTACCTGCAGCCTTCTGGGCTGCCGTCTGCAGCCCTCCGTTGCTCCAGACTACTGAGAACTATGCTTTGCAGCCTAGTTCTCAGTAGAGCTACGATGCCCCAGGTGACATCATCATCCGGCACGTCGTCACTCTACTGAGAACTAGGCCACAAAGCCTAGTTCTCAGTAGTTCGGAGCAGCTGAGAACAGCGGACAGCAGCGAGGAAGGCCCAGGTAAGGAGTCTTAGGGGGGAGGGAGGGAGGGCTGGCCCTAAATTGGCAGTCCGATAATCCAATATGTCCAATAGTTATCAGACATATGGATTTTGGATCAGATCAGATAGGACCTCCTAGAATGTTTATCGTTATCGTTAATCAGATGTCCAATAACGACCTTATCGGATCGCTATCAGCCATCGTAACGATCTGATACACATCCCTAGGTTTTTTGGGGGTTAGGACACATGCTCCTAACAAAAAACAAACAAACAAACAAAAATCCCCAGAACTTCTTGTTTTGTTTGATTGTACGTTAATTTTCTGTTCTGTTATGAAATGTCATAAGACCTTGATCCACAAAGCAAACTATGTATTTTACATCTTGCTCGGAATATTTTCTGTAGAATTAGATTCACTGTCATTTCAAAGCTAAGCCACTCTATATTTTAGGAGACTTTAATGAGATTCTTAGATCAAAACCTGGCACTATACTTCTTTCCCACCTGATTCAGATTCTAAGACTACTTGCAGTATCAGGAGTGGTATACCTATGTACAGCTGTTGCTGGGGGACATGATTAGGAGGGTGCTGTTGAACTCATGTCCTGCTTGTAGGTTTCCCACAGGCAGTTAGTTGGCCACTGTGTGAACAAAATGCGGGACTAAATGGACCCTGGATCTGATCCAGCATAGCTCTTCTTATGTTCTAATGACCAGAAGTTCTTGTACTTTGACAGTTTTTGCTTGCATGCAGAAATTAGTAATAATATAATTAAAAACATCTGCTCCACTTAATTTCAGGTTGTGGTAAAATTAAGAGGTAATGAGTATAAACAAATTGGAAAGCATCCACTACAGAGCCACACAGAGAGAATGTATCTCAAGATGCTAGAACAGATTACTTTATTCCTAAGAAAGCTATGATGTTTTTAGGGCATACTTCAGGGTCTACAATTGCGAGCGGAGAATGTACCCTAGAAATAATCATGCAGACACCACAGCTTGGGATAAACTAGGGCCTCTTTATTTAAGTAGGGTAATTTACCCCTCCCTGGATCTGAGCATGAGAGTGAGGGAATCTTAATTGCTCTTGCTCCAGGCAACTAGCCTGCCAATAAGAGTGAGCCACTTCATTGAACACAGGGGTCGGGTAAACCAGACCCCTTATTCAAGCTACACTTCAGTGTTTGGGGGGGACTGGCCTGCATCATCTGCCACTCAGTGTTGCACAGCTCTGAGTAGATGAGACAGGAAGATCCCCAAAGGCAACCCATATCCTGACACGATTGCTGCACAGCCCCTGAAGAGCAGGGCCTCTGAATTGCCAATCACCATAAAGAGGCCAGAGTGCTCACCATCCTTATTCTAAACCATGAGATTCCAGCACTACCCTAGCACCCACCAATCGACTTATTTAACCTCCAAATTGACTTATTTATCCTCCAAAGCTATACATTCAGCCCAGTATGAAGTAGGCAAAAACCTGAATGCCAAATAAACATATGTCAGGAAAAATTCCTACTCAGGCCTTCCTACAAAGGAAGCGACTGGCTAATCCCATACTGGTTATTAGGGAGGGTGGGGCTGGTGACGAAAGAGGCTGAGAACCACTCCGGGCCAGCCTATATAGGCTTGGCCCCACCTTCGCCTGAGGCTGTACATGTGCCAGACACATGTGCAACCTCATCTGGCTCCTTCCTACCCGCAATGCGACCCCTGCCCAAGCCATTCCGGCTGGGCAGGAATCGTACATATCAAGATGGAAAGAATGGGCATTCTTAAGAATAAAGTCATATTTTCCAGCCTCTTGAGACTTTGAGCCTCTGTGCATCTCCCATCACACTAGAGCTTAGAGTTTACTCAGAAGGCAGTAGATTCAGAACAGACAAAAGAAAGGACATCTCCATGCAACTCATAACTACCTTGCATGGCTTCAAAAGAGGGATAGACAAATTCATGCAGGGATAGATCTATCAGTTACCACTAGTAGCTTTGATAGCTAAATGGTACCTCTGTGTCCAGAGGGCTGCTGCTGCTATGGAATACCTGTTGCTGAAGGGCATCAGCAGAGTAGGGCTATTGCCCCATCCCATGCAATTCCTCTTTTCACCAGTTATTTAATCTCATTGGGATCAGAATGTAAATCCTGGTCACATGGAGCCTTTGGCCCTTGCCTAAAAAGGATAATTAGCAATTGCTTAATTAAATATATTTTTCCATTATGAATTATCATCTAACTATGCCTAAAAGTTATTCACAGATGGCATTTTATCTGAGTGACAAGATTAATAAATTCTTGGTCTACGCAAACTTTGTGAGACATGATAACAATTCTCCCACTGCCACATTCAGTGGTAAATAGGCCTAATGAAAGACTTTCTGTTACTGTTACAGATGGATGCAGATGGAGAAGATAAAAAGCTATGCACACGTTCAGGAGAAACCAAGGGTGAGTTAGGAGAACCCGTTCTATGACCCTGTGCCCATCGCACCATGAAATGTAATGATTTTTGCACATGTTCCCAAATGTGTAGTCAGTAAGTCTACACCTTCCTTTGGGCTCATTTTAATCAAGTCAGGACATGCAACTGGAAACGTTAAGAGGTGAAATGTTATTAGACATGTGGGGGAATGGATGAGGAAAGAAAATTTCACTATGTGTGATCATTTTACATAGATAATTTAAAATCCAACACAAAATGACCATACAAACAATGATTGTATAACAGGGTGCTATGTCTCAAATAAGAATTATCTCTTTCACATTATATGCTAACTTTGGTAAACAAGGGATATACATTTTACTATGTTTCTCCTTTTTGTTGAATCCGTTCTGCTGCAGGCAATTTTTTTAAATCCTTTACAAACTGGTTCTGCTTCTATCTGAAAGTGCTGCAATGCACCTAATGTTTTTATTTATTTATCTTTTTAAATGTATAATAAAAAGTTAAACTTTCTGTTTCTCTCTCATTGGGTATGGAACAGATGGCAATGTAATATTGAGATTAAAAGGCCCCTTAATGATCTAAACATCTGGAAAACATGATTGACTAGTAATACAACCCCTTAAGGAAAATAACTTTTTATTATAATTGGTAATGTTTTTTGTGACCCTTGATTGTGAGTGGGAGACTGGCATGTATAAAATAAAACAAATAACATCATTTGAAGCAGACTTTAGTTACAAAGTTCGTGGCAGAACCAAAATGACTGGGTCTAATGCTAACAAGTCTAATTTGCCAGTGCCAGTTAAAGTGCCCATGCATATCCTAAGGATGTTTTCACACATGACTCTATAAAATCCCTTTGATAATATGTATGCATATTGCTAGTGCAGCATTGATGCAGGATGTACTGTATACCCTGAGCCAGCGGAGACTGGTGGCTCTGGTTTCAGTGGGGCTGTGAATCCATTCTGGGTTTCAGTTTGAACTAGCCAGAACGCTAAAGAAGCTATCCAAAGTGATGATCCCCATCTCAAAAATAAGTTCAACACCTTGGAGAGGTCTTTTAGAATTCTCTCTGGTCCTGTCTAAAACTAAGAATGAATTCAAAGCCCCACCAGAATCAGAGCCATCAGCCTCCACTGCCCTGAGCAATTAATAGCCAAAACTGATTCAAGCATTACTTGTGGAAATGCCCTAGAAGCTTGTCCATGCTACATTATGGCACACCACTGGAAGATGCCTTCTTTCCCTGAGATACCATCACATTGACATGGGAAGCTAACAAGGCAGACTTCACAGCTAGCTCTGATCTCATAGGCACCCTCACTACCAGTACAGGTAAATGGAGGACCAGCAGAGACCTAAATCACTGGTGCATGTAGATTGTGATGTGCAGCCCTCCACAAGCAGACCCCGGTGTTCATTCTTCTAACATCCACTCACATTCATCCTGCCCTCTGTTGTTTCCACCTATTTTCCCAAGGGAAGGGTGGGTAAATGGAGGGAGAGCAGGTGGCAATAAGAGAGGTGGAAATTGAGCACCTTTTCCTGCTGGGGATGATAGGACTAGACTAAAATCCCCATTGTCCCCAGTAGAAAATGGCAGCAGCAGAAGAGGAATACTGACCATGGGAGCTTTTTGAGTCCTCAGATGAAACTTTCAACGACCCCCTCAAGGTTTTCTGAGCATTTGTTTTGAATGCTCAAAAGGCCACCATCTCTGATTTGGATGCACTTCCTGAATAAATTTGATTCAGTGCAGAAGTAGTCTGAATGGATGTGCTTCATATTGCTTCCTTCCTTCCTTCCTTCTTTCCTATTATATTATTCTGGACAAGAAAGGTTTTAGAAAGATCTGACCACTTAAAACCATTTAGAGCTGCTTCACTCATTACAATATTCCTACATGGATGGCTTATGCATGTAGAAATTAATGGGCAATCCATCAGTCAGCCATCATGTGAGATTGTCATAAATATAGGGTGACCACATTTGGGAAACTAAAAAAGAGGACACTCAGTGGGGTGGGGGTGGGAAAGCAGCTTTCAGGGGCCTCTGGGATGCATGTCATTCACCCCCACCACCTTAAAGGCCCCAAATGGGGTGGAGGAGGGGAAAGTGTGTCATTCCCACCCTCCACTGCTCCAATCAGGGCCTTTTCTATAATGTCTGGGAATGACACGCTTTCCCCTTTCAGGCCCTGATTGGAGCAGTGTGAGGGAAATGACCCACCTCCAGAAGGTGTGTCATTCCCTCCCACCATGCTAATGCAGCCTTCAAAGGAAAAGCGTGTCTTTCCAGGACGTTATAGAAAATTACAGAAAATCCCCCCTGACACCCAGAATAGAACAAAAACCAGGACAAATCCGGGGAAATCCTGACAGTTGGTCACCCTACATAAATACATGTTTATTTCACTCTGTGCAATCATCCTTACATGAGTGATATCTGTGGGTGACATCCTAATTCCTTGATTTTGTAATTTTGTAATCTATGGAGCAGCCATTACACCAAACCCTGCAGACAAAGGGGTTACTCAGCTCAACTGTTTTACATCTAGTTTACTGGTTGAAGTGAATGCAGCTTCCCCTCCCCTCCACACACACACAGAAACACATCCAAGATTTGGGTTGGGAAGAAAAGCGTTCCTTACTACTTTTGTGGGCCATACATAGTAATGGAGTAGGTCCAGATTTGGGAAAGGGGGCTAGACCCCTGTTTGCTGTGACTGTGGCAATGGCCTCATTTGAGGAAAGGGAGGCTGGGGTAGGTTGAAAAAATTACACATCTCCATCTCACCACCACCTTCCTATTTACTGGAGTAGTTACCATTGTAGACAGTTGAATAATGGATGAGATCATAGGTGTGCACAGCACATTTCATTAGGGGGTGCATCCAGGGATTCTTTTTAAAGGCAAACATTTATTGAATCCTCAATCATAAAGGACAGTATTTGTATTCATGTATTTATTAAACACTGTTGACACGGATGCCCTACTCTGAGTTTGGCTTGCCTGACCACAGGAGGGCTGTTGCAGGAGGGAAATGAAGAGATGCTTCTCAAGCCCCAGCATTGGTGGGGCTTTGTGATGACACTGGCTGGAGGAGGGGCTTACAAGGCAATAGTAGCCTTCACGACCCCTCCTCTTAGTCTCTTTCAAGTGTGACTCCCAGCAGAGAGGCTCCCAGCAGAGCAATTCCAGGAGGAATGGTGCTCTCTTGGAGGCAGGGGTTCTTCGGTGAAGTGGCAGTGCAGCCAGAGTACAGCTGGATCCTGCTGCATGTGGATCCCCCTCTGGATTCTTATTCAATGGCCCCCTTAATTCAGTTTATTGCTTGAGCCATTAGGGTGTGCCTGGGCACACTTGGCACACACCTTGTGCACAACTATGGATGAGATAGTGTAGGGGTAAACAGCTTTTGTCCATAGGGCCTCATATGTCCCTCAACAGGGAGGGAGGGAGGGAGGGAGAGAGAGAGAGAGAGAGAGAGAGAGAGAGAGAAATTGGGAAGTCAACAATAGAGATAGGAGGGAAGAAAAAGTGTCACACAGAGAGGGAAAGAGGAAGGGTGGCAGGAACAGAGAGAGAGAATTGGGCAGGAGAAAGAGAGAAAAGGGGTTGTCCCTAGCTGCCTCTGGCTTTGGCGTTGCTAGCATATAGCCCCTGACAGATTGTCAGGAATGTGTCCCTCATCATAGGAAAGTTTCCCCTCTCTGGCATAGTGGATAGATAATATAGTTTTAAACAATCCAATATAGTTTCCTTGCACTGTCAACCATTTTAAAGCAGTGTCACACTTCTTAAAACATCGCTTGAATGTTGTGAAGGGCCATCAAGAATTCCATAGGCCTTTCAGTAGAATGAACCTGAAATGTTGGGAGTTTCAGTTCTAATCAAACCATGTCCTGGGGCAAACTCATACGTTCATGCACAAGTGTGTGTTTGTGTGTGTGTGTGTGTGTGTGTGTGTGTGCGTAAATGTTGCCATTTATTTCAGTTGAAGTCCTTAAATAACTATCTCTACCAAGATAGTTATTTTAAGAGCTCACTTTGCCCTTTCTGAAATAAACGACAACATTTCCATAGACTTCTGTGTGATCCGGATCAATCCCCAAATGAGGTGAATAATTGCAACAGCATAATGAAGTTACTGCTGCATATCTGAACATTGTAGTGAGCCTCCATTAGATGGAGTCTGCAGGGAGCTACAGACTAACTGGCTGGATTTCATTTAGCAGTTTCTAATCAGAGTTAATGCACTGCCGTACTTTCTTTAAACATTTAAAAGGTGATCTCTCTCATTTAGCGAGCTAGTTAAACATATTTAGAGCTTAAAATGCCTCTCTCTCTCGCACACACACAGTCTTAATAGAGCAACAGCGTTTTCCCAGAAGTGGGACAACGGATGCTGCCTGTGCAACACGAGTAATCTTTAGAACCACCTGTTGGGCTCTTTCAGTTTGCTGCTTAGCCTTCTGTGGGCAGGTATTTGTAAACACCAGCTTTCTTTATTCCCAAATCAAATTATGATTTAGGAAAATAAAGTTTTCTTTCTCATTGCACATCCATTTTAGTTATTTTTAAAAGGAAGAGTACAGTGACAGTTTTTCCGTATTGAGCTGTATCATCATCAAGCGCAGATTTTTTGTTTTTGTTTTTAAGGAACCATCATGTTTAGCAGTCACCACTCACAGCAATAATCCTGTGGTTAGGGGAGAAAGAATCACCTGTGTTTTCCAAGGTGCTCCTTTCTCATCAGAAACAGGCAGGTGCACAAAATTGTATATGTAAAATGACTCGGTCTTCTCTACTTTTACTCACAGCACACGTGGACTCAATAGCACAGGAGCTCAGGTAAGATTCAAGAAGTTCATCTCTCAGCTTTGTCATAGGACAGTACCATTCTGCATTTTGTGCATCTCACTAATGCTTGCACCAGAGTAAAGCATGTCATCACAGGGATTCAAGTTGTTATTATTATTTTTTAAAAAAGAATTGCTTGAAAGGGAAAGTTCACCCAAACATCACAGCCTCTCAGAAGTCTGTGTATGAGGGTAATGTCCCTTTGGTAATGCTGGTGGCTGCAGAAAGGAGAAGTTTCTTTTTCTTCAAGGTCTATTCTGGTGTATGTGTTGGGCTAGGAATAGTAGACTTCCTGTGTTTCTTCTTCTTTTCCTCTATCATTGCAAACAGTTTTGCATGGAATTGAACATGAAAAGCGATTCCCCACCCCCTCTGTTATCTAGATGGTTGGCACTGGGATCTAATGAACAACTATATAACTAGCTAGGTGTAGGCAGTAGCACTATGCCAAAAAAAAAAAAGATTATTCCATTTTCAGCATTTCATGAGGGATGGGGATAACCAAAAACTCTGGTGACAAAGGCTTGGAAAGGTGAGAATTCTGAAGAATTTTCTCCTTGAGCAGGGGTCAGGGTTTCTATATACCTTTTTAAATGCAGGCAATTGTTGAGGGCTCTTCTTTCTTTTTTAAAACAACAACAACAACACCCCAGGAGTTCTTACTAGATGCCTATTGGAGAGGGCGAGGTCACATGGTCTCCAACGGGCATTCAGGAAGAAATGCTGGGCTCCTCCAAGTGCAGGGGGTGGGTTGTTGTTGTTTTTAAATAAAAAATAGAAAGAAGACTCCTCAAAACCAACTACACTTTAAGAAGGTATGTTGAAATGCTGTCCCCCTTCCCAAGGAGAAAATTCTCTGGAATTCTCCACCTCGTAAAAGAGGCAGAAAAAATAATGCCTCTTTTGCAGGGAGAGAAAAAGTTCCTGATAATAGGGGACAGGATTTGGCACAGCACTAGTAGGTAGATACTGACAGGAACTTGTTACTGGGAATTGACATGAAGGGATAGATGAATCTGTCAATTTTGGTTTCTCCCGTTTTTCATTTTTACAGTCTTAAATTTGCTTCATACAATTTCTATACTCGTTTTAGATGATGATGATGATGATGATGATGATGTGAAATCGCCATGAAATCTACATTTCTCCTAATATACACATTTTTGCAAGCAATTTTATCTAATAAAGTATTTTAATGTTGTTTTCAATAATATACGCATTTTGTGTGCCATTTTCCCCAACATATGCATTTTTATCCTCTTATCTAATTAGAGCAATCTATCTCAAAAATTCAGAGAAGTGCAAATGTTTTATGGATAACTGAATTTTGGTTTGCATATCACAGCCTTCCACAACCTGGTGCTCTCCTGATATATTTGTACTACAACACCCATCATCAACCAATCAAACACACTGGCTGGGGGATAATAGAGGTTGTAGCCCAACATATCTGGAGGGGACCAGGTTGCGGAAGGCTGGCATATTTGTTCAAAATTGTGGAATTAGGCAAATTCATAGTAAAATCTGAATCAAACATTTCCCCCCCATCCCTAGTGACAGATAGTATCTCTGTTTCTAATGGCTGCCACTCTTCAGCCTGTCAATCACTTCTCCCACCATGCATTTTCCTGATACAATGAATGTGCAAATATTCACATGCATGGTTAAAGAAGCTGCAGTTTAGATTTGTCCTTTGCATTACTATTGGGTCATTGAAAGCATTAGATAAAGTAGTATATAGGATATTATGTAGATGAAAAGAAGAAAACAATTTGTCAAAAGGGGGGAACCCTGTTCTTCACATCCTAAGTAGTTGAATCAAGGAAATTTCAAGGACACATTGTAGGAAGAATCCTAGTGAAATGTAGCTTTCAGTTGAATGGTAATTGGGGGTGGTGGGGTGGTGGAATGAGTCTTTCATCAAACACAGATACAGTAAAGGCTTGGGCTTATCTTGTTTTTCAATCACCACCACCAAAAACTTTATTGTGAGAGTAAACTGTATCTAATATAAGATAAATGATTCAATACACCTTCCATCCTAGCAGTTGTAATTGTTCCCTGGTCCCTTTTTCACATAAGCAAAGTTGTTTGGGGTGGACGGAAATTGAAGCAGGGAAGCAATGGGGCTGAGGCCCTTAAACCTTGTCCTTGCCCTCTACCTCCCTACTCTAAATTGTATAACCTTGCAAAGATGCATTTTGAAACTCATGGGGTGGTGGAAAGAAGGCTCCAGGACAGATGATCTGGAACAGAGACATGCAGGTGGGGAAAGAGTTAAGCTGCTTGTCATGCTGCTTCTCCAGTCCCAATTTTTTGCCTCCTGAAAATGCTTCTTTTTCTTTTTCATGTTAGCAAGGATCAGAAATGCCTTATATGGTGGCACATCATATGTAGTCATTAAAGGGGCATAGGAGTGCCTCTTTAGTGAAGCTCAGTTGCAAACAAACAAAATGTTTCTGCCATTATATGTCTTAAAACTCTACTACTTACAAAACAACATACGTTGAGCTAATAACTTGGCATCCATAATCTCCTAGTATGGTCTACAATTGTGCAAACTTTCAAACCAATCTGATTCAAATTGATACAGCAAGTTAAAAAGTGCTGGAAATGGACACATTTGTACTTTTTACTCCAAGCTGAAGCTTAGTGTACTATATATTTCTTTCACATTCTGAGGAAATCACTAATGTACTTTATTCAAGTTCATTTAGGAGGTGTGTCATTCATTGGTTTGGTGACATTCTGAGCAGTGGTTTAAAAGTTATCAAGGTTTTTCTGCCTCATGAAAACCTATGGCAACAACTATTGGCAAAGTTATCACGGGCATGCTCAGTTTCACTCTGAAGCTAAGATGCTGTTAATACACCAATGTTCTGAGAGGAAGTTCAGCACTCCTGTCAGCATTCTGACAGTGGAGGAGGGATAGTAGGAAACTGTCCACAGATATATGTGTGAGCTAATTTTGAAGGCTGAAGGAATCACTCTACAGATTAACAGTTCACTGATGAAGTGGCGATAGGGAGGGAAAGGAAAAGCTATGCTGGAATCCTGTTGCTTACTCAGGTTTACTCAGAAGTAAGTTATTACAGGGACATGTCTATTCATTTGTGCACATCTACTCAGTTAATGACTTGTTTGTTAGGTCCCGCCCCCAGAAAACTGTAATAAACTCACTCCTTCTGGTCTGCTCCTGGGCCATAAATAGAGGCTCAGGTTCCCAGCTTCAGTACTACCATCACCAACATCCCAACCTCTCCATCCATTTAATACATTGTTGGGCCTTGCTGTAGACTGAGGTTAGCCACCAGTTAATGGGACTGGGGGGAAATTTTATCCGCAGGTACAATTGGCACAGAGGTGCATGATTGTTATATTCCTTGTAGCGAGAGTATTTGTGCTTTATGGAAATACTGACGAGAAATCGGTTATTGATATCCGTCTGTTCTGTCACAACTTTAAAGGGTAATAGAAGCATTGGGTGGTTCCATGAGGATGGATGAGAAGGCGACAGGGAGATCTGCATCAGAGATCTTAGGGTATGGCTTCAAGGTTCAGCCTAGCATGAGGCTGGCATGCCTGCCACCCACCTAGGATGCAAGAAGGACTCATGGCTTGGTGTATAGCATGGCAGGCTCAAAATTTCCTGTCACCCCAACTATGTCATCCCAGCACATGGGCTGGTGCAGTGGCATCAGCTGGCAATCATGCCTCCCAATGGTAGGAATCCAGTCCTTATGTCCTGCCAAAGTCTCTTGTAGCTGCAATCAAAATAAGGATTCCGTTTGATGCCTGTTCCTCCGATTATGCGCATCTTCTCGGAAGCGCTTGATCGTAAATGCTTGTATGCAGGAGGTAATTGAGCACTCAACAGGTGACCTTACCGGTTGTTTCAAATGTGCTTTACAAGTAGTTAATGCGGAGAATCGCTTGTTCACATAGTCAAAATGCGCTTTAACGGCTGGAGCAAAATAAAACTCGCTATTTAACGCGCATTCGATAATGCGCATAATCGGAGAGGAAACGCACCTCTACGCCCGATTTGCGCTCCGTTCTTGTAGAGGTAAATTTTTAATGCACCTTGAAAGAGCTTTAAATGCCTCTTGTAGAGGCAGCCTAAAAGTGTGGTGGCCATTTTAATGCACTCCTATCTGTATGTGCTATTACTGTTCCCTATCTCCCATGCCCCCACCTCAACTCCACATTGCTATTGCAAAGAACTTTATCTGAATTGGAAGCGTGCATTTTCATATTAAGAAAAAGATAACCATATATACAGGCTGTTAACAATTCATTTATGGATACCACCAGGATTCCATAGTATCAGAACACATTAAAAACATAAGAACATAAGACATAAGAACATCTAGTCCAGCACTTTGTTCACACAGTGGCCAACCAGCTGTTGACCAGGGCCCACAATCAGGACACAATGCAACAGTATCCTCCCATGCATGTTCCCCAGCAACTTGTGTATATAGGCTTACTGCCTGTAATACTGGAGGTAGCACACTGCCATCAGGACTTGTAGCCATTGATAGCTTTCTCTGCCAGGAATTTATCCAACCCCTATTTAAAGCCATTACTACATCTATAGCTTAACCATGCACTGTGTAAAGAAATACTTTGTTTTATCTGTCCTGAAACTTCCACCAATCAACTTCATGGAATGACCCTGGGTTCTAATATGGGAGAGGGAGAAAAATGTCTCCCTATCCACATTCTCTGCACCGTGCATGGTTTTGTACACCTCTACCATGTCTCCCCTAACCTTCCTTTTTTTCCAAGCTAAACAATCCCAGCTGTTGTAACCTTCCCTCATAGGGGAGATGCTCCAGCCCCTTGATCATTATTTACTAAAATTGGGAGGGGATTTTCATCACCAGATGAGCTCAAAGAAATTTCTATCTCCCACAAGTGCTTGTTTACATCATCCATGGTAGGTACATTCATGTTGTGTGTGGAGTAGAACCATCTTTCTTTACAGCTGGGTATCATGCACAGATTCATGATAAGTGACAAATAATAGGATTGAATCCTCTGGAACTCCACAAGGCTGATCCCATGGTGAGGAGTAGCAGCTGCCTATCACCCCTTCTACTTTCAACCAAATAAAAATAGTGAGGCAGCAGGCCAAGAGCATCATCAGTCTTGGTGAAGGATGCCAAAAATCTTGCAGCACTAGAGTGAACATCTGGCCATACCCCATATACTTTAGGACATAAATCATACTCTTGAGGAATATTTTATCAGTGACTGACAACTGGTGTCTGAAATCATAGCACAAGAAATTAAGTATGTACAGGTATCATTCTTCATTAATTTGTTTTATACCTTATTAATATGCTAGGAACCATGATGCTTCCATGACAGATCGAGCTTACACATTCAGCACAATCAAGTGGTATACATTTTCCTGGACCATACCACATCTCTCCATCCCCACCCTATTTATAGACTGCATCTAAGTAAAAGCTCCTGACAGTGAAAGCTTTCTATCACGTGACTGGTACATATTTCCATGGACAGCCTGAAGTGGTGTAGTCCAGAAAAACCTTGACCAATTAATTCTGCCAATATATAGATTGGTTTGGTCAGACTCAGTTGAAACTACCCCTCATTAAAAGTCAGGCTGTACCAAAATCAGTTTTGGTCAAACTCATGGAAATTATTCCAACACTAGGATGGGGGAGAGGAGTGATTTCAGAGGTAACTGGCCCCTGAAACAGTTTGCAGTTGTTTTGGGGCACTTACCATAGTGGTGATGGAGGTAAACATTTGGGTGACTAACAGTGGGCAACATGAAATGCCCACCAATTCCCTCTCCGCTCCCCAAATGGATTGGAAGTACTTTTTTGGCTTCACTTTAGATCTAACTAAAGTGATTGGTGCTTTAAAAACACCTCAATGGTGATGCTAACAGTGTGGGCTGCTGACCATATATAGGCTCTTGCAACTTTGCTAGTGAAGTTCCCCAAGCACTATTGAGTGAGCTTCCCTCTAGCTTGAATTGAAATGGAGCTATAAGAAAAAGAAGAAAAAAGAATTACAGAATGTTGGACCCTGTCCCCCACAAGCATCCCACCTTCCCCTCACAAGTCCCCTTCCCATTTCACTGGCAGTAGCAAAATCAATGAGGAGTTCTCACTGAAGGCCTCTTCCTTGGCACCTTGAATTCTGCTACTGCAGCATCCCAGGCACAAGGTTCCCTGAAATGTTATTGCCCAGCTGTCATTCTAAGGACTCCGTTCCTCTGGAAAATTACATTTCCGAGGATCCCTGTCACCTAGAACACTGATGTGGGCACCCAGGCTCAGTTTTAATTCAAGCTAGGTAATAATTTTGTAGGGAAATACTGCTTGCTTCATAATATAGGTGAGCATTTCAAGATGGACAATTTCATATTATGGGCCTGGTAAGTTCAATGTGGCACTATCATTATCCAGAACTGCTTCTCACATGTTTAGAGCTGCCAAATGGGACATCTTAAAACAGTAACCTATCTGTTGTTATCAAATATTCTTAACTGGGTTATCAAAGCAATTGAAACAATATATCTAAAGTAGGATAATTCAACATTAACATATAAAAATAAACATACACCAGAATATGTAAGTATAAATGTAGTTTGCCCAATTCACATTTTTGATCTCATGTAAGATAACAGTATACACACACACACACACGCACACACACACACACACACACACACACACACGTAAGTTGGTTACTTAGATATTTTACACTGAAATTCCATTAGCATGGAGTATGGATATGTATAATGAGTATGGTATGCCATTTGCCGGTCTAATAAAGGATTTATGCTGAAATTCACCTACCCTTATTACTACTTCCTATATGTCAACCATTCACAACCATTAATTAAACAAGTTGTAAATGTAAACCATTGCTGCAATAAACTTTATAGGCTTGTAGTCTTTTAGGATCCTCCCTTGTTTCTTTCTCCTCCATCTTTTAGACCCCTCTTTAATTAGCAACATCTTAAAGCCAGGGCTACAGCTCTGATGATGTCTACTAATTCTAACAGGCTCATCCTAGTAAATTGCAAGGTACTGCCAGAAGAACAGAATGCCCTTGTGGACATGGAATGTTTGCAGAGTCATATTAAAATTCAGTGTGTTGGATCTTCTCTGGTCAGCTTCACCCCTTATACAAACATGCCTGGTCATGGCAATGGTGGTTTGCCATCAGAGAAAGCTAGGGTTGCAAACCAACCAAGAAGAATTTAGGGAGGGGCCTGAAACCTTGCCTGAAACCCCAGAGAGCTGCTACCAGTTAGTGTCAACAATACTGGGCTAGATGGACCAATGGTAGCTTCCTATGTTCCTAAATGTCCAGAGCTATACTGCATGGCTCCACTATGAGATCACTGCAGGAGCAAGTGAACATCACGTGGCCCGTAAGTGAGGACTTCGATCTGCAATAAACGGCTGGTGTAGACTCCCCCATAGATACCTCTAAGCCACCTGCCCTAGGCTCACCTAGGACCATTTAAAACAACAGCAACACAAAAAAGTGGCAACCTCAGTGTAGTGACTGTTGGACATGGTTGATTCACTTAAACCTATTCATACATACATAAATCACACCTAATGCAAGTGAGAAGTCTGAATTAGACAGAAAATAAGCGTAAATCTGTGATTTTTCCTTATTTGTTTGCTTAGCTTAATTTCTAAACCAAAAGGTCAATAATGTTGAAGTGACATTTTAGTTTCTGTTTAAGATTTCCATGGCAACAGAATACAACTCAATGCTTGCCTTTGGTTTTGTTTGCCATGATTTAAATAGTTGAAATTATACAAAACTATTACTAAAATGCAACAAACAAACAAAACATGTTTCAGTAATTGTCTTTAGTATTTTAATCAGCATGGGTCATCATCCCCTCCTTGTCATTTTCAAGGCAAGTACCAGGGCTTTTCAAAAGTGGCATTGCCTCATTTAAATTCTCTCTCCCCACCCCACCAAATCCCAACACTGGGCTTTGGAGATGAGGTATTACAAGTATGAACAGTACTATAGATGTGGTTGAGAATATTTATTCACATTTTAAAATTTGGTGTGTTAAAAGAGAGAGAGGGGGGGAGAGAGAGAGAGAGAGAGAGAGAGAGAGAGAGAGCAACAACATGGGCCCTTTCTGTACCATACGGGCGTAGAGGGCGGGAAGCAGGAAAACCTGGAAGTAGCCACTTCCGGGTTCAGCACGATGAGGCCGCACCACAATGCAGCAGCCTGGGCTTCTCCTGGGCTGCCGCAAGTCACGCCGGCCATTTTTTTAAAAAAAAAGATCCGCGGAGGTGCGCACGAGCTTTCGTGTGCAAAAGATTCGTTAATTTTTTTTAAAAAAACGCATGCAATCATGCTTTCCTCCCCCCCTCCACCATCCTGGGGATGGTGATTTTGCTGTCCCCCCTCCTGATGGCCTCGGAGCCATGGGGTGCGGCTCCATGGCCATCAGTGCAGCCGTGCTTACTCGCAGGTAGGCACGGCTGCGCCCGGGATGGGCAGCCACACCAACCACCCATCTTGCTTGCCTCCTGGGAGCAGGGAATGAACCGGGATAATAGCGTTCCCTGAACTCCTGGGAAAATGGAAGGCTGGCCCCTGCCTGCTTGTGGAATGCTCTGTGTGTCATGCAGACTCTCCGTGAGCAGGCAGGGGCAGCCCCTTGAAATATGGCTGGTGTGGAAAAGGATATAGTCCCTATAGTTCCTTAGGTTTCTTAGCAAACTGTATATATTTGTTATTTGTCCAAAGATATTTGGGGGATTCCTCCCCTCATGTTTTATAATGAGCTCAAGGCATGCATAGATTTCATTATAGCTGCTTGCCTTCTCCTGGGTTATTACCAACTTCCTATTATTCTGGCCTTTTTACATGCTTCTTTTTTTATTTCCTCAGTCATTTCACAGTCGACTCGTTCCTTGTGGTCAGGTGGCCTATAACATTAGTTTACTGTCTGAATCATCTCTAGCCTCAAAGCATAATGACTCACCAGCATTATCTATCCCCTCCACAGCCTCCTCTTAGAAGGACTAATAAATTCTCTTTTCCCAACAAGGCTATACCACTTCCTCTACTCCCTATACTATTTTTTTTAAAAAAGGAAAACATCCTTTGATATTGAAATTCCAACCTAATTCCAGTTACATCATAACGTATATCTTCTAAATTATTATGTCTACCCTCATCCTAGCACCATTTCACTTTCTTCTTTGCCAAGCCTTTCATTAGTATATTTGCACACTTTAATCACCTTCATGCTATTTTGCCCTAATATTAGTGTTCATCAATTCTGATTCCCCTTTTATCTCCATTGCCATCCAAACTTTTATGTTTATTCCTTTCATCTCTGTTTGGTCAGTGTGCTTTCTCTGACGTCATACAAATGTAGATTAAATTAAACCCCTCCGCAGAACTTTAACTGGTATTGGTGTGGGAAGAGCATCAGTCTTATTGAACAGTAGCTGTCCGGAATCAAGGAGGGTCTGGTTGGGATAGAAATAGGCCATGAACATACAGTAGAACATGATAGCCAGTCGAAGGGGCCAAAGACCTCCGTGGGAAATGCCCATGCCAGAGACATATGGAGAGAGACACCACGAATAATGTCTATATATTATTCCCAGTATCAAATGCAGTATGCTAGTGAACATGAGCAAGAGGGTGATATAGTACCCACACCTTGCTTATGGGCTTCCCATAGGCACCTGGTTGGCTACTGTGGGAACATAATGCTCGACTGATGTTTGAGTTCTGAGCACCCACAATGATTGGTATATTCCATGTATATGTTTTTGTGCAACTGGTTATTTTATGAGTTATTTATATTTGGTTTGAGTCAAGGACAGGCATGAAATAAGGCTGAACATGAGAATGTTTGTCCTCTTAAACATGAGATGGATTGGCCTTTCCCCTTTGTTGAATACAGCCAAAGGAGGCTGTCTATTTTATAGGAGTTATTCCTAATGAAATCTTTGAAGATCAGCCCTTGGGTGCATGTTACAATTTTGGGAGAATTTTTATCACACTGTGGTCCCAATTTGGTCTCAATTCCCCTACTCTCAATTTTGCTAAAGTGTGGCCAGTTGTAAGCCAGTATAGTTTGACCCATGAACTTTAGAGATGTGTAGCAGTGAAGAAACTCTGTGGTCAATACCAGTAGAAGATTCTGTTCAGTACCAGCAGTATCAACAAAGACTTTGTGAAAAGGAGGTGGTCCAGTGCTTCTCAGGTCAGCAAAAGTCCTCAGAAATCATTCTGTTTGAATGGCACTCACCACACACCTCTTCAGATTGTGACCATAATGAAGATATTGTTTTGATTAAGCAGTGAATTTAAAAACTCTCCTTTTGTTTCCTCTTTTATCTATAAAGTTCAATTAAAGCTAAAATAGTGTGCCATGGGTGTCTAAATGATACATGACTAAATAATATTTCTGAAAGCTGGAACAAATGTTTAATTTTTTGAACCACCTTGAAGTGTGTGTGTATGTGTGTGTGAAATGGGGTGCATGAAACCATGAAGGCAATTTGGAGGTTTTTGAAAAGTTTAATTGGGGGCTTACTACTGGTAATGATGGCAGTAATGTCAGTTTCTTTGTGGGGTCTTGTGAGGAAAAAAATGGATGCCAATGTAAGAGTGGAATTCTAGGGGTGTTGTTGGGGGTGGGAAATCGTGACGACCACCTGGAAAGCACTGGAAGAATCAAGAACACAGTAAAAAGAAAAGAAAAAGAGAATATTTCAGCCACCAAAAGTGAACTCTTCCTGTACCTTTGGAGGGGGAGGATTGCTGCCTCCCTGAGAAATTGTTGATTTTTTCCTAATTTTTAACACCTTTGAATGGAGTGCAAATCTGGGGGTTTAAATTCCATCTCAAACATAAAGGGGACAATGATATTAAGTTATTGAAATGTCCTTCTTCCTAGATCAGCTCTAACTTTGTTAATGAACCAGTTATTCATTTTTGCGTTTTAACATCCCCATCCCAAGCAATCAGTCTGGAGAATTTGCCATGGGATACCATCATGGTGTTTCCTCAGTGATGCCAGTGATGTCAATTTTCTGATGCTGCACTGGACGTAGTCCACTCTATTGCAAGGATTAATGTTTTGGCACAACCAATCCTAGCATCATCAACCAATTAATTTTACATCGTATGTCCTTGGCTTTCATTTCAGTATCCAGTAGAAATCTCTTTGGTAGTGAAAATGTTTTACTTTTACCACTATTTCATCATAAGAACATAAGAAGAGCCATGCTGGATCAGACCAAGGTTCCATTTAGTTCAGCACTCTGTGCACACAGTGACCAGCTGTTGGCCAGGAACCCACAAGCAGGACACAACTGCAACAGCACCCTTCTACCCATGTTCCCCAGCAACTGGTTTATATAGGCTTACTGCCTCTGATACTGGAAGTTGCACTTAGCCATCAGGACTAGTAGTCATTGATAGTGTTCTCCTCCAGAAATTTATCCAACCCCCTTTTAAAGCCATCCAAATTGGTGGCCATCCCCACATCTTGTGGTAGTGAGTTCCAGAGTTTAATCATGTGCTCTGTGAAGAAGTACTTCCTTTTATCTTTTCTTAATCTCTCACCAGTCAGCTTCATGGGATGACCCTGGGTTCTAGTATTATAGGAGAGGGTGACAAATGTCTCCCTTTCCTCATTATCCACTACTTGCATAATTTTGTACACCTCTATGATATCTCCCGTCAGCCTCCTTTTTTCCAAGCTGAATAATCTCAACTGTTGTCACCTTCCCTCATTGGGGAGTTGCTCCAATCCCCTGATCATTTTAGTTGCCCTTTTCTGTACCTTTTTTCCAGCTCTACAATATATATTTTAGATGTGCTGACCAAAACTGTATATAAGGCTGTCCATGTCAGATATTGAGAGCATGAAGTTATATTAGCTCCTGATTCATTTTAAAAAAAATACATTTTATGAGTCTCAGATTCTCCAATAACCTTGACAGCTGAAGTAGTGTCCCATGACAACAAGCAGACCATTGATAAATAGCAACAAAACTATTAGTGGTTGAATTTATGAGATGAGTAATAGAGAGGCTAAATTATAGGCTTACTCTTTGACAAACTGCTGTTTGACATATCTTGGCAAATGCATGTATGTGCATCAGAGAGAGAGAGAGAGAGAGAGAGAGAAACTTTTCTAACATCCTGATCCGTAACATGCAAATACATTCCATCAGTTTCTGATGTAGCTCAAAGATTTTGTTCTGCCTTTGGACAGAACATTTGACTATATGTATTTTTGGTCCCTACTCTACAATTTTCAGACCTAAATTCGGCTAGACCTTCCTTTTTCTCCCCAGCACCAACACTATTCTTTTAATCACTTTGTTTTTCTGAATAGGTCTAATGTATAATGCAAAAAGAATATTGTAGAGTTGTAAATAGTTCAGGACAGGACAACCAAAATGATCAGTGCTAGAGCAAACCTCCCTATAAATAAAGGCCTCAGCTTTGGCAGCTTCTTAATTAATGATTTAAGGTGGATTCCTGAATTGAGCAGGGGGTTGGATGTGATGGCCTTTTAGGCCCCTTCCAACTCTACTATTCTATGATTTTAGAAAATAGGTGAGGGGGTCATGATGAAAGTTTATACAACAGTGTGAGGAAGTGGATAGAGATAATTTTTCTCTCTCATTCTCCCACAAGTGCATATTTAAACTATGAAATTTAATACCATAACATGTATTGTAGGCTACCATCACATGAGGGGATTAGAAAAAAATCATGGAGGATAAGGCTATCAATGGCTACTAGTCACATTGGCTCTATATATAACCTCCAGTATCAGAGATTATATGTCTCTGTATGCCAGTTACTGGGAACATGAGCAGGAAGGTGCTATTGTATTCATGTCCTGTGGTGGGCTTTTCCCACAGGCATCTGGTCGGCCACCATGGAGACAGAATGCTTGACTAGATAGGGCTTTGCTCTGATCCAGCAGGACTCTTCTTATATTTTTATAATATTAGAACTTGTGTCATCCAATGAAACAGATTCACAGGTGATTCAGGATCGACATAGGAAGTAATTGTTCACATAGTACATGGTTAACTTAAGGAATTTGCTGCCATAAGGCATGAGTTCACCACTTGATGGCTTTAAAGGAGACTAGATATATTCATAGGGAATGTCTATCAATGGCTACTAGTCATGGTAGTTATAGGCAACCTCCAGGTTCAGCGGTAATATGTCACTGAACACCAGTTCCTGGTGAGCAAATGGGTCAGGACCCTTCTATCCTGTTCACGGATAGGAATCATATAATAGCATCTAAGAGACTGTTGTATGAAAGCAAGGTCAGAAATTGATTAGTGTGGTCCAAGTCAAGAACCAGATAACCAGTCTGAAAGTGGCAAGCCTGGATCCAGTTAGTGTCAAAGAATGAAATTCTATTTTAGATCAGGAGGAAGATAAGAATCAGACAATGAAAGCAAAATGGGACACCCAAATATTAAATTCAAAGTACACTAGTATTAAGCCCATGTTTCCACGGGTGCTAATACTTCTGCTCCTTTCCCACTTCTTTACCTCTCAGTCCCCTTACCACAGAGGGTGTCATGAATAATGCAAATGTGGCTCATGCATAGCGAATCATCCCTCTGAAATGTGCATGCAGCATGGCCCCTCCACCTCCCTTGCATTCTCCAATTGGCCGCCTCCATCCCAGTGGGAACCACTTTCACACCACGGTGATTGGCTGACCATCATCATCATCTGGCTGGTGGAGTGTAGCCCTGCCTGTTCAGGGCAGAGGAAATTAATTGCTTTTAAAACCTGAGCTTTGAACTTTTTTGAACTTTCAACATTTGCTGCTTGTCTACACTGCTCAAGCTTCAGCTTAAAATAAAAATGAGCAAAATCAGTCTGGTAGATCTCGAGTAAAAGCCTTACCCAACCATATATATATATATATATATATATTAGGGATGTGCACTGGATCGGACCCGATCCACGATCCGAGTCCGGTCCAGTGGGAAATCAGATAAATTATCCGATTTCCGATCCAACAGCTGGCTCCGCCGATCCAGTCCGAACCGATCCAAAAAGGCTCCGAACCGGTTCAGCGGATCAGCGGATCGGCGGGGCCCACTGGCGCCCACCGCCGCTTCCATTGGCGGGTGCCAGCGGGCGCCCGCCGATGAAAGTGGACAGCGGGGGGGGAGGAGGAGGGGAGCGCTTACCTTTCCGGCCCGTCCGCTCCCGTCCGGCGCCGGCGGCTACTACCAGCGGGCTCCGCGGCCTGCTCCAGGGTGGCGCGCCGGGGGATGTCAGCCCCCGGCGTGCTACTCGAGAGCAGGCCGCGAAGCCCGCTGGTAATAGCCGCCGGTGCCGGACGGGAGCGGACGGGCCGGAAAGGTAAGCAGGGGGCGCGTGGAAGGGAGGAGGGGGCGCGCGGAGGGGAGGAGGGGGGCCCTTACCTTTCTGGCTCGTCCGCTCCCGTCCGGCGCCGGCGGCTACTACCAGCGGGCTTCGCGGCCTGCTCCAGGGTGGCGTGCCGGGTGATCACCCGGCGCGCTACTCAAGAGCAAGCCGCAAAGCCGGCTGGCGGTAGCCGCTGGCGCCGGACGGTAGGGAACGGCCCGGAAAGGTGAGGAGGGGGTGCGTGGAGGGGAGGGGGGGTGCTTACCTTTTAGGGACGCCCGTCCGGCGCTGGCGGCTACTACCAGCGGGCTCTGCGGCCTGCTCCAGGGTGGCGCGCCGGGTAATCACCCGGCGCCCTACTCTAGAGCAAGGCGCAAATCCGGCTGGCAGTAGCCGCCGGCGCCGGACGGGAGCGAACGGCCCTAAAAGGTAAGCAGTGGCGGGGAAGGGGGCTTACCCCCCCGGAGCCATCCGCTTCTATCCGCGGGCGCCCGCGGGCGCCAGCGGATGGAAGCGGACGGCCCCAGGGGGGGTAGGGAGCGCGGGGGAGGGGGCTTACCTGCCGGGGCCGTCCACAGCGGACAGCCCCGGGGGGGAGGGAGTTAGGCCCCCCCTCACCCACCCGCCGCCATTTTTTCCTCATAGACTTGCATTGCAATGCAAGTCTATGGGGAAAAAAATGGCGGCCGATCCAAAAATTTACGATTTTTGGATCGGGATCGGACTCGATCCGGTCCGGGGGGGCTCCGATTTTGTCCGAACCGATCCATGACAAAATTGGAGGTCCCGATCCGGGTCCCGAACCGATCCGGGGGGTCCGTGCACACCCCTAATATATATGTGTGTGTGTGTGTGTGTGTGTGTGTACATATATATATATATAGCCCATGTCACCATGGGTGCTAGTAGTCCTGCTCCTTCCCTGCTTTTTTGCCCCTCATGAATAATGCAAAATGGTCAAGCAGGGCAGTCTTTCATCCCACTGGTGGAGGAGCTGCCCTGTCTGTTTGGCATGGAGGAAATTAATTGTTATCAAAGCTCAAGCTTTGAACTTCTTTGAACTTTCAAAATTTTCTGCACATCTTCACTGCTCAAGCTTCAGTTTAAAACAAATATAAGCAAAATCGGTCTGGTAGATCTTGAGTAATAAGCCTTACACTACTGTACCCTTATATAAGAATATATGCCTTAGCTTTCAAATACTGGGGATAAGGGAAGGAGGTGGTTAGAAATAAGAGATGCCACAGATCCAAGTTCAAGTTTTATTTTCTTCCACACTGATTCCTTATGTCCGTCTTGATGTGTATATGAAGTTGCATAACTAAGAGGCATATGTCCACATAAATTAAAAACTAAGGGCCATTGCAATTATTTCAGAGAGAGTCAGTGTTTTGATTCCACATCATAATCTAGGAATATTGAAATACTGTGATTGATGAAGTTCAGATCAATGCCTCCTGGACTTCAATGGTACACTCAACTGATGACAATAATTTTTATTTTTACTATCTGTTCTCTTAAAACAGTATACAACTCAAACTACTCCACAATCCATTTTAAAGGTTTTATGAGATCAAAAGGGCTGCACTGACTACATTACTTTCATATGCTTTGAAGTTAGAAAATGGTGCAATATATAAGAAATCTAAGCATGCATTATGGGGTACTACCTTATTAATTATTATTGTTGTTATTATTATCTATTATTATATTGTGAACTCATTAAATGGAATATTACCAACTTTTTTTTTTACCAATGCTATTATCTTATGCCTATAAAAACATTTAAAGACATCTTAAAGTTTTCAGTCGCTTGTCAAAAAATACCATCAGTGTGTGGTTTTGTTCTTCATTGAAAAGAACTAGTTGGTTTACCAACTGGAATATTGCTATATCTCCCACAAGGATTGAGCTCCGGTACCATCAAGGCACAGTGGATTGTGAGTGCTAATGGCCATTTATCCCCTCTGTCCAATCCTGTATCAAATGGCTGCACTGGTCTCTTTACTCTTCTAACACTTCTTCCCACTGTGCTCATTGAATTACTACTGGAAGGGGGCAGAATAGATGGACAACATTGTCATCTGGTTCTTGGCTCTTACGATCATGCCTACCATGAATAAAGCAACCCTATCAGAATGAAAATATAAAACCAGTCTAGAAACCCGAGTCTGTATTGTAGAACTCCTATTGTCCACTAGAAGCCTCACATGAGCAGGAGCTTCCCTGTTCAAGCTTGGCATGAATTGTCTAATATTAAAGTCTATGAGCAGCCACTTCTGTGCATACACTGGATTATGGCAACAGCATGCAGCATAAAAGATTAGAAATCATGTAAAGCCATGGGATTATTTGAATTTAGATGACTGTGAATATTTCTCTTTACTTCCCATTAATTCTGTAGCAATTATTTCTCACATTTGTGCATCCATTTCATTTACATAGCCTGAATCCATTGCCTTGTTTTTAATTACTAGCCTAACTGGCAAAGCAAAGCAATTGGTAAATAGAATGAAGGAGGAGGAGGTAATGGTTATGTCGGGCAAAAGATCTTGGTGCATAATTTAATAATTCTGATCCCAGCTAGTGTAGTTCTTTACATGTATGCTGTGTGCTCCTGGAATTGTGTATACAGGTTATCATTACCTCATTGTTATGATTACCACATTGTGGCATTTACTTTGCCATGACAGATAAATATGCCATATAAACCGCACCAATTTTAAATGGTGGGATTGGAAAGTATCTACTATATTGGTCTCTTGCTTTGTGCCGCATTGTGACAAATCAAGAGAGTTTACAATGTAAGATGCACATTGGTTGTACTTCAACTTCTGCAGCATTGCAGATCTTCACATTTGTTTCCATGTCCTTCATATTTGTAATGGTGGGCTGCCAAGAAGATGGCTTGCCAACATGGATTAAAAAAAAAGAAGAAGCAAAAAGCTTAAGTTAGTCATATGCTACCATCCAAAACGATCAGAACCGGAGCCAATTTAGTGCATATAAGTTACCTTGGAAGGATTAATTTATGCTGTTGAGCCTCATAATATGTGTAACCAACAGGGAGCTGTCTCGAGACAGGGATTTTTGCAAATCTTTCAGCTAGATCAATGAGCCAAATGCAAAATCTAGCAACCAGGGGCATCATGTAGATTTGTGATGCTCCCTAGGGGAGCTGGGGTCCAGCAACCAATGAATGGATTACACTGATCCATAAATGCAGTTTTTCATCTGTGACAGAAATAATATAAATGCTATTATTCATATGGCATAACTGAGAGAGAACAAGTGATAAGTAATAGTGCTTTTGCAAAAAGAAGTGAGGAAGTAAAGAATTTTGGAGCAGGTGACAACAGACTCTTCAGGAAACATAGAACTCATCACACAGTCACATCTGACGTATACTACACTGTCAAGTATCTCATGCCACTGTAGGCTGAGAGTTTCTCAGTTCTTGCCACAGAGATTTTGGTAATGACCGTTTGACGGAGTTGCATAATCTTGTGCGAAATGTGGTGCAGTACAACTGCACTGACAATAATCTCTTCAGTCACAGAGATAGCGCAGTATGCCTTTGCCTACTGCCAAGGGCAGTTAGAGCTCAAGGGAGAGGGCCTTTTCAGCAGTGACCAAACACCTCTGGAATCAGCTTCCACTGAGGTTTCATCAAGCTCCTTCTTTGCAGGTCTTTAAGAAAGCTATGAAGAGCCACCTTCCTGTATTGTCTTGGGTTGCTGGTTTTATTGATAATTTCTGTGGGGTTTTTTTAATGATTTTTATTGGTAATCTCTGTTTGTATGGATTTTTATTGAATATGTACTTATTGTTTTTATTGATTTTTCATTGATTTTTTTTTACTTTGCATAGTTTATATCTTGTATGCCATCTTGAAAGGTTTCCACTCTTAAAGGCAGTCTAAAAATAACTGTAAATAAATAAATAAAATACCTTTCTGTTTGGTAGACAGAGAAGAGATCAAAGTGGACTGAGTGCTATGTAGCAAATAGAATTGGAGCTGCTGAACGAACAGTCTCTGAAGCAACTCCCTTGCAGTCTCACCCTTGTTTATACAACCTAAGGTGGACTGTCATTCTTACAAACCATGATTGTGGTCTCACCTACGTACAACCCAGTAGAGAGAAGGCTACTGATAATCTCAAGAGCCCTGGGCCACAATGTCAGGTCTCATGGAATCCAAGGACCCTGTTTTATTCAACTACCCTTGCTTTGGTTTCATTTATGCTGAAAATATTTGGCTTCATTAGTCTGAAGTTCTGGCTGGTGTGATTTATAGACTCATGTTATGTCAGTTAGGTATAATGTAACATATTATGTCTTTAATACTATGATTTAAAAAATTGATCAGAAACATATGGGTATACTAACGTCCAAGGCTGATACATCTAAACAGGCAAGCAATGGAATATGGATTTAAATAAATGGTTCCACCAGGTTACCATAGAGGAAAATGCTGTCTCCATATGTAATAGATGTGTATAACTACAGTTCAATATTATTGATCTATTAATATATCATTTATATTGTGCTTTTCATTTACAAGTGCTTAAAAACCTTACCTTGTTGATTCTCACAAAGATTTTTTTGAGGTATACATTTCAAGGCTATTCATGACAGGTATATGGATTCATTCCAGGTCCCAGTACAACTCTATTCACTGGATCACATTGGAACAACTCTACAACCATTCCATTATATTAATTCAGTGAACATGGCTGGCCTTACCATTAGGCAGAACAGTGTATTTGCCTCAGGCAGTAGATTTTGGGTGTTATGAAAGGGCAGCAAATTGTTGTTTTACTCTCTTGCTTTGTGTGTGTGGATTTGCTTAAATTTGTACTGCCAACAGTAGGGGAAGCTGCTATGGGATTTTCTTCACCATATACCAAAACAACATGGCTGGTTTTGGGTACTGTGCACCTTGACCTGTGTGGTTGGGGTGGACTCTATTTGCTGCTCTGCCTCAGGCAGCAAACACCTTGGACCAACTCTGTCACTGAGAATAGTGTATACCACTCTTGGGTTCTTAGTCCATAGCAAAACTAAAGAGGAACAAGATTTCCATTTAAAAAAATATGTAGGGAACACAAATCATGTCCCATCCAGGCATTGACCTGCTTTGCTTCAGCAGGATTGCAGCATTATTTGCCTTCTTAGGATGCATTTCCAGAAGCATTCTATGTTGGTGGGACTGCATGTGAAGTACTATGTCCAGTTCTAGGCATCACATTTTAAGGAGGACATTGATAAACTGGAGCATGTCCAGAGAATGCTGATCAAGATGATGTGGGGTCTAGAAACCAAGATGAATGGTTGAAAGAGCTAGGGAAGGTTTAGCCTGGAGAAGAGAAGGTTAAAGGGAGACATGATAATGGACTTCAACTATCTGAAAGTTTGTTATGCAGGAGATGGAGTGACTTTTTCTGTTACTCCAGAGCACAGGATTAGAGTCAATGGGTGGAATTGCAGAAAAGTATATTATAGCCAAAAGTAGGAAAGACATTCATAACAATAAGCGCTGCTCAGTATTGGACCTGTTCAGAAGGCACTCTAAGCCGTGGCTAGGCCGCTAAGCCTTTTGCAGCAAAAGGTTAGTGAGTGTGTTTAAACCATGGTTATGTAGCCATCATGATTCGGAATGGTTCACACAACCCACTAAGTCGTGGTTCACATGACACACTAAGCCATAATGTTCAGTTCAAATGCTTAACCACCATGGCTTAGTGTGTCATCTGGATAGGGTCATTAGCAGACTGTAGGTTGTAGGCTCTCCTTCAGTGGAGGTATTTAAGCAGAGGCTGGAAGCCATCTGTCAGGATGCTGTAGCTGCATCCTTAGGCTGACCAGATAAAACCAGCTCATGTAACTTTAACAGTTGTAGAGAAAAGGGAATTTCAGCCAGTGTCATTTGTATGCAATTAGTTCCTGGTGAAATTCCCTCTTCATCACAACTGTTAAAGGTGCAGGCACTATACTAGAGTGACCATATACAAAAGAATGCAGGACCCCTGCAACTTTAACTGTTGTGATGAAGAGGGAATTTCACCAGGAACTAATTGCATACAAATGACACTGGCTGAAATCCCCTTTTCTCTACAACTGTTAAAGTTACATGAGCCCTGACCTGGATTTTATCTGGTCACCCTAGCATCCTGCATTGCAGATCCTGCACTGAGCATTAAGTTGGAGTAGAAGACCTCTAATGTCCTTTCCATCTTTTGATTCTATGATGCCAACCAAAAGGCCAAATATACTTTTTAACAAAAACTGAACCATTTCATCTGTTTATCCATTCATAGAGTCCCATCTATTCATTTCCATGCATGATCAATGAAGCAAAGCACTCCGTTTTGTATTCTTCAACCTTAGCCATCTGAGCATAACAAACACAGTTGATACATGTAACTTGTAGTGTCATTTTCACATTAGCTCTTTCTAAGGATTAGTCAACCACTATAAATCTTTTCTTATCCCTTCCTGGGTGGATATAGTCTAGTCCTGAACAGTAGATTAACATATGTTTTACACAGGATTAAGGATGGTTTAGGGTTTCTTTTTTATTATGCAGACTTTTGGTACCAGTGAAAGAGAAATGGCATGATGGGGTCACCTGCTCTTTAGCTCAGCCAAATAAACTAAACATACAACACACACACTAAATATACAACTGTTTAGAATGGTAATCATATTAGGTATCCTGATTTTTCTTCCTTTTCTTCTTGAAAACAAAATATAGAATTTTGCAATGTATTTCATGTTCCTTTCTTCCACTTTCAACACTTCTGCATAAATGCAGTGCCTACAAAAGCTCCATGGCTAAGAAGAGAAAAGCTGAAGAGCTGATTTTTGGAGTTCCAGTCAACAAAAGAAAGTCTCTGCTAATGAAACCCCGTCACTACAGTCCCAGTGCCGAAGGCAAAGGGGGGCATAAGGACAAGGCAGAACTACAGGACAATGGCAACGATCTCCAAACAGGTATCAAGGACAACTGGCTCAAAAACAATGGGCACAGTTAAAGTATGGAATTCACTACCACAAGATGTAGTGATGGCCACCAGTTTGGATGGCTTTAAAAGGGGGTTGGATAAATTCCTGGAGGAGAAGGCTATCAATGGCTACTAGCCCTGTTGGCTATGTGCCACCTCCAGAAGCAGAAGCAGTAAGCCCATATACAGCAGTTGCTGGGGACTATGGGTGGGAACATGCTATTGCACTTGTGCCTTGCTTATGGGTTCCTGATCAACAGCTGGTTGGCCACTGTGTGAACTTAGTGCTGGACTAGATGGGCCCTTGGTCTGATCCAGCATAGCTCTTCTTATGTTCTTATATAAACCTAATGTTCCCAAGAGAAGAAACTGTAGGGGGAATCATCTCACTGGGCAGGAACTCTCAGATGGGAGGTAGAATGATTTGAACTTTACATGAATGTTGAGACCGAGGAATACAAATGATGATCTCAATCAGGGGTGTTGTACCACCTTTGGATGAAGGGCTAGGTTCCATTTCAGAGAAGCTTTT
Organism: Anniella stebbinsi; assembly: GCA_029215795.1. Taxonomy (NCBI): domain Eukaryota; kingdom Metazoa; phylum Chordata; class Lepidosauria; order Squamata; family Anniellidae; genus Anniella; species Anniella stebbinsi. Next base: position 68,426,662 of record JARDYH010000006.1, on the reverse strand, counting down.
GGGGAAATCATTCCAGTGGTGAGTGGGGCCAAAGGCAAAACAAAAGGGGCCAAAAATACCAACATCTTTTAGCTTAAAGTTCTTAATGCCAGTAAAATGCATGAAAGCCAGGAAATCACCAAATGATAAGAAGTCATGGGAAAGGGAGTGGGGCCAGGGGAAGGGGAAGGGACATGTGGGGGAATCCTAGAGGACTGGATTTGGCCTCCAGCTTGCAGTTCTGCACCACTAATCTAAAGACAAGAGCCTCACACATCATTCCCTTCTGAGTACAGTATTCCCTACTCTTATAATACTTTCTGTGTCAAGTCAAGTAATCTTATCTTAATTACCAATTTCAGGGAAATGATTTAACACAGATAGTGCAAGAAACCTTACATCTACAAAGTTGCACAAAACCCACATACTGAATTTAAGAAATCCTAGTTTATATAACTACCTGCTACCATACTTCCACTTTTTCTATGCTTTTATTTACTTGTGAATTATTAAATTTATATCCTGCCTTTCCATGACAAATAGTGCTTAAGGCAGCGAGCAATAAATTGCAATATCCAATTCCAAGTTATAATCAAGACATAAAGGAAAACTGTTCAAAACACATCCATAAAGTTAAGAAATCAATAGCACCCACCAGTTAAAACCTATTTCAGTTGGGATTTGTCAGGCATTTTTTCTGTCTAAACATACATAGGATTGCAGTCTTAAAGGCCCACTTTGCCTGCCAATGGAAGGACATCAGAGATGGAACTACTTGGGCCCCTTATGGCAGGGAGTTGCACAGCCTAGGGGCAACAATCGAGAAAGTCCTATGTCTCTGATAATGATGGAGCAGAGAGAAGGGCCTTTCCCAAGGACCTTAAAACCTTGGCACATATGGGAGAATGCAATCTTTCAAATAGCCTGGTCCCCTTTCATGTAGGGCTTTACAGCTCATAACCAGCACTTTGAATTGTGCCTGGAAATGAACTGGTAGCCAGTGCAACTGTTCTAACGTAGGAGTTACACACTTCCTAGGACCAGCTCCAGGCAGTAGATGAGCTGCCACATTCTGGACCAGTTGATGTTTCTGAATACTTTTCAAAGGCAGCTCCACATAGAGCATGTTATAATAGTCCAAACAAGATATAGTTAAGGTAGGTGTTGCCATGGCCATATCTCATATTTCCAGGAACAGGTGCAGTTGACACAGGCCCCTTCTACACTATGGGGGTGTAGAGGGAGGGAGGGAGGGAGGGAGGGCGATCCCGGAAGTACCTAATACACACCATCGGCACACAGGGACCAGCCAGGGGCCATCCCAGGCAAAAAAGGGCCATAGTAGTCTTAGCTGTGGAAACTAGTGGTGTGCTGAAATTTTTTCTCACAAATATTTTGACCATTCTCATTCAATTTGATAGAAAAGAAATTGATTTTGAAAAGAAATTCAAAGGAGAAGAAATTTTGGAGAAATCCTCATGGGTTTGATTCAGAGTATGAGATGCCTGAGGAGTGTGTGTGAGTGTCCTGTCTTTCATTGTACAATCATCTCTCTGGCAGCCTGTAGCCTCCTTGGCTTCCAACACTTCCTGCCCAGGGAAAGACATTATGAATTTATTCCTCCCAGAGGGCCTTTTCAGATCATGAAGTGCAGGCAGCCTAGGAGAATGTAGAGCAATGGAGAGATGTGAAATAGAAAGAAAAATACAGACAGTACCCTCAGCCACCTCACAGTGATTAGGTAAGGTCAAAACCACCACTAACATACATTCAAAATAAATTATAAAATGCCCTGAGAATGAGGCAGAAAAACGGAGGCCTCTTTCATGGGGAAGTCAACTTTCTCAAATTTGGAGGGCAGATTTTGGCACAGCTTTAGCTCCTCCCTTTCCATAGAGCTGGATGCAACACTGCCCCTCACGACTCACACCTGCTACAGGACTTTCAGGGAAGAAAGTCCTGTAGGTCTTTCTTGAAAGCACCTGAATTAGAAACGAGATGTATCCACAGTCACACCTCAGAAATTTGGAAGACCCTAGGGAAGGTGCTGAACCCTGGAGAAAGACAACTAGAGCTGAGCCAAAATTTCTCAGAAAAGTCCTGAGATTTTTCTTTTCTTAACCTCCAGAAATAAAAGGACACTTTGCAGTTAGTCAGAGTCCAGGAGGACTCCTAGACTGTGTACTTGGTCTTTTAGGGGGAGTGCAGCCCCATCTAAGACCAGTTGTAAACCTCACGCAGCTTAGTCATGGAGACTGTTGGGTAATGGGATGACCGATACATCAACAGAATCCCTATCCTGTCTCAGGTGTCCAGCACAGGTATAGACATTCAAAACTGGCTGACTGTTGGATAGGGCATCAGACCAGTTGGGTAGACCCCATATAGACCAAGACTAACCCTCTCCCCACCCCTCTTGTCAAGCTTAATGTGGCACAAGAAACCCTGGTGAACACATTTGGGGGATTGACTCCTCCCCATTCATTGTTCCCCCAAACACCTACCAGGTTTTGATAACAGGCCAGGTCAAGAGGCTGAACAAGGGTGAGGCCATTGACATCCCTTTTAGTCCCTGTCTTTTTGAGTCTTATGAGTTGCTCATGGGCCTTAGAATTGGGAAGAGCATTACAACATTCAGACATTAGCCTTCCATGTGAAGGGTAGCATGTGGTGGAAGAACAAGACCCCAGGCCTCCTGGATCCACTCCCAACTTTGCATGGCTGATTGGCTCTGTTCTCCTGATCTCCACACACTGGACAAAGTTCTGAAAAAAAGGGCTGGCTGTGCTCATGGAAGTTCCTCCACTTAACTGGAGCCCTGTAAAACCAAAGCTCCCAATCTCATGGTGCAGAAGGCTCCATGAATAGCTGGCTTCCCCTTCCAACCTGCATCAGGGCTGCAGATGAGCAGGTAAGATGTCAGGGGACGGGGTCAGCAAAGTGACCCTGCTCCCCCTTATTCAGACATTGGTCCTTTACATAGCTAAGACATGAATAGGGCTTTCATCTCAGCATCTATGGAGAGATGAATCTCAGGAAAGGCAATGGATCAATGGTAGATCACACACTTTGCATGCTGATGGTACCAGGTTCAATTGCCAGCATCTCTAGGAAGGGGTGGGAAAGACTCCTGTCTGAAACCCTGGAGAGTCTCTGCCTGTCTCCATGGACAGTACTGAGCTAGATGGACCAATGGTCTGGCTCAGTATAAGGCAGCTTCCTACGTTATGGTCAAATTGTAGTATTGGGCTTAGGGATAAATGATAATCTCATTTTTGCTTGTAAAACATGTGAGCAGAGCCCTGAATGCAAGCGGGAGCATGTGTCCGCCGAAAATGTTCACAAATTGCTTGACATGCGCTTGAACTTTTCCCAGTTCAATTGTACAAATTTCCCCTTCACACTGAAACAGCTTCACTTTAGTCTGTGGAAGAACACTGTGCATATTAGGAAATGTGTGCAAATTTGTGGAATTTTAATGTTTGAGTGCTTATTGCTAAAGGTTGAAATAATATGATCACTAAAAGTGATCTGGGGGGAAAATCTACTCTAAGTTATCCTTCACTCTTTTAAAGCACTCACTATACTCACAAAATGGTACGTATTCTACTTCTGAACCTGTTTCCCTCCCTTTTTTTTGTATTGGAGTTGTCATGATACAAGAATAAAACTGAATTGATGGGAAAAAAGCTCCACATTAGTTTTAACTTCTTTTGGTATCCCCTTGTTCACTGTATCCTTAATTAGGGGTAGGCGAACTCACCTCCACCTACCTCAGTAGCTGCTTGTCCTGTTGTTGCCACCGTCCACCCTGCTCATTGGGCCATGTGAGGCTCAGCTTGGCCCAGTGAGTGCTCAGCAGTTGCCCACCATCATGCCAAAATTGTGCAGTCGACCCACCTGGTTCAATAGCAGCTGCCATTGATGGGGGAACTGCGCAATTTCCAGAGCCTCTGGAACTTGTGCACTTCCCCTTTGCATCAATGGCAGCCACCATTGATGCAGGGGGGAGGTGCAGTTTTGGCATGGGGGCAGTCATCTGTAGAGCACTCTAGCATCCTTGTGAGTGTTCAACCAGTGTCGACGCTCGCGCCAAGAGTACCTGACTGGGTCCGGGGGACCAGATGTTGGGGGGGGGATCCGTTAGATTCCTTTACCCAGCCGGGCACTCATGACATTCCTATCCTATATAGATTGAAACAAAAATAATAACAATACGGCAGTTATTTAATTCCTGGTGTTCATACTAAATTTTCTGTTAATGTGACCTTTTCATTGCCCATTATGTCACTTCCCTGTCCTAGCCCTCACATCCTTTCCACTAGTGAATGGGGTGGGAGGACTGGCTGGCCACCCAGACAATGTCCCACCCAGAAATGTGTCTGACCAGCCTAACAAGGAAGGGTGGCCACAGGGCTGTCCTGTACCCATGATGATGTCGTGACCCAAGCCCCACCCCAGGCTTCTGCTCACGAACTTAGGCAAAGTGACAACACACTCCAAACGGTGAGACTCCTTTATTTGTGAAATCACATGGAATTCAAGCATAATGGTTTCATTTCTGCACACACGTAAAGCTGATGACGGCCAGATAGCTTTAGGTACAACGGCTTGATGCGAACCAGAACAGCAATCACTCGGGGAGAGACGTGTAGGGTTGCCCCTGTCCTATCTGAGCAATTTACAGCAGTGCCACACCCGCTGCCTCATCAAGAACAAGACCAGAGCCCAAGGCAAAAGCTCCAGCACAGGGATGCATGAAGCCCGGCAGAGACAGATTCATCTTGCACAAACCAGACTCAGTCTGCCGGAAAACACTGAGCTGATCACGTAAGCAAAATATCAGGGCACGAACCTCTTTGACCTAGGAAACCTCCCTTGCCCCTAACTTTGGCACTGAGGAAGGCTCTCTCGCAGGTCACACACACACACAATCCAGAACAGCAATGGTCAGCCTAGGAAACTTTCCCTGTGCCCGTACTTTGGCTCCATCCAGGGAAAGCTCTCTCTCAGGCCATAGAACACGATCCAGAACAGTAACTGCAAGTCCAAGTCTATGAAAAGCCTCAGAGCATTTTACATGGCACAGTCCTTAGAAATTCCAGGTTCAAATAGCAACAGAACATGTACAGAGTGCATACATCTCCAAACAGATAGAATCCCAAACACAAGGTGTTTCATGGCAAGCGTAGAACTAGCAAAGGTCCTCCCCTTTGCTCGTTCCTCTTATAGCCTGGAGGCTGGCTATTCCAAGCCACTTGACAGACAGGACCTCAGGCCTGTAACCCAAACTCATGTGCCAACAGGGCGGCACATTTCAACCTCCTCTTGATGACTACACCATGTGAGAGACAGCTTGCAAAATTGCCCCCACCTTTTCCAAACATACATTTGTTCTCAAGGCCTGGGCTGGCAAACCTCCCTTGAGAAACAGCAACACATGATAAGCTTACAGAGAGACAGACTTTGTCACAACAATTCCCAATCTTTCAATTTACAATTCACAAGGCCTGCCTTGTGAATTGTCCATGAAACACTTGACATCTGATAGATTATTTCATTGAGTTTAAAATGCAAAAGTGCACACACTCAGAAATTTAAACAAAAAGAAGGTTGGCTAACATGTTGTTCTACCATATCAGAAGCAGTTGTAAAGCATGGAATGGCTGGGGGGATGAGGTGGGGGGAGAATAGAAAAGTTTGTTGTGTGATCTACTAACAGGGGCACCCATACGTCTTGGTTCTAAAATTACCTACCTGTACCCTGGAAACTCATACTCATAATACAGGGCTGGTTGTATGTTTCCCTCTGTTACAGAAAGACATACCTCTAATTAATCTGAGGTTTCCAGTAAAATAAAATAGTCTTGTACCCAATTCGTTTTGAAAAAGACAGGGGCCAAACACAAACCTTTTATTTGGCCGTCCTTTCTTAATACAGCCATTAACTACGGCCTGGATCTTTGTCAGCTTGTTTGTCCACACTAGGAAACTCATACTAACCGTTGCTTTCAGCCCACTCAAAAAGTAATCTGTGATTGTGGGACTTCTAAAAATAAAGTTGCACTGGAGCTTTCAAGTCAGACGACAAGGAAAATAATGCACATCGAAGAGTTTAAAGAGGGCCCCCGTCTTTTGGTACAGGGCCCAATGTCCTGAAGAAAATGAATAAGAAAGAATTAATAAATATTTTCTTTTAATGTATAACAAACAGTTGAACCAAACAATTATGTAAACTGGAAATGACCCAAAACGTGAACAGTTTGGCAGCCGTAAAGTGAAATGCATTGTGGTGGCACATGTGCATTTGTGTCCTCCTCCTCCCTTCCACAATGATCTGCACTTAATAGGAATATTTTAAACTATGTAGCTAAGCAACAGAGGTAATTGTTGCTTCCTAGAGCTTTTGTTAGGCACTCCACCACAGCCCAAATATGCATAATTAGGTATAATGTCTATAAATCATTATTGTACACATGTGGGTAGTTAAGTGGATTGAGAGAATAGTTCAATGAATTGGACATATTCACTGAAAATGCTTTTTATTTGTTTTCTGTAGTTGATAATACTTTGAAATTATGATAACCCTTTACACTTTCTCTTAATAGCTCGCTGTTGCTGAGACAGAACTTTATTTGCATTTTTAGATGATATTTAATTTATTATTTAAAACTGGAGTTGGTCTGACATGGATTCGGCAAAGGACCGGACTGTCTTATCTTTTATTATAAGCCTGTTTATTTCATTTTTTCCCTCTAGGAAGTAAAATGTGGAACGTTCCAGTTTATGTTGAATACATCCCAACAAAAGAATGTACCCTATAATCAGCATTATTGAAGGGGCTAGTGTTGTGGCTAAATTCTTCCCTTCATCCAAAAATGCTTTTAGTTACTATGGTAATATTTACTTGATCCTGGCAGACCAGTGTTGATTTTAGGGAGTTAATTACCAGAAAGGAAGATGATGGAGATGTATTTTGGAGTGTCCTTGTCAGGAAAAAAAATGTTTAGGAAAAGAATTAAATGAGACACAAAAGGTTTATTGTCTTTCAGCATTTGAAACTCTTTTCCTGTAGCTACTACTATCAACTATTTTCTGATATGATTTCAAAGAAAAATATTTCTTAACACAGGACTGGCATATATTTTCCAGTGTTTTAGGAACTTAGAAATCTATTCTTTTTTTAAAAATCGGATTTCTCACTTGCCATCTGATGTTCTTTAGTTCTTTAGTTCTGTAACTACTGTGTCTACTTGGATATATATATATACACTCTGGCAACAACCACTTATGCAATAGAACTTCCAAATTTCCTCTTTCCTTGCCCCTGCACCCCCCAAAACTGTTCCAGATGGTTCCCCAACCCTCTAGAGCACATTTGAAGGGTGTGGGGGGAGAGTTCAGGTCTTCCATTAACCAAAAGTGGTCCAACACATCCATTTTATAAAAATTCTAGGGAGTATAATCTATGGAGAAGAAAGAAAACTGTCAGAGATTAAGAATACGGATATTTTCATCAAAGCTTTATTGCTTCATAGCAATATGTCAATACATCAGGTACTTTCCCCACTCTTCAGCACTGCCATTTTGGCACTGTTGTCCATCCAACCTTCTATCTTGCATGTGGACTGTAATCCAGATTAGGGGAAGGATGGAGAGACAGAACTGTATATCTGATATGTGGTGTGGATATTCTTCTTCAGTCTGAAGTACTACTGGTATCAGAAAATTCAGTTGGATTCAGTATAGCCTTACTTCGTCCTAACATAGTGAAGCCTGCTTTTGATTAATACTAGAGGAATAAGCAGTTTGACCATTGCAAATGCCATACTGATTTTGCCTATCTTTTGAAACCCCATGAAAACTTCTAAACTTGTGAATAGAGAACATTAAACTGATGTCCTCACTCATATCAATGAAACTAAGATTGGTTTCACAACTGAACTTAGTACACCAGTGCCCAAGGATTTTTATTATACATGGCATTGCAAACCATGCACAGACAAAATTGCCTTTTCTGGTAATGTTTAAAATTAACATGCCAGCGAGAAACACAAATGTTAAGCCTATGATGAAACCATTGAGTAATACTTTGAGCATATACTGAAGTCATATTTGCTGCAGTGGGTTCACATGTGAGATGAGAAGATATTGGATGGATCATACAATTGCTGCATGGATCCTATGTACATTCATCCATTTTTAGTCATTTGAATGGGCCCTGTATAATACATTTTTTAAGTATTCTCTACTGCAAAGAACGTTTTCTCAATATGATTCTTGCTATTGTCCATAAAACCGATCTTGATCTAGACTAAGCCTGTGATGTCAAATCACTTAACACTGGAGTATTCTCACCGATGTGAATAGGACTAATTTATGAATAAGTGGTGTGTGGATTGTGGCCAAAATAGAAGTAATTTATTTTAATTTTGTGCCTTTCTCTTTTTTCTATCTAGAACAGAGCATTATAATGCCAGCAAAAGGTTCCCTTAATTTGGATGTGCAAGAAAATGATCATCAAAATAAGGACGATTACATTGGCTACCAGGACCTAATGACCACTTCTTTAATTAACTTTGAAAAAATAGCAAAGGATGCACTAAATCCCTTAGAAAATGATAAACTCAGTGACAGTGGCAGCCAGTCCTTAAAAATAGAGAATAACAATGTTGATGAATGTTACATGATTAACTCTTCAGTAAGAAGAGACAGAATTGGTGTTTCTGACCCACAGTACTGTTCCTCTGTGGATAATGAAAGTAGTTCTGAAATTCTGGACAATGACTGGGATAGCTTATCAAATTTCTCTGAAGAAACAAGCTTAAAACTTCCCGTAAGTAAAAAATATATTGTAGAATGTCATCAGCAAGATGCCCTAAAAGTGCCAGGAGTCGAAACTGAAAAAAGGGATTTTGACAACTCTGAATCTGTTTGTGACTTGGAAACGGGACTACAGGAATCACAGGAGTCGCATGTTGAATCTTTCAGTAATAGAATTCAGAATCCATTTCCTGACAGTGAGGAAGATGAGTGTCTGTCAGAAAATACAGAAATGTCATTTGACTTGGATAAAACCAAACAGAACTTGAGTTTGTTGGAACGAGCAATTGCTCTGCAGGCAGAGCAGGGTCACGTCTTTCATAGCACCTACAAAGAGCTGGACAGGTTTCTACTGGAGCATCTTGCTGGCGAAAGAAGACAGGCCAAAGTGATTGATCTTGGTGGTAGATCAATCTACAACAATAAACGTAAGTCCACTTTCCTTGCTCACAGTGGATTGCACATTTGTTTGAACAGCTCTTAATTTTCCTTCCTTATATTTCATAGCCACCGTATTTTGCATTTTAAAAGACACTTCTGCAATTGAAATACTTCACTTGGTGCTTTAAACATGTTTAATGATAACGTAAGGGCTTCTAGTTAGGGATCCCATAACTATCTTCCCACATTGCAAACTGTCAGTGGCAAGATGAAACATGTGAATGGGAAGGGACTTTACTCTGGGCCTGCAACCACCTTGTTCACAAGAGGAGCTGTTCTTCCTGGTGTGTTGGAAACCATTGTTCAAAACTGGCACACAGTTACACTGCTTAAGTCCGGTACTGTCTTCAGATTTTTAAGGCCCTGTGAGCAAGATGCCTTGAATGGGTCCCCTACTCCCAGTGAGTCTACTTTCTCATCCCCACTGCCACTGGCCGCTACTGCTCCTCATCTTCCTTCTCATCATTGCTACCACTTTCTTGCTTGACAGGCAGAAAGCCAGTGAGCAAGTAGTCAGTGACATCGAGCAAGTAGTCAGTGGCATCTGCTGCTCCTCCTTCTCACCACCACTGTTGTGTGGGCCAGAGCAAGAGGCAGGTGAACATGCAGGCTGCAATGCTGATCAGGCGGAACAACTCCATGGGACTCTTGTCAGTAGGGCCCTGTTAAGGTGTGGGCCCTCAGGAGGTGCCCAATAATACACACCCTTGATGCTGGCCCTGCTTAGACCCCATTGTCTCCATGTGTGCAGGACTGCAGTCCAATCTGTCAAAAACTAGTGGATCCGCACAGTTTGCTTGCAGGGCTCCTCTTCCTGCAAGCTACCTCATCCTTCTGCAATAGTTCAGGCAGTGAAGGATGCAGGAGGAAATAACATTCTTTGCTTCCACCGCCATCAGGGGAGGAAGGACTGTACAGCTGATTCAGGAGCATACAAGGCTCTTCATACAAGGCTATTTTAATAATGTGTACCATGTTTTTAATCAGTTTTATGTGTTTTATCATATTTTATAGTTACTGTTGTTCCCCGCCTCGATCCAAACGGAGAGGCGGGTAAGAAATAAATTTATTATTGTTATTATTATTCATATTGTCACCATGATATAGAAAAATGAAGCATACAATTACCAAAAATACCTTATGTGTGTTTCTGTGGTGTTGCTTGAGAACAGAAATCAGATTTTACAAAACAATACTTCTGTGGAAGAAATATTTACCATATTGTGTTGTATATGTTCTACCATAAACAGTCACATGTGTTGTATAATATATGTTATTACATTATAGATACTTACTTGGCACAAAGGAGACCCTATGAAATAGTTTGTTTGTTTGATTGATTGATTGATTGATTGATTGCATTTTTATACTGCCCATCAGCCAAAGCTGTCTGGGCAGTGCACAATCAAAAACCAAAAAATAAGTATACATTTAAAATGTTATAAGTTAAAAAGGCAATATAAAACCAGCTAAGTTAAAATCCAGGAAAAGCCTATGTGAACAGTTATGTTTTCAGGAGGTGTTTAAAAGAATTTATGTTTTCCGCCTCCCAAACCTCAGGAGGGAGGGCTTTTCGAAGGGTTTTCCAGAGGGTGGGTGCCACTACACAGAAGGCCCACCACTGAGGTTCTTCATGGCAGCTACCAGTTCTCAGTTGTAGCTGAGCCATTCAAAGACGTTATGAATTTCAAAGTGCTCTTACACGATGTGCCTTAGAATCCTACTACTATAATCCTCAGCAATGAAGGTTTAAGGATGTGTGAATCAGCAAAACTTGGGTTTGTCAAAGTTCTCCAAATCCCATCTCGAATCTCATTCCAACTCAAGTCCATATCAGATTGCGAGCTTTTTTCCCCATTCCGCATGAAAATCCATGTGTAGTTTTCTAAATGTAAGCATCAGATATGCACATTTTCGAAACAGACAGTACACATTCTTCTCTCACTGATTAAAGCCTATATGTGCACATTTTTCAAAAATACGCATTTTAATGTGCATTTGTTGAATGCATTTTGGGTGGTCTGTGAATCACATTGCAAGCTCAGAAATGTACGGACCTTGACCGCAGACTACATCTGAGTCTGTGTGTGGTCCAGAATGTGCAAACTGGGAAAATCCTGTGATAATTTTGAGCATTAGGAAAAGATGGTACTGGTGTATGGTTGGATGTGAAGGATAAAGATTGTGCAAATCACCCTTGTCAAAAAACGAACTAGTAGCACCTGGCAAGAGTTTTGAGGATCCTTGTCACTGGACTTTCTCTCCTAATAATATGTGAAGGAAAGATCATGGAGAAATCTTGGATAAGTGCTACTAAATCAAGTGGATGAAAAGCAACAGGAGAGCGTAGTCATGATTTTATACAACTGCCTTGCATTGTTCTGTGCCACTTGAAAATATCATGGGGGCAGGAGGCCCTGATTACAAATGACCACACTGCATGGAAGCTTGTTATACTTTATTGTTAATACATAAAATTATATTCCAGAGAAAAGGTATCTGCAAAAGATACAACTGGTTAGCACAGACAATATGGTAGATTGCTCCATTGTGTTAAAATGATCACATATTCTCCAACAGTAGCTATTTAGTGGGGACAATTCTTGTTTTGTCCTTGGAAGGCTGTGCTCCTTATTTGGTCCCTGTTTTGGATTTTACTGGAGATGTTGGGATGTCTTAAAAATGTTAGTGTGCACTCGAGTTCTTCAGATTTCATCTTCTCCTCCCCTGAGTCTGTAAAAGGTCAGTATCTCTGAGGATGAGGTAGATGCATCTTGACACGTTTGCTTCTAGTACACCTGCATGTAACCCCAAAACATGGAAACAAAATGCGGGTTTACTGCTTCGCTTTTACTCACACACATCACCCTGCATAAACCAGACAGTAAAACTTGTTGAATGTTTTTGAATTGCAACTTTTGTCATGTGAGTCATTCTAGCCTTAAACATTCTATTAAACATTGTTCAGTTTCAAAACAAGAAGGCTGTGTTGGTCACTTTACGAACATACCTTTCTCCAGAAGCCAATGATGGTGAGGTTATTGCAGAATAAAAGCATGCAATGTGCGAGAGGCAGCAAAGTGCCTCCAGCAATATACAATTGGGAGAGGAAGGTGTCTTGAGCAGTGATCCTTTGTTTGAGAACAAGAGAATTGCAATTAAGAGTAGATGAATCTGTCAATTTCAGTCTCTCATTCTTTCCCCAATCTTAAATCCGGTTCTTGAACTTTTTTTTTTTTAATAATTTTTATTAATTTCAACAATATAAAACATAATAATAAAACATGACTACATAAAATACAAACAATGCCTAATCCTCTACAAACCCCCCCCCCCGTGCTACCCTACCCATGAGACCTTCTCTTGATCAATCTTCATCTTTCCAGAATTTTAATGACTCTTCTGAAGGATTTTGTCCCTTCCCCGATCTTAATACATATTCCAAAAAGGGACTCCATATTTCTCCAAAATCACTCTTGCTGGACATTCCCCAAAAAGGGACTCCATATTTCTCCAAAATCACTCTTGCTGGACATTCCCCTCTTTATTTTCATTTTACAAGTCAGCATATCATTCAACGCCATATCCCATATTTCTTTATACCATTCTTCTATTGTATAGCTTCCTTGTCCTTTCCAATATTTAGCAATCATTAATCTTGCGGGTGCCAGGAGGTTGTTTACCAATTCTCTCTTAGTTCCCTTCTCATTCGCTCTATCCCATATTGCTAGTAGAGCTATCTTTGGGTTTAATTCCAATTTACTTCCAATTATTTCACTTATTTCTTTAAACACCATTTCCCAAAATTTTTGTACATGTTCGCAGCTCCACCACATATGAAAATAGGTTCCATCCTCCTGACATCCCCTCCAACACTTCTTAGTCACTTTTTTATCCATCTGGTGAAATCTAGACGGTGTTAGATACCATCTCCATACAGTCTTGTAAAAGTTCTCCTTAATTCTTATCAATAGCAACTTTAATATTCTTTCATTCCATATCCTCTCCCAATTATACTCTTTAATTTTATCTCCTACATCTTCTTCCCAAATCTCTTTTATAACTTTAAGTGAGTCCTGATATTCATCCTCTATCAATATTCTATAAATCTCACTAATCCGCCCTTTCTTAATTCTGATTTCTTCTTTTTTCCCTTCTAGTTCAATTATATCTTCAAATCTTGTATTATTTCTACATTTCTTATTTCTTAATTTCCATTCCTTAGTCCAATTCCCCAATTGTAAACCTTTGAACCATGCAATCTTTTGTCTTTTAAACAACTCTTTAATTTGCTCATTATCCTTCATATTTTCCATCCAATTCCTTAACTTAATTATTTCCTGATCTTTTAATGTCGCTTCTATCTCCGCTTTTAATACTCTTGGAAAATTTCCCACTACTACAATTGGGGCAAGTGGAGAATCTCCCGGTATCAACTTCCCTCTAAATTTCTCCCAGATCTCTAAAATATTTTTCAACATTGGGTTGTCCAGTCCCTTCCAATCTTTCTTTTGAATATTACTAAAGAATATATTCTTCAGTTTATAATCAATTTCTCCTGTTTGCATTTCCAGCCATTCAAGATCTTCCTCTCCTATTATACAATTTATAACATATCTTAACTGATTAGCAATATAATAATACTTAATATTTGGAAGTCCTAAACCTCCTTTCTTTTGAGCTTTATACCATAATCTTTTATTAATCCTAGCTCTCTTATCTCCATTACAATAAGCATTAATCATATTTTGCCAACTTTTTAACTCCGCTTCTGATATTTTAATCGGCAACATTCTAAACAAGAAATTAATCTTAGGTAAAATCTTCATTTTAATAACTGCTATTCTACAAAACCAAGAATGCTTCAATTTTCTATAACCCTCTAATTTCTCCCCTATCTGTTTTTTTAAAGTTACAAAGTTGAGTTCCTCTAATTTTTCTAAATCTTTATCTATATTAACTCCCAAATAACGTACTATATTTCTAAGCCTTAAACCCAGCTTAAGTTTACACTCCTCCATCTCTTCCTTATTATAATTAAATAGCATCATTTCTGACTTCCCCCAATTCACTTGTAATCCCGTAATTTCCCCAAATTCTCTCAGATGTTTCTTAATCACCTCCCCACTCTTCAGGGGATCTTCTATTGTCAGTAATGTGTCATCCGCAAACATATTCATTTTTATCTTCTCCTTTCTTCCTATCCCCTTTAAACTTTCATCTTCCCTTATAATATTTGCCAATATTTCTATCACTATTGCAAACAAGATCGGTGAGAGTGGGCATCCTTGCCTAGTTCCTCGAGCTAGTGTAATCTGTTGCGTCAACCCATCATTAACCATTATTTCAGCTTTATTATTTTTATACAGCTTATCAATCACACCCATAAATTTATCTCCGAATCCAAATGTTTTTAATATTATTTTAAGCGCTGGCCATTCCACGCAGTCAAAAGCTTTGAATATATCCAATGCTAATAAACCTGCTTTTAATTTCCTTTTTTTTATAATATTAATGATATTTAAAACTCTTCCAATTAAATTGGGCATTTGCCTTCCAGATATGAATCCACATTGATCTTTTTTGATATATTTGGCTATAAATGTACCCATTCTTTTAGCCATTATTGCTGTAAAAATTTTGGAATCTTGATTAATTAAAGATATTGGTCTATAAGATGCTGGGTCTGTCAAATCCTTACCTGGTTTCTGTATTAAGATAATTAGGGATTGATCCCATGATGGCGGAGTCCTTCCTCCTTCTATTATATTATTATATAATTTTTTTAATCTTGGTATTAACATTTCTTTAAATATCTTATAATATTCCGGCCCCAAACCATCTATCCCTGGAGATTTCCCTCCTTTTAATTTATCAATAATTCCCTCAATTTCTTTCTCAGTGACTAAACCTTCCATATAATCTCTATCTTGCTTCTGCAACCTTATTTTCCAATTCCTCTCCACATATTCCTGAATCTTAACTTGTGGATCCATGCCTGATGTATATAGTTCTTTATAAAATTCCTGAAATATAATTAGTTTATCTTTCATTATATTACAGCTATTTCCTAGCTTATCTCTAATTGTCCCAATCATATTCTTAGCCTTTTCAGACTGTGTGGATCTAGCCAACATCCTCGAGTTTCTATTATTATATTCAAAAAAATCTCTCTTTAGGTATAACAAATTCTTTTGAACTTGTTCTAAACCTTCTTTCTCCATTTCCTTTTTTTAGCTTGAATTTGGGCAATTAGACATTTATCTTTAGTCTCTCTTAACCTCTCCTCTAAGTTCTTTATCTCCTCTTCTATCTTTTTACCTTGTACTTCCTGTTGTTTTTTTGGGTGCACATTTCCCTAATACAAATCCCTCTTACTACTGCTTTCATAGTGTCCCATAATAAGCCCTGCGAGTTGGCCTCTCTTTCATTTATCTCCCATATTTCCTGCATTTCTTTTTTAATTTTCTCCACAGTATTTTTATTATTTAAAATCCTTGTATCCATTCTCTATCTCTTCGCTTGTCTATAATCTTTCTTCATTTTGATATCCATCATCATTAATGCGTGGTTGGTGACCTTAATTACCCCAATATCACAATCCATAAGTTTAGGTACCATGTTTTTTGACACAAAAATAAAATCAATCCTTGAAAAGCTCTTAAATCTAGGTGAATAGAAGGTATATTTCCTTTCTTCTCCTTTTAAAACTCTTCAAACATCCATTAACTCTTTCCCCTCCATTAATTTACTTAATTCCGTCTTCCCCTCCCTTCTAAAATCTCTTAAAATATTATCCCTATCTTTCCCTTTATCTACGGTTCTTGAACTTTAAGATTTTTTTTCAGTCTTAAATTGGGCTCATCTTGAGCTTTGAGACTTCTTTTTTTTAAAAAAAAGTTCACATAAAAATTCATAAGAATTTTTGTAAATGTTTCTCCTAATGCATTCATTGTTATGCATTTTGCCTAATATTTACATTTTTTCCCTTAGTATAATGTATTTCTGAACATTATTTAATTGCAAAATTCAGAGAAGGATAACTAAGTTTTGGTTCACATAGTAGTTTGAACAATGTAAAATTAGGCAAGTTGACATTAAAATGCAAACTGAATGAATTTATCCATTATCCATTGTTTCAATGCACAGGAGTGAAACGTTGGACGGTGTGTTCTTGCTTAATAGCTACTGTTTCAGCTTGTTCAACAAACCTCACCATGCACTTTATAGCCATGCCATTATAGGGAGAAGAGGAAGTTCCTTGCATAACTTCCTCAATAAAGTATTGTGACATAAGCCTCCCAACAACGATAGAACAGATGTGAGAAATCACTTATGGGCCTATACTTTTGACTGGTGAGCTGCCTGTTTCTTCATAATGACCCACCATTCCTAAAGCCTGATATTTTGATATTCAGTGCTCTCTAGATTCCTGCCCCCCATTCACAAATAGTTTTCTGGCTCATGACTCAGATGTCATTGCAATCCCAAAGCCATACATTTTAGTACAAACTAACAAAGTCATTGTCTAAAGTAGAATTTGAAAAGATGCCTAGCATTTCAGCTTATGCTAACACCTTGACAGAGAACTGCTTTAAGTTCTGCTTCAAATATTCAGCTTGGGATATACAAGGAATAATATTGTTCAGACACGATCTTCATTTCTGTTTTCTGCAGACATGCCTAGGCCTGAAAAGAGAGAGACCAAATGTCCCATCCCAGGATGTGATGGCACAGGGCATGTGACTGGATTGTATCCACATCACCGCAGTCTTTCGGGTTGTCCACATAAAGTCAGAGTGCCACTTGAAAGTAAGTATAATTTCTTCAAATACAGAAAATAAACACAGTCTGGAATAAAGGAATTGTCTTTGGGTAGAGTGGTCACAACTGTTGTAGGGTGACCAGATAAAATCCAGGTCAGGGCTCATGTAACTTCAACAGTTGTAGAGCAAAGGGAATTTCAGCCAGTGTCATTTGTATGCAATTAGTTCCTGGTGAAATTCCCTCTTCATCACAACTGTTAAAGTTGCAGGGGCCCTGCCTTCTTTTGTATATGGTCACTTTAGTATAGTGCCTGCAACTTTAACTGTTGTGATGAAGAGGGAATATCACCAGGAACTAACTGCATACAAATGACACTGGCTGAAATTTCCTTTTCTCTACAACTGTTAAAGTTACATGAGTCTTGACCTGGATTTTATCTGGTCAGCCTATCACAACTCTATTCACAAACAGTAAGCCACTGCAACGGGAAGTAAACCTATAGATATGTTCAGGCCCCCTTTACACCTGAGGAGTTCACATTCTGTCCCATGGTCCCTATCTGGACAATCACCCTCTGGCTCAATGAATCAGATAAAACAGATGCCAACCTGTGCTTTTCCTTGCCTGCCTACCATGAAAGCAGGCCAAGGGGTCTCATGACTGCTACAGGCCATCACCACTGGTCACAGAATGATGGTCCAGAGGCATACTGGATCCAAGGGCTGTGCCCTTCCTCCAACCTCCAACCTGAGTTGGCCAGCAATGAGAGGTACTATGAGCAAGCAACACTTCCAGGTGCCTCAGGGTACTCTCCAGGGTAGCCTATTTGCTGAATGAAGACAGGAGATATTATTAATGGCCAAAGAGTCACAACTTTATCAAGTAAGCAAACAGGATCTACAATATTTATAACATTTCACTCACCCAGGTCCAGAAAACTGTTGAACAAGCTGCCAACAGCCTGCTGCAAATAAGCCTAACAAAGTCATGACTGCAAATAACAGAGATTCAAATTGGGAGAAGCAAAGCAACTCAAACCAGGTCACCTGCACCAATAAAAACTCAGTTGTAAAAAGCCTGTGCTTATTCAGTGTAGGTGGCTTTAATCTTGATAAGCTCTCCATCATCTTTCAGGCTCTGCAGTCACTGTATAATCTGCTAAACCCACATACCTGATCTTAAT
The DNA here is from genome assembly GCA_029215795.1 of Anniella stebbinsi. Taxonomy (NCBI): domain Eukaryota; kingdom Metazoa; phylum Chordata; class Lepidosauria; order Squamata; family Anniellidae; genus Anniella; species Anniella stebbinsi. The sequence continues at coordinate 68,408,469 of JARDYH010000006.1, read as the reverse complement.
AGATCCCTGGCTATGGTCCTTGCAGACACCCCTTTCTTTTTCATCAAAAGTGCAAACTATATTTTGTGGTATGCAGGAACTGGCTAGCAGGAACCTTCACAATCCCTGTCTTATTGAAACTCAGGGCTATAACAGACCTTATGCTATATCTTTTTGCTTTTTTCATTTTTACTCTAGAACAGGTGCAGGCCCCCCCAATCTGGATCAGGATCCTAGCATGGGGATAGGAGAGCTTTAAAGATTTGGATTGAGCCTGCTGCATCTATACTAAAGTAAAAGTGAAACAGACATAACTGCTAGATGCAGATGTAAAGCAATGTCGGTTCTGGCCATCTCTGATTCTCCTTCTGGAGACGACCCTTGTGCTGGGGACTTGGGCTGTATCAATGGCTCCTTGGGACTCTAGTCACCATGGCTCCATAGCATTTGCAGCATCCACTCTGGCTTGGCCCTAGCTGCAAGTGCCAGCTCTCAAAAATGTTTGATCCACAAAATGAGATAAAGCATCAGCCAGGCCATTGTCAGGGCCAAGAATGTTACGGGCCAACATAAAATGCTCTTACCTAAGCATTGCAACACAAAGGCTCTTGATCCTGGGGAAATTGGGAGATCTGGCTGTTGAGCATTTCAACCATGGCCTGGTTGTTGCATCAGAATCAGCAGAATCTCACATTCCAGTTGCCAAACACTTGTGCCCACAAGGGACTGGTGCCATGACCAGAAAGAACCTGAGGAACATGATCTACTCGCAACTGCAGCCATTGTCTACCATACTAGCAGCTCCTACAAAACTCCCTGAAACCCTCAGCAATATCGAATTCCACCTCAATCCAAAGTTGCTGCCTCTAAAATGAAATCCCATTGAAATGTGATAAAAATTCTCACCACATTTACGCATCTTCTCTGTGTAGATGATGAGACGATGCCCTGCTGTTGTACCACACAGGGCATGGTATAGGCAGTGTAAGAATGCTCTACTGGGTGCAATTACGTTGCATGCACTGTTATGGTAACCCAGGAATTCTTGTAGCTGACTAGGAATCATTTTCTTGGAGCAGCAACAAGTGTCTGATCTTTCCATGGCAGTTCTAATTTTATCATTTGTTAGGTGGCTAGACTGACCTACTATATTAAGCTCAATGCCCAAGAAGATCAAGTGTAAAGACAGGCCTTCCATCTTTTCCTATGTCAGGGGAACTCCTAGGAATTGAGCGTGATCATGGGAGTGTCACATAAGCTAAGCACACTGATTACCCAGGAAACCTGTTTTGAATCAGCTGGTAAACTGGCAGATATCTAAGTACTTTACTTAGATGAATTACATTTCCCAGAACTGGTTACAGAGGGTGCCTTGATGTTGACTTCCTTTAGGGCTGGATGAATCTGCCAGTTTTGTTTTCTCTCACATTCAGTTTAAAAAATAAATAAATCTCAAATTCTTTCCATCCCAGATATAAAAACATGTGTGCAGTTGGGTAAATTCTTCTCAAAACCAAACTGAACTTCCCACCAATCCCTATCTTCCTCAAACAGCAACAAGTACATAAGAATCACCATGCTGGATCAGACCCATTCCCATATTGGCTAACCAGATGCCTATGGGAAGCCCAAAAGGAGGACCATGTGTACAATAGCATCCTCCTGCTCATGTTCCTAAGCAACTGTTTACTCTTTTAGTAACAGAAGCAGTAATTTCATCTTGGGAAGTGCAGACAAACTGAAGTGAACAGGGGTGGTTTATTCCCCGCTACATTGGTAGGGCTAAAAGTGCAGAAGCAGTTTACATCTGAAAGTACTGTTGGGATAAAATTGTCCATGAGCTGCTGCAAGGAGTTCTAGGATAGAGCTCTTGATCCAGCAAAAGTTTAAAGGAGACTGAGGGTTTTATAATCACTCTGCCAGCTTTTTCTCTTCCTGACCTTCTGCTGGGTCATCATTCATAGCTGGATCTGTTCCATCCTCCCAAGTAAGACCCTTCTCCAAAGTCATCCTGTTCTCTCCTTCTGAGAAGCCTCCTAGCAATAGAGTTTCCCACTGGGTCTGCTGCCACCTTTGCTCTAGAGACCCAGGGGTCAAGGGAGTCAGGGATTGAGGCATGGTTTGAGGTAAAATGTTATTAGGGGTTCCAGCCTTTGATATGCTGCTGGTTCATCCAGATCTTCTGCAGGAGCATGGTATTCAATGGATTTCAAACCCTCTTCCCTGAAGAGGTCTCTCCAGGGTCAGACAGGATCCTGGCCCAAAAAATAAAATAAAATGCTATATGAGAGGATAGTGAGAATGTACCTATGGGACATGAATGGTTCTCATCAGACTCTTCTTCAACATGAAAGAGACCCAACAACCTTAGAAAGGTAAGAGTTTATTATGTGTGACCATGTAAGAAACAGTATGATATGTGGCGTGAAGAGTTCCATAGCATGTAGGGTCTATACACAAGGAGAGGGAGGGGGGACGAGTGTACTAGCTCTGTCTCCCTGCCATCATTCCCAGCATCCTTCATGTGTAGAGGCATGGGAAATCATAGTTCTAAATTTTGGGGAGAGCCTCCACAGAGAGAGTAGACTCTCCACTGTAAACAGATCCCATCTACATATGGAGGGAAACAGGAACAACAGCAGAGGGGGCATGGAATTGGACACTCCCCCCCTCACATGTTTTCAATGCCTGAAAAGGGCTATACAGAAAACAGAGGCAGTCATGTTGGCCATAAGAAAAAAATCCAAAATCCTGCTAGTGTAATACTTTCATTAAACCAACACAAAGATCACCAGGTAAGATGTTAATTTAAAAAAATGGCAGTGGGGAGAGGAGTAGGGAAGGGGGCAAAGCCTAGCAGATGTTGTAGTCAGGAAATCTGCATGGTCAGTCTTAAGATGACATGGTGGAGAAAGGATTGTAGATGTTTAAATTGGGCTGTGTCAGGTGATGTGATGGTTCCAGGTTTCAGTCCCCTCCAAATTTTATATCCTCCATTTTTGAAAATATGAAATCTAGCTGTTAACTCAAAACTACACCATCCAGGGTGAACCGGGGTGAACCTTGGTTGGTGGAAAACAGAAGTAGAGATCAAGTAGTTAGTCTTTATTGAAGCAAAGCTGGTTATCCCAAAACTCCTTGGCTGGTAGAACTACATACCAATTACATATGTTTGCAACAACAAGGTAATGATCTTTTAATATTGATTGGAGAAACAGATCAGTGATGTCTTAATGCATATAAATGGTAACAATACCTCCCCCATGCCTGTTTTGAACTAGCACTTGTACTGCAAAGTTGATATGTATTTGGGGCACTCTTTTCTTCTTTTGTTTAGTCCTTGCCATGCATGAAAATGTTCTAAAGTGCCCCACTCCTGGATGTACAGGAAGAGGACATGTCAATAGCAACCGCAACACTCACAGAAGGTAATCCTAGTCTGTTACCACTGATGATAATGATAACCTAGCCTGTTCAAGAAGGGACATTTTCATTAGCGTTTGTCATTCAGTCAGTACAAAATGGTAAGATAAGCACTTAATTTGCAAAAAGGAAACCTCATAGATATGTGAATAAGGTAGTGTAAAGTTTATCACTTGAGATCTACCAGACCAATTTTGCTCACATTTGTTTTAAACTGAAGCTTGAGCAGTGTAGACATGCAGAATATTTTGAAAGTTTGAAAAAGTTCAAAGCTCAAGCTTTAATAGATCAAGCTTTAATTTCCTCCAGACCTAACAGGCAGGGCAGCCAGAAGAAAGACGGACAGGCCTGCTCAGCCAATCAGGGTGGTGAAAGGTGGCCCCGGCACAGCCACGAGGTTAGGCTTTCGCTGCCACTGGGGGATGAGGGGACAGTGGTGACTAATTGGGGCACATGAGGGAGGAGCCGCATGCAAACTTCAGAGGGAAAATTCACTATGCATGAGCCACATTTGTATTATTCATAAGCCCTTCTGCGGTGAAGGAACTGTCGGGCCAAAAAGTGGGAAAGGAAACAATTAAGCACACACTTAATACTTTGACTGAAGATCACTGAGACATAAAAGTGCTTAACTGTAGCAGGATCATGCCACTGTATTTCAGTACATCATAAAGAATAAATAAAATAGAAATAGATTCTCTCAGTGCTCATAATGTATTGACACCTATGCCCTAAGATAGCCTTTTCCAGCTTGGTGCCCTCCAGATGTGTGCATTACAACTCCCATCATCCCCACCCAGCATGGGCAGGTTGGGAAAGGCTTCCCTAAAAGATATACAAGACCCATGTCAATGGTGCTACCCATTCTCAGATACTACCTGTCTTTTTTTATTTAAATTACACATTTGTAAATAATTTAAATAGTAATGTTGCTTCACTTTAATTTTAAAGTTATATCCTCGATTGTAAATGTTCCTAACCATGAACAGCAGAAAGTAAAGTGAATTACAAAGGACCTTATTCATGAACACAGATAAGGTGAATTTTATGTAGTGCAAACATTCTGATTGACTTTTCCCTCCCATGTACTATGATGGGCTGATTCAATTTTCTGACTTTTCCAACATATGTTAGGGTTATGGTTCACTACGATTTGATCCAGCGTACTGAAATCATTGATAAGGTTTGCTCAGATTAAATTCACGATGGACGAAACAGATGGGGGAATGAGCATCATGTTACAAAATATTTACAGGGCCATCATTACTACTGGAGAGTTTTAAGGCCTGGTGCAATATGGAGGTAATGAAGAGGTGTGCAACAGGCACTAGATCTTAGAGATTGTGATAGTAGGCAGGTGAAGAGTTCAAATGACCTGCAAGTGAAGTGTGAATAGATGAACAAGGTCAGCCTAACTGAATAAGGGCTCATAAAAAAATATAGGGGAAAGGAACCCCCAGTGGGACAAAGATGCTTGAGATAACTCTGGAAAGAAATATGGCTGGACTTTCAGATGTCATAATACTAAGATGGTGAAAAGTTAGAAAATCAAGAGAAAAGTGCTAAATAGTAAATAATATTTTGCCTGTGCTGACCAAATTCATTTTAAAAGGCCTAGTACTTTGTAGGGAACAAATAAAAGTTGTTAACAATTACTCATATATGGCAAATCTCTTTCAAACAGTCTTTCTGGTTGTCCAATTGCTGCAGCTGAAAAAATGGCAATGTCTCAGGAAAGAAATCCACAAGAATCTCCCAACACAGGGCAGTGCCATGATCAGGTCCACAGGTAAGGCTCTTCCATCATCTGTAGAGCACAAGTGTGTTTGTGAAAGATATTTGTAAGGTCACGTACTTCACTGCAAGAGAATGACACCAATACCCTTTGCACTGCTTTTTTACTGTCTTTGTTGCCTCAGCAGGACAAACTTGGTGAAGCAACTTGAGTTATCTCAGTACAGCTGCAGATCTGTCCAACCAAACCCTTCCCCCAGAGCCACATTTACAAGAGAGCAAGAGAAATGTGGGAAAGTACCATTTGACTATGCTAGCTTTGATGCCCAAGTCTTTGGCAAACGCACAATGGTGCCAACTATGCAAGGACAAAAATCCACACAATTCCTTGAATGTAAGTGAAAGACATCTGGAGCCTATCTACACAGTCCCTTGGAACGTTTTAAATAGTATTTTAAAACGTTCCAAATAGGTGCGTTCTAAAACGTCTTAGGCCACATTACTGAGTACTCATGTTACAGGAGAAAAATTCTTCAGTCTTTAAAGCGGTGTGTGCAGTCACACACTCTTCTGCCCTGTCTCTTTCTGTTTCATTTTTACAATGAGTTTAGGACAAGGCTTTGTGGGCATTGTAGTTCAGTTACCCACTTCCTCCTTTGTTTCTCTGTCATTCCCTAGCGAGTGTAGGGCTAAGAGTTGTGGGTGTTGTAGTTCATTCGCCCACTTCCTCCTTAGCCCCGCTTTCTTCCCCACCAATCAGCTGCTAAGCATTTGGACACCAATAAACGAAGCACTGCCCCCATGAATCACAAACAGCAAGGAAGGACACATTATTTTACTTAAAACGATTTTTTAAAAGTGAAACCGTTGTATATAACTGAAGTGAGTTTTAAAAAACCTCAGATATATAACGTTATAGCGAGTGCGTCATGTGGCCCAAAGAGTTTTCGTAACCCTTATAAAACGTTAAAAACCTAGCGTGTAGATCGGCTCTCAGTCTCATTCTTCTCTTTGTTTTATATCTCAGATTGCATGCAAAAAGCAATAACAGTGGTTGTTCATAACGTTTCAAAATATACCATAGTAAAAGAATCTCTGACCCCAATCTGAAGAATCAAGGAAGACAGTGTATTTGTACTATGGCTGCAGATAAACAATGCCTAATGTACAAGCTTGACACTTGGGTATACAGACCTGCAGGACAATTGATCTATGGATTGTTTATGTGTTTGTGGTCAATTTCTCTCTCTCTGTCACTAGCATCACAAATATAGATGGAATGCAAAGTTTGTCACGTTCTTACAGTTCCAAATATGTGACTCTTGCACCTAATGAATAATATCCTCTATTGAAAATAACACAGAGATCAATAAACAGCACCCACTGCTGTAACTTTATAAGGCTGATCATCTATCCCAGAAAGGCTAACTGGATCCCATAGTATTTTTTCATTTTGAATTTTGTAAGTGGGGGCATATTGTTGTGGTGTGTGGCAGGATCTTGTTAGTGATGTGAGGCCGGAACGATTGCTTTGATACTTCTGCTAATGCCCCCAAGCACATATGGTATAGAAGCAGAGGTTGAATGGCTATAACTTGCTTTCGCATGGTGCACAGTTGTGTGATTCAACTGTCCCTTGTCACACCTCCTTTCACAGAATATTATCCCTAAAGAAACTTCAAAGTAGTAATTTCTTGAAATAAGCCTGGAATTGGGTTGGGGTTTACCTGTAATTGGAACCCACTTTGGTTTTTGCACCATAGTTGTCTCAGTTGTTAACGAAAGTGGATGTCTAAAATGGCTTAAGCATCAGATTGTCCATAAAGGATTGCATGTGTACTCCTTGTTGAAATTTAGGGTTTGGGGATCGTTGTTTCTCTGATCACAATATAAATCAACCCTATCTGAACTTAAAACCCTATTTGAATTTTGCCAGAATGGGAAAAACTTTCCCTGTAAACCCCCCAAGTGTATTTGCCTTGATAGATTTAAAATAACTGACACATAAGCAATGCATTATATTTATTTTCCTGGTGACTATTGTACTACATTTATCTGTAAGGGAGAATGTTTTATTTAGCTGCTCCAGCCTTCTAAGATACACACTACTACTACTACTACTACTACTACTACTAATAATAATAATAATAATACATTGCAGTAAATTTGAAGTGAACAATGTTTGGCTATAACCCAGCATTGTTGTAGGTTAGGCTGACGAGTATTATTCAGAGTTTGAACATGTTTGTCATGTTTATGTTAATAAAATCAGCAAGACCATTCATGGTCATAGTCTAATTGAACCAACTCTTGTTCATTCTTAATGCAAGTAAGGAATTTTCCTGTGGAATGAGTCAATCTTGAGTAAAGGATCCACTATTTTGTCTTCCACTGAAAATGGGAGCACCTGAACATTTGCATAGCAACTCTAAGCTTCTAACAATAATATCAATAACAAGGCCAATGTATTATTTCCTGAAGCTTCTTCACAGCAATGCTGAGTTTCCAATTAAAAATAGTCTTTCTTTAATGTATTATTTACCTATTTTATTGTATGAATGGATAATTCATTTAAACTCCACAACAACCGAGGATCTTCAGTGGGGGTGGGGGAGTTGCAAGCAAGCTATTTCTAATCAAATCTCTCTTCAACAGCAAAGCATTTTTCAAATCCAGGGAAATTTTCTCATCGGCTGCCTAGTGCTAGCGCCCACACACAGAGCCCTTGCCATGCCAACTCTTATGGCTACGGTCAATGTAGTGAAGACACCCACATAGCAGCAGCTGCTGCAATCCTGAACCTTTCCACCCACTGCAGGGAAGCAGCAGAGATCCTCTCCAACAAACCACAGAGTCTGTCTGCCAAGGTAGGCAAGGCCAGAAACCTGGAGGGTGTGCTAGCTACTGAACTGTGCGAATAAACTGTCTTTCATATTAGTGATTGCATTCAATTTCTCTCTTCTCCTCCCCTCCAAAAAAAAAAAAGGGGAAAAAAATAAAGAGGAGGAATGAGAGCAGCTCCTTTCTGGATGTTCTTTTGAAGAGAGACAGAAGGATAGGGTTGTTGTTGCTTTATTTTATTTTTTTGCATTGTGCAGGGAGGCGAGGACAGAAAGGAAATGCAAGAGCTATGTTGTTGATAGTCGACATAAGTGGTTTCAAGGTAGAAGAGAAATGCAAGAGGAAGGATGGGAAACTCTAAATCCATAAACAGTCTTGGGTGAATTGTTGTGCAAAATTTGTTTTTAAAAAGTATTCTCTTTGCATGGTGCAAAGGCTACTGTAAAATTAATTGACACAAGGGGAGGGGAACCAACAGAGAACCATGTCTTCATATTTTGTTTACTGATAATTCCATTGAAAAGAATTATTCAGACTATTATTAAGATGTGAATAAAAGGTGTGGTGTTTGGGGGTTGGAAGAGATAACTTGCATATCTGGATGTTTATCTTCTAGTTGATATCTGTATCGTTACATTGTAATTATGTTTCATTTTTACTGTTTATTAAAGCCACAAAAGATATCCTTCCTTGTAATATAGTACTGCAGTACATAGAGCATGAAATGCCTCAGACCATACTGCCTTGCAAATAGGTGAATTAGGCCCATTGTTGCTGTGAGACCACTGGATACCATTTGTAGCACCAGGAACAACAGTAGAAACTGGGCTAAGGTGCTGGCAGAACCTCGCACAAACACATTGGATCTGTCTTGTTTGTAGAAGAAATGGCTGGATACAAAGGCAGGGAAATTGGTGGTGTCTGAAACATATTAGAGAATGACATACAACATTGCCTTTGTACTTGAGTATGTTCTCTGTGATAAAGGTATGCCTGTTTCACAAGTCTTTCACTGTGTAATGCAGCAGCAGTCCCACAACTATCTAACTACATAGCCCTATTCAGGCATTCTGTACCTGAATAGAGCAAACATGTGAGGAGAGGGATTGCTCGAGCTCCAGCCATTGTCACATTCATTACCCTCTACTCCTGGAGGGTGTTGGTCTGAAGAGAGGAGAGCCTCCTATATCCATGGAGGCTCTGCACACAAGCCAGAACTCTGGAAAATCTACATTCTGGCTCACTTAGTCTCCATGGATAAAGGAGGTTCTTCTCTTCGGATTGTTGCCCTGCATGAGTACAAGGTAATGGATGTGACAATGAAAGGTTGTGTGGCTGGACCACTCCCTCTCCTTGTTTGCTCTAGTTGGGTACAGTCAGAACATCTGAATAGGGCATCTATCTATCTATCTATTGATCAATTGTATTTTTAGCCTGCTCCTCAGCCAAAAGGGCACTTGAGCAGGATCTACAGTACTGCTTTATAATGGTATTGAAGTGCACTGACAACTGTAGGGCCCATGACACCGTTTTCATAGGGTTCTATCCTGCTTGGCGTAGATCTGGCCCTGGAGTGGCTTACATGCAATCAGTAAAACAGGATAGACCCTGCCCTTCGACAATAACTGGAGCCCAGCCATTCTGGTTACAGAGAAGCTCCTGCAGAAGGACTCTTGTTCCACACAACCAACTGCTACTCCTGGTGACAACTCCATTCATTTCTTATTGCATGAGAAAATCAAATCAGATACTTGAAGCATGTATACCATTCAGTAGAATGTTCTGCTTTGCCATTTTCTTGAAGCCACTGATGGTGTCAGTCTTGCGTTCATAGCTCGGCTATCCAGACCAGACATTTTTTTTTAGGGCCCAGAGTTTGTTGCTCATTTTCTCTGGGTCCACAGCTTTATTCATGATGTTGGCCAGAAACATATTCTAGTGCTGGGCTATAGTAGAGATGGCTCCCCCAACCCTCATGTTGAAAAGAGGGCTGATGCCAGAGGCTGTATTCAATTGCTTCCTCTACCTTTGGCTGACCTTAGAAACAGACCTTTCTTGCCAAAGAAAGGTAATAAAGGGACCATACATAAGATTATTATTATTATTTTTTAGCTGTACATCTGTTTTGCATTTGCCAAAGGATGGAAGGTGATCATAACAATACATGGTGGCATTTGGGGCATATAGTAGGGGTGGGGTATGGGGGGTGGGTGGGATCCATCCAGATTTTTTTAAAAAATTAAAATGGTTCACATGACTTGTCCTCTGCCAGCCTTCACTTTTGCCAAACTTCCAGGAGGGCACAGTGACAACCAGTGGTACAGAATATCTAACAGAAGAATTAGAATTAGCTTCTGGCCAGACCGAAGGCAAGCAGGGTTCAAAGAGAAGGAGAAGCCAAAATCACACTCATTCTTTTTATTTGGTTTGGATAGTGATCCCTTTTAGGAAATGGGTGTTTGAACAGGAAAATATGTACTCCCATATTCTCTAGATGTGTATATCTAAACTAAAACAAATCACCGTAATTTTCAAAATGTAGTCGGAATCAAATACTGTTACATTTGTTTGGTTTTCATTTGATGACATTTCTCGGTGATTCTCTTTCTGCTTCTCCACACTCCCCATTATTACTTTTTCTTTTAATTGTAAAGATTTGCATGCCATTTTCTCAGAAAGCATCTTCATTTCATTGGAAATAACAGCAAAGATGGATTTGGAATTGTGCAATCTCACCCTCCCTTATGGGCTATTTATGTGGGAAGTTTTTAGTACCTATTGGGAACATTTACTGAGCACAAATAAATTTGTGCCATTTGTTTTTGTGTTACTTACAAAGGAAATGTTTTAGATAGGATGGGTTTTTAAATAGAGACTATGAAGTAACCTCAGCCCAATAGGTTCCTGAAGCATTCCTAAGCTCAAGTCAAAAAGAGAATCAAACAAATGATTGGCATTGTTTAATAGATTAATAAATAATAATAATAATAATAATAATAATTTATGTAGCACTTTTTTACAAAGTGCGATACATAAAATAAAATAGGTCTCAGCAGTTTACAAAAATGCAATAAATACAATAACTCCCTTTCTTTGGCATAGCAGTAGTATATCATCTCTTTAGATATTACCCTTTATGCTTACCATCATGAACTATTATCTCTGTTGAGGATGTGATGGATAAATAGAAAGATGGCAGCAGCTTTCAAAACTTAACCTTGGGGATGAAGATAGGATCTGTTACTACCTTTATGTTATTGTAACTATCAGTTGTTATTATTATTATTATTATTATTATTATTATCATCATTTCTATATGGCCCCATAGCTGAAGCTTTCTGGGTGGTTTGCAAAGGTTAAAAACATTTTAAAAATACAATATGCAAAAGTTAAAAAGTAGTAGGGTTGCAGTCTTAGTCTGCAAGCAATGACAATGATAGTGGCACCTGGAAAGGTTCAGAGATGCCTCATGATATTGATATGTGATTTATAATTATAAAAACATCTTGCAATTAATTTGGATAATTGAATCCAAATGAAATCAGTTTGAAAATACTCTGCATTTACTTACAACCACTGGCCTGCAAAATGTGGTGATTTTTGTGTGGAGTATTTTAGTACTGTGTTTGACTATTCTGATGTATTTTAATACCTATATTTGAGTCTAGGCACAGCTATGCTTCTTTACTTCAGTGTAAGCATGCCTGGTCCTGATTCTGATTGGGACTGTTGTGCTCCTAGAGGGTGTGTGTTAACCCATGGGGGAATTTTAGGACAAACATTTTTTTGGGATGGGGAGAACACTTAATTCTCTCCTCCTTGGGTGCCATGGTCCTAATCTGAATCAGGGCCATGCATGCCTACACTGAAGAAATGAAGCCAATTTGAAGACTATTTAATTTGGCTCCAGGTCATTGGGTCAATGAAAAACAGATATGAGAGATGCAGATTATTTAATTAGAAAACTAGAGAAGTGAAGACTCTCAGATTAACCTCTTGAATGTAACCTCATCCAGCTCCCTTAGGGCTTATTAACAAAAGATTTTAGGAGATGCTAACTCTCATAGCTTCTACTCTAAATGCAAGCTCTTGTGCCATATCATACTATCATATCAAATCATATTATATCATATCACAAACCTTCCCTGTTTTATGTTATGGCTTATGTAGCTGCCATTCAAAGTGGTAGCAGTACATTAGGCTGACCAGATAAAATCCAGGTCAGGGCTCATGTAACTTTAACAGTTGTAGAGAAAAGGGAATTTCAGCCAGTGTCATTTGTATGCAATTAGTTCTTGGTGAAATTCCCTCTTCATCACAACAGTTAAAGGTGCAGGCACTATACTAGAGTGACCATATACAAAAGAAGGCAGGGCCCCTGCAACTTTAACAGTTGTGATGAAGAGGAAATTTCACCAGGAACTAATTGCATACAAATGACACTGGCTGAAATTCCCTTTTCTCTACAACTGTTAAAGTTACAGGAGCCCTGACCTGGATTTTATCTGGTCACCCTACAGTACATTCTGTGTTTAGTCTCTTCGTTGCCTCTCGCCAAAAATCTATTTATTGTTTGGGCTTTCTCCCCTCCACCTCACATGTTTAGACAAAATGGCATATGCATATTGTGTTTTGAAAGGGGGAAACAACCAGAAAAATAAATGGCATAAAATAATTAGGAAAAAAGCATCTATGATGTGTCTCAATGTTTTTGCATTGGTATTATCTTAAAACCTCCCTTGTTAAGATCTTCTGCTGAGGCTTCCTCTAGATGCTCCATCCTTCTTATATCCATGGCTTTATTTGTGGTGGCATCCCATCTATAGGATTTACTCCACAGGCCTGTTTGTTGTGCATCTACTTTACTATAATTCAGACACCAACTGAAAACAAATGGTTTACCCAATATGTTGGCAGCATTTCCTTACATTTAATCATATTTACTTTAGAGAGTGTCAATCTGCTGTTTTCAGAGCTATGACATGGTAATTTTTAATTGCTTTATCTTATAACTGTTCAGGGCCAGCCCTCCCATGAGGCGGGATGAATCTGTACCTCAGGCAGCAGAGAGGGAGTGGTGAATTGCATGCTCCTTATTTCACCAGGAGGGTTCTCCACTGTTGTTTTGGGAGTGTCCCACCAGGCAGGCAAGGGCTCTGGAGAGCCCCACCACCACCAGGCCACTCTTACACAAAACGTGAGGGAAAACAATGGCAGCAATGGTAGGATAACCATATGAAAAGGAGGACAGGGCTCCATTATCTTTAACAGTTGCATAGAAAAAGGAATTTCAGCAAGTGTCATTTGTATGGATGCAACTCCTGGTGAAATTCCCTCTTCATCACAGCAGTTAAAGCTGCAGGAGCCCTGCCCTCTTTTGTATCTGGTCACTCAGTATAGCTCCTGCAGCTTTAGCTGTTGTGATGAAGAGGGAATATCACCAGGACCTAATTGCATACAAATGACACTGGCTGAAATTCCCTTAAAGATACAGGAGCCCTGTCCTCCTTTCCACAAGGCCACCCTAAGAAATAAGGGTTGCAGAGGCACACATTTGCTCTCTCACTTGATTCTTGAAAGTTGACTTAAGGAACAAGACATCAAAAGGTGGGATATATATACACTACATAGGAAGCTGCCTTCTACCCAATGGAATGATGTCTACTCTGCCTGGGAGAAGCTTTCTAGGGCCTCCAACAGAGGTGACCTACAACTACAGGACTGTTTTAACCAGAGATGCCAGGCACAAAGCCGGAGACCCTCTCCATACAAAGCATAGGCTCTTGCTCTTCCCCTGGGCTATGGCCCCTCCCCAAGGGATGTGCATTGCATACAGAACTTCTACCAGGGCATGCAGATTTAGGAAACGTAATCACCATTTATAAAGCAAGTAACAAGTTATGAATATTACTACTGCACCATCATGTAGCAAACTTTCTTCCTGATACTTTTCACAGAGGCACAGGGACATTCTTGTACAGGTCATGGGGGGCATGCAAAGCCTTGGAGAGGGCAACAGCAGCATTCAATTTGCCTGCAATGTCGAGTTCAGTAAATTAGGCTGCCCATGAATCAGTACAGTCAATCTCACCACAGACTTCAAACAATGATGAAACCAATGAATAAGAACTGACTTTTGCCATAGATGGCATTTCATATGGGGTGGGTTTCTCTCAGAGGAACACTTCCAGTTTGTGGGGAGCTCTGTGTGGCTTTTGTACGTGAGGTTCAACACATGGATCCATATAGAAAAATGGATTTCCTACTTTTACTACATGTTCACTTCTACATATTCACGTTTCTGCACGTTCAAAATAATGATGTGGTACAGCCCTCTTGGGAATATATCACTTCAGAGTAATGATAAGATAGTGTAGTTGAATGCTCCCCTGTGTAATATCCCTCTGCCTATCAAGTTCTAACATGAGAGCAAGAAATGTCCTTGCCTACCTTCTCCCGTTTATCTGGTTTTCTGTATATACAGAGTTTCTTTGTGGGAGAGCTTTCAGTAATGCAATCTCCTACCTGCATGTCCAGCCTTAGGAGAGCTGTACCAACTGATTGTCTCAGAGTATAACTCCTCTCCCAGAGCCATCCAAACACACCTTTGCTTTGAAAGGATGAGAATAAGCAGGTCTAACAAAGCCAGGATTTCTACTCCTTTGCATTTGTTTCTACTATTTGAGAATTCCCTAAATACATATATTTAAAAGATTATGACAATACATTTGAAAGAACTCTTGGTGATAGAGGATGAGGAAAAATAGAAAGGAAAAAATACAGTTTTATAATGGTTTTCCTTTTGGCAGCTGCTGTGACTGCAGCAAAAGTTATATGAATTTTATACTGGTCTAAATAAAAAGCCATGCTGTAAACATGGATCCATCCTCCTATGAACACAAGAGGCTATTTCCTCATGACTGTATTTGATTGTTGCATGCATCTGTGAGCTCACTTAAACCCCATCTGCACTCTGTTATAAATACAGAACCTGGGTATTTTCTGATCAGAATTAGGTATACCCTCTCACGCCCCCCTTGCACATCAGAAGATAGCCCTAGCTAGTGTGCATCGTCATATTCACAGCAACAAATCGGAATTGTCTTCTAACCAAACCACCTTGGTGCAGCTAATTGAAGTTCAATTTCCTGACATGTTTGGATCCGTTATTTAATTTGAGACAACTTTGACTGTTTTATGGAATTACTTTGCTGTTGTCTCTGCCTTCTGAGTAGCTGGTATTTTGTCAGTGACAGAAAATCTGCACTATTTATGGTTTTTGCACTATAAAACTACTGCAGACCTATCACATGGCATTTTCTCCTAAGCCATCTGTTACAGAGGTCTGGTGTTTTA
This sequence comes from Anniella stebbinsi, assembly GCA_029215795.1. Taxonomy (NCBI): domain Eukaryota; kingdom Metazoa; phylum Chordata; class Lepidosauria; order Squamata; family Anniellidae; genus Anniella; species Anniella stebbinsi. The sequence continues at coordinate 68,393,136 of JARDYH010000006.1, read as the reverse complement.
TGTGAATATTGGTCAGGCAGAGTTAACCCAAGTTTTTTTATTATGAAAAATGTTAGCAACTACAATATTTAGCATTTTACTTTACAATGGTCATTAAACTTGATTAGTTGTAGCTCTGTTTCATGGCTGTACTTATATATCAACCATGAAGCCAAAAAAACACGAGGGTAATCATAGCAAGGAAGTCAGGCCCTGGAAAGTTCAGCTGGCAGTGATACAGTTAATATCTTGGATTTTTGTAAGTAAGGTTTATTAACACTGATATAAAATGTATTTGATATTATACAGATGGCATAAGATGTTGTGGTTACTAAGTTATTATCCAGGATAAGCTGTACTGTCAAATTCAGGGCTTAAAACTATCACAGGAGATTAAACTATTTACTAAAAAGGGGCAGAAAGATATAACCAAAGCATCTTAGTATGAACATATTAGAAGTGTATTTACTTCCCATAAATATAATAAACCATATCTCTCTTTAAGCTGAGGGATTGAAAATGTGAGCTTGTCATAGAAGAGAAGCAAATGCAAGAGTTTCTAAGTTGCATGTGCGCACACACACATACACACACACGGGCAATTGGCCTGATTGTTTTCAACTTGTTTTCAAAAGAAATTGAGATAACTGATGTTTCCAGTTCTGTGTCAATTATCATGTGGACATTATATTTCTTGGCTCATGTTTTAAAAGCACGTGTAAAGAAGCAGCATATTCTGAAAATGGCCAAAGTTGGAATGAGTTAGGTTGTTATCCTGTCATTTTTTCAGGAATTATCTTGTCAACAACATTCCCTTTGGATACTGGTGACAGGATTGTCTTTGTTGTGTGACTAGCTTTCCTCCCAATGTTTAAAATCTAGACTGGATGCTATTTAGATATTTCACGACTGTGCAATGTATAGAGAAATTCTGGCCATCTTTATTTTATTGATTTATGCTTAGGCAAAGTTCAAAACTCTCTCCCTTCTGTAACCAAGCAGCTGAGCTGCTTGTCAGATATGTGAGGTGGAGCAGGCATGTCATATACTTATGAAACCTCTGAAATGAATGTGTTAATAAAGACAATCCAGATCAGGGTTTTTACACAATGAGAGTTGATGTAGGTCAGGGGTAGAGATTAGACAATATGAGGCCATGGGATACCACCAAGCAGCAAGGCAGTCATTCCAGAGTTTGTATGTGGACTTATGACCCTCCAATTCCAGGTATTTGAGCTGATTATTTTTACTCTTCAATAATTGTGTATGTTAAAATTAACCCTGGATAGTCATTTTTGTATGACTGATATGTAACTAGTGCATTGGGGGGTTTGCATGAAGAGCTTCTACTACAGATAGACACAGACCAAAAGACAGACCATTCCATATGTGACCCATCCATGGCCGAACAGAAGTTTTGGGTGTCTACTGGGGTCTCCACTGATGGCTTTATTAGCTGCTTTGCCCTGGGGTTTAATTGTCTTTCCTTTCAAAGATTAGATGGGAGATAGCCAGTGAGAACAAACAAGCTACTTATTTTCCTCTCCATATTTTGGGCTATCTGATACAGCTCTCCCCATCGAAGAGGGAGTTGGGAACTAGCCTGGATGCCCTGGCTGTACTAACAGAATTGGTACCAATGAGAAGGCAAGAATTTATGGATACCACTGCCATAGTAAACTGGTAAATAGCATCCAGTCTTGCCTCTATTGAAACTCCTTATGGTGACTGATGCACAACATAATCAGAGAAACTACTGCAGAGCCCCAATTCTGCTGTTGCATCATAAGCCCCTAATAGTGCAATCTCAGGAGGATCTACACTACTGCTTTATAATGGTTTATAACAGTATTGACAACTATTGGGGCCTATGACACATTCCACATGCCATTTTCAAACCGCTTTCAAAGTGTTATCCTGCTTGATGTAAATCTGGCCCTAATGTCTTATCTATGTGCAGGGAGTTGTAGGACTTTTTTCTATCTAAACATGCATAGGATCATGCCCTTAAAGTGGCATACCATTTGGTGGCATAACATTTGGTTGATGCAGGAGGCAGAATCCCCAACTTACGTGAATGTCATTGTACGACATTTAAGTGAACAAGGTAGAGTTGTATCTACAAATCTTCATTTAAGATGATGTGGCAGATAAGAAACATCGCACATGGCATAACAGGTAGAGATGTGATGGTTGGCTTTAATGCAGAATAAGGACCAACATGGAAAAGTACAACTTATATCATCTTTTGCCCCGCACAGCATTTCTGTGTGTCTGAGAGGCACACAATGTGGCTCTTTATTACAATAAAACCTTTAAAAGATCTTTGTAATTCAAACTCCATTTGAGCTAAAATGAGATTGTCACTGATGTATAAAAGACCCATGGCAAATGGTCCTCTTGTATCTGATTTGTGTATTTCTTTCCCCTCCCCCTCTGATACAGATGTTGTAATATCTGTAGGGTGTGGGGGAAGGGGTGGAATGCAATAATAATAATGTTGATGAACTAAGCAGTGAATTAATGCATTTATCTGAAGAGATCATAGTTCTCTGGAAGAATGAAATGATCAAGGAGATTTAAAGCTAAACTTTTTTTAAAAATAAATAAACTCAGATTTAATATATATAGTTTACATTTAAGAAGCATCTTATTCAAATTCTGCTTACTGTGTTTAAGCACAGAAATGTGAAAAGAGCATTACTGAGGTACTACTTAAGTCTGCCTAAGAATTAAACCTTAACGGGTATAAAATTGAAAAGCTGGTTTTAGATTTAGATACATTTAAATAAAAGCAGGGCATTTTCACTTATCCCTTAAAAGCCCCACATGTCTTATGTTGCTGCTGCAAACTGTTCCCTCTTTGACAATTTCTCTCTTTCCTCTTGCATATCAGGGAGCTGACATAGAAGTGGATGAAAATGGCACCCTGGATTTGAGCATGAAAAAGAACCGAAACCAAGAGAAGGTTACACCTCTAACTTCTTCTGGTACAACAGTTCCTACTCCTTCCTCTTCTCCCTTCAAAACAGGCAGCATTCTGGTCAATGCCACCTTCTACCAGGCCTTGTGTGAGAAGGAAGGCTGGGACATGCCAATCAACTACAGCAAGAGCCAGGGGAGAAAAGAAGAGGAGAAAGAGGTATATGTTTTGTTTGTCAGTACATGGGAGAGAGAGAGAGAGAGAGAAAATAACATATCCAATCTTGGATATGTTTATTTTCAAACGGCAGCTAATGTTCCCACTCCTAAACATACATCGAAGTGAATACTAGGCATTAATGTAATCAAGTGTTTCAAATAGGAAGTTTTTCCTGCCCAGTTGAAGATGCTCAGCCCACAACTGGAAGAGGGATTTCATAAAATGCTTCACTAAAGCATGGCATTCTATAAAGTGTGGTTGGTATTCCAAAAAAGCAGCATCAAATTTTCGGACCAGTTTCTGGAAAGACTAGAGGAAACATTTAAAATTTGAGATACAAGCATCCACATTTTATTTATTTATTCATTTTAGAAGACTGCTTCCTGGGATTTTTACAAGCCTAATATATAATCTGGATTTCATGCTTAGGTTATATACATTCAGAATTAGAGCTTTTTCTATGCTTTGTCTCTGAAGATCATGTGCATTCATATTCTCTATACATCATGATTTAGTGAAATAGTAAAGTTTGCATTACAATATGTTGTCACCTAGCTTGAGCTCTGCAGTTGTTGTAAACTCAATTATTAAATGTTAACTTTTAAAATACTAACTCATGGTTTGTTGTTGGTTTAGACGTGATACTGCAGAACCTACGAAGGAGCCAATTGTGGGTTGTGTGCTAAAGTGGAAGAGGCAGGCGCCACTGCAGGCAGTGTATCTGCTTGTGCATGACAACCTTTCAGTTTTTAAACCAATTGGTTGTTGTTACATGCGAACAGCCCCATTGTAGAGCCTATCCACATTGCCCTTAAAACGACTTATATTCTGTTTAAAAATGTGTTTTTTTAAGTAATTTCATTATGTGGTAGGACACACTGAGCAGTACTTACATTTCATAGTGACTCTTGTTCTTTAGTTTTTGTTTTGCAGGCTGCTTGAGTTACAGAGACAGAAGTGGGCGGGTCAAGCAGCCTGCAAAACAAAAACAAAAGAAGAAGAGTCAAGGAATTAACCCTGTAATACACCAGTGAACACTTTGAGGACGGAGGAAGCAGTCACTATGAAACATAAGTACTACTCAGTGGCTGAATTCAGACGACACATTAAGCAACTGAGGTGGGGGGAAACAATCGTCAGTTGTATTTACTATCGTGTCGTCCGAATGCTGCCATAGTCAACTCAGTGCTGATCCTAATCCATACCATGGTTGATTATTTATTACCATGTTGTGTGGGGAGAACCCCCTAGATGAACAACTGTAAAGTTGATTATTACCCACCATTGACTATCGTGTTGTCCAAATTCAGCCAGTGTGTCCTACCACGTAATGAAACGACTTCAAAAAACATGTTTTTAAACAGAATATAAGTCATTTTAAGGGCAATGTGGATAGGCTCACTATTCAAACTTAATCCTTTTACTGCACAAGTCTTATCCATAGGAAATGAGAAATCCAGATATAGAGGTTTCTGCTGTCTTTGATCAACCTGATTGTTACCCTAGTCAAACTGAACCTGCACATGACAGCAGCTGATCTGTGTTTTACACATGAATCTGTACTAGCTATGTGTAAAGCAGAAAGTGGAGATACACAGTCTATCTACACTACTGCTTTAAAATTGTGTATAACAGTTTTGAGAACTGTTGGGGCCCAGGACACACTCAATATACAGTTTTCAAAACGTTTTCAAAATGTTTTATCCTGCGTGTGGAGATAGGCTCATAGTTAAAGTCCAAATATGGTGCAAGAGCACATGGTGTTACATTATCTCACACCCATAGCTTTCCTCTTTTCTGTTCTATGATGAAACTTATCTCTTCAGTTTGGCGATACCATCAGCCATGTTGTTATTCATCACACAGTGGTCAAGACTAGGGATGTGCACGGTCCAAAAAATCAGTTCAGAATCGGAACCGGAACTGGACCCGAGACCTCAGATCAGATCAGATCAGAGGCCTCCCCAGTTCGGTTTGGACCCAATTCCGATCCAAAAATCAGACATTCGATTTTTGGATTGGACGCCATTTCTTTCCCCCCATAGACTTGCATTGGGGGAAATAAAGCTTTCCCCCAATTCAAGTCTATGGGAGGGAAATGGTGGTGGGTGGGTGAGGGGGGCCTAACTCCCCCCTCCCTGTCCCTCCCCCCCTACTCGCGCTCCTTACCTGCCAGGGCTGTCGGCTTCTGTTCACTGGCACACGCAGGCTCCGGCTGATGGAAGCCGACGGCCCCGGCCAGTAAGCCCCCTCCCTCCCCTCGCACACCTTACCTTGCCGGGGATGTCCGCTTCCCTCCACTCCTGGCGTGCTACTTAGGGGCAGGCCGCGAAGCCTGCTTCGCAGTAATGTCCAGGAGCGGAGGGAAGTGGACGTCCCTGGCAAGGTAAATGGGCCTCCTCCCCCTTCCCCTCATGCTGTTTCCCTGCCAGGGCTGTCCACTTCCATCAGAGGACGCCCGCTGGCGCCCGCGGATGGAAGCAGACAGCCCCACCAGGGAAGGCCCCCCCCCTCGTGCTTCATACCTGGTGGGGCTGTCCGCTTCCATCGGCGGGCGCCTGCTGGTGTCCACGGATGGAAGCGGACGGCCCCACCAGGTAAGCCCCCCTTTGCGCTCCTTACCTTGCCGGGACGTCCTCCTCCTCCTGCCACTGCCAGGTGAACTACTGCGAAACAGGCCTCGTGGCCTAGTTTTTCAGTAGAGTGCCCTCTTCTAAAAAACTAGGCCGCGAGGCCTGTTTCGCAGTACTTCACCTGACAGCGGCAGGAGGAAGACGCCCCGGCAGGTAAGTGGGGCCCTCCCCCTCCCCTTCTCCCCCTCACGCTTCTTACCTGGCGGGGCTGTCCGCTTCCATTGGTGGGCGCCCGCTGGCACCCACAGATGGAAGCAGACAGCGCCACCAGGTAAGCCCCCCTCGTGCTTGTTCCCTGGCGGGGCTGTCCGCTTCCATTGGCAGGCACCCAATGGTGCCTGCGGATGGAAGCAGACAGCCCCGCCAGGTAAGCCCCCCCCTCACGCTTCTTACCTGGCGGGGCTGTCTGCTTCCATTGGCTGGCGCCTGCAGATGGAAGCAGACAGCCCCGCCAGGTAAGCCCCCCACTCGCACACCTTACCTGCTGTAGCCGTCGGCCCTGGCAGGTAAGGAGTGCGAGTGGGAGGAGGGGGCCCGATCCGTCGATCTGCCAATCTGGATCGGGTTCTTTTCGGATCTGATTGGATCGGCCGATCCAGATGCTGGGGATCGTAATCGGATCGTTTGATCCGATTTTGGTCGGATCAGGCCCGGATCGTGGATCGGGTCTGATCCAACGCACATCCCTAGTGAAGACCCTGTCTTGGACTAAGATTTGTGTGTCTTCTGGGCTTTACTAAGACTTTTGGCTTAACTGCATGAGACAATTGTAGATCCAGGTCTTTAAATGCTATTTTGTGCAAATTAGGAGGGTGGTGCAATTATTTGTTTATTTAATTTATATACCACTTTTCCACCAAATAATGGTGCTCAAAGCAGCTAACAATAAAATCCAGATTAAAAACAAAATGTTATTAAAACTTAGCATAAAAACACAATTAAATCACAACAATAAAAGAAATAAACAGCACCAGTCAATTAAATCCCCTTCAGCAACAGATGAACTCCTATGCCAAAGGCCTGCCTGAATAAAAATGTCTTTGCCTGGTGGTGGAAAAAACACACAGAGAGGGGTCAACCTAGCCTTCCTCAGCAGGGAGTTTCCAAGCCTGGGAGCAGCTACAAAGAAGGTCATATCTTCCAGCCCATGGTGAGAGAAGGCCCTTTCCCAAAACGTTAAAATGTAGGGAGACTCATTTGGGAGAAGGCAGTCTTTCAGGTAGTCTAGGGCTCTATAGGTCGTAACCAGAACTTTGAATTGTACCTGGATACAGATGAGTAGCCAATGAAACTGTTGTAACATGGTAGTCATGTGCTTCTTGTAACTCACCCCTGCTAGCAGTCAGCTGTAGCATTCTGGACAAAGTGAAGCTTTCAAAGGTAGCCCCACATAAAGCATGTTGCAGTAGTCCAAACGTGATGTAACTAAAGCAAATGTTACCATGACCTGATCAGATGTCTTCAGCTGTTCAAATGCAGTCCTGGCCACTGCTCAAAACTGGCCATCCACATTCTGCTAGCAGATGCTGGAACCTCTGTCCAATACTCTCCATCTTGCTGTCTTTCCCTGAAAGGTATTTTTCCTTCAGCCTGGCCAAGGGACGGACCAAAGAGTACAGTAATGAGGGTGGAGGCAGATATAGCACAGTCTACCGTTGCACTTTAAAACTCCACTGCCAGCTTTACACAAAACTGCTTTAAAGACATAGATCTGCTTGGCCCTCAGGCAACGATCAAGCTCAATCATCAAAGAAATCAAGCAAATATTTAAAAAAATACGCCACATCCCATTATCTCCTCTGTGTTCCTCACAAAGGCACTAGAACACAAAGGGAACATCAATATGCATGTCAACGTGGCACATCAATTTGGCCTACAATAGAATTTCAATAGTAAACAAAAATGCAGCTGTGGGTCGATGCCCACCCCTCCGTAAATAAGACAAATATTTACATAAAGTGAATCATCATTTGTAAGGGATACTGTACTAAATTATAATTTAAAACCTGGTGATTTCCTTGTTTTTTTGTTATGCCCTTTTCATTTATATGTTTATTGAGTGTTGGCAGTATGTTGTTTGTTTGTTTGTTTGTTTGTTATCTTTCCCCCTCCCTCTATCTTTTTGGCCATGTTTTCCCCATGAACATTGTTGCCAGAGCGAGGCAAAGTAGAGTGTTATGATGAATAATCAGCATCGGACCCTTATAATGCCAGTTGAGTGACACTTTGATAAATTAACAGGAATCAGCATCGTTTATTCAGATTTAACTTTCCGTATAACTTAGGAGCAGTACACACAAAATGGCTGCCGGGGGAAGGGGGGAGATAGACCATATTAAATACTTCCCTCTGAACATGTAATCTTCCAACAAGCTGTTTGTGGTAATTATCTCACAATGCAGAAAATTAGGGGATTTACTTTCATCCCAAAGTAATTTCGCCATTGTCTTTTCCTTCAAAGATTATGGTAAAAGGTTCTGGGAAGAGGCAAAGAATTACTGCAACCATGTACTGTCAAAAACCTCTGCCTCCTGTCTGAAAGGCCATCACACAGTTCTCTCCCCAACTCCTGACATTCCAAAATGTCTAGAGCAGCCTTCCCAACCTGGCACCCTCCAGATGTGTTGGGATGATGGGAGTCGTAGTCCAACACATCTGTAAGGGCATCAGTTTGGGAAAGGCTGCACTAGAGAATCTAATATAATTTGTGTATGCACCTCTACGCACCTGCACATGTGCCATCCTCCAGCCTAAGCTGTCGTGGCCATCCGGGAGAATTGTTCTGACAGTCCAAAGACCAGGTCCAGCACACCACATTTTGCTACCTGAGGCAGAGAAGCACATGACACCTTCCCCACCCCCCAACCAAAGTCAAGATGCATAGTACCCCAAAGAGGCACCAGAGGCAGAAAATTCCAGAAGTCCTTTCCTCTCCCCTTCCCTGGCTGTAAAACTGTTGTTGTTAAATAAGTAAACCATCACACCTGGCTTCAAGACACCGATTCTTCAGATGTATTTTAAATTTTTTTTGCCTGAGAGTCAAGCCCTTTAGTGTGGTTGGAAAGTTTGCAGCAGAGCCTTCAGCATGGTGGCCCCCTTTCTTTGGAACGCCCTGCCTCTGGAAATCAGGCAGGTGCCAACACTGGCTCAATTCGGACAACACGCTGAGCCTCGGTTGTTGAGTTACCTACTGACGGTTGTTGGAAAAGTGGGCGATCTACAGACAACACGCTGCAGCAGGGGCTGCAAGGAATCGGCTACCACTCTGGTTGCAAATTGCCTACTTGGCTCTGACTGACAGCCCGGCTGCCATTTTCCCCACTTACCGAACTCCATAGGTCCTTCAGCAGGTATCCCAGAAAGCAATGCGGCTGAAATCCATGGGCGCCGCCATTGCAGCCGATGCAGGATATGCCTCCCAAACCCCATTGGCTGCCTCAGTCAGTGGGCAGAACTCAGCAGCCGCGGGCAAAGAGGCAGCCAGGAGGAGCGGCCGCACCAATACAACAGTCGCACCCAGCATTGCACCTCACCCCAAACGTTGGCACCCATGCCCCAGGGAGCCACACCTGCCAACCCTATATGGGAGACCTGGCAGCTGCGAGGGCCACCCACCTCCCCCAGGCCCCAGGCCCCTCCCCCCTCCCTCCCAGAGCAGCCACCCGCATACACAGGAAAGAAGGCAAGAGTGGGGTGGCTTAGAAAACTTTATTCAGCAGGGAGACCAGACATGGGCAATAAGGCACATGGGCACCACTAAGCCAGGGCAGAACTTACGGAAAGGACAGGCGCCCCTGCGAAGGGAGGCAGCGGCTGGAAGGCACAGCGGCGAAGACGTGACGGCCAAGGCCACACCCCCAGGGAGCCAAGGATGGAACGTGCCAAGGGGAGGAGGTGGAGAGGGGAGGCATGCCAGGGAGAGATGCCAGTCCACAGATGAAACTCCACAGCCGACGCTCACATGGGGTGGGGGTACCACAGCCAGATCCAGGCACTGATGCTCTCACGCATCCAGGACGCCTCCGCACGGGCGCGGCGCTCCCCAACGGGATTCTCGGGCCCCGGCAAAGGCTCAATGTCCCGCCCATCCACAGGGATGGCGGCGGCGGCGGCGGCCGCCTGGGGGAGATCGGATGCTCGGCCAGTAACACGTCCCCATGGGACTCACAGATGTTGTGCAGGATGCAGCAGCACACCACCACGTCCGGAATGATGTCAGCCTGCAAGTCCAACAAGCTGAACAGGGAGCGCCAGCACTCCTTCAGACGCCCAAAGGCACGCTCCACGGGCAGGCGGGTACGGCAATGGTAGTAATTGTATTTACGCTGGACGCGGTATGGGGCTATCAGCCACGGCTGCAGGGCGAACGCCTGGTTGGCCAGGAGGAGCAGACCCACCGCATGCCCACACACGGTAACGGGGCCAGACTTCAGGAAGCGCCCCGATGCCAGCTTGGCAGCCAGGGGGGAGTTCCAGAAGACAGCTGTGTCGTGGCTCCGCCCAGACACGCCTGCATACACGTCCAGGAAGCGGCCCTTGGCATTTACCATCGCCTGAAGAACCATGCTGTAGAAATGCTTACGGTTGGAGTATTCCTCGCCATGGGTGGGAGGGGCCAGGATGCGCACGTGGGTAGAGTCCATTGCCCCCACCGCCCGTGGGAAGCCCAGGGCACGGAAACCACACATGTTCTCCTTCTCATCCCCACCCGGATGACGTCGGCCAGGTATAGCTCGTTCAGGACGCTCACCGTCTCACGGAAGATCTCACACACGGTGGACACGCCCACTCCGAAGATGGTTGACAGCGGCAGGTAGCCCACATTGAATGCCAGCTTGTACAGCATCAGGCCGAGCCGACAGGATGCTGGAATACTTCTGCGCATATTTGTACACTCCCGCAGCAGGACAGGTGTCACCTCGGCCACCAACCTCTCAAAAGTCGTGTGGGACATGCTGAAGCTCCCACGGAAGTGCTCGTCGTCCCAGTCCTCCAAGTCCTGCATCTCATTCCACATGGCATCCATCCGGGGTAGCACCCAGCGACAGACGGTCTCGCACTTGGCGAGAAGCTCAGCCGACGTCGAGAGGGGGGGAGCACGATGAAGGGCTACCTCGGCTGTGCCTTTGGCCAGCTTCTCCACAATCATCGTGGGTGCCCAACGGGGACGAACCAGGGGCAGGACGGCGGCCCAGAGACAAGGCACGGCCTCCATTGCTCCGAGGGGCCAGCGGAAGGACTCCATTCCGAACACTGGCTTCGCGGGCATGGCTCCACTCAGCCGCCTCAGCCGGGCACGGAATAGGTCCTCCTCGTCGGTGTCGCCATGGTTCTGCGTGGCCGCCTGGATCGCTCCTTGCAAGCAGGCCTTTGCGAGCTCCCTCCGGGACATAGTCGGCAATGCCGGGGGGGCCGGGGGAGCGGCCAGGACAGGAGGAGTGATGGGCGTGACGGAGCAGGAGGGCGGAGGGAGGTGGAGCAAGGCTGGGAACATGGGACTGCCAACTACGGTAGCGTGGGAATGGGAGGGCAGGAGGATTTGTTTAGGCTGAAGCGCACCTGCGAGAGAGGGGAGTGAGAGGAAGCGGCCAGAGTGGGGCGCGCGAGGGGGGATCGGCACAGTAGGCCGAGTCTACGCTACGACTAGGGGGGATGGGCATGAGCCTCCATGCCGGCGGAAAGGCCTATGGCTGGCCGTTGATCGGACGGCGGCAACGCCGGATACTTCGTTCCAGACGTCGAATGCAACGTATGACTTCTCCCAGGGCCAACTCCAGAGCGTGGAGACGCCGTGCCTTTTGGGCCCTCCACCTTCTGCAGATGGCACGGCGGAGGGAGCGCAGTTTCCCTGGGAGACGAGAACAGAAGGGGGGAGAGGGGGGGACTGCCATCAGTGACACGGCCATAGCAACACCAATGCATCCCGCCCAACAGCCCTGTAACTAACCTCCACGCCGAAGGGCCCTTCAGCGTCGGACAATGCGCCTTGCTCGGTGCCCATGGGACCTGTAGGGTGCTGCCATCTCGACTGGATCTGGCTGCAATGGGGCAGATACGGCCAGGAACGAGAGGCATCCAGGGTGTGCAACAATGTTGCATAGGGATGCTGATGGACATAGCCTTGAGCGTCTAGACTGGGCCGAGGGAGGCAGCGGCCAGAGGGACGGAGATCTAGGGGGCCTTATCGTGTATAGGGGTGGGGGCGAACCTGCAACTGCATTCCCATATGGTCCCATGGCGGATGAGTCTAGGGACCTGTAGGACGACCGTGGCTTAGACCATGTCGCCCTGGAAGGGTCTTTCTGCCCCCTCCTCGTCCTCCTCCTCCTCTGCCTTCTCCCCCTTCTCCTCTCCCTCTTCATTGGAGCCTGGTGGGATGTCGTGGCCCCTCTTTGGCCGGCCGCCTAGGCTCCGCTGCTCCTGCCTTCCAGCCGCCCCCCCCACCTTCCCTGGGGCACCTGCTGCTGCCGACGCTGAACATGGGGCCCGGTACACTGCGGCCATTGGTGGGGGCAAATACTGCTGTTGCTGTGGCGGCACCATGAATCCGTACGGCCCCATGTAGGGTGTGGGCTGCGGGGGCCCATGGTAGGCACCCCTGAATTATTGGGTCAGCTCCCTGAGCACCTCAGTTTGGCGATCGATGGCTGCTGTGCGTTCACGCATGCCTCGGTCGATGATGGCATCGGTGGCTGACATGGCCTCGGTCATCCCAGTGACATGGCACTCTAGACCTATATGCACGTCCCTTCCCCGCCTTCCGTATGGCTTGGGCACGCTCTTCCATGGCTTGACTGGCTGTGCGCGTAGCCCACATGGTGAGGACGCGCTCCTTGGTGCGCCTGGCCTCCTCCTCGGCCGCCATGCGTGTGAACAGGTCGTGGATGTGTTCTCCTGTTGTCTCCATGACCGTGACCAACTCCCTCGTCACCTGCAACCGGTCTGCCCTGCGCCTGTTGCGCATCCGGACGCACCTCTGCGCGTTGGTCAGGGGATGGGCTTCTTCAGCCGTGGCCACACCGTGCTCAGCTGCGGGCGGTGGCGGCAGCTCCTCCTCTAAGGGGGCAGCTCCCTCCATCGGCACGTCCTCCGGCTGTGGAGGCTCCTCGATCTGCTCCTCTAGCACAGCCTCCCGAGTCTCAAGCTCGCCATCCAATGGCGCCTCCTCCTCCATAGCCGCCATCTCCACGAAGGTTTCATCAGTGGCCTGCATATCGATGTCCAGCAACTCTTCCTCGGACGGTGACAGCTCTGGCTCCAGCACGTCGCCCACCTGTTGTTCCATGAGCTGCTCCATTACGACCTGGTCCTCCTGTGCCACCGGCCCCGTTTCCGTCACGGCATCCAATATGCCGCAAGTGAAACCCTGCAACATAGCTGCATGTGTCGAGGACCCCAGCCGCGTATGGGGTGCCAGCACTGGCCATGGCGCCCGACCTGCGTGGACTGCCACACTCCCCTTCGTGGGTGTCTTCCTCGGGCGTGACGGCCCTGGCTCTTCATCCTCCTGCTGGGTCTCTGGCACCAGGGGCTCGGGTGAATGGTCCTCGACCTGCATGACTGCACAGATGAGGCGTAGAAAGGCCGTGGGGCTGCTGCTGCCGGAAGAGGCCGGCGTCAGGGAGATGCTCCTTGAGGTGCTGGCTGTCCTGGAAGGCATGGGTGGCATCTTCGCCAGCAACAAAGGGCTTTCGGATGGTGCGGGACGGCTCATCGGCTTCGCCTTGGCAAGATATTCTACGGCTGTTGGCTTCAGGGCCTTCTTGGAGGGAGGGGGCTGCTGCCGAAGCCTTGTTGGGGGGAGGGGGGCTGCCGCCGAAGCCTTCTTGGAGGGAGGGGGGCTGCCGCCAAAGCCTTCTTGGGGGGAGGGGGGCTGCCACCGAAGCCTTCTTGAGGGGTGTTGGGTATGGGGCGTCCTTCCGTGCCGGCGGCTCTGGTTTCCGTGTGGCAGGGCCCTCCTCCCGTTGCGCCCCTTGGTCCATCCGTGCTCGTTGGCATGTGTGCAGCGGTTCGTTGGTCGCAACCCCGCTGCCTGCTGTGTGTCCCGGGACGACGTCGTGGCGCTCCAACAGCAGGCGTGACAGTTCGTCGTAGAAGGCCATGGTGCATGGCTGGGCGCCAGTCCTTTTATTGTGGGCGACGGTCTCCTTGAACTTTCTTTTGAGTCTGTGCAGCTTGTCCTTGCATTGCTTGCCACTGCAGTCGTGTCCCCGTTCCCGCATCTACTTGGCAAGCCATGGGTAGAGCTGATCATGATCCTCCTGGCTTCCGGGCTCCCCCAGAGCTCAATGAATTGGCCGGTCTCTGCGTGGGACCATTGCTGTACTCTACGTTTTTCCGTGGGATCTTGGCTGCTCCCCTCTCCTGGGGTTTGTGAGCCGGTCTCCTCGGCCACGTCGTCCCGTCTTCTTTCTCCCTCTGGCTCCATGTTGCCTGCAGATTACTATTTCGTAGGTGTCGGCTGCTTTCCCCTGTCCTGTGTGTTTGTATGATGGTGGGTGCTGGTGGGCTGTTGTGCTTCCTCTGGATGTGCCCCGTGTGTAGGCGTTCTTGTCGTTGCTGGCCGGGGCCACTTCGTGTCCTTGGGATTGTCGTGCATACCTCTCCCTGTTGTCCAAAACATCTGCAGGTGGCAGGCTGGGGCCCATGGGTGCCCTTTGCCTTGCAATTTTGTGCATCTTGGGGATGTACATGGCTGTTGGTCGCTGTCCGATCGTCTTGGGCGAATGGGGGGGGCTCCCTGGCCGCCGCTTCCCCGTCCCTCATGCTTCTGGGTGAAGCGAGGGTGGAGGTGGCATTGCGGTGGGGGTCTACTTTGGGTGGGTTGTTCTCCCTGTTGGGGTGGGGGGGCTACCCCCTGTTCCTGGGTGCCTGGGGGTGTTGCTTCTTCCGCCTCCCTCTCTCCCCCTTGGCCATGGCTCCGTTCTGGTGCACTTCCCTGTCCGTTTGGGTGGCTGACTAGGCACCGTGTGTGAGTGCTGGCAGGAGCAGGCTCCTTGTTGAGCTCCGTGCTGGCTGCCTGGTGGGGGAGGCGGGCGTCCTGGTTGCTATGGCGGCGAAGCCGGGTCTCTGTTGCGAGCGTGCTTGAGCGGCCGCTCGCTTTCTGCCTCTCTTGCCGCTCTGCTCTCTGATTTTCCTTGCTCAACAACTCACGGTTGTTGCTTCAACAACGCCCCAATTCGGACGACACGTTTGTCAATTGACAAATCCCACAACAACTCGCAAATGAGTTGTTCATCTCAGTTGTTGAAAATTGTTACTTTACCAACTGTGGGTTGTTGCTCCATTGTTGGGCTACATTCAGACGACACGTTTAATAGCGCAATGGGTTGTTGGTTCAACAACCCACAGTTGTTAAACGTGTTGTCCAAATTCAGCCACTGTGTTGCTTCCAGTGCCTTCTGAAAACAGCTCTATTCCAGGAAGCATTCCTTGACTGACAACAATGGTTTTTACTGGCATTCTGTTGTTGTTTTTTAACCTATAATTTTAATGATGTTTTAATCCTTGTATCTTTTACTGTTTTACTTCTTATGTTCACCGCTCTGGAATTTGTTTTAGATATGGAGCAGTATACAATTTTTGTAAATAAAATAAATAAATAAACATGCCATTTGAATGAGTTCCAAGTGGTCATCATGTGCTGACAATGTTGTGGATACCAAAAAGGAATACTTATCCTTTGTACAGTGCTCTCAAGTGTCCAAGGCACTGCACATGTAGCATCTAGTCAGTCATAATCCTTGCAGCAAAGCAAAGGTGGAATATAAATTTAATAAATAAAATAAAAATAATTAAACACTGTAAGTTAAGTCAGAATTATTATCCCCCATTTTGCAGATGGAGGGACTGAAACTGAGAGGGGGGCTTGCCTAAGGCCATCAAGTGAGTTCATATCAGAGGAGAAATTCAAACCAGAGACTTCCTGATTTGTAGCTGAGTCTACGCTACACCAACTCTCGTAAAAAAAATCTTACGTTCTTTGTGGTAATATTTCTCTATAAGCTCAGGGAAGATGCTGTGGGTAAGCAATGTATATAGGAACAGAAGTGGCTGGAAGTGTTTTGCAGTCTGTAATGAAGAGATTTGCACAATGTTGTTAGGATTCCCTTTGCCAATTGCCTAGCATGACTTCCTCTGAGAGCAACATGACCCATCAGCTGAACAGAGATTTTTATGATGACACTATACACAAGGACAACTGGCAATGACCAGAAGAATGGACACATAGTTGGAATACAGTGAAGCCAGAATTCTTATCTTCATGGACCTTGGGCCCATAGGCAAAGGAAAGGAAACTAGCTTTGCATTTAACATAACGAAGGGACTCAAAGAGATGAACTCCTGTAAATTTTGACTTGATTAATTTTGTCTCTGATCCATGTCCGAAGGACATTTCTTCCACATAATACTGGATCTAGGCAGGAGTCTCAGCAGCAAAGCTTTAGCAACTCGTAAAGGTAACAGCTGCCCCCAGGCAAAAAAAAAATATTATTGTATCTATTTCTAAATTATTGCTATTTGATTCATATGCACAACAGTTGGTCAGTCGTGTTGGTCATTTCTAGAAAATATAATCTCCATCTCACACTGAGAAATGGCCTGTCCAGATGCCCCTTTAAAAAAAATAGTAATCCTGACTTTGGAAAAGGCTCATACTGTTTCCAAAAGGAAAATACCGAGAAATAGCTGGAGCTGTCAGTTTAGTTCAACTGTCAGTTCTCCAAAGATTTCAGGGCTTAAAATGTTAAAAGTGCCAGATGCTATTATCTGTTATTCGTGTTGCCATCATGCTCTGGTCTTTGCAGAAATCAATATAAATGTCCATCTGTACATTAATGGAATTTCATTTGGTTTGGTTTTTTGTTTCTTTGTGGTGGTGGTGGTGGGGTTCCCCTGTGTGTGCATAGGTATATGCAGACTGGCAACGATCCAAAGCATTGTGCACTACTTGAGCTTCCCAAACAACGCTCTTCCCCACACATGCACATACACTTTGAAAACAGAATTGGAGGCAGGGTGGAGGGAGTCTGGTGTTGAAAGAAAATAAAACAAAGAGCTATCTTACTAGACCCATGCAAATTCTTGGCCTCACCTTATTTTAGCTGCGGATCCTGGCCATTCACTGTCCAAGATATTTTTGTAGACATTTACACTGTGAGGGCTTCTTGCATTTGTTCTTAATATTACTTATGCATTCATCCTTAAACGTCGAACAACAATAGTTTTTGCAACAAAATAATGCTAGGGTGCTTGAATTTAATTCATTGGGTCTGAGAGCTGATTCATACATGCCTGTAGCTCATTATACATGATATTGAATATATGAATGTGTTCCATAGAGAAAGTATTATATTTGAGCTGGCCAAAATCCTGGTTATGGTGTTTGATCTGTGATGACTGGTCCAACCCTTCAAGTCATTATTTGATGTTGCAATCATCTATTTATAAATATGCCAGTTGCTGTTCCCCCCCCCCCCATAACCCACACATAGTAACAAATCAAATCAGGCAATGAAATGGATTTAGTTTGACCCTTTAAAAGTTTTGTAGGGCAAAGCCCTCAACTTTTCATTAGAAGTAAGCTTGTTTTCACTAGTACCTGTTTTCTCTGAATCAATCAATCAACCATTTTCCAGTAGCCGGTACTGAGTAGACAATAGCAACCCATCAGAATAACAGTCCCTTCTATTTTTTTTCAGAAAGATCCTGTGATCTGTCCTGAAAGTCTGGAGGAAAAAAAGTACTCAGATGTCTCAGTCCCTAGTCCAAAACCCAAGCTCCACTCAAGAGATCTCAAAAAGGAACTGATCACGTAAGTCACAAAATATCTTATGATTTTCCTCCCCATCTCCTTATGGCCTTGAGAACTCTAAGCAGTGCGGATCTTTCAGACATCCAAACACTTGGACCACATGCCCATTATATACTGCAGAGCTATGGGTGCCAAGACATCTTTCCTATTTAGTGCCTTTGTTGAAACATCTGAGTAGAATTGCAGCAATATCCTTCTTTGTTTTGGGGCCCATTCCGTTCACGAAGTACAAGATCCTACATTGTAGGAACACCTGACAAGCAGTTAATAGACATGCTTGCCTAGGTTTGGATCACACAAGAATGTGTATATTTGTTGTAGCTGTTTGCTGTAGTTGTAACTGTCAGTCTACAGGCAGGTCTGTTTGTATAGCACATTTCTGTGAGAACACAATACAGCAAACAAAATGTGATATTGGTTGCAGACGTTCATATTGTCCGAATAGAGCTTGGTGTCTAATATAGTGGCCTTTTAAGCATACACCTTAAACATATTTTGTTTTGCTCTCCCTTAGGTTTCATAGGACCAATGTATTCTGTCCCATTTAACACTGATATTGTTTCATTCATTCAACAACAAACACATTGATGTCAGTCTTAGGTCTGGTATTTGCCTTCTGGATTTAGAAGCATTAGCTGCTTCTCAATATTACAGTTCCCATGAGCCAAATTTGCTTTGACCCTGCATACCTTAATTAGAATCGAAAAGCTGCTCCCCATATTGTATCTGTACTTACAGATCATGGACAGTTTAGCTTTGCCTCTTTCAAGAACAAAAACGCTGATAAAGTTAATGGGAGGAAAACCAATAACTCTGCCAGTGAAAAATTATTATCTTTCTAAAGATCTATTGCTACATGATATTAATTCTCAGGATTCACGCCACTGTTTACCACTTTAATCTTAAACTGGACATAATTGCTTCTTTCTGTACTTAACAATAACTACAAACCTCTTATGAAATTTTAAAGCATCCGTAGGTCTTGCTTTGCACACTGCATGCTGATGGGCACCCAAAATGTGATTGGCTACACAATTTAATTCAAAAACATTTAAGTGTTGCTGCGTAAAGGCTCTAAAGGTAACACTGAGGGCAGGGGACATTTACTAAATATCAACTGGCAGATTAGGCAGTTAGTGAGCAATACAAATGGCTCCATCATGAGGAAGTACCTATAATGACAGTAGCAATTGTAAAGAAAAATTCTACCTCTGAGGCTCAATTACAATGAAGTTTCTTCATTACAAATATAGATTGCATATTTTGAAATATTAATGGCCTCTTCAATGATTATATTATACCAAAGCAGCTGTAAGACTCAGAATAAAATAAGTTGTCTCAATGATATACTACTACTTAAAAGAATATTGTGCACTCTGTGGCTATTTTTAAAATATTATTTTGAGGTTCATGTTGAAAGGATTAACAAAGAGAATAATTTTGCTTCAAAAGACATGAATGAAAACAGTGTCCAGGGTTAAAATGCCTAATATAGGACAAAAAAGCATTTGTAAGTACTGACAGCCATATATAAGCTTCAACACAGGGAACATTCACTCTCCCTAGATTTTCAAAGGTAATGGAGGGGAAATGCAACTAACTCATTAGTGGATAAAGTATAGAAAATTGAAATAGTTTAACTCAGAAGTAAGCAACCTTTTTGTGCCTGTAGATACATTTGGCAATTTCTTAAACTCTCTTGGGCACCACCACAAAATGGTTGAACTGCAGAGGAAAACACTGGCCTGCAGCCATGTGCCATCTTCATTTCCCAAGAATGTCTCTGAGCCCTACAGGTGGCCCAGAGGCATTCATGGGGAAAATAATATGGGAAGAGCTTTGAAGTAGTCCCAGCTCCATAAGAATTGTTATTTAAAATAAAGAAAGAAATTTTAAAAATGGGAGGGGTAGGGCACCTTGGTAGTTGCTAAGAAAGGTGTCTGAGCATGGACTTAGAGGCTGCTGGTGCCACATTGCCTTCCCCTGATTTAACCCCTTTATCAGAAAATGACTCTTTCTCATTTTTATTTATTTGTTACATTCTGTACTGCCCAATAACCAGAGCTCTCTGAACACTCCAGGATCCTCAAGTTAACCAACTTTCAACCCTCAAATCCACTGCCTCCTTATGGAACAGAGATGTTGGGCCTTTTCAGACATAACAATCACAGTCTAATTATCAATGGTTTATTAAACTAGGAATGAGGACTATGCCCATATATTCTGTCTTTGCCCATCCTTCTCCCCTCACACACTGAGTATGATGGTTTATTTAGGTAATGTTTCCTGTTGTGTCTGAACTAGGAATCTGAGGTTTACTTCTCTGCTTAGAAACCAGGGTATGAAACTAGGTTTAGATCCTGGTTTCAGATCCTGGTTTGTAAAGATAAATTATGCAATGTTCTAGTTTGTATGTAATGAAAAACTTAATAAACTACAACTGAGACACTGAAGATGGGTGCAGGAGAGGAGGGGAGGGGAAAGAACAAAATAGATAGGCACAATGCCCATTCTCAGTTTAATAAATCATGGTTTGTTAGATTGAGATCATTGTATCTAAATGGGTCCAGAAAATCTTGGTGGACTTAGACCATCCAAATCAGGAGTTCTCACCAACCTTCAATATCACACCCGAGCATATAGCAAGAGGACTGAATCCAGATGCATACTCTACAACCCATACTATTCAAAGTATTGGTTTTTACCTTTAAAACCCTAAATGACTTGAGAGCAGGCTATATGAAGGAACACTTATACCCATAAGAGCCATTACAATCATCCTCTTAGACTCTGCTCAAAGATCCATCAAGTAAGGTCCATCAAGTTGGAGAGCAAAAGACACAGGGCCTTCTCAGTGGCAGACCCTCACTATAGAACTCCCTCCCACAGGAGACTTGCTTAGGTCCCTGGTGCATGTTTTTAAATAGGCTTTAAGACCTGGTTGTTCATCTCAGCTTTTTCCTGATTAATTTGTAGTTATCTTAACTTAGGCCAGATCTACACCAAGCAGGATATAGCGATATGAAAGTGGCATATAAAAGGCAGGAGCCACTCTAAGCAGGATATAGCGGTATATGGTACGTGTCAATGGGCCCCAACAGTTGTCATTGCACTTCAATACCACTATAAAGCAGTAGTGTGGCTCCTGACATTTATATACTGCTTTCATACTGCTTTCATACCACTATATCCTGCTTGGTGTAGATCTGGCCTTAAACTTTTAAATGGAAATATTTGAATGGTTGCTGGTTTTATTATTTAATTTTATTAGTTTTTGATAGTAATATTGAAGTGCAAATTCGATTATATATTTTGTCTATAATTATTTAAGTATGTAAAATATATAAAATAAATAATAAATACTGTAGACAATAATTTTTTAAAAATCATATTTTTACATTCAATTGGAAGGGTTTAAAAACAACAAAAACAATCTGTAACTATGGCATCTAAATATGAACTACTAAAGTGTTTTCTACAACCATAGGAAAACAAAATAGTTATTGCATTTATCCATGTATTTAGAGCTGCTTATAGAGTTGGCCTGTCTACACCCTAAATCTCATAGTGGCATCTAAATACCATCCACGTATCATTGAAGAGTCTTGTGGCACCTTAAAGGGTGCCACAAGACTGACTGACTCTTTCTCTCTCTCTCTTTGCTGCAAAAGACAAACATGGCTACACTTCTGGGATGGCTACCCCTCTGGAGTAACAAATTTATCATGGCATGAGCTTTCGTAAGCAAGAACATACTTCATGAGATGTCATATATGCAATCTGTTCATATTCTAATGAGATATATTTGACTTATGTACAAACATAGGTAATTTTAAGATCCATAGAAAATACGGGGGCTTCAGTTTCCACAGAGTTATACAAACTTGCTATAGTTCAAACTCATCTTTACTGTCACATCTGTACACAGACTTCTCCCTCGTCCCCCAGCACCATTCTGCATGCAGACATACAACTACTTGGAGAAACATTAGCATGAACTAGGGATTGTAGCATGGAGAGGCACAGCCATTTTCTGTAACTCTTGTGAACACACTAACATTCCTTCACACTCTAATGTGCACTGGTGCACTGCATACAAAACTATGGGTGTTGGATTGGGGGAAAGCCACTTGTGTATTTAGTATAGCTATCACACAATTTGCAAGAAATCATACTTAGACTAGTTATCATATGATTAAATAAGAGAGGTTTACTGCAAGTGGATGTGTTCAATTTCCCTTCATTTCATTTCCTTAGGTGTCCAACACCAGGATGCGATGGCAGTGGTCATGTGACAGGAAACTATGCCTCACACCGCAGGTAAAAAAAATTAAAAAGCAAAAAAGCAAATAAAAAAATTCAGAAATGCTATTATGGAGTTTTAAACAGTACTAGCTATTTTTCCTGTGGTGGCCAAAATCTGTTTCCAAGCCCAATATAAATTGCTGGCTTTTTATCCTTAAATGGCTTGGGGCCAGATTACCTGAAAGATTGCCTTCTCTCACATCTCTTTTACGTGGAGCTACCTGTCCTCTGCACTCTCTTCCAGTGGCCAAAGATAGTCGGTCACAGCCAGTGACTCAGACCACATTACACTAAAGTAGGAATGGTGATGAGCCATCTTGCTTTTGTTGTCCTTCCCACAGGTTTTATTTCTGTCTTTCATAATCTATCACTCTGCTAACTGATAGTAAAAATAAAGTATGAAAGAGAAACCTGACAGGACTCTTTCTTGTTGGGCTTTCACTCTACCTAAACACTGGCTCTTGTTTAATTTGTTTGCATTATACAAAATGCTAGACCTAGCTACTGAACATTCCAGGAAGGATGAACTGGCTATAATCTTAGCTATTATGTCCCACTTTCGCCTGAAATTTTTCTTCCTTTCCTTCCCACCATGACTATCCCTGTAAACATCACCACCCAGCGTGCCTCACCTTTACCTCTTGCAGTGCTATGTCCTACCCCAGTGATGCCTAAGCTCTTCAGGGGCTAACGTATAAACTATCTCATTCAGTCATCACATGTGTCATCTCTGTGTAGGCTGACCATATGAAAAGGAGGACAGGGCTCATGTAACTTTAACAGTTGCAGAGAAAAGGGAATTTCAGCCCTCGTCATTTGTATGCAATTAGTACCTGGTGAAATCCCTTCTTCATCAAAACAATTAAAGTTGCATGCACTATACTAGAGTGCCCAGATACAAAAGAGGGCAGGGCCCCTGCAGCTTTAACTGTTGTAATGAAGAGGGGATTTCACCAGGTATGAATTGCATGCAAATTACGCTGACTGAAATTCCCTTTTCTTTGCAACTGTTAAAGTTACATGACCCCTGTCCTCCTTTTCATATGGTCAGCCTATCTCTGTGGGAATGCTCCTATCAATCTCTCCTCTCCCCAGAGATGTTGAGCAAGTACCTCTATTTCGTCAGGCAGGGAGAACAGCATTTTTCCCAGCCCATCATGTACAACAAATGAAGTAAGGTGGGCAGCTACTAAGAAGAGGGTCTTTTCTGTTGTGGCACCCCAGTTGTTGAGTCAATTCCCCAGCGAAGCTTGCCTAGAGCTCTTTTGGGCACCAGGTGAAGACCGTATTTTCCCAGGCATTTTAGTCTTTCAGTTTTAAATCTGTTACTGTGTTTTGCACTGCTGCTGAGTTTTATTTATTTATTTATTTTTATTTCATACTATAGTTTTAAACTTTTGTATTAGATTTTACTGTGTTTGCATTTTATGGTATTGATTATTGTGAACCACTCAGAGAGCTTTGGCTCTTGCGTGGTATAGAAATGGAATAAATAAATAAATAGACAGAGGAAGATGGAAAGCAGGTGCACTTGCAGCCTGAAATCTGCACATGGGTCAACAGAACTGGCTTCAAGCAACTAGTGTATGGTTATAAAAAGTACCAAAGGCTTATTTATGTATTTATTTATTTGTTTAATTTATATTCTGCTCAACTGTCAAATGCCCTTGGGATGATTTATAAAAGTTCAAAGCAACAATAAAATTACAATGATTTTGCAATAATAATAATGATAATACATTAAAGATATTAAAGAACCAGCAATGACATTAATAATCAGAGAACAGTTTCAAGATATTGGGCCTGTTCAGAAGACACCTTAAGCCTTGTTGGTTAAGGCTTTTGGTTAAGCAGCAGGGTTTAAGGTGTCCTGTGCGATGTGTTTTGTTAAACCCTGCTCACTCACTAACCACAGTCAGTCCATCGGCAGCAGGGTTAGCGGCTCCAACCGTGGTTTAAAGTGTTGTGTGCAATGGCATGGCTTATGGGTCGTGCTAACCCCAATGAACCGCAGTTTCACTAACCATAGCGCCTGAAGTGTCATCTGAACAGGCCCTAAATGTCTGCTGGAAGAGGAAGATCTTATCCTGGTGTCTAAATATATACAGTGAGGAGGCCAATGGAGAACATGCCACAGTCTTGTATTTGCTGGTTCTGACGTATTACAAATAGTTGCTCTTTGGTGTTTTATCCCCAATATTAAAAAAAATTATAGCAGTCACATGTTTTTATTGTTCTTTTGCTATAGCATATTTAAGGAAGCCTATTTTACATTTGTTTCCCTTAGTGTATCCGGCTGCCCATTAGCTGACAAGACATTAAAATCCTTGATGGCTGCCAACTCTCAAGAGCTTAAGTGAGTATTTATTCCGAGCGAGGGTGGGGGGTGGATTGCTACCCTTTCCACATCTTCTACTGGTTTGGGAACTCAGTTTGCTTGTTTAGTAACAGGAACCAGTAAGGCTGTTCTGCATTCTCCAGCACAGACTATTGCTTATTTATTTATTTTTAAATCACAAATATTTTTAGGGATATTTGCTGTCCTTAATCATATTTGGGCATTCCAATCCCCTATGAAATTAAAATTGTGGGTATGGGGATAAACATACTAGCTCCACCCCACCCATCTCGGACCTCGTTGTCGTCACTGCCAACCTCCATACATTGGAGGGAGAACATCTGACTTGACTTAATGTTATTTAAGGTACAATCCTATGCACATTTACACACAAAAAAAAGTACTGGGCCATGCTGGGAGTTGAAGGACTTTTTCTATCTAAAGATGCATAGGATGGTGCCCTTATTTATATATTTATTTATTTATTTACTTAGGTAACTAATATTCCACCATTCTGCCAAAAGAATTATGCTCAAGGTGGCTAACAATAAAATCCAGATTAAAAACAAAAATCTTACTTAAAATTTAACAAATAAATAAATAAATAAATAAATAAAAGAAGCACAATTAAAAACACAACAATAAAAGAAATAAACAACACCCAACTAATTCGAGCAACCCACCAATAAAGAGCACCCTACCAATCCACCCCCTTCTGCAATAGGCGGGCTTATATACTAAAGTCCTTTCCGAATAAAAACATCTTTGCCTGCCAGCAAAAGGGCAACAGAGAAGGGCTAACTTAGCCTCCCTTGGCAGGGGCTTCCAGTGCTTTGGAGTGGCCACTGAAAAGGCCATTCACCCTCCTGACAAGAGAGAAAGAAAACACAGCTTAGGGTGCCTCTACAAGAGAGGTTTAATGCTCTTTGAAGTCTCATTAAAAAATGTACCTCTACACCAGCGGAGCGCAAATGGGGCGTAGAGACGCGTTACCTCCCCGATTGTGCGCATTATCAAATGCGCGTTAAATAGTGAGGTTTTTTTTGCTCCGTCCATTAAAGCGCATTTTGATGGGAAGCTGCTGCCGTCGCCGCCGCTCCTCACGAGTCGCGGCGGGCTCGAGCTGCCGAACTGTCCCTTCCGCTCGCCGGAGCAGCATGAGGAGGGGGCTGCTGGTCCGGCGAGCGGAAGGGACAGTTCGGCAGCTCGAGCCCGCCGCGACTTGCGAGGAGCGGCGGCGGAGGCAGCAGCTTCCCATCCCCTCTCGAGTGGTATTGCCGTTTGCATCTCCTCCTCCACCGCCTCAGCCCCCAGTCGCCAGCCAGTTTCCCTCCAGTCATGAAAGCAGCCACATTTCCAAGGCAGCCAAAGGTGCCTGGCAGCGTCCAGTAGCTCTCACGCACCCCTCTCTCTCCACTGTCCTCCGGCTCCTGCTGAGGGGATCAGGCTGTCAAAAGGCGCTTGCGGGGAAGGAGTCGCAGGCGGGCGGGAGCCCAGAGATGAAGCAGCCGCGCCCGCCCGCCTGCGACTCCTTCCCCGCAAGAGGGGCGCCTCCTGCTCGGCACCCGCGGCGGGGGGCCCGGCGGGAGGAGGAGGAGGAAGAGGGGGTAAAGGAAGGCGAGGAGGAGGAGGAGTGCTCGCCTGCTGCCCACAGCCTACCAGCCAGCCAGCTGGGGAGCGGCGGGGAGGGAAGGGGAGGGGAGGGAAGCGCCTTTTGTCGCCGCCTCTCGTGCAGAGGTATTAGGCGTAAATGCGCTTCAGCGATAGTGCGCATAATCTCCTAACCGGGCGCAAAAGCGAATCCTTGTGGAGGGGACCAGAGAAAGAAAAAACATGAGAGAGAGAGAGAGAGAGAGAGAGAGAGAGTTATACCTTTCCTTCCTCATGCTCTGTCTCTGAGCACAGGGGGAGGTCATGGGGATCCTTTGGGTTAGAGGAAGTCCAGGAAGGGAGTAGAAAGAGGAGATGTCTTTCAGGCAAAACATGTGTTTACCTGGTGGAGTCCATTGGAAGTGGGTGTGCAGAAAAAGAGTAATCAAAGCAAGAGTCCCAGACTAAGAGCTTCTTTAAATAAGCGTTTTATAGCATGTTCGTTACTGGCCACTCACGGATGTTCATGGGTCATTCTGGTGACGCCATCAGCCTGTACATTTCCTGCTCCATTTTCCCATTCTAGTGCTAAAAATAAAACCTCAGAAAACCCAACTCCTCTGGGATAAATCAATATTTGTCGAGTTTTCCTGCCGTGTGCAGGCAAAGTTGTGCTATAAAATGCCCACGAGATGGCATTGCCCCCATTCAACTGCATGGAGGCTGTTCAAGCCAGGTGGTCGCTGCTCTCTTCCTGATGCAATTACAGCTCGTTGCAGAAGCGGAAGAGATGCAGGAAGCAGACCTATGGTGAGGGAATGCGATTTTCCCCCATCTGAAGGAGCTCAATGTCAAGTTACATTTATCACATGGAACCCCAGGAGTTAGGGAAACAGAGGTGCAAGAGCAGACATCCAGATGGAAGCTCCAGAAACTTAGTCAGAGTGTTTGCCAGCGAACATTACTATTTGAGTTTGGGGGCTTAAAAGCAGTTATAGAGCGTTATCACACGGGGGGGGGGGGGAGGAATCATGTTTCCTTACCATTGCTTCTCTGCCCCCGCTTCTGTCCCTTATCACTTCCTCATTCTTCCTGGCTGGGAAAGAGGACATAAACAAAGACCACGTGGCCCACTCAGGGGCTGTTTGTATCACGCTGCTTTTCCTGCACACAGCAGGAGATCATGGCACATTCCGTTTTTTGTTTTTTTTTTTAAAAAGTTGGATTTTGGGGGTCTGTTTGAAGTGGGAGGCACATGGGAGGCAGATGTTGTTGTCTAAAGGATGCGTGCACATCTGTAAGTGGGCAGTAGCGAGTGTGCGACAAAATGCTTGCCTGATGATGCTCATAGTCTTTGTTTACAAAGACCCACACATGGGTTGGTGATCCTGAAAGAGTGATTTCCAGGTGCACAAAAAGTTATGATCCTTGTGTTACTCCTTAACAAAAGAATGGGTTCTTAACAATAGATTGGGTTCTAGGTTTGAGGTGAAGTTTAAAGAACTTCTTACAAAGGACACTCAAAACATCAGGGCTCGGTATAGCCTTTTTTATTTTTAGTTAACTAGTGAATGAATCCAGTTTTGCCCAGGTTGGAATTGCCCTTAGCTTGATACACGGAAACCTTCAAACAAAGGTACACACCTGTCAGAATTGGACAGATTGTGCCCACCTCATCTCAGTGGAGCTGGCACCCCTACTGAAAAGGCCTGGTCCCTCATGCCTGCCAATCTGACTGCTTTTACAGTGAAGCACACAAGTAGTCCTTCCAGCCAATTTGATCTTTAAAGCAACCTACCTTCCATGTTGAACTGAGGTCAGGGTAGCGGTTTGCAGCTTGACTTTTTTAATAGCTTTGCTAGGTCAGGAACTGGAGGAGAGTTCATGATTTCAGGAGGTCTCACGTTAGCGAATAGAGGTTGTGTGGACACTTCCTTGTCCATTTCAATAGAGAATTTCAGTGTGGAACTTTCACATTGGAGAATGTGGAAAGAGGAGTATTTTTCTCCCTCTCTCATAATACTAGAACCCAGAGTCATCCCTTGAAGATGATTGGTGAGAGATTCAAGACAGATAAGAGGAAGTACTGCTTCACACAGCACATAATGAAACTATGGAATTCACTACCACAAGATGTAGTGATGGCCACGAAGTTGGATGGCTTTAAAAGAGGGTTGGATAAATTATTGGAGGAGAAGGGCATCAGGCCACAAGTCCTGATGGCTATGCACTATCTCCAGTATCTGAGGCAGTAAGCCGATATGCACCAGTTGCTGGGGAACATAGGTGATAGGGTATGTTGGATCTGTGTCCTGCCTGAAGGTTCATGGTCTACAGCTGGTTGGCCATTGTTTGAACAGAATGCTGGACTAGATGGACCCTTGGTATGATCTAGCATGGCTCTTCTTATGTTCTTAAGACTAGTTTTCCTTAGTGTGCTAGATCTTTCCTAGCTCACTTTCCCAGACAAAATATAACTTTTTGAACCAAGGTGCTTGTGAGGAAATACACAAATCGGCACTGGAGTATTGTTCTCCAGCATCAGTATCAGCACACTTGGGGAAATGCTAAGGTTTGCAGAAGTTCAAAGAAACTTTAGGGGGAAACCCAAAGGGTGAGGAACCTCAAAACAATGCAATGAGGACTGTGCATGCTCAGTGGACCACAAAATACTAAGTGTCTGTTGTCAGGAAAAAAGAGAAGAGGAAACAGTGGGGCACAGGGAATGGAATAACATAAAAAAAAGGGCAGGGATAAATTTGTCCAGTCTACATTTTTTGTTTTGTTTTTAACCTGAAGTTCTTTCCATCCTGTTTATTTAATTGCACATTTTTTTCTATCCCATACCAAAATGTGAGAATTTTGGTAAGTTATCAAACAACCCGAATTACTATCTCACCCCTGTGTGCTAGCCAGATTCATTGGGACTGCTCAGACAACACACAAATGGTTAGTGAAAGTATTTAAATCATGGTTATGTAGCCACCATGGTCAAGAATGGTTTACACGGCACACTAGGCCAGATCTATACCAAGCAGGATATGACACTTTGAAAACGGTTTGAAAATTGTAAATGGGGTATGTCTTGAGCCCCAACAGTTATCACTACCATTATAAACCATTTTAAAGCTGTAGTGTAGATCCTGCCTAAGTCATGCATGGGATGTTGATGTAGCCAGAATTGTGTTGTTAGGGCTTCTCTACATTAAGGGAAAAAATCCCACAGCCTTACCAGGACTTCATCTTCAAAAAAACAAATCTGTAGTTTTTCCCCTTGCGCTTCTGGAGTCCCACAAGCACAAGAGTTGTAACCATAGCTTCCCACTGGTAGAAGACTGTTGCTGCACCAGCTTATTGTTTTTGCACCAGCAGACCGTTATGCTCAACTGGCCAAGGGAAATTGGGAGCGGTCCTATCCTGAGCAGAGGGTGTCACTTGGGAGAGAGGATCTTACTGCTAGCCAGGTCCTGACATGGATTTACCATAATACTGGGACAGAAAATGTTCTGTGGTGGGGTTTTTTTGTGTGTTTTTTTTTAAAGCCAGCTGGAAATCTCAAGTCTTGCAAAAAAGCTGGGCCTCAGAAAATGCCCAGTCTGATTTTTAAATCAAAGTGCTTGGACTGAGCTTTCAACAGTGTTTATCCAAACCAAGCCTGCAAATCTTCCCTTTTTATCCTTTGCCACGAGGCATCCCCCTCCGAATGCGATTGAGACAAGCATTAAATCATCAGATGAGTCTATACATTACACAGTCCAGTCACAAACAAAAGGGTGAATATGCAGGTACTTAAGGAGGCCTGAGTAATCTGGGCATCTGGCTTTGTGATTGAAGAAGGAGGCTGGCAAGCCCTCACCCAGTTATCTTTGGGAGCATTTTGGCTGATGAAAAAGCTTGGACAGTCAAGGCTTCCAAAGATGCTGGACAGAATTCTGTATTCATCTTACTAATTTGTAAAAGAGTTGTTACTAATTTGTGGTGAAGAATGCAGGCATCTTTCCTCAGGGCAGCACTTCTGTTAGAGAACTAATCATATTTTCCCTGAATTCCAGCTGTATCACCTTGCTACTGAGAAAATACAGTTCCCACCCCTACTAGTGTATTGGTTACAATAGTGAGCGCTATGTACAAGGTAGTTGTGCTGCAGGAACCTTTGGGACACTGCCTATGGAATCGCTACTGATAAGCAACAGACTTATTACTGCCACCACCACCTAGGCCTACACCGTTTCAGTTTAAGATTGATTGCTAAAAAAAGCTCTGCACTGACTTAAGCCAGATCTACACCAAGCAGGATATAGTGGTATGAAAGCAGTATGAAAACGGTATATAAAAGGCAGGAGCCACACTACTGCTTTATAGCATTATTGAAATGCACTGACAACTGTTGGGGCCCATTGACGCATACCACATAGTGCTATATCCTGCTTGGTGTGGCTCCTGCCTTTTATATACCACTTTCATACCGCTATATCCTGCTTGTTGTAGAACTGGCCTTACCAGAGCAATGAAGGCAAGAGTGCCTATCTAGCCCTTTTAAAAATTATATTTGGGTGAGTGGGAATAAGTAAGCCTACCTTCTTCTCCCACAGCAGTCCCCTACTATTTTGTGGGCCTTTTCCCTTATTAAAACAATTGTTCTTTGAAGGATTTCAGAGATGCATATTTCAGCACTGCCCAGTGCTGAAATGCTCATTTGCTTCATTTTTCCCCTTAAAAGGGGCAGGCAAAATCCCCACAATTAAAAAAACTACACCTTAACTGAAAAACCTTTCAAGTTCTAAAGTGAATCAAGAGATAACGAGGAGTGCAATGAGATTTCTGAATGCCAACCCCTCCCATGAACCTCCCACCATGTGCTTCTTCCCCTTCCTACTTGCTTGGTATTATTGCCAAGTGGCAGCAGCAACAATGGAGAAGGTGATCTGACCAGAACACCACCACCCCGCACCTCTCGCCACATCCTTGGCACAGAGAACACTGTAACATTAGTGTCCCAGGTGCCAAGGAACCCAGAAATGTAATTTTCCTAGGGCACCTGAGTCCTGATAGTGCCAAAGAGGCAGTTCTAAACTTCTTTTCTGGCTTGGATTACAATCTGAGTTGGAGAAAAACGGTAAAAGAAATGGCACTGAATCTAGTCTACAGGCAAGCATTCCAAACACACTCAGTTTGTATTCCGAAACAGGTAATTAGGACTTTTGGCAACATTACCAGTTTTTTTTGTGTACAGCTATTGCAAGCCTTAATGGGAACCTACAAAGTATGTTCTTTGTGAGGTCATTCATGTTTTAGGATGATCGCATGTGCATTGTGCATCTGCTCTAAGTTACTCCACGAAGGTACTGCGATAACGACATGGATAGCTCCATCACACATTGTAGTTTCAGAAATACAGAATACATTTGAGCCAGACTATAACATTCCTTGCATTACGGGAAAATATATGAGTGTACAACGACTACATTTCTTTGCTTAGTAAATATTCCATTTCGGCAACTTGAAGAAAAGCTATCTATCTATCTATCTATCATCTATCTATCTATCTATGGAGAGCCATAGAGATATTTCAAATCTCAGATATGTGATTCACCATATCTGATTCCTACAAGCTAAACAGCAACGCTGCTACTAGTTCCTTCACCAACCCGGTAATCTAAATAACTGACTAGGAAAACCATATGGTGTCGTGACTCTGGCTAACTCTCTAAAGTTCTGCTCACGACTTTAGGCACACTGATACACAACAATAACAGTGGGATTTCTTTTATTGTAAATCACACGGAATTCAAAGCATGACGGTTTCATTTCTGCAATCACACACTTGAAGCTGAATACGGACTACACAGCTTTCAGGTAGAACGGCTTAATGCAAACAGCACTCACTTAGGGGTAGACATTTAGAGATTAACCTTAGTCTTTAGAGGGCAGGAGCGGCCACACTGCACTGGAATTTTCTGGAACCTAGGGACACTCAAGGAAAGCCTCTAGACAGAAGGTAAGACTATTTTGAACTAAATTAGACTCAGCTTGTCAGAGAACGCTGAGCAGATCACCGAAGCAAGACATCAGGAACTGAACCTCTTCGACCTAGGGAGCTTTCTCAATTCACGTAGCTTTAACTCTGAGGAAGGTCCTCTCACAGGTCTCAAACACACAGAATTGTAGAACAGCAACAATCAGCTTCTGCCTCCCTCTGCCCGTAACTTTAGCTCCATAGAGGGAGACAGCAGGCTATAGAACACGAATCTAGAACAGTAATCACAAGTCTAAATCTATGAAAAGCTACAGTGCACTTTTCATAGCATAGTTCGTAGAAGTTTCAAGTCTAAACAGCAACAGAACATGTACAGAGTGCCTCATACAATTCTAAATCAGATAGAAACTTACAACAGCAGAGTAGCACACAAGCAGCAAGAGGTTTGACGAGATAATTCCTAGCAAAGGAATTACTCTCAAGACAAAAGTATTATAGTGTGGAAGCTGGGCAATTCTAAGCTACTTTGATAGACAGAGCTTCAAGCCTGTAATCTAAACTCACGTGCCAACAGGGCGGCACGATTCAACCTCTTCTGATGACGCCACAGTGTGAGGAAGATAGCCTCCACCTTTGCAAAACATAGTTTAATTCCCAGAGAACTTTCAAAGCTTTCGGCCTACCATTTGAGATAAGCACATAACAGAGAAGCAAAGATACATTTTCTCATGACAAATTGCCAAGTCTTCAGTCTACAATTCACAGGGCCAGCCCTGTGAATTGTCTACGAAGCACCTGACATCCAACATATGGTCTGTGCAGATGTCTGAATCTCCATTTGCAGTTTCCTTGTACAACATAATATATTTCTTTCCCTAGATCTTTCCTGCATTTCCAGTTGCACACCAAGATTCCTAACCAGGAGCCCCTTTGCAAAATCCCCCTAAATTAGCAAATTTTATGAAGTGACTTTAATTCAAAAGGATCGTCTTTTTTTCTTTGCACTTTGTTTCATAGGTGTCCTACTCCTGGATGCGATGGCTCTGGTCATGTGACTGGAAACTACGCTTCACATAGAAGGTAACAATCCACAATTTATTCTAGGGGTAAACAACCTTTTCAGCCCCAAGGACCACATATGATGCTGGCACGGGTGTTGGGGGCTGCATCCATGCACACATATGTACACACACACACTTGCACATACAAACACACAAAAGCCTAAAAGATTATGTCAAAGGCCAAATAAATGGCTGTGCTTTGTGCCCTTCTTTCAGCTTGTCTGGTTGTCCCCGGGCCAGGAAAGGTGGTCTCAAAGTGATTCCTACCAAGGAAGAAAAAGAAGACCCTGAACTTAAGTAAGTGAGGTGGCAAAGGTTTGTCACTGACTACTTCCCGTTTGATCTGGTACATCAGAAGGACCATTCAGCTTGTCTCAGATTCACTACCATATATCCTCTCGTCTCCTAACAATAAATCTAAATGACACCTGCAAAGAATAGTTTTGTGGTGACAGTGATCTGTGCTGCCCCTGAAGGACTCTACAGGATGCAACTCAACAGCTCAGCCTAATGAGGGAAGCTCCTGAACTTTGGGAGCAAAGGAGATGTGAAATGTTTGGGTTTATCTGACTGCTTGATTCCCTGGAAGCTCTCCAACCCAAATGAGCTAAGGGCACAATCCTGTGCATGTTATAGGGTGACCAACTGTCAAGATTTCCCCAGATTTGTCCTGGTTTTTTTCTATCCTGGGTGTCGGGGGATTTTCTGTAATTTCCTATAATGTCTTGGAATGACATGTTTTCCCCTTTAAGGCTGCCATTAGAGTAAGGGGGATGGCGCACTTGGGGCCTTAAAGGGGAAAGTGTATAATTCCCAGACATTATAGAAAAGGGCCTGATTGGAGTAATGGGATGGGGGTGGGTGGGAATGACATGCTTTCTGGAGGCCCCAGAAAGCCACTCCCCCCCCACTAGGTGTCCTCTTTTTTGGTTTCCCAAATATGGTCACCCTATGTTTAGACAGAAAGAAGTCCTACAATTCCCAGCATGGCTGGAGCACACTAGGAGATGTAGGACTTTTTTTTCTGTATAAGATTCTGTATAAGATTGTGCCCTTAGTGTTCAAGCCCCGATGAAATGGTGCAACTGTTTCAATTGTCTCTAGTTATATTTTTACACACACACACACACACACACACACACACACACACACACACACCAGATTGTGCTGCTCAAAATCTGGAACAAATGTAGGCATTTTTATTTGTAAGCTATCAAACTTGAATTGTTGCCAGTCTAGCATTGTTAAATATGGCTGTTCCTATTCTGTATACACATACGGTGTTCCACCTCACTTTGCAAATCTGCCAAAGGAGACAAGTGTGATTGGCACAAGGGATGCTTAAATTTTGTGTGTTTCTCCCCTAATGTCGTGTGGCTGGCTGGGGCATGCTGGGAATTGTAGGACTTTTTTCTGTCTAAACAGGGATAGTAGTCTTACAAAGCACATGCACATTTACGAGAAGAACATTTTTTTTTCTGAGCTGTTGTAGGCCTCATCTACACCAAGCAGGATATTGCACTATGAAAGTGGTATGAAAGCAGTATATAAAAGGCAGGAGCCACACCACTGCTTTATAGTGTT
The DNA here is from genome assembly GCA_029215795.1 of Anniella stebbinsi. Taxonomy (NCBI): domain Eukaryota; kingdom Metazoa; phylum Chordata; class Lepidosauria; order Squamata; family Anniellidae; genus Anniella; species Anniella stebbinsi. The sequence goes on along the minus strand of JARDYH010000006.1, from coordinate 68,358,712 downwards.
ATTGAAGTGCTCTGACAACTGTTGGGGCCCATTGACACATACCAGATACCACTTTCATACTGCTATATCCTGCTTGATGTGGCTCCTGCCTTTTATATAGGCTGCAGTTGCTACAAGGACATTTCTCCCCTGATTATTTTAGAAGTATAATAACAATAATAATAATGATGATGATGATGATGATGATAATAATAATTATAATAATAATAGTTTCGCTGTGCTTCTGTAGATGTCCGGTGCTAGGCTGTGATGGCCAAGGTCACATATCAGGTAAATACACTTCTCATCGCACTGCTTCGGGTTGTCCTATGGCTGCCAAGAGACAGAAGGAGAATCCTCTCAATGGGTCTTCACTGCCCTGGAAACTGAACAAGCAAGAGCTGCCACACTGTCCTTTGCCAGGCTGCAACGGGCTGGGTCATGTTAATAACGTTTTTGTCACCCACAGAAGGTATCACTTTGTGTCTTTACTCCTTTCCTTTTAAATCTTAACAAATATCTGCACTATCTAATGCAGCTGTATTAATGTAATAACCGAAGCTATTAAATTGACGGGGGGGGGGGGGGAGGGGACTTGTTCAGTTTTGCATGAGTCCTGAATTAATGACAGCATTTTCCTTGGATGTCAGATGTCCAGGATCTTTCAAGTTATCTTTGGTTTTCTTGTAGCTGACCATTCATACGTCTTGCTAAAATATCCACAAATATTATTTCAGTATACGTTTAGCCTCAAAAATCCTTTTTAAAGGGTAAAACTTCCGTAACACCAAATTGCTGAATTATTATTTTCATGGACCTGTTCAAGTTGATTCTCTGAGTCGTTGTGCTGCTAATGGGTGTCAACTAGTTTCAGGTTCAAAAGAACAATTAATATTCCTCTGACACTAACCAACTCAGGTTTTTGCATTCCTGCTTGGGGTTATCTCAATGCTTCTGTTTTAGTAATGGCCACTGTCAAAGCTCACCCACTATGCACAATTCAGCAATGAGGTGAAGACGGGGTCTGTGGCAGCAAGCGGACTGGAGACCATTCCCTTCTCTGTGACAGAAAAAGGAAATTCAGATGAACAAGGGGCTGGAGCATCTTCCCTACGAGGGAAGTTACACAGCTGGGATAGTTTAGCTTGGAAAAATGGACGGTGAGGGGAAACCAGATAGAGGTGTACAAAATTATGCATGGTGTGGAGAATGTGGATACTGAAACATTTTTCTCCTCTCATAATACTGGACCCTGGGGTCTTCCCACAAAGCTGGTTGGTGGAAGATTCAGGACAGAGAAAAGGAAGTACTTCTTTACACAGCACATAGTTAAACTATGGAATTCACTGCCACGAGATGCCGTGATGGCCACCAATTTGGATGGCTTTAAAAGGGTTTTGGATAAATTCCTGGAGTAGAAGGGCATCTGGCTGCTAGGCCCGATGGCTATGTGCTACCTCCAGTATTAGAAGCAGTAAGCCTATATACAGCTGTTGGTGGGGAATGTGGGTGGGAGGGTTCTGTTGTACTCATGTCCTGTTTGTGGGTTCCTGGTCAACAGATTGTTGGCCACTGTGTGAACAGAATTCTGGACCCTTGGTCTTATCCAGCATGGCTCTTCTTATGTTCTTATGAGACGTTTTAGCTACTACCAACCGGTTAAGTCAGTGGTGGCCCTCTTATGCTCCCAATAACATTGTTAATACATTATGACGGGGTTGCAGCTTTCAAGCAGCACAAGAAAATGTACTAATAAAACCTTGGAAGCTGAAACACAGCAATCAAACTGTGTTTCGACTTTCATATAGGTCCCCTTTCCTACTCTTTTCAGTTTGTCTGGATGTCCTCTGAATGCTCAAGCCTTAAAAAAGGGCAAAATATCTGAAGAGTTAATGACCATCAAGTTGAAAGCAAATGGAGGTAAGGAGACATAAACATGTGAACAGAGAACGGCATTACACTGAGACAGACCAGTGGTCTATCTCTACCCGGGGCTGTCTACTCCTTTTTCCCCACCTACAGGCTATCCTTTAACAGGAGTTGTTGAGCATTGAAACTAGGACCTTCCACAAGCAAAGCAAGTGCTAGCATAGAGTGACAACCCCTCTCTTTTCTGACTAAAACCTAAAATTGAATTGATTTAATTATGGATTTTAAAAATGACTTTCCTCTATGATTTAATTGTGCCTTTCATTTGAAGAATCAATGGGATTCAGGCTTGCTCTTCAACATATACAGATGCTGGACTGATCCCTCCCACTCCCACCTGCCTGTCTTTATTTGTTCTCATCTTCTTGACATTAATCTGCAACTTATCACATGTTGAAAAATGTTTAACAATATAAAATGAAAGGGACAACTGGAATTACATCATAGGCTTTTAGAACTGGAAGGCATCTTAGAGGTCATCTAGTATCTGGTCAAGAGGGCAGGGCTCCTGCAGCTTTAACTGTGTGATGAAGAGGGAATTTCACCACGTGCTGCACGCATACAAATAACACACAAACATCAAGGTGCTAGCCTTAACCAAAATCCACAAAACAAAAAAAGAAAGTTAAGGAGAAAACGTGTAATGAAATTTAATGCTAATAAAATATTTACATCAAAAAAGAACACTATTCAACATATATATGTAGATTACCAAAGTAAAAACAAAGCTCTTACTTTGGTAATATACATATATATATGTTGAATAGTGTTCTTTTTTGATGTAAATATTTTATTAGCATTAAATTTCATTATACATTTTCTCCTCAACTTTCTTTTCTCATTTTGCATACAAATAACACCTGCTGAAATTCCCTTTTCTTTTCAACTGTTAAAGATACAGGAGCCCTATCTTTCTTTTCATATAGTCACCCTAACCCAACAAAAAGCCTGGGTTCCCAATGTGGTGTGTTTGAGAAAAATAAACCTTGCTACACAGTTAACAAGCCACCTCAGACTCTCAGTTCTGAATGACTGTAATCTATGTATAAAATACTGAAACAGGACAGTCATTTCAGGATTGGATCCAGAACAAAAATCTACACAGGATCTAGACGCAAAAGTAAATAGCACATCACAAAGCCAAGGAAAATTATCCAGCAATCCAGTTAGGTCACATGTAAATCTGTTTGGACCACCTGGAGTTCCCTCAGCAAACACCATGACTGCTTCTCTGCTTCTGAGGTGACATAATGAGAGCTTTGACACTGACTCTGATAAGTGTAGAATTAAATTGTAAACGTGCAATTTTGATACCAGAGAAATAGATGGATATTTAACCAGTTTAACCTAAGAGACGTGTCTTATAATGTACCATTAGACAAAGGTTAGTATTTGCCAATCTCTTCAGGCAGGTGTTATTTTACACATGACTTGGTTCATTAAATTTCTCATATAGGTTTAGAGAATGAGGAGGAAATCAGACATTTGGATGAAGAAATAAAAGAACTAAATGAATCCAACCTTAAAATTGAAGCTGACATGATGAAACTTCAGACACAGGTAAAAAAGAAAACATTTAACTGAGCCCTAACAATAAATATATATTATTTCTGACATTGTTTTGTAGTTCCAAGAATGGTGAATACTACTGCAGGTTGCACGCAGATAAATGTGCTTGTACTCCATGCCATGTTCCCCGTAATTGCACCCATAGAACTGGCATTTTAGTACTATTAAAGCTATGGTCAGTGAAGGCTATTACTTACCGTTATAATATAAAACAAGATAACACAAATATGAATATGTCAAGCTCCCTTATACTAGGGTGACTATATGGAAAGGAGGACAAGGCTCTTGTATCTTTAACAGTTGGATAGAAAAGGGGATTTCAGCAGGTGTCATTTGTATGCCTGCAGCACCTGGTGAAATTCCCTCTTCATCACAACAGTTAAGGCTGCAGGAACCCCGCCTTCCTTTTCATACGGTCACACTACTACTGAGCCAGCTGTCAGTATGTTTCCATCAAAGCCCTAAACAATTTGGGCTAGTAGGGATGAAGAACTGTCCTCAACCCACCAGTTTGACCACACTCTGAAGCCTTCAGTAGAGGCCCTCCTCACTTGCCCACTACCAAGGGCAATTAGGTTGGTGAGTGCAAGGGAAAGGGACTTTTCAGTGGTATCCCCACAGCTCTGAAATGAGCTTCCATTGGGGTTTGGTCAGGCCCCTTCATTGCAGTCTTCAGGAAAGCTCTGAAAATCCACCTGCTTTCGCTGGCCTTTTCTTAAATGTTTGTGTCACTGACTTTACTTTTAATCACTGTTTTTATGGAATGTCGTTGTTTTGTATTATTATTATTTTTATCCCGCACACTGCTTTCGGATGCTTTCCCCGATTAAAGACAGCCTAAAATTAATTTTAAATAAAAATAAAACATGAGAATTAAAACAAAATTGCAGAGGCATGGTGCATACTGGAGTAAACTGGAGAAATTGGCTGACTGACAAAGATGGAGAGTGAAAATGGGTTCCCCAAGTGGTTTCCCAACCAGACCTAACCAGACACTGACCTGGTTAGCTTGCAGCCTGCTCTTGAAAAGATCATGTCCAAGTACTGAAAACTAGCAATTATTTGCTCAGTTCAGGTTGCAATCCTATGCCGACTTACCTGGGAGTCAGTCCTATTGAAATCAATGGGATTGAGTAGACATGTCCAGCATACAAATGGTAAATGTCAAGTTGCCTTTGATATTTTCAAGTGATGAGGGGATGGACATTTTCCAGAACATTTTCCACTACTATATTCTTTCCAGTTTTAGAAACACATTGTTTCATAAAATTAATTAGTAATCTAATGAATGAGGTCAAATTAATACCAGTTGATTCATTTTTTCTCCCGTAAAATATAAATACTATAATAAAAGTATATGGTATTAAATTGTCATGTCTGAACATATTTACAAATATTCTGATAAAAAGATAATTTCCAAATAAAGCTTTGAACTTGTTTAAACAATTCCATTATCATTGCTGACCCTCCACCAATCAAAAATTCGGTACAACTATTTTTGGCTATTGGAAGCTTTTTCAGATTTATACAGCACATAAAATAAACATGTCATCCTTCTCCCCCCCACCACCCTTTTTCTATTTTAATTTTGTTTGCTAAATATAAGTCAAATGAACATGCTAAATCTCCATTGATTGAAAGCTTTCTGTAACAATTTTCTGATTAAATTCTCTTTTGGAAAACCCAGGTCACTGATATTTACTACTAACTGAACCATATAGAGTTTGACCTTTATTTTCTTATTATTGACAAGTCACATCAATAGAATGAAGCATTTTGCCCCTCCTCCATCACTCATGCCAACATATCGGCCTACCTTAGCTTGATCCTTAATCTGTCAACAAAGCAATCAACACATGGATAGTATCTAGAAAAGTCTCAGCCCCCATAATTAATATTGTCATTCAATTTCTCTTAAAAGATTTTTCAAAAATAAACAAATGTATGCCCGGCCTGCATTATGATGACTCCTTGCAAAGTGAGCTCCTTTGTTTTCTATTCTGCTTTTATTTTTAGCTTTTCCACTCTGCCCTGATTCTAATCTCAGCCATTCTACAACATAACCTCGCCCAGGAAAGTAGCTCTAGAGCTAATGTCAGGGTTGCCGCTATTGTAGTGAGTCAGCAGGGATGCTGTAAGAAAAAGACAGCAATGTAAACAGCAGCCTGCTTGCTTCTTTCCTCCCTGCCTGAGGGCAAAACTCTTTATTTTTAGCCAGGCACTGACCCTCCTCCCATTTTGTCAGCTTGAGGCCTGAAGTCTTTCATCCATCTCACCCATTTGTGAACTCACTTCGCACAAACAATGCTCTTTTCATCCAGCAGGGTCACTGTCTCTAGAGCTTCCTTTAAACATGTTTCTCTTGTGAAACAACAGCAGAAGCCACTGGTTTGGAAATAATGTGGATTGCCCCAATTAGGAATGCCTTGAGACACTGATGAGCATGCAGGTGACAGTACTTGAGGTTCAGTTCTGCCCAGTTCTACTATCGTGCTCTGTCTTGTCTGAGCAACAGGTTGTAGATTGTTGTGTTTTTGGAAGGGATGTATGTGTATTTCATTTTGCTTCATTTTTTATTCAGACGTGGAAATCCCGAACGTGAATGGGAACACTGTTTTTGAAAAAAGCTTGCACATTCCAAAGCGTACAAAATGTGTACTTTAAAAAAACCCTGCACTTTAAAAATGTACCCACCTACCCAAAAACACATTTTCATGCTTTAGTCTGTGGAAAGAAAATGCACATTTGGGTGCACATTTTCAAAACATACATATCAAAATGTGCCATTTTCTTGTTCGCATGAAAAGAAAAACAGATTGCCTTCTGTCTGGTATAGCAGAGTGTTGGACTGGGAGTAGGGAGATCTGAGTTCTAGTCCCCACTCAGCCATGGAAGCTCACCGGGTGACTTTGGGACAGTCACAGACTCTTAGCCCAACCTATCTCACAGGGTTGTTGTGGTGAGGATAAAATGGAGAGGAGGAGGATTATGTATGCCGTCTTGGGTTCCTTGGAGGAAAAAAGCTGGGATAAAATGCAATAAATAAAATCGATAACAGGTGTGAGGTAGTCTGAGCTTTAAGGTGGAGCTCAGAGAGTCTTGGAGACTTTGGGCATGGCTGATTCTCCAGTCCCTCATTTTGGGTCCAAAGCGCCCTGTTCACATGGCCATGTGTCGTTCTGTTTCACAATTTCAGATAACATCTATGGAAAGCAATCTGAAAACAATAGAAGAAGAGAACAAACTTATAGAACAGAACAATGAGAGCCTATTGAAGGAATTGGCTGGCTTAAGTCAAGCCCTCATCTCTAGCCTTGCCGACATTCAACTTCCACAAATGGTATGTCTGTGGCTGAGAATTTGGCGGTTTCTCTGGGAATCCAGAGAATGCTATGTGGGAACATATTGCAGGTCTGACCGAGATCAGTTTCAAAGTGTACAATGATTCTGCACAATCCATCTGCCTTACTGTGAAATAATGAAAAGGAAGGAGCCTGCAAAAAATCCTGAGTAGGAGTGTTAGAAAACTAGGTGTCCGTTTACATAAACCTCTAGGATTAGAAATTTAATGGCTGGGTTCGAAAGAAATAATTGAGCATGCCCAGGGTTTGGGCACACTTAGTGCGATTAATCTATCTCACAAACTAATTTTGAAAATCTGCAGGTCAGCCTTTGGGGCTACCATTCAAAAGAATTCAAGAAACACAAGACCTACATCTTGTGGAGAACTAGTTGCCTGGTTCTTGGATTTCAGTTCCCGTTTCTGAAGAATGATGAGGAAGGGTTGACAGAAGGCCCAGAGTGTCATGACCATTGTGGCCTGGATCCAAAGAATTTTGCAACAAGCAGAACACCCCATGCTGCCTGACAAAAAAAATGAGGGATAGCTTCAAAGTTGCCTATACTATGACATTGGGGAGATGGGTTCTTTTGTTCAAAGGGAAGAAGCAAAAAAACAAAACAAAAAATCCAGTAAACATGCCCAAGCGTTTGGTGTGCCTAAATTAGGTCTTTGATTTCTAGCAAATGACTGCAGTATGGTATAAACATCAGCCACTCATGAACCTTTATAAGAGACTAGGTATCTTAAAAGGCATGTTTTCAAACAACATTGAATACCTTCTAGCCCTGCTTTTCTGACATGGAAGTCTGCTGGTTTAAACAAAATATAGAATATCACAAGGATAGGAAAAGTTTGTTTTTATTTCTGGGTCACCCATCCAGTTGGCAGAAATGTGGCACTATTCCAGCGGTCTAGCTTTAGTATGTCAGGGGAAAGAGCCCAGTGAGATTTTGTGTAGGGAAGAGTCTAGGTGGCCACTTGTGAATTGCTTAAAAAAAAGAGAGAGAGAAAATGTATCACTTAAAAAGAGGACAAAAGAGGATAGTGATTTGCATAAAATTTACATATGCTAATTTCAACATATAGAAGTATATTTAGAACTAATTTTAATAGAAATACAGTCATGTGGAATACCATCATATGGATAATGCTGTCTGTTATGGGGAAATCTGGCCCTTTCTGGGCTGGATGGATCCCTGTGATGGACCCGGCTCAGCTTGCATTAGTGAGCCAAGCTGTGCAACACTTCCCAAAACCTGGGAACTTTACCAGGGAGGCACAAAATCATGGGCCAATTTTCACAAAATCTCAGCCATAAATAGTGCAATTTGAATACATTTGACCATTTACAGCTGCCACTTTGCCCAAATTGTGCTATTTATGGTTGCCATTTTATGCAAATTGCAATTTATGCATCTCCCTCCCCTGAAAAATCTGCACATTGGCCCAGCATGGCGCATGTCCAGTCTGACAGACTCACAGCTGAGCCAGTGAAAACTTTCCTGAGTTCCACTCCCCCAAACGGATTCCTCCAGCAAGTGTGGAAGATTGTGACCAGCTGACTGGTCTGCCTGCCTCTTCAGCCTGCTATCCAGGTGCCAGTGATGAGAAAACAGTTCTTGTGGTTCTGTATTTTCTTAAACTGGACTTGGACAGGACAGCCCTTCATGGTCCTCTGTAAAAGAGGACACACTGCCGGCCTAGAGTCTAGGGGGAAGCCCAGATAAACATTTCTCTGGTCACCTAAGGCAGGAGTGGAGTTCCAGGGGGCATTTTTACCACTCCAGGAGCTTCCACAGGCTGAACACCTACCACTGTTGGCACTCCACGGAATTCCATGGGACAAAACAGATCACCAAATGAAAACAAGCTAAATTTGGCCATTGTGGGTTGCTTCTGGAGATCGGTGGCACATTGGCAATTTTACTGCCATGCAGTTGGGCAGCATGGCGGCAGCAGGGGTGGTAGCAGGGTGCAGGCTGCCCACCCCTGACCTAAGGTGAGTAGCAAAACAGCACTGACTGGGGGAGCATGACCTTGATTTTCCTTTTTTTACAAATGGTCCCAAAGGAGAGAGAGAGAGAGAGAGAAAGAAAATTAAATGGCCAGGCCATTTTTCTCTTGTCAGTTGGTGATCCTAACAGCAAGCCATAGTTAGGCAGAAGCTCTCTACAGGTGATTAGTTCAGACCACTGACAAAAGCCACCTTTTCTTCCCTTGGCAACTGTTAGGTTGAGAAGAAAAAGGGAGGGGGAGGGGAGCTGGGGGAGAGATCAAGAGTGAATATGTAGCAGGGGTGTCAAAGAGAGAGGAAAGGGCATCCCACTATGCTGTGACATGTGACTCCCAACAGAAAACAAACACATGCTTGAAGACTATCCTCTTCTACGGAGAGACATCTTACCTGGGTGAAAACATGTTTCTCAGAACATACCTCCACCAGATCCATCTTTCTCAGAACTTACCCCTACTAGTGATTTCTTCCCTGGGTGAAAACATGTTTCTCAGAACATGAGCATCATCACACCGGTTTGCGGGGGGGGGGGGGAATTGCGTTTCCTTATAGTCGCTTCTCCGCCTGCACTTTTGTCCCTCATTACTTCCTCTTTCTCAGGGAGAGGAAAGAGGAAGTAAACAACATGCACTTGGCCCATTCAGTGGGTTGTTTTATTGCACTGCTTCTCCTGCACACAGCAGGAGATAGCGGCAAGCTCTGTCTCAAAAATAATTTATTTTTTTCAGGGTCTTTTTACCACACGATGAAGGCTAGAAGGGGTGGGAGGCACACGGGTTGCAGATGACAACGTGAACAGGACCCGTGAAAATCCATGAGTGCCCAGTAACGAGCGTGCAATACAACACTCATCTGATATATCCTATATCTCCACCAGAGTTTCTTCTTTTCTTGGTTGGGTTGTCACGCTATATATTTTACCTGACATTTGACTCCCATGCTTTTGAGTCGGATTGGAGTCCACCAGGAGAAGAGCCTTCAGTGTGGTGGCCCCCTTCCTATGGAATTCCCTGCCTTTGGAGGTCAGGCAGGCACCAACGTTGTATTGCTTTTGGTGCATCCTGAAAATGTTATTGTTCCAAGAAACTTTACCTGAATGACTGGCCGTGGTTTTATCTGAATCGTTTTCTTTTAGAATGTATTTTAATGGTGGTTTTATTCTGTTTTTATTCTTTTATTCTATTTGTTCACTGTCCCAAAATCTTCAGATAGGGAGTGGTATATAAATATTGTAAATAATAAATAATGTATTTTGTCTTCCTTTAGGGTCCAATCAGTGAGCAGAATTTTGAAGCATATGTAAATACGCTCACAGATATGTACAGTAATCTGGAACGGGACTATTCCCCGGACTGTAAGGCTCTGCTGGAAAGTATCAAACAGGCAGTGAAAGGGATTCACGTGTAGGACAGAGAAGCTGCTGGGCAACAGGTGTTATTTAGCAGCAGCAAACTCCAGATGGATCTACAAAGAGCACCTGGACTGCTTAGGAGTATTTGTTGCCATGCTGCATTTACAACTACAACATTGCACTATTTTTTTTCCAGCTGACATAAAAAGGACAGAAAACATAACAGACTATTGTATTAACAGCAATGACTCAGATCATAGAATATATTTATTTATTTCGGTACAAATCCTTTTTTGTTGTCATCACTGTTGTTTTGCACTCTTTTCATTTTGTAAAGTGAATGTAAAAAGTGTGTGTGACTATTTTTTTACATTTTTTAATTTATTTTCAATCAAAGATTTGTGTGAGGTTCTTTTCTTTTTTCTTTTTTTTTAAAAAAATCTTTTAACAGCATTTCTTGCAGCCTGCCATATTTTTACAAATGTGTTTGCTAATTTATTTTCCAATGGGATTTTAAATAGACTGAAAGTTATAGTGTAAATTAAATAATTTGCTGGGTTTGTACAGGAGGAAGAAGAAGAAAACTATGAAAGAAACAAAATAACAGAACTGTGATTCTAGTTTTATTTTCACCACATCCTGCTTTTTATAACAGTTTTTTTTTACAAAATAAGAAATAGGTTTGCAATATCATGAGAATTGTGAGGAACCAAGGATGCAAAAGTGAATGGTGCCCTCTGGTGGAGAAATATAATCTCTCTGAGCACAGCATGCTGGAAGAGTTGGAGATTTTATTTTAGCAATAATGAAATATAGCAATCAGCAAAGCACTGGACTTAGCTGTGTGTCTTAGCCTGCACAAAATGATTGTTTGAAACCAATCAAGGGAAGACCAGATAGATTTACTGATTTTTTTTTCTATTTCATGTTCATTCATGGGGTGGGGGACTCTCCCCCACTCCGCCCTTTTAAATTACCTGTGGATTTTTGGTACAGAGCCTTGTACAGTTGACCAATATCAATATAATTTCATATTGGAAAAATGCATCCCAATGTTGATGATTTTGTACATACAATGAAGCCAAAAGGAGAGAGAGAGAAACTTCCCTGAAATGGCAGTTATTGTACTAGGTTGAATGGAAGAAACTGAGAAGCCTGCAGTTGCTTTTCTGTTTTGGCACTCCCACGGTGGTGAACTGAAGTTTCAAAACAGCAATGCATAATGACTAGACCTACAAACTGTAGGAATGCACTGATTGGTTTTCTCCTACTATACACTAATGCTGTAATTCCAAGCACACTAACTGATAGGACTTTACAGCCAAGAAAATAACCCCATACCTGCAGCTCCATTTGAGCATAGTACACTGCCTTATGTTATTAGTCCATCTAGTTCACTATTGGGCCAGTTCAGGCAACACACTAAACCATGGTTAGGCCACTAATCCTTTTGCAGCAAGTGGTTAGTGAGTGTGTTTAAACCGTGGTTATGTAGCCACCATAGTTAGGAATGGTTCACACAACACAATAATTTGTGGTTTACACGACACACTAAGCCATAATGTTTAGCTCAAAACACTTAACCATCATGGTTTAGCATGTTGTCTGAACAGGGCTATTGTCTGTACTAACTGGCTGTGGCTCTTGGTGTTTTCAATGGGGGTCTTTCCCAGCTCTACAGGGAAATGGAGGGGGTTTGGACTGGGATCTTCTGTATGCAAAGCTACTAAACTACAGCTCAGTGAGTGGAGCAGGGGTGGGCAACCTGCATCCCTCAGGTGGCATCTGGCCTTTAGACGAATTTCAAAAGCCTTCTGCATGCAATTAGTTCAGACCTCTGACCGGAGAGATCTATCTCTTCCTTGGCAGCCTGCTGTGTGGGAAGGAAGAAGGAAAGAGAGAAAGGGTCTTGGCAGAAAGAGAAAGGGAGTGAGCCAGCCACTTTTGGTTTTGCCCACTGCTGGCTTTGGCCCAGCTCACCACCAACATGCCACCAAGGGTATGCAATCCTCAGCAGAAAAAAGGCTGCTTGCCCCTGTTGTAGACAGTGGCATGTGCTGCACTACTGAGCTATGTCTCCTCCCCTTATCTGTGCATCCTGACTCTATGCACAGAGCCATCTCATGTACAGAAGCGAACGGGGAAGCCTCTGCTTGCAGAAGAGATTGTGTGTTTACAAATCACAATCTTCTGTACCTTTGATTTAGGTTGCCACATATGTTTGGAGTTGCAGTTTAAGGCAGCCTTAGTTTCAGGTGATTACTGTCCATCAAAGGTAGATCCCGCGGAGGTTGGTGACTTTGATGTCAGCAGAGTGGTGAATCCGCTCCAGGTTTCAGTTAGAACCATGTACCTTAGACAGCTCCTTAGAGTTCTCATTGAAACCCGAAGCGGATTCACTGTCGCACTGACATCGCAGCCACCAGCCTCCACTGAGTGAAACTCTAAAGGCTACAGTCCTCGGCATCCACTCAGAAATACAGATACACACATGTCCCCAAGTGGATCTTTTATTCATCTGTATTTAGCCTCAGTTCAGTAGCAGCTATAAACAGAGGCCCGACGTCTATTTCAGGGAGCATAAGTAATAAAACATTTGTTGTTGTTTTGGGGGGGGGGGGGTCTTCCCAGAATTGTAACACTGTTGTTTTAAAAGAAGGTATTAAACAACAAGCTGAACTGCCTTTCTTTTGGTATGCGCACCCATCTCACGTGCACATGTGCCTCGGTGTAAAATGTATACATGGATCTCGTGTGCATTTTAATTTTTCTGTGCTACAATGAAAGTGTTTATTATTATTTGATGACTTCAATAGATTTCAATTGGATGTGACAGTGTTCACAGTCCTCGTTCACACAATTATATGGTCGTGTTCCCATTCAAGAGTGGTTTCCCTGGATCATTCGACTTTCATACACTGTGGTTCCTGTTCTGCATTAGGTGGGGCTTTGCTGTTCACATGGTGGGGTTGATTTGGCCTGCAGGCTTTAGTTTAGACAGGAGAGTTGTATGTTCTTAGAAGCTGTGTTTATTTTTTAAAGAAAACAATTTGACAGAAGCGACAGTATGTGCTAATATAAAATAGAACACCAAATTGCTATTAAATTATTGTACTTGGTTTTTGGTTGTTGTTTTTTTTAAAAAAAGACATTTGCTATACTTGATTAATGTATACAAAAATATGAGTTCACTCATGACAGAGACTAAAAGTTAATTTGCTAAATATTTTACGAAATTTGTTATATATTTTATTTAATTTAAATTAAACAATCTCTTACCGACCTATTTATTACTATGATTTACTGTGGCTTAAGTTAATTTATCTGTGTTTGGATTGTTTGCTCAGGATGTGTCTTCATATTTATTTGCCTTCTTTGTACTTGATGTTTTGTAATGTGCACTGTGATCTCCCCTCCTCTCCTCTCCCTTTCCTTTTCCTTTCCTTTCTTGGGTTAATTTGCATTGACAAGCTATCCTGTAAATTAGACCTTTTGTAAAGAGCAATGATGTCTGCATTTTTTTTGAGTAGTTTGTATACTGTTTCTTCATACAATTAATATTTCTTACATCAAAGCAACAAAATTGTGTTCTGTGCTGTACATTTGGTGTATGGTAGGAAATAAAATTGATACGGAAACAGGTTCTATAGGTTCTCTGGTATCTCCAATAGACACACAGCACTGTGCATTTCTAATTTCACCAATGAATTCTCACTTAGGCCACATCTACACCAAGCAGGATATAAGACTATGAAAGTGGTTTGAAAATGGTATATGGAATGTGTCATGGGCCCCAACAGTTGTCAGTGCACTTCAATACCATTATAAATCAGTAGTGTAGATCCTGCCATGACAAATCTTTTCCTTGCTTTTTTGGACCAAACATGTCACTTCTCTTTAACATTAAAGTCTCAAAAGTAACATCCAGGAACAAATGCTTTGGTTAGTAAGTTAGTTCATAAAAATAAGGGGTGGGGGTGGAGAAATGAAATTATTCCAGAAACCACAGGGTGTACAACCAAAAAAGCCCTCGCTACCATTGTTCAAGAACCATGCGTTCAAGTCCTTGCCGGAATTAAAGCTGTCTCTGCAACAGTAAAAGAAAGGATTTGTACTGACCTTTAGCAGCAGCTAAATGATATTTAAACATAAGAGCCAACACCAAAGTTCCCTGCAGTGAATCACCCAGTATATTCAGAGAAGCTCTCTGATGAGATCTTCTGTATGGAGACTCAGCAAATAAAAAAGAGGGTTGCTTTGAGAAAGAAATGTGTAAGGCCCTGCAACAAAATGATGCAGCATGTCCTCCTCTCCCTAGCAGGAACTGTTCAGGGCTCTAGTCAGCCTAGAGGAGGAATGGTGTAATGATATTTATTGCTCATCAAGAGGGGTGGGGAGGGGGGAGAGAAGGAAGGTCTTGGGATTGGGGAGATTAAAAAACGCAGAGGCTTTTCTTTTGCACCATTCTGAAATCTTCTCCTGTTGTGCTATCACTCCTTCTAATAGCAAACTAAGGTGCCGACTGCCATGGAGAAACAGGGCCTTTGAGAAACAAGAAGAAAGTCTCAGCATGGTTAGGGGGGCACGAGGTTTGCAGAGGTTGTGTGTGGAGGCTGGTGGCTCCAATTCCAATGGGGCTGTGATTCCATACTGGGATTCAGTCAGAACCAGCCAGAACTCTAAAGAAGCTATCCAAGATGCTGAACCCATATTCAAGAACAGGAAAATTGTTGTCTCTTTATTTTATTTGAGATTTACTCATAGCCTGCTTGTGGGCTTCCCATAGGCATCCGGTTGGCCACTGTGAGAGCAAAATGCTGAATTAAATAGGTCTTTGGTCTGGTCCAGTTCAGCTCTTCTATGTTCTTAAGAGATTACTTCATCACTTTCCCAAACTCTCTTTCCCAAGGATGCTCTGCAACTATATTCATGAGTTTTTGACATTCTGAAAATTTTACCTGCTCCTTCATCTTGTCTTTGAGCTCCATCTTGTCTTTGAGCTCCATGGTTCCCTACTGTTATTTCTCCGCCCCGCCCCCTCGTGTCCCACAGTACTTCCTCTTTCTTTCTGGAGAAGAAAGAGGAGGTAAACAAAGACCATGTGGCCCATTCAGGTGCCCTTTTTATTGTACCACTTTTCCTGCACGCAGCAGGAAATGGCGGCACATTCTGTTCCCCCCCCCCAAAAAAAGTCTGTTTTTGGGGGTCTATTTTATCACGGGAAGAAGGCAAATGGAGCGGGAGGCATACAGAAGGTGGATGGCGGCATCTAAAGGACGCACGAAAAACCGTGAGTGGGCGTTAGTGAGCGTGCGATAAAATACTCATCTGATGAAGCCCTTTGTTAGAGCCAGATGATTTTACTGTTCTTGCTGTAAAAAAATTATTGTCAAATCGCTTTTGTATGCAAAATATGGTATGGAAAGCATATGTGAAAGCCAGGGAGAACTGAACACATGTATCACTGGATAGCCAGTTAGGAGTTGTGGCCATTTCCTTTCTTTCATTCCCTTTCCTTTTTCAACTTTTTGTCATTTCACAAAAGAAAGCTTGCAAATACTTTCAGTTTAATCTTAATAAACTATTCTAACTTTTGTAATGTTCCAGGGAAATTCAGTAACATAAAACAATGACCTAAAACATACCAGATTAATGTAGCATGCACACAGCACTGAAAACATAATAGGAATTAGGAATGATGAAACGTATTCCAGATGTATACATCATCCCTCCTATCATCTCAACTGCTGTCATTCTCTCATCTTTTGAATGTCAACAAATGGGTGGGCAGCAATTTGCAAGGTGGAAATCTGTAGATTCCATTGGTGTTTACAGTAGCACACGATACTCTTTGAACAATTCCAATGGGTATTACTTGCCTTATACTGTTGACTTTTCATCACTTCTGGTAAGTCTGCTTAGGTTCTCTTTGTTCTTGCCTTACCTTTCCTATCTGAGCTTTCATCAGCAAAATATCATTGCATGCCATGATGTGGGAGATCTTAAGGTTTTAGAAAAGAACTTAAAGTTGCTCATCTTAGCTCTGTGGTGTTGTGGCTCCCAGAGAAAAGTTCATTCCTAAGCTTACTGCTTGACTGACTTAACAGACCTGGGGCAGGGGTGGTCACATTTTAAATGTATGGATTCAGATGCCCCTGAAATTTTGGCTTAATGTCAGCAGCCTTATTATATGCACTTGGAACAGTGTGAATAAGCATAACACAGTATGGGATCTGGACCAGGAAGCCTTGGGCTATGTGAGTCAAGCCTGCCGTATATTGGCTGCAGGGATAGTGGGGGAGGCAGTGGAGAACACTTTCAGGCAATAGCAGCGGCGGAGCAGAAGCAGCCCTAGGAAAAGCTGGGTTTTCAGATGTGAGGGAGAGCCTGTCCACACTACTGCTTTAAAACGGTTTAAACCGTTTTAAAGCAGTAGTGTAGATAGTCTCAGAAGAAGGAAAGAGGTGGGTTTGAAGTCTGAGGGAAAGAGGCGAATGTCGTTCAGTGGCAATGGGTATGAGGAAGCAAAGGCCAAAAGTCCTTGGTTGTGTTGAAGGAAAGTAATCCTCATACAGCTTCTCCAAGAGGGATACAGCAGGAATCAAGGAACAGTATGTATGTATCACCCTCAGACTACTAGTGCCCATGGAGACATGAACTTACACTAGTTTAGGGAGGATAAATGCCAAGTAGTGAGGGCTAAATGCTGCCTCCAGGATCAGAGGCCACATCAGTTGTTGGAGAACAGCGGAGGAAAAAGACGATTGTCCTCATTTCTGCTTTGGGGCTTCCTAGAGGCATTTCTTTGGCGACTGTGAGAAACCCAATGTTATTCTGATCCAGAAGGGCTCTTATGTTCTTATGTACCAGAAAAGCTTCCTATCTATTCAAAGAAATCAGACCCATTTTTCCCAGGGCTGAAATTGGAATCGCTCAGAGGAATTTACTTGAGCAGTGCAGTTCAGCAATGACAATTTGAAATTATTTAAAATGGGCACTGCTCTGTGTTTTGTAGTGCTTCCCGTAATTGCTTCACTCTGTACAACTAGCTGGGTAACATTTTGTTACTGCTCTTAATCACGATGACAAGGGAATATAGGGTGGACCCTAATTTTTAAGAGATAGTCTTTTTAAAAGACTTAATGCAACCGAAAAGTAAATGTGCAAGTGTTCAATGGAAATTAGTGCTGTACTGAATATTTCAAAGCATCAGGGTTTTGTTTTGTTTTTTGGCAATTTGTGGGGGTTGGTGGCAAAATTAAGACTTCCCCCCCAAAAAGGAGGCTGGGGAGGGGGGCAGTTTTGAGGTGTTTTCTCATTGGGGAGTGGACAGGGGTCCTCTTTAGCTTTTAAGTGCAGGAGGTGGACAAGGGGTCTTCTTTTTTTCTTTCTTTCCTTTTTCCTGTAAAAATGCCCTGTATGCTGTTTGTTTATTTATTTATTTATTTTATTCCATTTATATACCGCCCCATAGCCGAAGCTCTCTGGGCGGTTTACAAAAATTTAAAACATTAAACATTAAAAACACCAATATACAAAATTTAAAACCATAAAACATAAAAACAAGTTAAAATTACAATATCTTTCTGGGTCAAAGCACAACAACAACACAACAACACAAAACCCTCAACATATGCTGTTAAATGCCTGGGAGAAGAGGAAAGTCTTCACCTGGTGCCGAAAAGATAAAAATGTTGGTGCCAGGCAAGCCTCGTTGGGGAGATCATTCCATAATTGGGGGGCCACCACTGAAAAGGCCTTCTCCCTTGTTGCCACCCTCCATGCTTCCCTTGGAGTAGGCAACCGGATGTGGACCTTAGATGTAGATCGTAGTGTATGGGTAGGTTCATGTCGGGAGAGGCGTTCCATCAGGTATTGTGGTCCCAAGGCTTTATAGGTTAGAACCAGCACCTTGAATTGGGCGCAGAAATGTATAGGCAGCCAATGCAAGTGGGCCAGAGTAGGTCTTATATGCTCGAACCTTCTGGTTCCTGTTATCACTCTGGCCGCTGTATTTTGCACAAGCTGCAGCTTCTGAACCGTCTTCAAAAGCAGCCCCACGTAGAGTGCATTGCAGTAATCCAATTTAGAGATTACCAGAGCATAGACAACTGAAGCCAGGTTATCCCTGTCAAGATAGGGGCGTAGCTGGGCCACCAACCGAAGTTGGTAGAAGGCACTCCGTGCCACCGAGGCCACTTGAGCCTCAAGTGACAGAGATGGTTCTAGGAGAAACCCCAAGCTACGAATGCGCTCCTTCAGGGGGAGTGCAACTCCATCCAGAACAGGTTGAACACCCACCATCTGGTCAGCAGAACCACCCACTAACAGCATCTCAGTCTTGTCTGGACTGAGTTTCAGTTTGTTAGCCCTCATCCATTGTTGCAGCCAGGCACTGGCTCAGCACATCCACAGCCTCACCTGCTGAAGATAAGAAGGAGAAATAGAGTTGTGTGTCATCAGCGTACTAATGACAACGCACTCCAAAACTCCGGATAACTGCTCCCAATGGTTTTATGTAGATGTTGAACAGCATGGGGGACAAGACTGACCCCTGTGGAACCCCATACTGGAGAATACATGGGGCTGAGCAATGTCTCCCAAGCACCACCTTCTAGAGCCGCCCCGCCAAGTAAGAGCAGAACCATTGCAATGCAGTGCCTCCCGCTCCCAACTCAGCCAGTCGTCCCAGAAGGATACCATGGTCGATGGTATCAAAAGCCGCTGAAAGATCAAGGAGAATCAACAGATTCACACTCCCCCTATCTTTCTCCCGACAAAGGTCATCATACAGGGCAACCAAGGCTGTTTCCGTGCCAAAACCAGGCCTGAAGCCGGACTGAAATGGATCCAGATAATCAGTCTCATCCAAGAATGTCTGGAGCTGGTTCGCTCAAGGACCTTGCCCAGGAATGGAATATTTGCCACCAGTCTAAAATTGTTAAGATTTTTGGGGTTTAGGGAAGATTTCTTCAGAAGTGGTCTCACTACCGCCTCCTTCAAACGGTCTGGGACCACTCCCTCTCGTAGAAAGGCATTAATCACTTCCCTGGCCCAGCCGGCAGTTCCATCCCTGCTAGCTTTTATTAGCCAAGAGGGGCAAGGATCCAATTCAGAGGTGGTTGTACAAACCTGTCCAAGCACCTTGTCAACATCCTTGAGCTGTATCAACTGTTGCAGGGTCACAGAGGCTTTCAGCCAACAATGATTCCTGGAATGCCCAGGAGACCACATAATGTGACATGGGGAGTGTCTGCACACGGGGAAAGCCCCACGGTGGCTGTGGATCTGCGCCCCATCGGGTAGATGATGCAGGCACAGCTTCACAGCCACCGCGGGGCTTCCCAGTGATGCTGCGTTTTGAAAAAGTCTGGGATTTAATACGGCACTTCCATTGTATAACATCACTCCACGGCCAATCTGGGCCAACCTGGGGGCAGAGCCTGGTGGAAGGTGACCAGCGATTGGTTGTGTTCCACCAGGAAGTGGGCGTGACCAGCTCTGGGACCCAGATGGCCGTCCAGAACCCCCGCACTCCCTCCTTGGTGTCAGGATTGCCTGATGATGCCCCCTGGAGATGGAAAGAAGGGAGTTGAGGAGGTTGTTGAGGAGGGAGGTGGCACCAACCCGATGCCGTAAATACAGCCCCATGGTCTCCTGAGTCCCACCCCTTCTCCTCCAACTGCCAATAGTTTGGTAGCTTCCTGGCCACTATGCACTTTCCCCCATTCTATAAGGTTGAGATGTCTTTCCTAAATTTAGTTGCTGGCATTTCCCCCCCCCCCTAATTTTGCCCCCACCCAGCACTAGAACACAGCCTCTGAGAGCTTCTCTGAAATTGAATTTGGCCCTCTGGCTGAAAGAGGTTCCCCACCCCTACACTAAAAGGAAGAAGCAGTGACAGTGTATGAATTGGACCGCACACCCTGCTAATTACTGGTTTGGTGGGGAGGCCAAGGGAAGGCGTTAAACCAGTTCCAACCCCCAATGTGAGTTATCAGCACCAACCCTTTGTAGAATTCAGGCAGGGCAGAGTGAAGCGGCTGCCTCTGGCAGCAGATTTTGGGCGCAATGAACGGACAGTAAATTGTTAGCTATCTAATTTGTTGTTTTTGTTGTTGTATTTTTACTGCCAGGGATGGGGAGAGGTCTTTGTGGGATTTTCTGCCTCATGTCCCAAAATCACTTGGCTAGTTTGGGGTATGATGCATCTTGGCTTGAGTCATTGTGGTGATGTGGGGGTTGGTATTTTCTGCTGTGCCTCAGGCAGCAAAACGTCTTGGGCCAGCCCTGATTATAGGAGGTAAGAACTGTGTGTGTCCCCTCAATATATTTGTCCTTGGTCCTGTACATATGCTAATTTCTACATGCAAATTGCCCTTTACTGGATCAGGGTGAAGGAAGCCAGAAGTGAATCAGATATTTGAACAGTAGTGACACAGAACTGGCTGCATCATACAGATGTAGTTAAGGAGAGCAATATCTGAACATTCCCCTAACAGTTTCCATTTCACCCACAACCAGCTGTGTGTAGATGAGAACAGAGGCGAAAAATTGTCTTCATAATGATAATCACAGCGTGTGTTGCAGAGGAGGCAGAACCACGGAGGCATGCAAGCAGCATATGTTTTCTCCTCTATTAATGCCAGAGTCATTATGCATCAAATGGGGTTCTTGACAAAACAGCAAAGCATTTTTAATCATGTCTGCGCAAGGCAAACAATTTATCTTGGGTGCATTAAAAAAATTAAATAAATAAAAATAAATAATAAAGGAGACAATCTCCAAGTGTATTCATCTCATTCATTTAATAAGAAGTTACTGGACCATTAAGTGGTCTGAGGGGCAAACGTGGCACACAAATATATCTATGGCAAGAAAGGTATTTGGGTTTTCTTTGGATTTTTTCATTCAGCTATAATAACCAACTTTTCCCTTCACAATGCTCTGGTAATTAGATTCAGGATAACAACAATGGTCACATCTTATAGCCAGTAAGCAGTAAGAGTATGAAAATGTTTCATTTATGACTAACTATACTCCCTGATCCAACTGGAGGAAACACGGTGCATCAATTATAAGGTGACCATATGAAAAGGAGCACAGGACTCTTGTATCTTTAACAGTTACATAGAAAAGGGAATTTCAGCAGGTTTCATTTGTATACATGCAGCACTTGGTAAAATTCCCTCTTTATCACAACAGTTAAAGCTGCAGGAGCCCTGCCCTCTTGATCAGATACAAAAGAGGGCAGGGATCCTGCAGCTTGAATTGTTGTGATGAAGAGGGGATTTCACCAGGTGCTGCATGTATACAAATGAAACCTGCTGAAAGTCCCTTTTCTATACAACTGTTAAAGATACAGGAGCCCTGTCCTCGGTCCCCTCTACAAGGATTCGCTTTTGCGCCTGGTTAGGCGATTATGCGCATAATCGCTGAAGCGCATTTACGCCTAATACCTCTGCACGAGAGGCGGCAAGAGGCGGCAAAGCGCATTAAGGGATGACCAAAATGCGCTTTACAAGTAGTTAATGCGCATAAGCGCTTGTTCACATAGGCAAAATGCGCTTTAACGGCCAGAGCAAAATAAAACTCGCTGTTTAACGCGCATTCGATAATGCGCATAATCGGAGAGATAACGCGCCTCTACGCCCGATTTGCTCTCCGTTCTTGTAGAGGTAAATTTTTTAAAGCGCCTTGAAAGAGCATTAAACCTCTCTTGTAGAGGCAGCACTCCTTTCCATATAGTCACCCTAATAAATTACAGTGGAGAAAACACTGGTGTAATGGAGGGTGGGGGTGGGGAATGAAAAAGAATACAGTCCCAGGATGTTTTTCAGAGCAGGAGCAATGATTGCCAGCTAGAGCGCCAGAAAAATTGACAAATCCTCATTTCTCTAGCAAGCAAATGAGGTGATACCGGGCTTTCAAATTTTACAGTTCTCTGTGTCTGATTAGCATAGAGGAAGTCAAAGAATGAAGAAAATAATTAAGCAAAGGCTAGATCCTTCCTCCTTTCTATCCTACTTCACTTTATTCATTTAAATGGTAGCAAATCTTTGCAAGATGATTTGCGTTTCTAATTAAAAGCTAAGATTTGCATTTCTGCTGATTTTAGACCTTTTGTTAAGTCTCACTGTGTTTAAAGAATTGAACCTATGCAATCAGCAGCAAGCACCGCTAAGCCCAATGGCATTTACTGCCAGGTAACTATGCAGAACCTAATAAAGTGGGTATTATGCTGTGTACCTGCTGATCTTTGGAGTGTGCATCTGTACATGTGTGTGTACACGCTGTCATGATGAGCGACCACACTTCAAAATTATCCACCACACCATTTAGGTGCAGAAGGGGCCTGTTTTTCATAGCTAACCTTTTAGCTAATTATAGCTAACTTTTTAGAAGAGCTACTAGGGGGAGAGTATGATTTGGCTAAAATTGGGAGGGCCCAGGGTTGGGGCTCGTGTGGTAGAGTCCCCCCTATGTTTCCCCCTCTAATTCAAGGTCTGAAAAAATGGGCACGCAAAGGCAAGCTGCAAATGTTTCCCTAGGTTGAAACACTGGATCCAGAATCCAGGTCCCCACATTTTTCTCACTGGCCCTGATCATCATCTTTTTGGAGGTTAAACGGAGTGGATGGGGGCATGGAGAGAGAAGATGATTTGATTCCTCTCCCCCACACTCCCGCATCTTCACTGTTAAACCACATCAGTGGAGCTTCAATCACCTTTGTGTGTCTCTCTTGTGCTATTTATTCGAAAGCGATCATTGGGGTAACTATGAAGGAGAAAGACTAGAATAGAGACCTTTTCAGTGTGAAAAAACATTCCAGTAAGGAATTTTGTTTTGGGGGGGTGGGAGATTTTTTGTTGTTGTTTATTTGTTCACATCACAAAGTGATTTCAGCAAAAACTACTTTAAGTCGGATGTGTGAAAATGCACATGCTTGGACTCCCATGAATCTCTAAGCAGACGGAAATGCTGGATGTGAAATCTGTCAACGCTGAATGCCACCACAGCATTCCTCCACCTGGTGCCCTCCAGATGTTTTGGACTCCAATTCCCATCATCCCAAGCTATTGCCCACATTGGCTGAGGCTGATGGGTGTCCATGTCCCAAACATATGGAGGGCATCAGGTTGGGGAAAGCTGTTCTACAGCTTCACTGAACCATGTGTAGTGTTTATCTCGTGGAGGGTTGCCGAGATCTGGTCCCTCCGCTGACGTGCATTAACTGAATTGGAAACTATTGTAGATCAAACCCCAATTGTCTGTAAATTTTCAATAGTGAGACAGATAAACACATCCACACACATAAGCCTCAGCTACACAAAACCCTGGAGGCCCAAAGAAAAGTATATAAAAATCAGAGATAGATGGATCTGGCAGTTTCACTTCCTTCTACACCCAAATTTCTCTCATCTCAAATTCTTTCCACCCTGTTTATGAAGAGATGTGCACATTTTGGTATATTTTTATTAGTGCTGTGCCAAAAATTTCAGTTATTCAAATTTTGGCATTTCGTGGAGTGTGTGTGGATAAAATGAAAACTCTGATGAAATAATTTTCTACTTGGGGAGGGATACAGGGTTTCTACATACCTTTTTAAGTGTATGAAGTTTTGAGGGGTCTTCTTTCTTTTTTTAAAAAAAAACTTCTCCAGCACTTGCAGGAGCCCAGGAGTTCTTCCTGAATGCCTATTCGAGAGGGTGAGATCTCATGGTCTCCAATAGGCATTCCGGAAGAACTGATGAGCTCCTCCAAGTGCTGGGGGTGTTGTTTTTTATTTAATTTTTTTAAAAAAAGAAAGAAGACACACCCCCCTCAACAATCAGAAACACTTTTAAAAGGTATGTGGAAACCCTGTCCTCCTCCCCTAGGAGTAAATTCTCCAAAATTCTTCCCTGCGAAAGAGGCAGAAAAAAATGCCTCTTTCACAGGGAGAGAAAAAGTTCCCAAAAATAGGGGGCAGGATTTGGCCCAGCACTAGTTTTTCTAAAAAACTGAACTGAATGAGATTCTCATCCATCTGCCCTGGCCAAATGTAATAGGTACAATTATTCCGAGCATGGAGATAGGGCCACGTTTTACCTGCTCGCTATTTACCTGTTAATGAGGAGGAGGCTGTTGGGGGAAAGAGCTGACAAGCCTAATTTTGCACCACAAAAAAGGTTGAATACAAAGGGATTCAAATCCAGACTTTGAAGAGCAATGCATTCAAAGTCCTCTGTCAGCTTGCATTGGATGAATCTGTTAATTTTGCTTTCTTCTGCATTCAGATTTCTTTAATCTCGAGTTCTTTCTATGTAGTTTATGAAGCAACTGGCGAAAGTTGGTAAATACACATAAAATCCAGAATGGAATGACATTCTCATCCATCCCTAGTACAAATATATACTGGTAGGTATATCTATTAGGGGTGTGCATCGGATCGGATCCGATCCACGATCCGAATCCGATCCGACCCAAAATCGGGAAAATCCGATCCGATCCGATCCGATCCGGACAACCTCCGATCCGATCCGATCCGATCCGATGAGGTCCGATCCGGATCGGACGCCATTTTGAATGCTTTTTCCCATAGCCAAGTATTGTTTTACAAAAACGCCTATAACTTTTTCATTTTTAAAGATAGAAGGATGAAACTTGGGCACATTGTAGACTGGTTAGGGGTAGTTATCTGTGAGAAATTTCAGAAAGATTGGTGCATGCATTTTGTGGCAATTAATTTTTTAATAAATACCCAGGAATGCCTATAACTTTGTCATTTTTAAAGTTACACACATGAAACTTTGCCACATTGTAGGGGGTACCTTGGGACCTATGTGTGTGAAATTTCAGAAACGTAGGTGCTTGTCTTGTGTGGCAATTAATTTTTAGAAAAATGGGTAGTAGTGGGGTAAATACAGTTACGCCTCCCATTTTTTTATTTTTGAAGATACAAACAGGAAACTTGGGCACATTACAGGTACCACTTGCCTTGATATGTGTGTGAAATTTCAGAAACATTGGAGCTTTCCTTGTGTGGCAATTAATTTTTGAAACAATGAGGAAAGAAACACCTATAACTTTGTCATTTTTAAAGTTACACACATGAAACTTTGCCACATTGTAGGTGGTACCTTGGGACCCATGTGTGTGAAATTTCGGAAACGTAGGTGCTTGCCTTGTGTGGCAATTAATTTTTTAATAAATACCCAGGAATGCCTATAACTTTGTCATTTTTAAAGTTACACACATGAAACTTTGCCACATTGTAGGCGGTACCTTGGGACCTATGTGTGTGAAATTTCGGAAACGTAGGTGCTTGCCTTGTGTGGCAATTAATTTTAGAAAAATGGGTAGTGGTGGGGTAAATACAGTTACGCCTCCCACTTTTTTATTTTTGAAGATACAAACAGGAAACATGGGCACATTACAGGTACCACTTGGCTTGATATGTGTGTAAAATTTCAGACAGCTGGGTCCAGGCATGTGGTGGCAAGGTATTTTTGAAACAATGAGGAAAGAAACGCCTATAACTTTTTTATTTTAAAAGTTAGAAGTCTGAACATTGCTCACTTTGTAGATGGGTTAGGGGTAGATATGTGTCAGAAATTTCAGAATGATAGGTCCAGGCATTTGATGGCTATGGAATTTTTAAATTACATGTTTCAAAAAAATTTCTACAGAGGCCAGGTCTTCCCCTCCCGCTTCCCGCGAAGAAAAGGAAACACTCTCTCGTCTCGATCCCTTTGAAGTTGCTAGTAGTATCCATTACAGGGCTCGTGTTTCCTTTCCTCCTTTCACTTTTCAAGCAGAACGGCTGAGCCTAGCTGAGTTTTGCAGCCATGCGTGCAAGGAAGGATCACTCTGGTCTCGATCCCTTTGATCCTTGGTAGTATCCATTACAGGGCTCGTGTCTGCTTTCACTTTGTACTCAAGCAGACACGAGCCCTGTAATGGATACTACCAAGGATCAAAGGGATCGAGACGAGAGAGTGTTTCCTTTTCTTCGCGGGAAGCGGGAGGGGAAGACCTGGCCTCTGTAGAAATTTTTTTGAAACATGTAATTTAAAAATTCCATAGCCATCAAATGCCTGGACCTATCATTCTGAAATTTCTGACACATATCTACCCCTAACCCATCTACAAAGTGAGCAATGTTCAGACTTCTAACTTTTAAAATAAAAAAGTTATAGGCGTTTCTTTCCTCATTGTTTCAAAAATACCTTGCCACCACATGCCTGGACCCAGCTGTCTGAAATTTTACACACATATCAAGCCAAGTGGTACCTGTAATGTGCCCATGTTTCCTGTTTGTATCTTCAAAAATAAAAAAGTGGGAGGCGTAACTGTATTTACCCCACCACTACCCATTTTTCTAAAATTAATTGCCACACAAGGCAAGCACCTACGTTTCCGAAATTTCACACACATAGGTCCCAAGGTACCGCCTACAATGTGGCAAAGTTTCATGTGTGTAACTTTAAAAATGACAAAGTTATAGGCATTCCTGGGTATTTATTAAAAAATTAATTGCCACACAAGGCAAGCACCTACGTTTCCGAAATTTCACACACATGGGTCCCAAGGTACCACCTACAATGTGGCAAAGTTTCATGTGTGTAACTTTAAAAATGACAAAGTTATAGGTGTTTCTTTCCTCATTGTTTCAAAAATTAATTGCCACACAAGGAAAGCTCCAATGTTTCTGAAATTTCACACACATATCAAGGCAAGTGGTACCTGTAATGTGCCCAAGTTTCCTGTTTGTATCTTCAAAAATAAAAAAATGGGAGGCGTAACTGTATTTACCCCACTACTACCCATTTTTCTAAAAATTAATTGCCACACAAGACAAGCACCTACGTTTCTGAAATTTCACACACATAGGTCCCAAGGTACCCCCTACAATGTGGCAAAGTTTCATGTGTGTAACTTTAAAAATGACAAAGTTATAGGCATTCCTGGGTATTTATTAAAAAATTAATTGCCACAAAATGCATGCACCAATCTTTCTGAAATTTCTCACAGACAACTACCCCTAACCAGTCTACAATGTGCCCAAGTTTCATCCTTCTATCTTTAAAAATGAAAAAGTTATAGGCGTTTTTGTAAAACAATACTTGGCTATGGGAAAAAGCATTCAAAATGGCGTCCGATCCGGATCGGACATCTGGTCCGATCCGATCCGACCAGCCTCCGATCCGATCCGATCCGATCCGACCCCCCAGGTCCGATTCCGATCTGCTATCCGATCCGATCCGGGGGGTCAGTGCACATCCCTAATATCTATGTACCACTGCCCTCTACTGGAATTCAAGTAGCATAATCTTTCTATAAAATGATTAACAGTGTGATGCTATGCACTACTCAGAACTAAGTCTATACTACAGACTGAGCTTGGGTTAATACTAATTCCTTCTCTCCAAGAAATCCTGAGACGTGCAGCTAGGAAGGGTAACTTGATATCTCTACAAGATTTTTGTCAGCGCCTTTGACAAACTACAGTTCCCAGGATTCTTGGAAGAAAGCTGTGGCGACTAAACTGGTATAAGACAAATGTAAGTTTGTAAGTTATGCTTTTGACTCTTCCACAGGTTTATTTTATTTATTTATTTCTATATTTATTTATTTACTACATTTCTATACTGTGCAATAACCATAGGAACATAGGAAGCTGTCTTATACTGAGTCAGACCTTTGTCCAACTAGCCCAATATTGCCGACACTGACTGGCAGTACCTCCCCAGGTTTCAGGCAGGAGTTTTTCTTTCCTTACCTGGAGATGCTAGGGATTGAACCTGGGACATTCTGTATGCAAAGCAGTTACTCTACCACTGAACTATGTCTCCTCTCTGGGTGGTTCACAAAAAATCCTTTATGGTTCCAGAGCTACAAATGAACCAAATGCTTGAGATGGCTTGATAATAAATAGGTCTCCCTATCATACACAAGTATTGTCTGTTTAGCCTTTGCGCTCTCTCAGGTGGCAGTACATGATAGTCTAGTTCAGGGGTAGGCAAGCTGGTGCCCACCTGAAGTTTAGGATTACAATTCCCATCAGTTCCAGCCAGTATGGCCAGCGATCATGAGAATCATGGGAGCTATCATCCAGAACATCTGGAGGACACTAAACTACTCTGGACTAAATTATATTTATCTACTATTTTATTTATTTCACATGTATATACTTTCCTACTAGAAGTACCCTAGCTGGCATGTAGAATAAGATCAATCTTCCCCAACCAGGTGCCCTCCAGATGTGTTGGACTACAACTCCCATCACCCCCAGCCAGCAGAGGAAGGATGGAATAAAATTACTAACAGTACAATGTGCATACAATAAAGTAACCAACACAATAAACTCTCACAACCCCCCTGCTCTGCCACAACACAGCAGCATAGGCCTTTTTCAGATCAGGAAGCAATGAAGAGATGTGTAACAGAAAGAAAATATACGCACGGGACCCTTGGTCACCTTGTAGTAATTAGTTAAGCTCAAAAACATTTCAAAAACAAATTAGAAAACACTCTGAGAATGAAGCAGAATGATAGAAGACTCTTTTATGGGGGAAGAAAACTTTCAGGAAATTGGTGGGAAAATGTAAGCAAAGCACAAGCCCCACCTCTTCATTGGAGCTAGACATGACACTGCCCCACTCACCTATGCATTGTGGTGGATGCAAAGTGGCAGCCATCCTGCCAACACACTTGATGCTGTTGCCACTTGCAGTGCTAACACAAAACATCCAACCCTTACAAAAATGAAGATGTTGTGCCACAACCCTGCCTATGGTTGAGCTTCTCCCTCTGAGAAATAGTTGAGACTTTCTCCTCTCCTGGAAAAATTCAGTGAAGTTGTCACCCCAATTTCAATGCCCACAAATAGGGTGGAGAATTTAGAGAGGTTATTTGCACGCAGCTATAGGCTGAATTCTCAGCCAGATCTACACCAAGCAGGATATAACACTTTAAAAGTGGTTTGAAAACTGTATCGAATGTGTCATGGAACCTAACATTTGCCAATACTGTTACACACTATTATAAAGCAGTAGTGTAGATCCTACCTTCATGAACGTAAGAGAGTGTGAGCAGCTCCTACCATGGGAGTAGTTTGGGGATTACTTAATAGATAATTGGGACTATGTTAACATATATGAATAGATAATGCTGTTTTAGATTACACCAAAGACTTTCAGTCTCCACAGTTCACTGGGAGGGCTAGTTCTGCCGGTTGACATTGTGGCCACCAGCCAGTCCCTGATTCCGTCTGCAACTCCTTCTATCCCTTTTGTTGAGGGAAGAGCCTGGAACCAGATCTACACCAAGCAGGGTACGACACTTTGAAAACGTTTTGAAAACTGTATATGGAGTGTGTCCTGGGCCCCAACAGTTGTCACTACTGTTATAAACTGTTTTAAAGCAGTAGTGTAGATTAGGGCTGTGCAGGAACCCCCCCGGATCGGATCGGGACCCGGATCGGGACCTCCAATTTTGTCCCGGATCGGATCGGACAAAATTGGAGCCCCCGGACCGGATCGGGCCCGATCCCGATCCAAAAATCGGACATCCGATTTTTGGATTGGCCGCCATTTTTGTTTTCCCCATAGACTTGCATTGGGGGAGAGAAAGCTTTCTCCCAATGCAAGTCTATGGGGAAAAAATGGTGGCGGGTGGGTGAGTAGGGGCCTAACTCCCCCTCCCTGTCCCTCCCCCCCGCAGTTACCTCCCAGGGCCATCCGCAGGCGCCCGTGGGTGCCCGCGGACAGCCCCTGCAGATAAGCCCCCCCCTCACGGTTCTCCTTACCTGCTGTGGACATCCACTGCCATCCGCTGCTGCCCACGCGGCAGCAGATGGCAGCGGACGGCCCTGGCAGGTAAGCCCCCCCTCACGCTCCTCCTTACCTGCCGGGGCATCCTCTTCCTTCACCTGCCGGAGATCTACTGAGAACTAGGCTTCACGACCTAGTCCTCAGTAGAGTGCCAGGTGATGTTCTCAGTAGATCTCAGTAGATCTCAGTAGTTCTCAGTAGATCTCCGGCAACGGAAGGAGGAGGACGCAGCCCCAGGTAAGCTCCCCCCTGCGATCCTCACCTGGCTGGGCTGTCTGCTTCCATCGGCGGGCGCCTGCTGGCGCCCGCCGCTGGAAGCGGACAACCCTCCCAGGTAAGCCCCCCCCGCTGTCCGCTTCCATCGGTGGATGCCCACTGGCGCCCGCCGCTGGAAGCGGACAGCCCTCCCCAGCCCTCCCCAGATCTACTGAGAAGCCTAGTTCTCAGTAGATCTCCGGCAACGGAAGGAGGAGGACGCCCTCCCAGGTAAGCCCCCCCCCCCGCTGTCTGCTTCCATCGGCGGCCACCTGCTGGCACCCGCCAATGGAAGCGGCGGTGGGCGCCTGTGGGCGCCCGCCAATCCTCCGATTTTTTCCAAACCGGATCGGGTCCTTCTGGACCGGTTCGGAAAAGATCAGACAATCCAGTGGGGTGATCGGAAATCAGATAATTGCATCCAATTTCCCCTGGATTAGCTCCAGATCGTGGATCAGAGCCAATCCAGTGCACACCCCTGGTGTAGATCCTGCCCACGTCTATGACTGCAAGGGACAAGAAGAGATCTGTGGGGGGAATAGATTTTAATTGTAAACTGCTTTAGGAGCTAACCTTGTCTTCAAAAAATGTGGGGTCTGGATAAAAAAATAAATAAATCTATTTGCACAGTCAGTTACTTCAGTTCAACAAACCTCCTTTAAGTCTGTAGTGTATACATGAAAAGAGGAAGTAAAGAGAATAGGAACTGCTGGGAATTGTGGGCCTTTTTTTCTGTCTGAACATGCATGAGATTGCAGCTCAAGTAGGAGAACAGGCTTCTCTTTACAGAGAAATACTATCCTAACTGTATGAGTGTTACAAGAATATGGCCTAACAGGGAAGAACTATTGTTGATCATGAAGAGTGAGCTTTATCCCCTCCTCTGTCCCCACCCCACCTCAAATTCCGAATCTTATAAGGAGCTTCTGCCTGAAAGGTGGCTACTTTTGGGTAATGAGAATTTTGGGAACACACACTCCCATCTTTTGCTTCTTACCATATCAGCTTCTTAAAAGCAGGAGCAGCAAGGAGAGACAAAATGGTGGTCTTCCCCCACCACACAAACACCATCTCTCTCCCCTGCCCCTACCCCATTGTCCACTGACAAAAATGCTGGGAATGGTGGATTCTGGGAAGGTAATTTGTTTAAGGCCTTGAGCGATGGTCCTTAAGTGAACTACAACTCCCAGAATCCTCTGCCCTATATCACGCTCTGGGCCTTGGCATTAGCCAATGGCAGGAGGGCACAGTCTTTCCTCTTCCAGGTTCTTGGAATGCTCAGGAAAGGTTGTTCAGATGTTGGGGAGCTTCCATCCTATTTGTTCTCTGGTCCTCCAAACTGACTGGGTTTGCTTCTGAGCTTGTGACTTCTCCAGCTTCCTTATGTTCATGTGAATGCAGCTTTATTGTGAACGGAACAGTATAAAAAAGCTTAAGGATTTAAAGTGTGTTTGTTACACTGAAGCAACACTTTGTGTAAACATGGCCCTGAAGGAAAATAACCTGCAGGGAATTGACCTGGACATCCTTTAGAACCTTCCCAGCCATATTTTCCTACGATTCCATGTACAACTAGCATGCTGGTAGCTATTCCCAGGCATAGTAAAGATGAGCAGGGAGCACGATGCACATAAATTGTCTTGTGGAACATCTTTAATCATTCATGTGTTTGTGCTCTCTTCCATAGTTAATGAGCCTTCCTGCATTCACCCTCATTTCTGCTCCCTCTCTTGTTCAGTCAGTTTGTTGTGGTTTTGTGTATCTAATCCATCTGTCACTCGATTACAGCTACAGAGCACCTGTTATGGATTTCTAGAGTTTCATTCAAGCCGTTGACAAGTTATTCACAAATTGGCCCTTGTCAGCCTGTCGTCAGATTGAGTGCTCTTTGGCAAATTCTTTTGGGTACACACAATAATGAACAGAAGATAGGGCCTCTTCTAAATTAAACAGCTTCATTTTCTCCCCATTTTTAAGGGACTATGAACAGACTGGAGGTTACTTCTGGGTGTTAAACTTGTATTCAAACATTTCTTTCCTCCATACAGAGTGCTGTGCACAATTAATGTCAATAAAATGGATTGTGGACCAGTAATGGCACAGGTGGGCCATTTGTGGCTCTCCTAATGTTTTGGCCCGCAACTTCCATCAACCCTGGCCAGCATAGCTAATGCCAAGGGA
The DNA here is from genome assembly GCA_029215795.1 of Anniella stebbinsi. Classification (NCBI taxonomy): domain Eukaryota; kingdom Metazoa; phylum Chordata; class Lepidosauria; order Squamata; family Anniellidae; genus Anniella; species Anniella stebbinsi. Next base: position 68,326,274 of record JARDYH010000006.1, on the reverse strand, counting down.
TGATGATGGTAGTTATAGGCAAAAATATATGGAGGGTCGCAACTGGCCCATTTCTGAATAAGGTGTGTGTATTATCCATGAAAAGACCTTTCCGTTCTAAATTCTAACATGTGTGGTTTTCCCCGCAAAGCTGAGCAATCTATAAACTTTGCTCATAAATGTAGTATTTTAAAGTCCTCAGTACATTTTTATATACAACAAGCAAAACGTACCATAATATAGAGCACAAGAAACACATTCCAATTTAAGAATGTACTGAGCGATCCCAATTTTGAAAAGGGGTGAAAAGTGCTTTATAACAGTAGTGATAACTGTTGGGGCCCAGGGCACATGCCAAAACAGTTGTCACTACTGTTATAAAGCACTTTAAAGCGCTTTAAAACAGCAGTGTAGATCCGCCCCTAGCCAAAGGAGAAGGTAGGGGGGGCACTTACCTCATTTTGGCTGACTGCCATGGAAATGCCTCCTTTCCGTGCTTTCTGATACCTACTGCCATTGGGAAAACTGCTGGCAGCAGATCTTTGCCCACAGAGCATTTGGCAAGCCTAACTAGGGCCTATGGGGTGAATGACCCCCCAGTGAAGCTCCTCTGTACTGGTGGAGGGTGACCTCCACTCCATCCTAAGTCGTTTTGGGCAGCCATCCAATGGGGTTAGGATTGCTCTGTTATTTAATTATTTATTTATAGGGGGGATACTGCTGATGAGCTTGAATTTCTAGACTCCCTGCTATGTTTCCTGATTGTTGTTTTGCTCAATATTGTTCTAGTTACATATTTTCATACTGTTCCATGCTAATTTCTTTTTTCCAGCCTTCCCTAATCTTACACCCTCCAGATCTTTTGGATTTCAACTCCCATCAGCCATGGCAAACATGATCAATGGTCAGGAATCCTAGGAGTTATTGTCCAAAACATCTGGAGACCACCGAGCCGGGGAAGGCTGTGTTAACCCCTTTGAGTTCCTTGTGGTATAAAATCATGATTTAATTTTAAATTTCTAAAAATGAAACCAAAGTGTTTAAGGGTACAATCCTATTGATTGTGCCCTTTGAGATTGGAAGTCTCCAAATCGGAGGTGTCTGATCAGCCAATGCAGGTAGGAGGAGTGGCGGAGGCGATCCTCGCCTCCTCACTCTCCCACCCTGCAGATTTCGCTAGACAGGCTTTTTAGCCTGTCTAGTGAGAGCACTTTGCAGGAAGAGGAAAGGAGGCTGGAGAAGGCCCAGGATAACTCCTATACTGGCCTCTCTGGTCTCCTCCTTTCCCTGACCACTAGAACACCCCTGTCCCTCCTCCTCCAAGGCCACTTTCCTATGCCAGATGCAAGGGGGCAAGGGAGGGGGGGGGTCGGATCTCCAACTCCCTCTTCTGAGGTTGGAGCACTGGCTCTGACCCCAGAAGGGGGCATCTGAGCAATCTTATGGTCCCTGAAACACTCATCCAGGGACCATAAACTACTATCTAAACTACTTTTGCTCTCTAAACTACTTTTTCTGTTATCTTCGTGCCTGACAACAGACCTCAAAGCTAGTTGACTAGAGTAAATTCAAACACAGTAAACATAATACAAGTTTTAGAGACCACTTCCCTAGATTTCAGTAATCGTTGTAGCCAGTCCAGAGGCAGAGGCAGAATTATGCACTTCATGATAAATAAAGCACAGGGGAATTCAGACAAATCCCTCCAGGCATTGCAAGAATGCATGAGGGGATTGCAGGGCTGTGTCAGCCAGCCCTGTCCCTACCATCTCTACGTTCGGAGCGTATCAAAAGGGGCTCTCCATATGCACTGACGTGAGTGTTAGAGCTCCTCCATCTGTAGGGCAAACCTCTCCCTCATCAGCATAAGTATCTGGCCCCAATAATAGCTACCTTGGTGTATAGAAAATGCAAGCATGTTGTACCTATAGATATTGCATTGTTTATAATCACTTCCAAAGAAGTTGCAAAATTGGCCACCATTTTGAAAATATTAGGAATGCCTTTCTGTCTTCATTTGATCTTCGTGGGGTACCCTTTGCACATACCAAAGTGCATGTTTGTCTGTTTGTTTTACTTAGCCGCTGCACTATCAAATCTCATTTCCATAACAACTATAAGACATGGCATGGGGATTTCTGTGAATAAATTCAAATTGATAATTTATCGACTATAGCCCAAAAAGCCAGTACAAATTTCCTTTCAAATGCCTATTTTAGGAGAATACCAACAAACATCGTCCCACAGTGCTGTATGATAGAGTAAATAATCAATGTAGCATACATTGGTACTGAATAATATCACCCCTCTTTGTGGTAACAGATGTGAGTTTTTAGCTAGTACGTGTTTTCCTTGTTTCTCCCTCCACTGTATGGGGACTGAAAGCTCCACAAGACCAGCCATCCTGATTGATGCAATCTTAAACTCTGTGCAACTTTTTCATCTTCATCTGACTCCTGTTCTAAAATTTTGCTCTCCATCTGAGCAAAGCAAGAGAGATGAGTCTAGTATAATCCTTAACTAAAATAGCTGGAGATTTGCTGGAACTGAGCTTTAAAAATAGAGCAAAATCGTTACCAAATACAGCTAGACATTTCATATGTCGGGAAAAGTTCTGATGACCTTTGTTTAGACTAGGGGTGTGCATCGGATCGGATCCGATCCACGATCCGAATCCGATCCGACCCAAAATCGGGAAAATCCGATCCGATCCGATCTGACCAACCTCCGATCCGATCCGATCCGACGAGGTCCGATCCGGATCGGACGCCATTTTGAATGCTTTTTCCCATAGCCAAGTATTGTTTTACAAAAACGCCTATAACTTTTTCATTTTTAAAGATAGAAGGATGAAACTTGGGCACATTGTAGACTGGTTAGGGATAGTTATCTGTGAGAAATTTCAGAAAGATTGGTGCATGCGTTTTGTGGCAATTAATTTTTTAATAAATACACAGGAATGCTTATAACTTTGTCATTTTTAAAGTTACAAACATGAAACTTTGCCACATTGTAGGAGGTACCTTGGGACCTATGTGTGTGAAATTTCAGAAACATAGGTGCTTGCCTTGTGTGGCAATTAATTTTAGAAAAATGGGTAGTAGTGGGGTAAATACAGTTATGCCTCCCATTTTTTTATTTTTAAAGATACAAACAGGAAACCTGGGCACATTACAGGTACCACTTGCCTTGATATGTGAGTGAAATTTCAGAAACATTGGAGCTTGCCTTGTGTGGCAATTAAGGTTTGAAACAATGAGGAAAGAAACACCTATAACTTTGTCATTTTTAATGTTACACACATGAAACTTTGCCACATTGTAGGTGGTACCTTGGGACCTATGTGTGTGAAATTTCAGAAACATAGGTGCTTGCCTTGTGTGGCAATTAATTTTAGAAAAATGGGTAGTAGTGGGGTAAATACAGTTATGCCTCCCATTTTTTTAGTTTTGAAGATACAAACAGGAAACTTGGGCACATTACAGGGAACACTTCACTTGATATGTGTGTAAAATTTCAGAAACATTGGTGCTTGCCTGGTGTGGCAATTAATTTTTGAAACAATGAGGGATTCATTGGACAGCACTTTCCCATAGGGAATCATTGCATTGCACTTTCCCACTGAGAAATGCAGTTATGCCTCCCACATTTTTATTTTTGAAGATACAAACAGGAAACTTGGGCACATTGTAGACTGGTTAGGGATAGTTATCTGTGAGAAATTTCAGAAAGATTGGTGCATGCATTTTGTGGCAATTAATTTTTTAATAAATACGCAGGAATGCCTATAACTTTGTCATTTTTAAAGTTACACACATGAAACTTTGCCACATTGTAGGTGGTACCTTGGGACCTATGTGTGTGAAATTTCAAAAACGTAGGTGCTTGCCTTGTATGGCAATTAATTTTAGAAAAATGGGTAGTAGTGGGGTAAATACAGTTACGCCTCCCATTTTTTTATTTTTTAAGATACAAACAGGAAACATGGGCACATTACAGGGAACACTTCACTTGATATGTGTGTAAAATTTCAGAAACATTGGAGCTTGCCTTGTGTGGCAATTAATTTTTGAAACAATGAGGAAAGAAACGCCTATAACCTTTTTATTTTAAAAGTTAGAAGTCTGAACATTGCTCACTTTGTAGATGGGTTAGGGGTAGATATGTGTCAGAAATTTCAGAATGATAGGTCCAGGCATTTGATGGCTATGGAATTTTTAGATAAAATGTTTCAAAAAATTTTCCACAGAGGCCCGGTCTTCCCCTCTTCCCCCTCCCGCTTCCCGCGAAGAAAAGGAAACACTCTCTCGTCTCGATCCCTTTGATCCTGTTGCTAGTATCCATTACAGGGCTCGTGTCTGCTTTCACTTTTTACTCAAGCAGAACGGCTGAGCCTAGCTGAGTTTTGCAGCCATGCGTGCAAGGAAGGATCTCTCTCATCTCGATCCCTTTGATCCTGTTGCTAGTATCCATTACAGGGCTCGTGTCTGCTTTCACTTTTTACTCAAGCAGAACGGCTGAACCTAGCTCAGTTTTGCAGCCATGCGTGCAAGGAAGGATCACTCTCTCTCGATGTATTATTACTTTTTAAGCAGTATGTATTATTACTTTTTAAAAAAATGTAATTAGTAGGATGACCATATGAAAAGGAATACAGGGCTTTAACAGTGGAATAGAAAAGGGAATTTCAGCAGGTGTCATTTGTATCCATGCGGCACCTGGTGAAATTCCCTCTTCATCACAAAAGTTAAAATTGCAGGAGCTCTGCTCTCTTTTGTATCTGGTCACTCTAGTATAGCTCCTGCAGCTTTAACTGTCATATGGTCACCCTTGTTTCCCAACATACTGCTTCCAATACTGTAGGTAGAATATTTGCCTCTTTATGATCTCAAGCCTAAAAAAAAAACACATTTGTACACACCAGTCTCCTGGTACTGGTCATCCTACTATTAATTAATTGTAGCTGATAGGAAAGGGTTAAATCGTGGGAGCTGCAAGGAATTAAGAAAAAAGGAGAGGGGGTTTTGCCATTTTTTGAGCGCTCCTTAATTAGGGCTGCCCAAATGATAATGGACGGGTGGTGTGTGTGCGCGCGCGGGCGGCGGTGGCGGGCTTGGCAGCGTATCCTCCTGGCTGCCGAGGCCGGGTGTCTGGAGCGGAGCACGCGCTGTCAGTTGGTGAGCGGAGGGGCCATTGAACGCCCTCCCCATCATCCTCTTCATCATCAACCTACCCCCGCGGCCCAGCGGAGCACAACAGCCCGCATTAGGCAAGCCCTTCAGGAGCCTCACAGCAGCCAGGCAGAGCCTCTGCTGCCCAGGAACCGGCCCGCACGCGAGGGCACCGGCGGGGCGTACACACAACGCCGGCGAGGGGGAGGAGAAGGGGAGGAACAAAGGATCAAAGAGATCGAGAGAGAGTGATCCTTCCTTGCACGCATGGCTGCAAAACTGAGCTAGGTTCAGCCGTTCTGCTTGAGTAAAAAGTGAAAGCAGACACGAGCCCTGTAATGGATACTAGCAACAGGATCAAAGGGATCGAGATGAGAGAGATCCTTCCTTGCACGCATGGCTGCAAAACTCAGCTAGGCTCAGCCGTTCTGCTTGAGTAAAAAGTGAAAGCAGACACGAGCCCTGTAATGGATACTAGCAACAGGATCAAAGGGATCGAGACGAGAGAGTGTTTCCTTTTCTTCGCGGGAAGCGGGAGGGGGAAGAGGGGAAGACCGGGCCTCTGTGGAAAATTTTTTGAAACATTTTATCTAAAAATTCCATAGCCATCAAATGCCTGGACCTATCATTCTGAAATTTCTGACACATATCTACCCCTAACCCATCTACAAAGTGAGCAATGTTCAGACTTCTAACTTTTAAAATAAAAAGGTTATAGGCGTTTCTTTCCTCATTGTTTCAAAAATTAATTGCCACACAAGGCAAGCTCCAATGTTTCTGAAATTTTACACACATATCAAGTGAAGTGTTCCCTGTAATGTGCCCATGTTTCCTGTTTGTATCTTAAAAAATAAAAAAAATGGGAGGCGTCACTGTATTTACCCCACTACTACCCATTTTTCTAAAATTAATTGCCATACAAGGCAAGCACCTACGTTTTTGAAATTTCACACACATAGGTCCCAAGGTACCACCTACAATGTGGCAAAGTTTCATGTGTGTAACTTTAAAAATGACAAAGTTATAGGCATTCCTGCGTATTTATTAAAAAAATAATTGCCACAAAATGCATGCACCAATCTTTCTGAAATTTCTCACAGATAACTATCCCTAACCAGTCTACAATGTGCCCAAGTTTCCTGTTTGTATCTTCAAAAATAAAAATGTGGGAGGCATAACTGCATTTCTCAGTGGGAAAGTGCAATGCAATGATTCCCTATGGGAAAGTGCTTTCCAATGATTCCCTATGGACAAGTACTCTCCAATGAATCCCTATGGGCAAGTGCTGTCCAATGAATCCCTCATTGTTTCAAAAATTAATTGCCACACCAGGCAAGCACCAATGTTTCTGAAATTTTACACACATATCAAGTGAAGTGTTCCCTGTAATGTGCCCAAGTTTCCTGTTTGTATCTTCAAAACTAAAAAAATGGGAGGCATAACTGTATTTACCCCACTACTACCCATTTTTCTAAAATTAATTGCCACACAAGGCAAGCACCTATGTTTCTGAAATTTCACACACATAGGTCCCAAGGTACCACCTACAATGTGGCAAAGTTTCATGTGTGTAACTTTAAAAATGACAAAGTTATAGGTGTTTCTTTCCTCATTGTTTCAAACCTTAATTGCCACACAAGGCAAGCTCCAATGTTTCTGAAATTTCACTCACATATCAAGGCAAGTGGTACCTGTAATGTGCCCATGTTTCCTGTTTGTATCTTTAAAAATAAAAAAATGGGAGGCGTAACTGTATTTACCCCACTACTACCCATTTTTCTAAAATTAATTGCCACACAAGGCAAGTACCTATGTTTCTGAAATTTCACACACATAGGTCCCAAGGTACCTCCTACAATGTGGCAAAGTTTCATGTTTGTAACTTTAAAAATGACAAAGTTATAAGCATTCCTGTGTATTTATTAAAAAATTAATTGCCACAAAACGCATGCACCAATCTTTCTGAAATTTCTCACAGATAACTATCCCTAACCAGTCTACAATGTGCCCAAGTTTCATCCTTCTATCTTTAAAAATGAAAAAGTTATAGGCGTTTTTGTAAAACAATACTTGGCTATGGGAAAAAGCATTCAAAATGGCGTCCGATCCGGATCGGACATCTGGTCCGATCCGATCCGACCAGCCTCCGATCTGATCCGATCCGATCCGACCCCCCAGGTCCGATTCCGATCCGCTATCCGATCCGATCCGGGGGGTCAGTGCACATCCCTAGTTTAGACGGCTGTTCCACTACTGCTATGAGATGATCAATGCTTCTTTAGTAAAATACAGATGCAGAGACATGGTTGCTTCTCCATTAATTAGGTAAACACACAGAGATCCAGCTACGTCTCTGAAAAAAAAACAGTCTGGGCATGGCAAACTTTCAAGCAGTAACAGCTGGAAATATGGAGGCAGGCAGTTAGAAGAACTCTTTGCAATGTTTAAAATCTGTGTAAAGGGTTTTCAGAAATGGAAGGGGACTTGGCCTACCTTAACTCACCCACACTCCCTTATCTCTAGAGCTCCCTCCCTGACTATTGGCTGCCTCTACAAGAGAGATTTAAAGCTCTTTCAAGGCGCTTTAAAAATTTTACCTCTACAAGGAGGGAGCGCAATTCGGGCGTAGAGGCGCGCTATCCCTCCGATTGTGCGCATTATCGAATGCGCATTAAATAGCGAGTTTTATTTTGCGGCGGGATGTGAAGCCGGCGCCCTGCCTCCCGAGTAGTGCTGCTGCTGCTGCTGCTGCTGCTGCTGCTGGCTCCCCCGCTCAGCTCCTGGCTCCGCTCCTACCGGGCTCCCGCTGACCTCTCGCTCCGTCTTCCAGCTCCCTTTTCCCTTTTTCTTGCCCTGTTCCCCCCTCCCCCGTGCACCCTGCCTCCCGAGTGCTGCTGCTGCTGGCTCCTCCGCTCGGCTACTGGCTCCGCTCCTACCGGGCTCCGTCTTCCAGCTCCCTTTTCCCTTTTTCTTGTCCTGTTCCCCCCCCCCCCCTTGCTCCGTTTCATTCAATCGCCCTGTCAGTTCCTTCGCTCTCCAGCATAACAACTCGCAGGGACCTGCCTTAAAGAGACAGGCGCCCGCCCGCCTGCCCTACCTCCCCCCTCCCCTCTCCCTGCCTGCCTCTCGTGCAGAGGTATTACGCGTAAATGCGCTTCAGCGATGAAGCGCATAATCACTTAACCAGGCGCAAAAGTGAATCCTTGTGGAGGGGACCTATTTTTAAAATGTCCTTGAAGACGGGACATTCCAGTCTGCCCTTAAATGAAGGAATGATCATTTTTATTTGATTCCCCCACCCCCACTTCTGTTCTTTAGTATGTTTTATGCTGTTCTCTTAATTGGTTTTGTTTTATATTGCATCATTTTATGGACATACCTGATAAACTGCCTTGAGGAGGTTTTGTCTTGAAATGGCTGACCATATGAAAAGGAGGACAGGGCTCATGTAACTTTAACAGTTGTAGAGAAAAGGGAATTTCAGCCAGTGACATTTGTATGCCATTAGTTCCTGGTGAAATTCCCTCTTCATCACAATAGTTAAAGTTGCAGGGGCCCTGCCTTCTTTTGTATATGGTCACTCTAGTATAGTGCCTGCACCTTTAACTGTTGTGATGAAGAGGGAATATCACCAGGAACTAATTGCATACAAATGACACTGGCTGAAATTCCCTTTTCTCTATAACTCTTAAAGTTACATGAGCCCTGTCCTCCTTTTCATATGGTCAGCCTATCTTGAAAGGCAGTATAAAAATATTGGGCAGCATCTACTGCTACCACTGGGTCTCCTCTGTTTGTGTGTTGCCAGTGGGACCTACAGTAACATAAAACATTGTGTGTCGGGGGGAAATCAATGGGAAGCACTACAGCAACCCTGGAAATGAGCTGCAACACTCCAGAAAAGGACAGGCCAGCAGAACTTTGTGAACTTTGCTGATGTATCCCATTCCAGAAATGAATGTTTCAGCTCATTCTGTTTGCTTCAGGAAGCACTAGCCTTCTGTTGTGCTACTGGAGTGTCTTACTGGCATGTAGGCAACATCACATACTGCCCATTATAAATAAATATCAACGATTTGCTGGTGTTATGCTCAGCCTGACCAATCAGAGTGTGTGTTTTAATCCTGTTATCATTTCTCCTGTTTAACTCCATTATCCATACCATTTTCTCAGTCCACGCCACCTTCAGATTAAAAGAAGATGTCCTATAACAGGTCATCCTACAATAAATAAGTGTGTTTGTAATGTACCACAGGTCACCTCCCCCACCGCCGTGTTAATTTAAATAGGCATATTACCCTAAGTTTTCTTACATGTTATCTACCTGTTTCCTCATGTGTGATCTTATATCTTATTTGCAAGTTTAGATGCCATATATGTGTGGGTGAGAAAGCTACCTGAAGACTGCTAGGGAAACCTAGGGTCACTACTAGCAGTAGATACCCCCACAGATTTATTGAAAAATACTTTGGGTGACACTTACCTAGGCTGACCATATGAAAAGGAGGACAGGGCTCATGTAACTTTAACAGTTGCAGAGAAAAGGGAATTTCAGCCAGTGCCATTTGTATGCAATTAGTTCCTGGTGAAATTTCCTCTTCATCACAACAGTTAAAGTTGCAGGGGCACTGCCTTCTTTTGTATATGATCACTCTAGTATAGTGCCTGCAACTTTAACTGTTGTGATGAAGAGGGAATTTCACCAGGAACTAATTGCATACAAATGTCACTGGCTGAAATTCCCTTTTCTCTACAACTGTTAAAGTAACATGAACCCTGTCCTCCTTTTCATATGGTCAGCCTAACTTACCCCATTGCTAGAGTCAGTGTATTAGTTTCAGGAGCCAGAATTCTCCTGAAAACCAAGGCTAACAGCATATGCTAGAAAATGTGACTGGCTGAGGAGAGAGCACTGGAAAAGAATATATAATGTGGTAAGGAGAATAAAGAAGGAGCAAAGCAAAGCCCGAAAGGCTTAGTTAACCTGCTTAAGTCACCTGGCACTAATTCTACAAAAACACTAATGCTGTGCCAAAAAAGCCAGAGTCTTCCAATCCTCCTCAAGGATAGCAGCAAGGGAAGCCACAGTATTCCAACAGCAGGTCTTCCTAAGACTTTGTCCCCAACTAACTCCATAAAAATGCCTCATAAATGGGCCAGACAAGCACCCTAAAGTACCTGAGTTTTAGCATAGGGAGGGAGGAATTAAAACAAACCCTGTCCACAACCGAGGAAGAAGCAGAGACTGCAGGGTTTGGATCAAAAGAAACTGAACATTCCCCGGTGTCCAAGAAGGTACAGGGAAGCAATGTCTTCTTCTACATACACCAGAATACATCCTGAGCAGTGAATGCCATGCTCAGATCATTATAATGAGACTCAGAATCAATAATAATAATAATAGCAGCATAACAGGAGACTGGATCAAGAGTTTCTGTTAGAGTTGAGAGGAAAGGTTCCTTATTTATAGTAGAAAGTTCTAACCACCATAACGATGGATATAATTAACTTTGTGTTGAAGCAAAGACAGTATTACATGATGCTGTACCGTAACAAAAAAAGAGGAACTGAAAGGAAAATAGTTGAAAGTACATAACTAAAGTTTCTTGTCCAATTTTGGAAGGAAAGCCCAATAACACACAATATGGTGACAGAAGTTGCCATATATGAGCATCCCTGAACAAGAGTGAATCAATACACCAAGTTCAGCTTTTGACAAGGCATTGTTTGATAAACCTGTAAGATGTGGGTTGCAGAACACACATTTCACCAGATGCCATTGCCAAGCAGTAATGAAGCTTTACACAGACCCACTGCTGGTTAGCCTCATTAAGTTCTGTAAAAGGAAGGGAAGCTGAAATATTGAAGAAACCAGTAAGAATTCTAGCAAGCCTAATGAGGGCGTCACTTAACAAGGAAGGCAATTGATGGATGGGGAGAAATGCTGGGGAAAGGCTCCAAGCTTCACAAAGAACGTAGTGCTGAGCCAAAGGTCTGGTTTTCATTTGACAGCAGAGATTTTAAGGGGCTAAATTCCATTAAGTCATTAACCCAGCCCCTGTTCATGTCTGTTTACAACCATTGTCCCACCTACTCCCATTGCTGCTGCTTTGGTGGAAATTTTATTCTGTTTCAATTCTACCTAAATGATTTCAGCCAGTCTGAGATCATATGCTGCACATGGGGACTTCACAAGACTATCTAAATAGTCAGTTTTAGCTGATTGGTAAATAATGCCCACATGATAACAGTACTTCCTATATTGGTCACAAAGAATGATAACTGACTAGAACCAATTTCTCAGTCCTTTTGATTCTTATAAAGGGGTAGGGGGTTTTCATGATACCCCCTACCCCTTTCTAGCTCTAGAAAAGTTAACTCCCAAAACAGTTTGCTAAGCAAACTGGAACCCAGTGGTGACTATTTAGTGTGCACGGTACACCAGGGTGCCATCTTAAGATCACATTTACACAGAAAGAATAATTATATTTTGATTTTTACTGGGATACTTGTTCTTTGAGTTCAGAAGTCTTAGGACGTAACCAAAAGATTCCAAGGATTTGACCAATGCTAGTGCACCATGGCAGGTACACATTTGGGTCAACAGGCTCACACAAGTGTTAGGAATTAGACTTATGACATATATAATTGGTCTTTGGAATCTTCTGTTGGAAAAGTTTCTACCTAGACCTAGCTAGTCTAACCAGAATAACATTTACAGTATTGTTTCAATCCCATGGTAACTTTATTTACTATGAAGTTAATAGATATAATATACCACTGTGCTGTCTTTTTCGATCTGTATGTTTTCGACCATTCATTGGGGGCGAGGAGGAGTGAAAAGAAATTGCACCAAAAATTGTGGGGAGAATTGGGAGAATTTTGGCAGGGTGCAGGGTTTCAGTGTTTACCTTACTGTAAGGAGGTAGCTGAGGGGTGATGGTGGTGATGTGTGCATTCTTTTCTTTTTTTACCATCTGGCCTTGTAGCCTCTTTGGCGGCCTGAGGTTTCTGAAAAGCCCCCTAGAGGAATTAGGCAAAACTTCCTATCTTGGAGCTTTCAGTGTTGCTACCTGCTGAGTGCCAGTGAAAAAGCTGAGTGAGGATGTCTTTCTTCTTCTTCTTAAAAGACCTTTAACAACAACCAAACAAAAGCAGAAATGTCTTGCTCATTTTTAAAAAGAGATCTGGGGGGATTCAGGAAATTACAGGCCCAGACAGCTTAATGTCCATTCCAGGTAAATTGGTTAGATAGGCTGACCATATGAAAAGGAGGACAGGGCTCATGTAACTTTAACAGTTGTAGAGAAAAGGGAATTTCAGCCAGTGTCATTTGTATGCAATTAGTTCCTGGTGAAATTCCCTCTTCATCACAGCAGTTAAAGTTGCAGGGGCCCTGCCTTCTTTTGTATATGGTCACTCTAGTATAGTGCCTGCAACTTTAACTGTTGTGATGAAGAGGGAATATCACCAGGAACTAATTGCATACAAATGTCACTGGCTGAAATTCCCTTTTCTCTACAACTGTTAAAGTTACATGAGCCCTGTCCTCCTTTTCATATGGTCAGCCTAGGTTAGTAGGCATAGAGAAGGACAAGCTCTGCTGAAAAAAAGAATCAACATGGCTTCTGCAAAGGTAAGTCATGTCTCACCAACCTTTTAGAATTCATTGAGAGTGTCAATAAATATGTGGACAAGGCTGATCTGGTAGACATTGTTTACTTGGACTTCTGAAAGTCTTTGGCAAAGATTCCTGAGCAAACCTAACAGTCATGGAATAAGAGGAGAGGTTTTCTCATGGATCAGATTAAAGAACAGAAAGCAGAGAGTAGGAATAAATGGTAAATTCTCCTAATGGAGGGATATAAACACTGGAGTCCCACAGGGATCTGTACTGGGACCAATATTTTTCAGCTTGTTCATAAATGATCTGAAATTAAGAATGACTAGTGAGATGGCCAAGATTGCTGATGACACCAAATTATTTAGGGTGGTTAAAACAAAAAGGGACTGTGAAGACCTCCAAAAGGATAATTCCAAACTGCAAGAATGAGCATCAAAATGACAAATGTGGCTCAACGTAAGAAAGTGTACAGTGATGCATGTTGGAGCAAAAAAAAAATCCCAGTCTCACATATATGCTGATGGGATCTGAGCTAGCTATGACTGGCCAAAAAAGAGATCTTGGGGTTGTAGTGGACAGCTTGATAAAAATGTTGTCCCAGTGTGTGGCTGCTGTGAAAAGGGCAAATTTCATGTTAAGTATAATTAGAAAAGGAATTGAAAATAAAACTGCCAATATCATACCACCTTTATGCAAATCTATGGTGCGAGCACACTTGGAATATTGTCTACAAATCTGGTCATTGCACCTAAAAATGTGCAGAAAAGGTTAACTAAAATGATCAAGGGCCTATAGCAACTTCCCTATGATGAGAGGTAGCAACAGCTAGGACTGTTTAGCTTAGAAAAGAGGTGATTAAGGGAAGCTATGAAAGACATGTATAAAAGTATGTATGGTATGGAGAATGTGGATAGGGAGACATTTTTCTCCCTCTCATAATGCTAGAACCTGGGGTTATCCCATGAAGTTTTTTAGTGGGAGATTCATCAGATAAAAGAAAGAACTTCTTCACACGGTGCATAGTTAAATTATGGAATTCTCTACCACAAGATGTAGTGATGGCCGCTAACTTGGATGGCTTTAAAAGAGGAATAGACAAATTCATGGAGGATAAGCTATCAATGGCTGCTAGTCCTGATGGCTATATGCTACCTCCAATATCAGAGGCAGTATGCCTATGTACAGTAGTTGTTGGGGAACATGGGCAGGAGGGTGCTGTTACACTCATATCCTGCTTGTGAATTTCCCGAAGGCAGCTGAATGACCACTCTGTGGACAGAAGACTGGTCTGATTCAGTCTCTCCTTATGTTCTTATGGACCTCAACTTCATCCAAACCACACTCCAACCTTTGGATTCTTTTAGATCCCTCCCTCTCTTCATGATTTCAACCTCTGAAGTCTGAACCAAATCTTTACTGCCTGATTTAATGTGACTTGTCTGAGCTTTCGATCATGCAGAATTAGCTAGAAGATGGAAATGAATTCAAACAGCTGTGATAAGTTGGAGATGTAATTGGCTTCCTTGGAATGAGGTTTCACAGGGAACAGCTAACTTTATCAGATGCCTGACGTGAACTGAAAAGATAGGTGGATGTACTATAGACTCACTCAGGGATTGCAGTACACCAGAGGCTAAAATAAAAGAATACAATAAGTATCCTGATTACTAGACTATGAATGCAAGCAATTCATTAACTGGACGTCTACTGGGACATGAAATTTGTGGGGTGGGGATACATAGCTGCACTTATTTATTTATTTATTTATTTATCTTCCTTCATCAATTACATAGAAGGAATACTATCACTATTTCATAGATGAGGTAGGGCTATTATAGACTTTGGGAGCTAGAAGGCCTGAAGGCCTTTTGTATGAACAAAAACTGCATGGGCTCTATTGAAAGATCCCCACACTGTATTTTTTCTAGACTTCCAACCACAACTCTGAACTTGCTGATTCTTGTCAATGGTACCTTCTCTAAGCAACATTCAGTGGAGGATGGTGGCTCCGATGTCAGTGGGGTGATAAATCCACTTCGGGATATAGTCAGAACCAGTCAGAACTCTAAAGGAGCTATTAAAGGTGGGAACACAATAATCAACTTTAAGAGGATTCCACAACATACCATATGACCAAGCAACTGACTCTCATTCATCTTTCAGGCTGCTTAACCTATTTTGAATTTCAATGTAGAACTCCTTTTGGCCAGCTGGCATGCAAAATCCTATATACACCTAGGGATGGGTCAGAATTTCAGTTCCATCCACTTTTGAAAAGAATTTACCAAAACTCATAAAATTCTTAATATTCAGGATTGAAAAAGAGTTGAGATCTGGGCTGCATCTACAAGAGAGGTTTAAAGCTCTTTCAAGGCTTATTAATTTTTTTACCTCTACAAGAGAGAAGCGCAAATTGGGGGCTAAGGCGCTTTAAACATCCGATTATGCACATTATTGAATGCGTGTTAAACCGCGAGTTTTAATTTGCGGCGGCAGTTAAAGCGCCTTACCTCCGTGTAAACATGCGATTCTCCGCATGTCAACACATTTAAAGCGCGTTTCGGTCGTCCAGTAATGCGCTTCGCCGCCTCTCGTACAAAGGTATTAGGAGTAAATGTGCTTCTGCGAATATGCGCATAATCGGGCAGCCAGGCGCCAAAGCGAATCCTTCTAGAGTGGGTCCTGAAAAGAATGAACTTGTGGAAAGGGAGGCTGATAGATTCACCCATCCATGCCAGGACTTTGAGTGCTTTGCTCTTAACAGTCTGAGGGGCTGTCTAAAAGCTCAGAAAGCTCCAGGGTGGGTGCACAGTGGCATGGTGTCAATTATACAATGCCGCTGCAGTCGTGCACCCATCCTGGGGCTGCGGTCTTACCCTGACCTTTTCCTCCAGAGCGAGGCGAGGATGCGCAAGACAGTGTCAAGACAGTCCCTCACCTTGCTCTGGAGTCACAGAGGAGGCGTGGCTGGGTGGTGCCTGGTGGAAGGCGACCTGCGATTGATAACCTTCCACCAGAAAGTAGGCAGGGGCAGCTCCGGTCCTGGATGACCACCCAGAAACCCCGCACTCCCTTCTTGGTGTCGGGATTATCCAATGCCACCCCGGGGGAAACAAAGCACGGGATTGGAGAGGGAGGCAGCACTAACCCGGCACCATGAATTTAATTTTATTTATTACATTTATATACCGCCCAATAGTCAAAACTCTCTGGCCGGTTCACAAAAGTTAAAACCATCAGCAAAACAGTATAAAAACACGATATAAAAATAAAATATAAAAACACAACTAGGGTAAAACCGCACAGCAATGCAGATTTAAAATACGAATTTAAAATACAGATCTAAAACAGCTGAATTAAAAGACCATGATAATAAACTGTTAAAATATTTAAACTGTTAAAATATTGTGAGAATAAGGTCTTCACCTGGCGTCAAAAGGAGTATAATGTAGGTACCAAGCGAACCTCTCTAGGGAGTTCATTCCACAGCAGGGGTGCCACAGCAGAGAAAGCCCTCCTCCTAGTAGCCTTTGGCAGGGGCTCACATCCTGAAGATGATATTAGAGTCCGGGCAGACACATATGAAGACACCCCCTGAACTTGAATCCCTATGTTAGTGCTGAATTAGTGTTGCCATTGCTTTTTTCTGACAGGCTCATCTTTAATAGCTATACGGCAGGCAGGTACAACTTGACCCTCTCCATGCTAGGAATACCTTGGCCTATTGACTTTGGCCAGTGCAGATGGATGAGAATTTTGTTACAGTTCAGTTTTGCTGAGAATTTACTAAAATTTGCAAATTCCTTCAGATTAGGGACAGAAAGAATTTGAGATTTAAAAAAAAAGTGTGAAAAAGCGAATTGATAGATTCTTCCATCCCTATGAAACTAGTTCATTTTTATTTAAAGTTCTAATACTTCCACACAGTTGGAATTGTTTCTAAACCAACATAGGGTTGTATAGGAGCCATCTGTACCTCCTGCATGTTCAGTAAGCTCATGAAAAAAATACTAGTTGGGTGATGGGTCAGTGTGGGCTGCCATATCTTGGGTTAAAATAAATATAATGACTTGGGTTTGTCACAGATCCCCCTAACATTGCCTGAAAGACCTGAAAAACAAGATTTTTGTGATGCATTTGCATTTTAAAAAATAAATAAAATCTTATTTTACCCATGTAAGGGCATAAGCCACCTGCAGGCCCTGCAATTACATACACACAAATCTTCTTTCATCTTTGTTCTTCAAAACATAAATAAGCATTGCATTCTTTAACATGATGTTGGTCCTGCCACAGTAACTAAAGTGAATGAAAATCAGATATGGTTGTTTTTATAAAGAAAAAAACCCAGCCACCACACATTCCATATCATAGAGACAAAACAATGTAAAAGCCACTAAGAGCTGGTATAGTACAATCTTTAAAATATCGGCAGTCCCTGATACAAATGGCCATGTGACCAGCAGAGGGGGCACTCAGTTTCAGTGTTCATAAATGGGAGTAATACATTTTATCTAGGATTGTTTTGGGTTTTTCAAGAGTGCGTTTCTTGGTGTTCTGTCACCATCTGTAGGGGCCTTATTCAGGCCATTGCCTGGCTCTTATATCCCTTAGGATGCCTGCCATTTGCTCAGCCAAACCTCACCCATGTTCATTTAGTTGATTCCCAATGCTTGCTGGTTATTTGCTCATAAGACCATAAGAAGAGCCTTGTTGATTCAGACTAAAGGTCGGTCTAGTCTAACCAGGATTCTGTTCAGATAGTAGCCAACCAGTTGCCTTGGGAAGCCCATATGTAGGACATGAATACAATAGCACCCTTCTCTCATGTTCCCCAGCAACTGGTATATACAGCGGCGTACTGCCTTTGATACAGGAGTAGTATGTACTATAGTCATCAGGACTACCGGTGGAAGGAATTCTGATAAGTTCATAATGATATGGGCCTGCCAATCCCTCTCTGCTTGCAAGACTAATGTGCCTTTTCAGGTTCTAGGGGCTAATTCCCACCCACCAAAATGCAACAAGGGTGTTTTTGTTGCTGGTGGCAGGAGGGTGCCGGGGGGCTTCATAAATGGCCACGGGGGCCTGAATGCATGCCACATGTTGCTCATACCTGCTTTAAAATTATGTATAACAGATAGGAAGTGATGCTGCTTTTCCTCTTTAACCCCCACATTTCTTTAAATTACTAGAACCATCCTATGATGACATCTCCCAATTCAGATTGCTGGTCCAGGAGGATTCAATGGTATCAAAAGATGGTGAGACATCCATGAGAAACAATAGGCTCTCCCTCTCTGTGTTTCTCTCCCAAAACAAATAATCTATCAGGATGGCCACTGCAGTTTCTGTGCTGGACTCCAGTTAAAATGGATTTAGAAAACTAGGGGTGTGCACTGGATCGGGTCTGATCCACAATCCGGAGCCGATCCAGGGGAAATCGGATACAAATATCCAATTTCCAATCACTCCTCTGGATCGTCCTATCTTTCCCGAACAGAAGGACCTGATCCGGTTCGGAAAAAATCGGAGGATCGGAGGGCACCCACTGGCGCCCGCCGCCGCTTCCATTGGAGGGCACCAGCATGCGCCCACCAATGGAAGCGGACAGCCCCACCAGGTAAGGATTGGGGGGGGCTTACCTGGTGGGGCGTCCTCCTCCTTCCATTGCCGGCTCTAACCTACTGCAAACTAGGCCTCGTGGCCTAGTTTACAGGAGAGCACCAGGTGATGATGTCATCACCTGGTGCTCTACTGTAAACTAGGCCCCAAGGCCTAGTTCGCAGTAGTTTAGAGCTGGCAACGGAAGGAGGAGGATGTCCCGCCAGGTAAGGAGTGGGAGGTGGAGCTTACCTGGTGGGGCTGTCCGCTTCCATCAGCGGGCACCAGCAGGCGCCCGCCGATGGAAGCGGACAGCCCCGCCAGGTAAGGATCACGGGGGGGGGGGGGGCTTACCTGGCGGGGCGTCCTCTTCCTTCCATTGCCGGCTCTAAACTACTGCAAACTAGGCTTTGTGGCCTAGTTTACAGGAGAGCACCAGGTGATGATGTCATCACCTGGCGCTCTACTGTAAACTAGGCCCCAAGGCCTAGTTCGCAGTAGTTTAGAGCCGGCAACAGAAGGAGGAGGACGCCCTGCCAGGTAAGGAGTGGGGGGGGGGGCTTACCTTGCGGGGTTGTCCGCTTCCCTCTTCATCACAACAGCTAAAGTTGCAGGCACTATCTAGAGTGACCATATACAAAAGAAGACAGGGCCCCTGCAACGTTGTGATGAAGAAGGAATTTCACCAGGAACTAATTGCATACAAATGACACTGGCTGAAATTCCCTTTTCTCTATAACTGTTAAAATTACATGAGCCCTGACCTGGATTTTATCTGGTCACCCTATGCAACGGGAATCTGCAATTACCATGTCACTACCTGGATATTTAAGTGGCCGCTTAATAAACACATGGATTTCTGGGTCCTGCAAATATCCATTATTTCTTATAGGACATACTTATTTAATTACTAAGGCTACAATCCTATACCCATTTACCCAGGAGTAAGGTCCAGTGAAGTCAGTGGGACTTACATCCAGGTCAGCATGTATAGCATTTTGTGGTAAATTATTAATTCAATATGTTGATTCATTAGGCTACTACACGAGGCATTCATCGTGTGCTTGTCATTCCCTCTTTGTGGTCATTTATAGGTTCTTTGCATGATGTCGTGACCCTCCAGTTTCGCTTCTGTGTTGGCAAAGGTTTTTTTAGGGCAGAGAAAGTGCGGTATTTAATCTTAAAAGTGAAAGCAAACACTTGTATTTGTTGTTTTACACCACCTCAATCCAGAGGGAGAGGCAGGTAAGAAATAATATTTATTATTATTATTATTATTATTCATTCTACTTGTGTATTTGCACTATTCTGCTATACCACAATGTGCAAGGTGGGTGAGCATCCAAGGTGAACACAAAGGGAGAGGACAGTCTCAGGATGCTGAGACTATGCTCTCCCTTTTTGTCACTGGTATTTAAACCGCAGTATTTTTATAACCCTTTGAAGAAGGCTTAATAATAAAGAAAGAGGCTGAATTGTCTTGGCCTTTTCATTAATAAAATTGTTTACAGCATCCCTTTGTGTATATCACAGTGCCACCTAGACGTTACATAGTGGAAAAGAAGGAAAGTAAACACTCTTCTTGTAGTGGTTGGATCTCAATTCTGCAAGGAAACCAAAAGTAGAGACCGTAGATTAACAGCCCATTAAAAGCTTCATGTAGAAAGTTCTTAAGCATCTAAAAGATAGTGAAGTGCTGCACAGAAAATTAAATAATACCTGACCTTGCCTGCAAGCTTACAATGTTGGGATGGAACTGATCCCAGCCCATGATAAATGATGGTTCAGCATCCTGATCCTCAGAGGTACTTTCCCAGCACACATACTGCCAGCAGTGATATTCCTGAGCCACATGTGACATACAAATGCATATTAGAGCCCTGATGCTGGCTTCTTCTTGTTAAAGACATAGCTTTGGTAGACTAGTTTCTAGAACGTTGACATTGAAAAGCAAATGAAAGATCTCTGCTTGGAAACAACAAAAACAAAACCAGCCGTTAGCCAGATATATCTCACTTGTCTTTTTTAAAGAAGGGAATGGAAGTTTGTTTGTTTTTTTAAAAAAACTTTATCCCTTTAGTAGAAAACTGCTTGGGGAGTTGGACTGTTCACCTGTACACTTGACCCTTGGTCCTCTTGGCTATTTACATCTTGCTGAAGGAGATTGACTAGGTGGGTCTAGGAGGTGATTAATGTGTCTTTGAGAAGAAGCTTTTCTACATGAGGCATTTAGTGTGCACCCATGATTCCTTACTCACAGTTCTTTATGCATTCTTTAAATGATGTCATGATCCTCCAGTTTCACTTCTCATTTTTCAGAGCACTTTCACATGCTTTTTTTTTTAGAGCAAAGTAAATGGAATATTATTTTTTGAAGCAAAAGAAAGGATATTTTCCTATTTGTGTAACTGTGATATTCTGCTATAGGACAGCACCACTTAGAGGTTATGTAGTGGAAAAGAAGGAAAAGAAAATCTCTTTGTGTAGAGCTCAGATCTCAATTCTACAATGAAACTGGGGGGAAAACTCTCAGGGAGTGATCCCAGCCACTCTGAAAGAGATGGTGGTGAGACCACTCCTTAAGAAAGCCTCCCTGAAACATACAATTGCACCTTAAATTAAGTTAAGGTACAATTGCACATTAAGTTAAGCATTTTATTATACTATTTTAATGGATACTGAAGTCTGAATATCGTGATTCAGGATTAAAATGAATAGAGCCTACCTTTAAGTAACTGAGGTGGAAAAAGAGAACTTCAGTTATTTTTGTTTAATACTTAGTGTTGAATCCAAAGTTAGTCCAACTTAGAGTAGAACCATTGAAATGAACAGGACTTAAGTTAGTCATGGCTAATGTAAGATCCATTCATTTCAATGGGCCTACTCTAAGTAGGACTAACTTTGGATTTAACCCTTAGAGAACAATTAGGTATATCCTCTAGTATAATCCCATGCAGGCCACTTGAGTAACCAATATCAAATAATGCTATGGCTGAGAGTTATCCATCCCTATTTGAAAGGCTTGCAAAGAATGTCAGCACACCAAATGTACACCTTCATTGTAATCACACTATTAACAGTGTTCAATAGCTTAACACCAAAATCATGTTCATTTTAGCAGACCAATATGTTTCCTCCATTCAATGTGTTTTCTGTATCTTGGGAAACAATAAGATCCTTTTACAGGGTGAATCACACAGCAGGCTCTAAAACTGCCTAACCTCGAGGTAATAATTAATGTGTCAAGATAAATCACAGAACCAAGATCAAACATTATTTTAGAACAGATAAAGAAAAGGAACATCACATATTCTTGTAACTTCAAGAATTTCTAGCTGGTTGTTTGCTTCCCTATTCCCTCCCCATGCCTTCCCCCTTTTATGTATATTAGATCATGAGCCTATGGGCAGGGGCTGTCTTATCTTTGAATCTCTCTGTACAGCAGTTAGAAAATTGCAGTCATTTTAAATAATAACAGTAACAACAATAATGGTAGTGACTTTAAATTAATCATACCAAGCAAATCCTTATTCATGAACTTTTAAGTCTTTGTTAGACCGTTGGACTAGGAATGGAGATTCCTGGCTTCAAATCTCCACTCAGGCCTGAAGCTGACTGGGTGACCTTGGGCCAGTTACTATCACTCAGCATGACCCTATCACACAGGGATGTTACGAGGATAAAATGGAGAGGGTTGGTGAGAGAACAAGTACATCATCGTAAGCTCTTTGGAAGAAAGGCAGGATAAAAAAATGTAATAAAGAAATAGTTCAGCTCCTTTAAAATATGCTTGTAATCTGTGGGCAATAAAAATAATCAAGGCAGTACATTGTTAGAAAGGAGTTTCCTCTAATAATGTAGACACAGTAGCCCTTGTGAAGAGACCCCTTTCCTTCCAGGTAGGTGTGAAACTCTTTAGCTGAGTTCCCCTCAAGCCCACCTCCCTATCCCAAGGCCAAGTAGCCCCAAGCCAGCTGTTAGAAAAAACCACATGAGTTAAGGACTGAAGCAATTTACTGAGATTCTAATGTCTAACCACATATGGCTCCAGTCGGTCCAATAAGCCGTTAAAATACAAGCCAGGGAAGAATGAGAGGGATAGTGGTGTGTGTGGGGGGATTAGGGTGAGGTTTGAGGTAGAACTTGGCAGCTATAAAACAATAAAACCCGCTCTAAATCACAGCCAAAGGTGACAAGTCTTTCCCTGGAACGTGCCAGACCTGAAAGCAATAAATCTATCTATTCCCCAGCACCAACTTGCTGAGTAGGGATCCCTCCTTCCACGCACCGATCCAGGAGAAGATGGCTTCCATCCAGTGGGTATTCCCTGTATCCGTTTTTGGGTTAGCTGGTACCGTGACCAGCCGAAACAAATCCTCGACTGTCCCGCTCACTTCCAATTAACTCTGACCTGGAAGCTCAGGCCTCCCAAGATAAGAGTAAGGGGGCTAGGTGTGGGTGCTGGGAACTAGCAGCTTGAAGTCTTGTAACATTTCTCCTTAGAATTCTCCCCCTCCCCCTCCAAGGCCCCAGTCCTGCAAGGTAGGCCAACACTAGCCATTCCAGCCAGACTGTAGTCTTTCTGGCCGCTTTCTTCACAGCTCTATTCAGGCATTTTAATCTGGCTATATTAAACACGATGGAGCATGCTAACCCTACCCCCATTCACACATTTCCGCTCCCCTCTAGTCAAGGTTCTGAAGAGGAGAGCCTTCTGTATCCATGGAAGTTCTCCTCTTCAGAAAGTTGCTCTCCATGAGTAGAGGTTGATGACAATGGGAGGGGGTAGAGTTAGCATGCCCCAGTTGCAGAACATCTGAATAGGGGTAGGCCTAGGATGGCTACAAGAAGTACAATTATCCCACCTCCTCAGAGATCCCAGTATAAAGACATATGCACTTAGAACTTGAACAGCATTAGAACAAGCAATGCTAATGGTAGGGGAAGGAGGGAAGGGAATTGTTTCCTTAATTAATTCCATCCTAATACATACTCAGATGGATCGATGGTGGGTTTAAAGAAAGTGTGGGAAGGAGATTTTGGAAGGGATTTAGATGCTGCTAGCTGGAAGAAATTATGGAATAATAGACCATTTAGATCTATATCAGCTTTTATTCGAGAAACTTCTTTGAAAATACTGCATAGATGGTATCGTACACCAATGCAGCCAGCACATATTACTTCAATATGTAGCCCCCTCAGTTGAAGAGGTTGCGGGGTAAAAGGAAGTACTTTCACTTATGGTGGACTTATCCACATATACAGGTATACTGGACATTAGTACATAGAGAATTAATGGCTATTATTGGAGAAACTATTGTATATGATCCACAATTATTTTTATTATCAATATACAACGGATATAATGTAAGTTTGAAATGTAAATGTTTATTGTTATTCTTACTGCTGCCCGCCAGATAATTGCACAACAATGGAAAAAATTGGACAATCTGAACTTATCTGCATGGTATCAGAAAAAATAATTTATTATTTACTTCTAATCCAAGGAAAAATAGAACTGTTATCCTTTTACGCTATATGGAGGAGATTTATTCAACATACATCACAACCAGACCCACAGCAACACATGCCAGCTTCAGCTTTGAGCATTTGGATTTTATAACAACAAATGAAGATCATACAGCTAGGCCGACCATATGAAAAGGAGGACAGGGCTCATGTAACTTTAACAGTTGTAGAGAAAAGGGACTTTCAGCCAGTGTCATTTGTATGCAATTAGTTTCTGGTGAAATTCCCTCTTCATCACAGCAGTTAAAGTTGCAGGCACTATACTAGAGTGACCATATACAAAAGAAGGCAGGGCCCCTGCAACTTTAACTGTTGTGATGAAGAGGGAATTTCACCAGAAACTAATTGCATACAAATGACACTGGCTGAAATTCCCTTTTCTTTACAACTGTTAAAGTTACATGAGCCCTGTCCTCCTTTTCATATGGTCAGCCTAGTGATGCTACTCTTTCACGCTCTATCGAGGAGCAGCATCAGCAACAAGAGGACGTCTCAGAGGATGTGGGCACCTGCGGGCTGCCAAATGCATGCTGGGAAGTGTAGTACTAGTATGTAGAGTGGCTGATATTAAATAAAGTAGGGGTTAGCAAACCAGGTCACTATCTCTCAGTCCTAACTCAGCCCCGATTTTCCTGACCTCTCACTACCTGTCGTTGTTCTCCATCTAACTGACTTTCCCCAACTGTCACTCACACACACACACATACACACCATTCCATTCTAGCCTCAGCTATCAGTCATTCCTCCATTCACTCTTCTGTTTCAATAGAAAAGTCAGGCCTTTACATAAAAATCATAAACTTTATCCAGCAATTCTTGCATCTGCTGGAAAATATATTTTTTAAAAAAAACACTTGGCACTTAAAAGCCATTAATGCAATCACCAGGCCAGCCCGCCTGGGAAAAATAATTCCTTAAGCAGGGTGCCACAAATAAGAAGGCCCGCTCTCCCACGACACCTCAGATGTATTCAAAGATTAACATTATTCAGAGAGCTAGGCTTGTGCCTACAACTCCCAGCATGCCTTAGGCGGGAGGGAAGACTTATCGGGCTTCAGTGGCCATCATCTGGAAATAGTTCGCCATCCTTAGGCTGACCATATGAAAAGGAGGACAGGGCTCATGTAACTTTAACAGTTGTAGAGAAAAGGGAATTTCAGCCAGTCTCATTCGTATGCAATTAGTTCCTGGTGAAATTCCCTCTTCATCACAACAGTTAAAGTTGCAGGGGCCCTGCCTTCTTTTGTATATAGTCACTCTAGTATAGTGCCTGCAACTTTAACTGTTGTGATGAAGAGGGAATTTCACCAGGAACTAATGGCATACAAATGACACTAGTTGAAATTCCCTTTTCTCTACAACTGTTAAAGTTACATGAGCCCTGTCCTCCTTTTCAGATGGTCAGCCTAGCCATCCTGGGCCTGATTTGGGCTGGCTGCCTTGGTTACTAGGCACCATCAGGGGCAGAAGGGCAGGAGGTCACACCTCTGGGCCTGTCACCAACGGAAATGGCTAAGCTACCTGTGAGTCAGCCAGCCTGCTCCTTCAGTATAGTGAGCTTCAGCAGCAGGACTCCCATTGGACAAGTCAGGCATCACAGTGGAAGGCATGCCAGGAGTTGTAGTTTTTGTTTTCTGTGGGGGACAAGGAAAATCATGGTGCCAGCTTCAAGGTGGCCCTGGCCATGTGTTGAGGGTGACAGAGAGAGGGGGTGGGGAAGAAACTAATTTAATTTGTTTTAAAGTTACCTCATAGGCCCAGGACTGCCCTACATTGCAGGGTTGTCGTGAGGGTGAGAGATGAAAAAAAAGAAATGAATTTAATTTGTTTAAAAGTTAACTCACAGGCCTAGCACTGGCCTGTGTTGTGGCTGCTTTTCTTTTTACATAATAATAACTTAAGAGCACATGCATACAACAGTTCCCCACTTTCAATGAGATCTGTTTCCCTACTATATGTTATTTGGATATCTGGGCAATGCCAGGTATATTTTGAAAAAATATTTTTAGGTTTGCATCTTTTTTAGCTGGTAGAAAGAGTGTTGTGTGTTCTGATTGTTTTTGAAGTTTAGACGGCTGCTCCTGCCAAAGGATGATGGGAGGTGTAGGCATTTCAGGTAAAACAAAAAATGTGGTTCATCACGAAGCTCTAATTTAAAATACAGTTCTTATTAACACAATTTTCCATTGATTCTAACAAGACAATTTACTAACTCAACCAAACTAAAAAAAAACCCAACCAACCTAAAGATGAATAAGTTGCAGAGAAATTTATTATTTATCAAATGTTATAAACATTATTCATGGACCTGAGCAACACCGGGCATATCAGCTAGGGCTGTGCATCGCTTCGGATCCGAATCCCGAATCCAAAGTGAATTGGGGTGATTCGGACCTCCCTAAAACAGATCCGAAGTGGATCAGGGGAGGTCTGAATCAATCCGTACTGAATCGGTTTGGTCTGAATCAATTCGGATTGATTCGGTGATTTGGATACCATTTAAGTGTTTTCCCCATAGGGTTGCATTAGGGGAACGAAATGCCTATAACATTTTTATTTTTAAAGATAGAAATATGAAACTTGGGCACATTGCAGATGGCCTGTAGCTACTCATGTGTGGCAAATTTCAGACACAGAGGTGCAGGCGTTTACTCGCAAGGATTTTTTAAAAATGCAACAAGAGGCGTCATTGCTTTGAGCACCATCAGAACTTCTGTTTGACCTTTTGATCTTGTTGTTGTTCAGTGTGTGCACTTATTAATGCTGCCCCTTCTCATTTCAAAGCCTGTTCTCAAAACATTTATCTGAAAGTAAAGGTACCTGAGAATATTCAGTATCTGAAATTGTACCTTGTTAGCTTTGTAGTATATGCATCTTTGCCCTCAGGTGCTATGAAAGCACCTCTTTAACATTAGCAAAAGGGACTGTATTTTGTCTCATTCACTCCCTTTTCAGCCTCACCTCATCCTGTAGGAAAAACAACATCAGAACCAGTTAGTGACATATGGAGGGGAGGGGTCCATCCTGCCCTTTGTGGCTGCAGACACAGACCAAACAAGGCAGTCTATGCAGCAGCCAGTGCCAAGCAATGAATAAAAAGGTCACTTTGTTCTTTGCAGGTGCTGTAATGCTTCATATGTAGAGACCTATATTGGCCTACTGAGGTAAGTGATCAGTCAGTCTGCAATTGTGCAGGCTGGTACAGTTCTCTCTCAGATACCTCATCATAGCACCTGCACCAGGGGAAGTGGGCTATCCTTGTTTGCTGCTCAGCAGTAGCTGGCAGTCAAATAACACATCACAGCTGCGTAGCTGTCACATTCATTCATGTGATTAGTAATGATACTGCGGAGGACTTATTGGAAGAATTCAAAGTCTTTTTTTCTGCCTTGTGTTTGCAGTTCACACCACTTCCTGGAACAAATTATTTTTGGGCATCACGTTGGTTCTAGACTTATATCCTTTGGTTTCACTTCAAAAGCAAAAAATGAGGTCATAGCCGAAAAAGTGTCTTGAGTTTGCACAAGTACTTTGTAATTGGAATTCAACAATTTTGTTGATGTTGCACAACTTGGAAATAAATGGTGGTGTTTTAGCAGAGCTGGAAGGCATAGAAACTTAATTTTTTCACTAAATCACATGGGAAGCAGATCTACTTAGTTCGGAAGACTATTTACAAAGTCAATTTTTTCAAGCCAAAAGTTTACTTGAAACATTCTGAGGAGTGCATAGGGTGACCATATGGAAAGGAGGACAGGGCTCCTGTATCTTTAACAGTTGTATAGGAAAGGGAATTTCAGCAGGTGTCATTTGTATGCATGCAGCCCCTGGTGAAATTCCCTCTTCATCACAACAATTAAAGCTGCAGGAGCTATACTAGAGTGATGAGATACAAAAGAGCCTTGGTGAGTGTTTCAGTCGAATGCTTGCAAAGGCTTAAACTTTTTGCAAGAGTTCAATCTGCTGCTTGCATAAAGCTCAGAAAATGCTCGAAAACTACCTATCTCATCTCCCCTCTTTCCTTGTCCCAAGCCCCAGAAATTTACCCTGGGTTAAGGCAAGGGTAAGCAGTGGTGCAAACAATTCTCAAGCCCCACTAGAATGGCTGAGTTCAGACGACACTTTAGCCAATGGAGGGGGGAATGGCATACTCATGGTGCGTTATTTTTGCAGTGCCCGCCACACTACATGTTGCCCCTCCCACCGTCGGGTGATTGAAAGTCCCAGCGTCCTTCTGGGCTGCTGTGTCTCCTACCTCTCCCCTCCCTCAGTCCTCTGGCCATATCCCATCATTCACCGCAAGTTCTGCCAGCTGTATTGGAGCAGCTGGGGTTTTTCGGCTGCTCCGGCCGGCGAACTCTATGACTGAGTGGAATAATACACAGAGAGAGGGGAGTTCCCTCCACATAACACTTTAAACAAGCCTGTTGTTTTTCTCCATTGATTAATTGCCCAAAATAGCGTACCGTCAGTTGTGTGTGCGTTGTGTATTGCCCTCCACATGACACAATAAGCAACACAACTGACCGTTGCCTCTTCCCCCCTCTGTTGATTATTGTGTCGTCCGAACTGAGCCAATGCCTTTCCCTGTTGGAGATTCAAGGGTTGGTAATGTTTTTCCTGGCAGGAAAAGACACTTCACTGGGGCATGGGGAGCGCCTCCTCCTTCCCTTGCATATGTTTTGTCCAGGAGATACTTCATTTTAGTAACACAAAATTTTTTACTGGCTGGAACCCCTTCTAGTTGTTCTAATTTTATAATATCATGGCATGGAAAAAATATCCAAGTAAACACTTTTTAAACATATTATCTTGATAATTAAACCAAAATATTATTTCTACATTAGCCCAGTGGCATTCAGAAATGTATTATAAGTGGTTCAATGAACAGCAATAATGTACAAAACCCTTTTAATCAAATCTTAACCCTGTTAAACCAAATACAGTTCTATTTCAAGTGATTTACTATATTCTCTTCAAATCTATATTCTTTGTTGGGGTTGCCATGTGGCTTGTTCTTGACAAAGATGAATAGTGTTCATATACCTGAACCAGCTGGTAACTATTCTTCCCTCACGAAAAGCTGGTATTTAATATTTATAGATTTGACTTCTGAATTCTTAGAGCCAGCAGTATTTCTCCTTTCCCATTCCAGTGGGCTGTCTCAGTATCCCATGCTGGGGCTCCTGGTTTTTCATAATATATTGATAAGATAATATATTAATGTAGATTCCCCCCCTCCTAAATTGGGAGATCAAGAACTATTTGTTTCTTTATTCATCCCAGCAGTCCTAGAGAGCCTAATTTGAATGCCTGCCACCTCCTTCCGCATTCCATCTTAAGGGCACTTCCATTATGTGGTTATTCTGCCTTTCTCTCCGTAACAGATTTTCTGCGGTAAGGAAAAAGACAGAAAAAGCAGTGGGAAAACATGGGAGGTTAAGAGTGGAAGACATTGTCTTCTGGAGCTTCGGTAAAATTCTGTGAATGAGGCAGGGCAAAGGCTTATTAAAAGCTTTGACTGGAAGCACCCCAAGACTGGGACTGGGGCAGGATCTACACTACTGCTTTATAGTGGTACTGAAGTGCACTGAGAACTGTTGGGGCCCATGATACATCTACACAAATCTATGAATGTGGTATATGGAATGTGTCATGGGCCCCAACAGTTGTCAGTGCATTTCAATACCGCTATAAAGCAGTAGTGTAGATCCTGCCTTTATAGAACACTTTTATAGTGCTATATCCTGCTTGGTGTATATCTGGCCATCATGGCTTCTTTTCTCCACCCCGCATGTGCTGCCTGCCTGCCCGCCCTTTCCCTAATTACCTTCCTCCAAACTTGGTGAGGTATGCATTGGGGTGGCTTCCAAACCACCCCATATCCCCTACAACATGCCATTGTGTTGTTTTCAGCACCTGCTGAAGATGTCTTTATTTCAAGAAGCCTCCCTCAGTTGATCAGCCATGGTTTTATCAGTATTGTTTTTAAAAACATTTAATATGGTGTTTTATTATTTTCATCTTTTATTGTTCACCTGTCCAGAATCTGTCTAGATGTGGAACGGTATATAAATGTTGGAAATGAATAAATAATGAATGAATCCAGAGAACCTTCTCTTCTGCTGCTCCCAGACTGTGGAATGGCCTGTCAGAGGAGATTCATCAACTTAACCATCTCTTTGACTTAGAAAGCTATAAAGACCGATCTCTTCTGGCAGGCCTACCCAGTTGAATTTTAAGAGTTTTACTGGTGTTTTATCGGTATTTTAATAATATATTACAGTTTTATGTGCTTTTAATCAGTTTTATTTATTTTATATTTGATGTTGTTCCCCGCCTCGATCCAGAGGGAAAGGCGGGTAAGAAATAAATAAATTTATTATTATTATTATTATTATTATTATTAAAATAAATTGCCCTGATAGGGATTTGGGCATTTCCTTATAGCCAATATGGTTATCTTTAACTTTTGTATGGTCAATGGTGTGATTTATCTGTGGATTATGAAGAACGTTACCCCTACCGTTTGCTACCTCCTAGTCAGATTGGACATTAAGAATAAACAGCAGCTTATTTACCTATTGCGAGGCAGCCCTTTAAATGCCTGACCAACCTCTTGAAAAGCAGGTTATTTGTCTCCTGAGCACAAGGAAAGGTTGCAAATACCTTTAGGCTACTAGTGAGATCACAGCACTATCATTATGTTAAGGCTTGCTCCTGCCTGTCTGAATCTACTTCTCTGCAGTTACCAAGCATGCTCGCTGAAATTGATCAGACTCTTAAAATATTAAGAGATCAATGCCCTTTTCTGGGATTAGGTTGGACTCTGCTGCCAGCTAGTCACCTGGGCTGGCTGACTGGGCACCTGCCAAAGGCCCACATTCCAGCAGGGGCCCACCAAGAAGGGCAACTCAGATGATCAAGGGAATTGAGCATCTTCCCCATGAGGGAAGGTTATAACAGCTGGGATTGTTTAGCTTGGAAAAAAGGAGACCAAGTACATGATAGAGGTGTACAAAATTATGTATGGTGTGGAGAATGTGGATAGGAAGACATTTTTCTCCTTTTCCCATAATACTAGAACTCGGGATCATCCCATGAAGCTGATTGGTGGGAGATTCAGGACGGAGAAAAGGAAGTACTTCTTCTCACAGTGCATAGTTAAACTATAGAATTCACTACCACAAGATGTGGTGATGGCCACCAATATGGAAGGCTTTAAAAGGGTTGGAAAAATACCTGGAGGAGAAAGCTATCAATGGCTACTAGTCATAATGACTAGGTGCTATCTCCATAGGCAGTAAGTCTATATACACCAGTTGCTGGAGTACATGGGTGGGAGGGTGCTGTTGCACTGTGTCCTGCTTGTGGATCCCTGGTTGACAGCTGGCTGGCCACTATAAGTGAACAGAGTGATGGACTAGATGGACCCTTGGTCTGATCCAGCATGTATCTTCTTATGTTCTTTTGAGAAGAGTTCCCTGGACTTGCTGCTCCTCTTCATTACAATCTGCTTGTTCATCTGCCTCTCATTCTGGCCCAGACAACTATGCTGGAGAGGAGGAGCAGTAGATGCCTCTGCCTACTTGCTCACTGCCCATCAAGTAACAGCAATGGTCAAAAAGTGGATGAGGAGCAATAGCAGCTGGTAACAGTTGCAGTGAGAAGATAGACTAACCGAGGGAGAACGGCATTGAGGATGTCTTGCCTAAGGGCCCTCAGAAACTTGGAGCCAGCACTGCTGGTCATAGTAGACCATAGAAACAATGTGAAGGAAAGGAGTTGCTTAGCTCAGTGCACTGATCAAAACAAAATGATCCAGACAGGAGTAAGCACAGTGCTAAGCAGCAGATATATAAAAAGTAAGCAACAGAACAAAGATTGTCCCGGGACGTTGAGGGCAGGTATGATTCACTGCCCAAGTGATTAAAATAGGGCATGACTTAAGATAAGAATTCAGTTGCATAAGTACTCAGCCATTTAATAGAGAGTGCCAATGGACTTGTTCTCAAGGAGTAGCTCTGTGGATAAAGCCACATGGAGAAAGTAAGGCATTAGTGAGAACAAGCATGTTGACAGATGGTGATTTCTATCCTAGCTGTGATTTCATGAATATAGTGGATCATTGTTCGGCCACTCCGCACAAGCAAATCACCCCTAGGAAGTGATACTTGTCGATGTGATCGCACCAACTCTTATGTTGTATTTTAGCATTTATTATTTTAAACATTTATGTACTATCTCCCAACAACAATAAAATCATAATGCATTAATGCAGTTTACATAGTAAAATTGGGCAACAATAAAAACATCTAAAGTTTTAATTACAGTTTGATCAGGACTCTTCATTTAATAGGATTTTCCGTGTGTCTTGCAGGCCTCATTGGATAGATGGGATTTGTAGTTCCAGGCTCTTGGAACTCTTGGTGGGAAAGGCTTTTGGAGGAACAAGAAATGTAAAAGTGATCATGAGCGATGTAAAATTAATCTGCCAAAGACTCTTGTTACTGCTGTTGTTGCCTCACAACAGACATGAAGGAATACCAAAAGGAATATGGCCCTTTTCTCCTTTATGTATGTATGTTATGTATATATTTGATAAGTATATTTTCAGTTAAAGCAGCCCTGAAAGCAAATTACAAAGAAGAAAATACACAATCATTACCATTACATTGGTTACCATTAGGGATGAAAGGATAACTCACATTCTGTGATTTTATTGTTTCATGGGTTTGCGCTGCCCAGTAAGTTTGAATGCTCATTTAACTAGGAGCATATAGTTTTTGCAGCTTTCAGTTTTTAAAAAAATTCTTTAAGTTTTTCATTCCAGCATGCAAGTGTGCACTGTTAAAACACTGCAAAAAGAAAAAGAAATAAAAATCTTGATGTGCTTGTGTATGATTGCATCAAGATATGTTTTTGTACTTTTACTGATATATACATACCCTCCTGCACATTGGCAGCCCTGTGCATACAATCACATAAGGGTTACTTATTGTAGTATTTTATCAATGCATACAAATCCATATGAGCACTGGTAAAACTCTATACAAAAATAATATTGATGCAATCATATTGTTGTGAACCTGGTTGGGAGGGGGTATTGGCAAGAGAAAACAATCCTGGAGAGTTGGAAAGAAAAGTACTCCTAAGTAGTCAAACCTGCTGGCCAGTTCTGGCCTAGCACATTCCTTTCCTACCTGCAATCAAATCAAATTAAAACTTTATTACAGTCATTGACTAATATAAACACAACTAAACACCCCAAATCTTATGCATGTTTACTCAGATATGTCCCACTGTTTTCAATCGGGCTTGCTATAGGATTGCAACCTAAGAGTGCAATCCTATGCAGTTTTAGACGGAAAAAAACTATGACTCCTAGCATTCCCCAGCCTGCATGCAATATGACTTTTTCCTGCTTAAATTAACATGTATCCCCCAAACTACAGGCAATATGTTGCTCTGGGACTAAACAGTTAGCAAATTGCTTCTTGATACCAAGATCATTTTGAGAAAACACAAGTGTTACATAATACCAATAAGCCTCCAATGATCTGACAGCAAAAGTGTTTTTTTTCTGCAGTAGTTTATCAATCTGTGGCTTGCATGCAGGCAAGAAAGTAATATATTGAAGGAACTGGAAGCTGTGGTGAATTGTGCATACATTGTGCTCTGTATAAAATTAGGAATTAACTGTACAAAATTAGCTGAAGAGAGCCCCATCTTCCATCCACTTGAAAACTGCAACTTTTTTACCTAGGCCTGACAAGATTTTGGAGCCCACCAGGTACATGAAGAGAATGAAACAGTGGGGAATATGCTGTGCATAACAAAACTTCTAGATATCTATGGCAGGATCTATACTACTGCTTTATAGGAGTTTATAATGGTATTGACAACTGTTGGGGTCTTGGCACATTCCATATACGGTTTTGAAACTGCTTTCAAAGTGCTACATTCTGCTTGGTGTGGGTCTGGCATATGTTACAAGTGGTGATGTGTGGTCGCAATTTGACTGGGCTTATACTATGTATTTTACCTAACTGAATAATTAATCCATCTTCCACTTCACATGCTTTTGTGTTCACAATCAGAGTAAGAAATGTGTATAGACTTATATTCTATAGACGTCTGTTCTATGCTTTTAAGTTCAGTTGTACAAATAGCATAAAATTTTAGATGTTGTTAATGACTCATTCTAGATTAATGTGCAGAAAAAGAATAAGTGTAAACAAAGTGCCAGTAGGATTTTCAACTTTTTAAAAATAAATTTTCATTGCACCTGTCTTAATAACAGCAGCAATACATACATAAACGAAGCTGATGAGTTTTGTTTGTCCTGGTATGGAGACAGAGATGGGGAAAGCTTTACCTGCCTGTCTTTTGCATATGAGGCTGCTGTTAAAGGCATGGGAGCAGGGCCAGAGAAAGAAGAGGACTGCCCTAACCATCTTCTATATATTCCCAAGCTTAGGGAAGCATGCTGTTAAAGCACGGTCTACAGGAACACAGAAACATGGTAAGAAAAAAAACACCCCTTCCTTGGCTGCTTGTTTTAGAAATAAGGTAAGAATGTAAACATCGTTATTAAAATACTTTTTGATGGGCCAACGTTAAAATAAATCTTCCCTAAAGGCAGAATTTATCTTGTAGCCCTGAAAAAACACGAAAAAACCCAACAAAAAAGACCCCCCCCCCCTTCTTCACAACCTTCTGCTCTCTGTTTCTCTTGTCAGTCAGGAAAAGCAGCACACAGTCTGACAGAGCGGCTAAAAAAAACACCCCTAAAAAAAACAATGCCTACGAATCAGGAACTGAACGATTGGCTGACTAGTTTGACGGCAGTAGCTTTGACGCCGTTCTCTTTCCTCTTCATTGGCCGCTGGGTTGCGGGGCGGAGCCTCTCTGCCTGCGTAGTTTCAACTGGCCAGTCCGAAGGAAGGAAGGCGGAGCTTCTCCCCCCATCTTTTCCGGGCTGTAATACGGTCACGTGGCCCTAGTGTTTACATCCTCTCAGCTGTTTGGTTCCTTCCCCTCCCCCTCTTAGCGTCGCTCGCACCAACACAAACAGTCGGAACCAGCGATAGGGTGTGAAGGGGGAGGCGGCGAGAGGCTCACCCCTGAAGAGAACCTTCTTCCTTTTCGCTCAGTTGGCCGCGCCGTCTGAAAACAGCCCCTTAGCCCCCGTGGAGGGGAGCCCCCGACATTCCTCCCCTCTTTTTTTCCTTTTCGCTTTGGTTGACCTTGCTTCCCTTTCACATACACCCCCCTCCTCCAAAGCTTCCCCCGCTTCCCCTTGGCCGGAGGTGTTCAGAGGACACTGCGGAAGGGTGAGTACCTCGGAAGGGAGCGAGAGGGGTGTCCGAGAGGGGGCAGTTGCTGAGGAAGTGGGCGAGGGGGGGGCAGCCACGAGCGGTTGAGGCGCAAGGGTCTTATGGCGCCGCCGTCACGCGGCAACAGCTGCCGAGCTCGAGCCCAACGTCCCACGGCCGGTGATGTTGGCCCTCTGAAGGCCGTTGAGAAGCCCAGCGGCGCGAGCCCAACTGTTGGTGGCGCCCTCCTCCCTTCCCCCCACCCGCCGTCCTTGGAACGTTTTCCTCGTCCTCGGTTCTTACTTAGAAGTGTTTGTTACGTTTACACTTCTTGACACAGGGCCCGTGTTTGGTGGAGGAGAGAGAGAGGCGCAAGCGATTTCAGGCGCTTCCTCCTTTGCTGCGCAGTAAAGTGCTCCCGGCTTCCATGGGGACACGAAGGGGAGTTTGGGGACTGTTTGCTTGTTTTAGATCGGGAAGCAGAAGTGTTATTGTTTTATTCAGGATCCCGGGACTGGTCGGGGGGGGGGGGGGAGGCGG
Source organism: Anniella stebbinsi (assembly GCA_029215795.1). Taxonomy (NCBI): domain Eukaryota; kingdom Metazoa; phylum Chordata; class Lepidosauria; order Squamata; family Anniellidae; genus Anniella; species Anniella stebbinsi. The sequence goes on along the minus strand of JARDYH010000006.1, from coordinate 68,290,509 downwards.
CGCGGGGACGAGAAAGAATGTCCCGCCTGTTCTTCCCCACTTTTAACTATTAACAAGGCGGTCCCTTTGGCTTGCCGCGTAGCCGAGACTATAAAAGGATAAACAAGTCGGTGGAGTCGCCGCCGACGCTGCCGTCTGCTCCTTTCTCGCTCTGCTTTTTGGCCGCCAGTTGGCTTCGTTTTGAAGAGGTGCCAAAGAGAAAGGAGACCAAATGAGCCACACAGCAACAAAGAAGACGGAGGGCGCCCGACTCTCCCCGTCACAAGGTTAGGCAGGGAAAGGGAGATAAATATTGAGAAGGCGGGGAGATAAATATTGATTGCATTTATTAATACTCAACTTCCTTTGTGTGTGTGTGTGTTCCTCCCCCCCAAAAGGGTAAATTCCCTACCCCAGGCGTCCCTTCCCCAGAAATCACATTTGGCTTGCTCGAATACCTCTGTCGAAGCGGGCCACGAAAGCGTACGCCTCAATAAATTGGTTAGTCTTGAAGGTGCCACAAGGCACCCGTTGTGTTTGTTACAACAAACCAGCACTGCGCCTACTCAAGAGCTTGTCACATTTTCCTTGTGTTTATACTGAAGTCTCTGCATCGAAAGCTGTATGGGGAGCGAGGGGAGGGAGGAATGCAGGGCCGACTTCAGAAGAGCCACTTGCTGTTTGTTCTTGTCGCTGTTTTGCTTGGAAGGAAGAACCGGGGCTGCTGCCTCTGTAAAGAGGCTTACCTGTGGCTGCTTCTCGGCTTTGGCTTGCGGGTTTAGTGCTTCTTCCGCATCTCGCAGTTAAAAGGAGACGTTTGGTTTCCTCCTTTGTATGCGCAGTTGTGTGCACGCAGGGACTGTCAGTGGCTCGCTCCTCGGTCGGGGGTGGGACGAAGGAGAGGGAAATTTCCTTTATTTTGTATTTTTTTTGTATTTTTTTGTATTTGTTACAAATGCAACCTCGGTTCTGTCATCTCTTTGCCAAGTATGATAGATAGGACCCTGTTGTTGACCCAGAAGGGAAAGGAATATTAAAGAGAGTGAATCTGTGATCAAAGACCAATATCCTGCTCTGGCCTATTTAAAAACCCATTATAGTTCGACCCTGGTGCACAGCACTGTCCTTTTGATAGATGCAAATAGATACTTCTGTTACTCTTAAGTAAGTTAATAAGCCATTCAACAGGTTTTCCTGTTTTATTGAGACATGTTAAGCATTTGGTGCAAAACCCTTTTTTTCCCTGCCCCAAATTCTTGAGGTGGTGTGCCCATTAGCGAAATTATGAGATTTGGTGCCAAAATAAAACACCTAGCATTGTTCCAGTCAGTGTAGGACAAACTAAACCCAATTCTCAATTCATCATACATTACTGCAGAGGTGTCCTCATCGTGTGGGGCTGCCTTGATCATGTTGTTACTTCCCACGCTAGCACCAGTCTACATTAGCTGCTATTCTTCTTCTTATTATGCAATGCACTGTACATAGGGCTACCTTTGTGCCTAGTCCGGAAACTTCAACTAGTTCAAAATATGGCAGCCGGGTTGGTCACCGGTACACCTAGGGGTGACCACATTACACCAATCTTAAAATCACTTCATTGGCTGCCAATCAGTTTCCTGGTGAAGTATAAAGTGTTGGTTATTACCTTTAAAGCCCTACATGGTCTGGGTCCAGGTTACCTGCAGGATCGCCTTCTCCCATACAATCCGCCCCACACACTCAGGTCCTCTGGGAAGAATTTACTCCAATCAGCCAGAACTAGGCTGACGAGTGTTACGAGGACCTTCTCTTCTGCCACTCCCAGACTGTGGAATGGCCTGCCGTAGGAGATTCGACAAATTAGCAGTCTTCATGAATTTAAGAGAGTTGTGAAGACTGATCTCTTCTGGCAGGCCTACCCAGCTAAATTTTAAGATGTTTTTAATGATGTATTAATTTTTATTTGTTTTAATGTTTTATCTATTTTGTGGTCCTTGTGTTTATATTCATTGTTGTTCCCTGCCTCGATCCAGAGGGAGAGGCGGGTTATAAATAAATATATTATTATTATTATTATTATTATTTACAATATTTACTGCTCCCCATCCAAAAGATTTTGGAGTGGTGGACAACAAATAGGATAAAAGAATAAAAATGGAATAAAACACCATATTAAAAATTGCATGTTTAAAATAACATGTAAGGCCTGTTGATGATGTAAGGCCAGAAACATATATTAACGAGCACCTGCTTTATCATGTTCTGGACAGGTAAGAGTAGGAAACCACTCAGAAATATTCAGAGATATTAATTTTCCCCCTAGAGGCCTGTAATAGGAAAGTGGGACATTTCAGGAAAAACTCAGTGTGGAAGAAACCTCAAATGAATTACCTTCTATTTCTGAGAAATAAGTGAAATATTTTAGAGCAATGTTTTAAAATATTACATAGCTGATCCACACTGCTGCAAACTTAAATGCAAGATCCAAAAAGGTAGTAATGTTAGTTATTATAATATTGCTACTATGTTGAATGAAGTACTAAACAAACAGTTTTGACATTAGAAAGTAATGTAACCTTTGCAGAATACTGAACTTTTCTGGGTAGTTGCTGCTGTACTGATTCTGCAACATGGCCTTTTTGTAATGCAACTGGATATCTTTTGCTTCTCATGCTTCAGATTCCTCCATCTTTCTCTCTCAAACAAAGTAACTTATGAAAAGAGATGAGAAATTTGCTTCAGTTAGTGCAAACTTTCCGTTTACTTACGTTTCTAAAGCTTGGTGAAAGCTCAGGGTAAGAAGTGATGGATCTTCCAGACAATGTTTTTTTCTAATTAAGAAACTGAATTATTTTCAAGGAGAAATGATTTACTAGGAAGGAATGCTATATAAATCTAATAGACAAATGTATTTATAGTGCCAGCCCAATCCTAGGAACACATGCCTGGAAGTAAGATATATTGAACTCAAGAAGACTTGGACTGTTACTTGTTTGATGTTGCTGTTGAACTCTTCAATGGTAGTATAAAGTGTTAATGTATATCCACATTTATTACTCTTACTTAATTATGAGAAGACTTTGTTGCAAAGTTTATTCTCTAAAAATAAGTGTTTCTTTTGTTTCTCCTTGATGGCACTAAAGCGTGTAATAAAACTTTTTTTTTTGTTTACTACATTGTGGATGGTTTCTGTTTTTAGTTTTATTTCTCCCTTCTTCCCTTTCCTAACTGAAAAAAACCCCTAAAATATATTTAGGTCTCTTACAGTGTTATCCTGTGCACATTTACTGATAAGTAAGCCTCACTGTGTAAAATGGGACTTATTCCTTGATAAGTGTGTGCCTTTCCTGGGAGCAAGCCCCATTGAACTCAGTGGGATTTCTGAGAAGACATGTATAAGACTGTAAAGTTAGAGTGCAACATCTCTAACACTGGGTGCATTTGTAATTATTATTTGAATAAAATCGCGGTATTTATATCAAAATGCCATAAATGGTAATTATTAATATAGCCACTTATAAAGTGTCTAACTTTTCTAAGCACTATGCAGAAATGAAAATGTAGGACAGCTCCTGCCTGCAGGTTTACAATTTAATAGGGAAAAAAAAAGGAATGGGGAGGGAAGAGGAAAGCAAGCACTGGTCAGCAGTCCCAGGACAAATGATAGTTGGAGCAGTGTTCTCTCTGGCTGGGAGGGAAGAAGCAAGCACGCTGCATCTGCTCATTCTCTGGTCAAGCATTAAAATTGTATGAGCTGCATAATGTACAATACATTTTGTTCGTAAAATAATAAAGTAATTGATATTTTAAAAAGGGGGACTTCACTCTCATGGCTTCAACATTTTTAAAAAATTTAAGTTTAAATAGGCAAGTTTTCAGTGGCAGTCGGCAAGTCCCTATTTATTCTACACAGCATTAACAGTATTGGTTTCACTGTAGCATACTGTCAGTACCAAACTTGTCCAGAAGTAGTTGGCACCTTATTAACTGCAGAAGCAGTACAGTAAAATGAGAATAACTGAGATTAGGTTACCAGTGTATTATGTCTGCATAGTAAATTTCTTTACTTTGAAGAGATTACAGTTAAGATGAGCCATATCCTGATTAAGCAAAATGGATTCTTAATTTGAAGAAATTATTTTTCTTAATACTTCAGGGCCAACACTGATGATTCACAACAGTACACTTTTCCTGTAACAGTCGAACATACATAACATTTATATAAAGTTTTTCCTGTGTTTTCAATAATCATTATAAGATCATATAATATGGGCCAGTAGCATTGCTCCATATTGCAAATGGGGAAAGGGGTACAGTTGGGAAAGTAGTGGTGTGCCTAAAGTCATCTAATTAATTTGTGGTTTTAGTCAGATGTTAACTGTGGAATTCCAACTCATGATCCCAGTTCACACGTAATGGTGGCAAATCATGGGTTAATCAATCCACAATTTCCTGCAGCACTCTCCTCTGCTATTTTACATATGCAACCTCCAATTGGCCTGATTGGAGGTTGCTCCATGGCATCCAAACTCAGACACAATGAGTTAATCATGGGTTAAACAATCCAGAGTTAATCCATGGTTTGTTTTTAGATTAACCTACAATAAACCCATAGTGTCTGGAGCACCCTCTGGTCAGGCCAATCAGAAGTTGCATATATAAAATGGTAGTGGTACACACCACAGCAAATTGTGGGTTAATTAAATATCTCATCATTTGCTGTCATTACCTGCAAACAACCCTTAGCCACTACACATTACCTGAATTAGTCTGAAATTTTAACAATAAAGGGAACCATCTGTCGAAGTAGTTGTATTATTCTTTTATATAGCTTCCCCTTTTGTTTTTTTCCTCTATATTTTAAGTGTTCCATCTAAGCAATTTCTTGCTTTTGTGCCCAAACTGAGTATTACACTGTTAACTGTATTTTAAATAGTACAAATTGTCTAAATTATACAAGGCAGTTTTCAATTCAAAACAAATGTAAAAAGAATTCATACTTAATTCTGACAAAATAAATTGGGGAAAAAATAAACTGGAGCAACAGGAACATCACACATCACAATAAGCAAAACAAAATCGAAACAAGCAAACAACAAAAGAGCAAGAATGACTTGCTTAGTCTAATCTCTGAAAAAGGTAAGTTTTTTTCTTGCCGAAACGACAACGGAATTCCAAAGAATGGGTCTTCACAGCAAATGCCTTGCTCCTTGTTGAGGATAACCAGCATTTACAACTGATGGTACAAAGAACAGGATTTAGTTGGCACATTTTAAAATGCGGGGGAAACTCATACAGGAGAAGGCATTCCTCATAAATACAGACCCTGACCATATATGGCTTTAAAAGGCTATGAACAGCAGCATGGGTATGGAGATAAGCTGGTTTCCAGGGAGGATGTCTTAATCAGGTGTTCTATGTTAACAATGGTTTTCACCTGTCAACAGATGAATAGCCAAATACAACAACAGGTGGAGATTCCAGGCCACTTTCAAAGATAATCTCATATAGAGTTTATTAATCCAATTTGGAATTCTGCAAAGCATGAATAACAGTAACAAGATCATTGTCCTCCATATCTCTGTATTTATACATTTAACAATCCTTCTTATCTGAATTTATTTGTATTTGAAGGTTTTGGGCACCTCCAGCCTTTATGGATCTACTGTAAATGAATATGGTAATATGGTGGGAAACTGAGATTATGTTGGGTGGCTCCAATCTAGTGTAAGTACCTAGTGAGTTGCTACTTTAGAAATACAGTAGCTGTGATTACATTGTGAATGCCTTTGACCACACTCTGAATGATTCAACTTTTTTTAAAAAAAAATCCAATTCAGGCTGTGTTTACAGTGACCTTTCAGGTATAATACTATCCCTGCAGCAGTATCTCAGTAAATATGTGCTGTATGGTAGGATGAGAGATTACAGTTTTGTCCCATACACACAACATCTGTTCTGGCTGCTGCAAAAAGTAGCCTTGATACTTTTTTGCCATGTATAAAGAGAAATGCAAGCATATATAGGCTTCAGCTCTGCTTCTAGGCATAGTGACATGTGGCAGGGGCCTACATGAGCAATTGCTTATTTCCCTGATAATCAGGATTCTCTGCAGCCTCTTGTATTCGGGCAGACTTACAGCTGAGATAGATAGTGATAGTGAGGTGTTGTCCCTAAATGGCTGAACTGACTACAGTGTTTAGAGTAGGGGTGTGCATGGACCCAAAAAATCGGATCGGAACCGGAACTGATTCCTCGGATCGGATCAGAGGCTTCCCAGTTTGGATCCGATTCGGATCCAAAAATCGGACGTCTGCTTTTTGGATTGGACGCCATTTTAGGTGTTTTCACCATAGGCTTACACTGAGGGGAAGAAAGCTTTCCCCCAATGCAAGCCTATAGTGAAAACATGGAGGCGGGTGAGTGGGGACCTAACTCCCCCTCCCTCCCTGTCCCTCCCCCCCCACTTACGCTCTTTACCTGCTGGGGTGCCTGCTGCCGTCTGCTGCCGTCCGCTGTTCCAATCTACTGAGAAACAGGCTTCGCGGCCTATTTCTCAGTAGAGCGCCATCACCGCAAGGCCTGTTTCTCAGTAGTACGGAAGCAGCAGGCGGTAGTGGACGGCAGCGAGGAGGCAGCAGGTAAGGAGCACGAGTGGGGGGAGGGGGGAGGAGATCCGACGTCCGATCCTCCGATCTTTTCCATTCCGGATCGGGTCCGATCGGATTAGATCGGACGATCCAGCTGCGGGGGATCGGAATCGAATAATTGTATCTGATTTTACTCGGATCGGGTCTGGATCGTGGATTGGACCCAATCTGCTGCACGCCACTAGTTTAGAGAGGTTCAATCTGATGGGTGACAGCTTTTTGTAATTCTTTTTAGGGACCCATTGGAGAGAAGGGGTCCACCAATAGGGAAAATCATCTTTCTCTTCTAGATCTGTAACACTCTGGAATAGTCAAATTTGAATACATAAGTCCTGGCCAGTAATGGTGTGGTTAATATGGTTGCTGCTATGCAAGTGTTTACACCAGTATACGTATAACTAGTTGAGATCCTATACTGTTCTAACACTACAGTGAAAAATAGGTAATGTAGCAGTGACAGCAACTCTGTTGCCACCCTCCACTCATAACCACATTCCTGTAAATGACCCCCACAGCTGCATGGGAAGCCCTATTTAGCATGTATCATGGTGTTCCTGCTAGGTCCACCATAGAACCCAGACTAAGTCATACAGGCCACAGCACTCCTCCAATACAGCTAGCAACACCTTAGTGCCTAGATGGATGGTAGCACATACCAGGATTTTCCTTATGCAGAGATTCAGTTCTTCTAGGAACCCAACCACTATAGGCCTACAAACAACCACTTTTCCCCCAGGGTACATCTCAGGGACCCGAAGGAGGAACTGTCATCCAATCACAATAGTAATCTGTACACACATTACTCACCATGATTGCATTACATGTCATAAAGTGTAAACCCGTCAAGTACAGCCCTGACATCCAAACTCCAGCAACAGTAATAATGTATGTGTATAAAGCACTTTGAAGACTCAAAAAATTATATAAATAAGTGGTGGTGATTCATGTTATTATGGTAGAGTGACTGTTACCCCCTGCATGATTAGACAAATAAGTTACTGTGTGTAATTTGTCTCACCTCTGTGCAACCCTATCCTGCTGCAGTCCTCCCTCCTAAGCAGTGACACCATTTTACCTCTGTAATAATGGACGTTTGCAGGATTGAGACAAAAATTCATACACAGCCTTCCCCAGTCAGAAGGCACCTCAATCCACCATCAGCCCTGCACAATAACTCACCAAGAAGGGAAAATCCCAAGTGTCCTGAAAAGGGGAAATAGCTGGAAAACCTTGGGGGTTTGCAGGTTCAGGACCAAACTCCACACACAGCCTCTCCTACTTAGGCACCTGCTTCACAATCAAACCCCTGCACATTTAGTCCAGGGGAGTGAAAATTCCAAGTGTCCCCAAAAGGGGTAAGTGGCTAGAAAACCTTAGGGGTTTGCAGTATTGGCACCAAACCTCATAGCAGCTTCCTCTGCTAAGAAGGCACTCGATGCACTATGAAATCCCAGTGCGCTAACTCTGGAAGCAGCAAAAATCTGTGGTGCATCAAAAAGTGAGAGATGTCCATAGGACCTTGGGGTTTTGCAGGATTGGGACTAAACCTCATAGCCTGCCGCCTCTACACTGCTGGCTTGGTCCCCTTAAAGTGTTCCTAATCAGCAAGCCAATGAACAACAGAGTGGCAGCTTCACAGCTCTGTAACTAACCAAAATATCCCACTGTGACCACCACATGACACAATGACCCATGATGGGTTAAACAAAACACTCTGCAGACCTTGGGTTATCCGAGTGGGTTATTTTGGCCAAATAAGCAATCATTGGTAAAAAAAAAATCCCACCAGATAGTGCAATAATCCATCATGGGTTATTATATTATCCAGACCCAGTCGCTAAGTTCTTAATGGAAAGATAAAAATTGTATTAAGTTGCTAACATTACTCAGAGGAGTTTCGTAGCACAGCTCAGCAGTTGTAAGTCTACTATATAAGAGAGTGCCAGTCTAGGATGCAGTATAGTAAATATGAAGAATGTGCTATGCTGTGGTTTTACTTCTATCCTACTGAGCCATGCAAGAAAGGGAGGCAGTACTGTACACACAACTGAAAAGGCCTGCTCCCTTGTTGTCATCTGTAACAAAATCTTGTTTCTTTGGTTAACCTGTTTTATTATATTAATAGGAATGTCTGCAGTTTTTCAGAAACTGTTTATACAGGTAAGGAAGGGGTTAAGTGTGGGTACCAGGAGAGAATTTGTGTCTGATTGGCTAATTTGGTTCTACCTGGAGGGAGGGGGGGAATGAGTGGTGAGAGGAGGTTTTTTTTCAGTTTAGTCAGTTTAATTTTGAGGGAGATTGGGTTTGGGGTTTGGCGAAACATCAACTTAGTTTTGAGCAAGGATTTACAGGGGTAGTGAGGTAGGGTTAGGCTATTTATTAACCGTCCAAGTAAATAATAATTCCATCTATAGCATTGGAACATCATCTTGTATGTAATAAACTTTTTTGTGTTATTGAGTTAAATCCATGTGCCAGCTTGGTCTCTGTTTATGCTACTACATACTTTAGCATTAAATAGCTAGCACCCAATTCCCCAAACTAGAAAATAGAGTAACAGTGGTAAATTTGACACACATTTGGTGTTGACTGAGGTGGGGTTGTAGGTTAGCCAGGTCAGTATGTCGAGCTGACTTGGCAGTGATGTCCCACTCCTTGGGCTTGTTGTCCCAGGCGTGAAGAGATAATGGGTGAAATCCTGGGTAAAGGAGGTGTGTATGTTGCACCATCTTTCAAAAAATCCCTTGGAGAAAGCACATGGAGGAGGGCCTCAGATTTTGATTGTAGGATACTGGTAGTTTCATTCTGGGAGAGATGCAGTAATCTAAAGCATATGGGGCTTCATAGATTATAGGCACTCAGTGCAAGTAGTCCAGTAGCATGTATAGGCAATCGATGCCAGATTATCCCTGTCTAGATAAGGGCATAGCTAGACCACCAGTCAAAGGTGGAAGAAGGCACTTTTGAGGCCATTTGAGACTCCAGTGACAGCTCCAGGAGAACCAGCAAACTACAAACTTCCTTCAAGGGGAATGCAGTACCATCCAGAACAGGCTGAACACAATTCTTCCAGTCAGAATCACCCACTAACAGCATCTTGGTCTTGTTTGGATTGAATTTCAGTTTATTAGCCTTCATCTAGTTCATTGTTGCAGCCAGGCACTGATCTGACACATTCACATCATCACCTATGTTCATGAAAAGGAGAAATAAGAGCTGCTGTGTTATAGCATAGTGATGACAACGCAGTCCAAAATTCCAGAAGACCCCTGTTTAACTGTTTCATGTATATGTTAAATAGCATGCAAGACAAAACTATTCACTGCAGAACTGAAGAATCTACAGGGCTGGGCAATATCCCATCCAAGCACCATGGCCTGAAGCTAATATTCCAATAAGAGTGAAAATGCTGCAATGCAATGCCCCTATTGAGCTCAGACAGTTGCCCCAGAAGAATACGATAGTAGATGATATTAAAAGCTGCTAAGAGATCAAGGAGAATCAACAAAGTCATACTCGACCTACTTCGGTCATCATACAGGGTGACCAAGAGTGTTTCCATGCCCACTTGACCTGAGTGATTGAAATGGATCAAATTAATCAGCATCATCCCAGAGTATCTATAGCTAGTTGACAACTACCCGCTCAAGGACCTTGCCCAGGAAAGGAATATTTGCCACCAACCTAAAGCTGTTAAGAACTTCTAGGTCCAGGGAGATTTTCTTCAGAAGCAGTCATAACTGCTGCCTCTTTCAAGCAGGTTAGGATCACTCCCTCTCACAAACGGCATTAATCATTGTCTAGGACTTTTAAAAATTGATATGTATTTTAAATGTTTTAATATTGAAACCTACTTAACTATATTTTAACTTTTGCATATTTATATTTATAGCTTTTAACTAAATATGTTTTAATTTTATAAAACTGCCTTGAGGCTCAGCATTGGGCAAAAGGTGGGATACAAATAAAGGTAATCGTCAATATCATCATCATCTCCTCTGCCCAGCTGGCTGTTTCCTTCCTGCCAGCTTTAATAAGTCCCAAGGGGCAATTTGGAACTAGTTGCACAAACCTGTTGAAGAGTCTAAGCCCTGGCAGATTCAAGGTACTTTATTTTGGAAATGCCGTGCAAACATGTCACTGTGGGTATCTGATGATTCCATAACCTCCTAGGGCCATCATATAATAAGCACCAAACAACCCTAAAAAGATCCTCTGGATGCAATAGAGGCGGAGAAGTAAAGTTTCCTCACCACGTTCACCACCCCTGAATAAGCTTAAACATGGGGACACATCAATGTTCAATTGCATCCATTAGGAGTTTTCCTCCATCTACACTTAAACTGTCTCCCACCCTGCTTCATCATGTCTAGCTTCAGGGGTATACCATGAAGCTACTGCTCCAGACAGAGCATTCAGAAGCAATCATGTCAACTACTTAGGTCATTTCTGCCTTCCAGTGATCAACCAGGGCTTTGAGAGGAGAAGCAGACATATCAGCCAGAACTCCCCCAGAGACCTTGTTAGTACAGTTCCATAGTTTTTCATTAAGGCTATGAAGTCCTGAACCATCCCAGACAAGTCTCCCTCAATATGAATGTTTATCTCCCCCAGAATCAACAATCTGGGGATTCTTAACATCACATGTGAGACCACCTCCATCACTAGGGAGACTACTGGACTGTATACCAACAAAAGCCCTAATATGTCTGCTAATCTAACACAAGATGCAAACATTCCAGGTGAGTAGTCAGACAAAGAGGCTGGAGAGAGAGAATTCTTATAGGCCATAGCAACCCCTCCTCCCCAGCCCTCAAGTCTACCCTGCTGCTGAACCAAGTACCCTGGTGGACGCAACTCAGAAAGACTGATTTCCTCTTGCTTACCCACCCATGTTTTGTTTATACATGCCAGATTGGTCACCTCCACTATTTAATCATGAATTGGGGAGCTGTTATTGTGAACCATCTGGTATTTAAAAGCATCTGGGAAGGTTATTAGGGCAATCACCATCCTCTGAGGGGAAAGAGGTCCAGAGGGAAGGAGGGCCAGTATTTCCCTGATCTGGCTAGCCCCCCTCCCAGTGCCATGCCTCCCCTGACCCATAATCGTACTAATTTGACCTGCCCCTTATCTCCCCATTTGGCCCCGTAGCCTCTCCCCCAGATACATGATCAAGCTCTAAGAGGCAAACAACCCCAACACAAGGACTCCCCAAACCAGTCATCCAGATGTTAAAGGAGCTATTAGAAGGGCCCTAGTATCCCCTTGAAATGGCTCTACCCACCCCCTTGCTGTTGCTGTTGTTAGGTTCTCTATCATCCTGTGTCAGGTACAGCACGTAAAAGCCTTCCCCAGGAATAAAGCACAGCTGGCTCAAATTAGTCAGTCTGAAGAAGTGTGTCTGCTGTGGCCGGTGATGTCAGTATTCTCCATGGCAGCAGCAATAGCCAAACAACAGCAACTAACAATGTAAAGCAGGGCCCTAAATGGTAAGAGACAGAACTCACCTGTTCAGCAGAATGGCCAGGCTGCTCTTCTTTTGCTTCAGGGCTTCCCTTAAGGCATACATTTTGCAGGTTGGTCGTACCTTATGATGCCACATGTATAAGAACACATATTTTCTGCCAAATTAATGAATATGAAAAGCAGTTTTCTCCTATTGATTCTATACATGAAGTTATTGTCGATTAGAATCCTTATTTCATCAGCACTTCACCTCTGCATTCAGTTGTGGACCATAACAAACTAAGCTGAATATTTAAGGAAAGGAAATGCTGATTAGTTGTGTGTGGGGTGTGTGTCTTCACGGTTTTTTTCCTGTGGCTTGGGTGCATTGTGAGGTCCATTACAGCATGGTCAGCCTGCACCCAACCCAAAGCTTCCGCCTCAAAAAGGTGCAGTATCACAGAGTTGTTTTACTGTGTTCTTTTTAGTTAAAGTAACGCCTGTGTGCTTGCCCTGCAATGTGCCCTTGTTCTTCCACATTAAATCCTGGGCATGCCTGTGACTTGGTTGTGATGTGGTCAAGGGGTGGGACTGCCCCTCCCCACAATCACTCCTTTTCCTAGCCCTTTCATTTGGAGCTGTAATTAGGCACTTCCTTGTTGCTGCATTACTTGCTTCTCTGATGTTGTGTTAATAATTTTTTCTCTGATACTGCCTTACTTCACTTCTGGGATGTGTTAATTAGCTTCTCTGATGCTGCGTTAGTTCACTTTAATCCATTTTTTCCTTTGGAACACTTCCACATATCTGCAACTGCACATTTCTAGAGTTGTGAACAGGCAGGGAGCTTACTTTGCCATTTCACAACTGCATAACTCCAGTTTATCAAAATAGAGATCTGCTACATTAGTTCCTTCTCATTCCCATTTGTACGACCAGTAATAGGGGGAATCTGGAGAGATGCAGGTAACAAGCTGTCTCATTGACGTTGGTTCTACCTGTTCTCCCTGCTCCGCCCCCTCCACAAGAAGTGTGTTTTTCCCAGCACTGAAAAGCCGGGTTTTAGGGATGGCTGACTCTGGCATGTAACATAGATGGAGCAGAGCCAATTTCATCGTACTGTGGAGAATAAGAGCAATGTACTTTTCTCCTGTGGTCATGAAGATGCCTAGGTTTCTTTTCTTCCTGTTTGAAAACTTAGGTTAGCAGCACCCCAGCTTGGAGTCAGTTTGCTTGATCCTGAACCTCATCGCACCCATCACTACCCCTTCAGTCTGAGGTAACAGCTTCCTGCTTGTAGCAAGTTCATCTGACTCATTTAGAATAAAACTGAAAATGTGTTTGCTACAAGCTGATGTAAAGCTTCTGGTATCAAAGCCAGTAGAGCTACTGAGTTAGTCTTTATGGTCTGCAAGTGGTTGACAGTTATTAAATGGATTTATTCTTTATTGATGTTCACTGGATAGAATGGGGAGAATATTTCATTTGTTGTAAAGCTAGCAGCTGTCCCCAAAGGCAACTCATACATTTACAAATAAAATAAAAAATAGTTCTTCTCAGAAATGGATGTGCTCAAAGCTCCTGCCTCAGCTTGTTCCAAACATTGATAACTGTTTTATGTATTTCCTGTTATACAGTCCTCCCTCTCCCCACTTAACTTCAACAACCCCAAGATAGCATGCACCCCTTACTCTTACCCCCATAACCTGTGAAGTAGGTTAGGCAGAGAGTGAGTTCTTGGTCTGAGGTCTTCCAATGAGCTTCTTGGATGAGTGGGGTGTCTGCACCATCATTCTATTATCCACTGCAGAACATTGACTCTCATCCCTCTTTGTTTGAGGTGGACTGGGGACCTAAATCTGTCCCCTTGCCTTTCTCAGCTCCTTCCCTATTAATGTGAGGGTTCCCTCTATTCTAAACAATGAGACACACTGTCAAAGCTGATTTCATCAGTCATCTCTTGGGAGGATAGGATTGTGCAACTTGTTGCTGTATGTATGTATCTCTGGATGAGGGCCAGTGTTGATAGTGCCTTCCAATCATTTTGACAATTGAGCTTCATTTGTAAGTCAAATGAAAATGAGAAAAGGAAAGCATTCGCATACACATTTCGTATTTTTTTTCAGAACAGATTTTTTTAACCAAATATGGAGTTGTCACATGAAATTCACAATTAAAAATCATAACCTCTAGAAAAGCAAAATTGCAGCTTTGTTGCCGTCATGGACATTTTGATCAAGAAAAATTGCAGCCTTGAACTGTACATCATATGTAATTTTGTTGATTTTTCTAACCTTTGTTGTTTTACAAAACTACAGGCACTAATTTAAGGTACAGTTTAAAGTAGAGTTGTGGGGAGAGGAGAGCTTTCTGCTGGAAATCCCCCTGACCCTTTTGTATAAAAAATGACCACAATAGATAAAATGGGAGTTGTGATTGTAAAAGTTACACTTCTAATTGTAATTTTCAGTTGTAAAGCAAAAGTCAGATTTTAAATTCAAAATGTTAATATAAGTAAATTTTTTTACAAAATGCAACCTTGGCCTGAATATGGATAATGGTGATCTAAGATCAATCAATCTTTATTATTAATAGTCCATAGACCATAATATCCACTTTGAAATATTAAAACATTAATTTAAAACAGAAAATTCAACTACAGGGATTACATACAAATTGCAGCCTAAAACATCACAATTGCATCCTAAAACATCAGGGATCAATATATCGGGTATTAATTAACTGAGATCTACAACTAACTGCTATACAGAGAAAGTTAGCAACTTTCAAAGTTATGTACTTATTTGTGCCTTTAAGAAGATTAATCAGCAGAGCTTCTCTAGTATGCCCAGGAAATCCTTGCATAATTGGTCACAAAAGATCGTCCCTGGCCTCATTATAAAAATTGCAACAAAACAAAACATGCTCAATATTCTCCACCTCACTATTGTTGCATGGGCAACATCTTTTATCTACTGGGATGTTCTTATATCTGCCCTCCAGTAATTTAGATGGTAGCACGTTGAATTTAGCCATCATAAAAGCCCTTCTATATTTTGGAAGGGTGAGCCAATTTAAATAAGCCATTTCCCCTTTCTGCACAGATTCTGGAAGGCTCAAGGACTGAGGGGAACGAGGGCCTCGTGCCGCTCAACGTAGCTCCTGCATATCCATATCCAGTAGCCTTTGTTTTATAACTTGTTTAACCCCTTCCTGGTCCAATAATAGAAGATTTCCAGAGGGAATCCCTGTTGAACTAGTTCTTAAGGACACCATTTTCGTCCAAGGGGATTCATATGAATCAAGCAGGACCTGTGAAACTAGTGAGTTTAACGAAAGCTGAAGATACTTGCAAAACCAATATTGTAATGTTTGAGACCAAGCTTGACATTTTAAAGTGCTCAAGCCAGCTTCCAAATTTAAAGCTACACCGGCCACACATTTTGGAACTCCAAAAATAAGCCTTAAAAATAATGTCTGGATACCTTCAATGGACTCTTTCATTAAGGGGAACCAAATTGGAGCACCGTATAGAAGCTGTGGAACCAACTTTGCTTTGTGTCACCTTCAAGGCTGCCGGAGCGAACTTACCCCCCTTTGAGAAATAAAATCTCAAAAGGGCCCCCACTGTTTGTTCTGCCTTATTCTTACTGTATTTGGCATGGGTATTCCATTTTAAATTTCCTTGGAACCAAATGCCCAGATATTTGTAGGCATTGGCTTGGCTAATCTTATTTCCTTTCATGTACCATGTAAGGCTTGCTGGGGTTGTTTTTTATTTTTTTTGGCAAAAATTATCACTTTTGACTTTTGGAAGTTGATGGACAAGTTGTTTTCCATGCTATATTCCGCAAAGCCGCTTAAGAGCCTCTTAAGGCCCAATCGGGTTTGTGATAATAGCACGGCATCGCCTGCATATAATAATAATAATAATAATTATTATTATTTATAACCCGCCTCTCCCTCCGGATCGAGGCGGGGAACAACAACAATATAAAACAAGAATCATAAAACAGTTAAAATTTAAAAAAACAAGAACAAAATACATCATTAAAAACATCTTAAAATTCATCTGGATAGGCCTGCCGGAAGAGAGCTGTCTTCATGACTCTCTTAAAAGAATACAGTCTTTTAGCGATCATACAGATGATAGCCTTTACATTACATAATTCCCCCCTCCATTCAATAGCTGTTCTCTTTTAATAAAGTGAAGGCAAATTAAGAGTCATCTACCCTTTTTGTAGTGCTAAGCAGTCTTTACTATTTGGGTTATTATTCTGGGTACATTTTTAATAGAAATAATATAATCAAACCTTTATCTAACTTGATTGGCATACTTCTGCTATCAAATAGGTGTCATTTTCTAATAGTTGGCTGGTCATGTGATATATCATGTTGCAACTGTTGGTACCAATCATTTCCTTTCCATAAATACTTGCTTCAGTATTGCTCTCTACCAGAGCACACAATTAATATTGCCCTCCAAATGTGTTGTGTTTAACAAGTAATTTGTTTAAAGTATCATTGTAGGTTGAACTGAGGTGAAGCAATCCATGATGTGCCAAATATTTTTTTTCTGAAAGGTCTACTACAAGTTTGTTTCCCAAATTGTGCAAAACTGCACCTTTGCATATACTAAGGTTTCACAAGCCATTGATTGTATGCTATTGTGTTGTATGAAACCTTACTCTTTTAGAATTTAAAAATGGAATAGGTGCTAGCAAAGTGTTATAATTGGTATATGAAAGATAGGCAGCTAGCCTAACATATCCTGGGTTGTATGCAACAGTATTAGGTAAATAGTTACTACATAGTCATGGATGCATATCTGCTCTTAAAATAACCCAAATTCTGTGCTCACAGAAGGTCACCCTGAACAATTTTTTCTCTCTTCCCAGACCTTTACTGAGAGTTATCCAAGCCTTAGAAGTTTTGCAGAGGGCACAGGGCACTATAGGTGGAAGGAGGGAACAGGGAAGCATGTATCTTTTTTACTTGTGCTAGTATTGGATACAATCCATTAAGTTACAGTGTTCACCTATGTAAAAGAACAATCAGGGTGCACAGAACGTTATTTGATGGCCAGCATTACCGATGTGCTGTAATAGATCAGATATTATATTGCTTATTATACAAATTGTGGCTACTTAAAGTCCAACCAAACACCGTGAGCATTTAGTTTCTATCTCACAGATAAATGCTATTCTGCCCAGTAACTAGCTTTAGGGAATTGCTTTAGGGAATTCTGACTGTTTAGTCTTCAAGTTATGATCTTGCTAAGTGTCCTCATATATGTGTAATGAGAACCAAACAAATTCTTAATTTTACAAGTGCTCCCATAAGCAGATACAAACTCTGTACTTTGAAAGACATGTGGCTTCATAATCAGAGTTTCAGTGTCTTGGATAGCATAAAGTATAATGCCTATACTTGCAAACCAATGTGTATTAATTGTTATAGCAACCAATTAGTGTGCATGCCCTTTCAAGAAATATATAAATTAGGGGTTGGAAGATTGATTTTAAATCTGATTTTCTTCTTGGAGGTTTATCAATCCAATCTGATTTGTGCGGCTATGTTGCTGGCAATGTTATGTGTATATATCAGCTGAATTGGAAGACTTTTTTCATAACTCTTTTTATTGTTTTACAGTAATTCTGTGGGGAAGATAACTTGCAGAAAAAAATATAGCCAAGAAAAGGTAGGCCAAATTGCTTTACCCTAAAAGTATATATGTTTTTTATAGGTAAGTGATTCCCTTTTTGTTTCAGTAAGTGGCTAGTTAATTACAAATTTGGACTTTGGTGAATTACTTATAATTACAGAAATAATTAAAAAGAGGTGGAAGTTTATAGGATTAGATTATATTTAAAGCTGCGGCCTCTTAAACACTATTCAAGTTAAGTTTTGTATTGATAATACCAACTTTTTTGGCCTGTGGTGCCAATCAGTTACTATTCAAGATGTTTGAGAGTCTACCCTCTTAGCACTTCTTCTGCCCAACAAAAACAGTGTTTTTTTCTGGAGTAACTTAGCTGGGCAGATCCACATGACAGGCTGAAGATGTTGGAAAGTGCTTTTCCCAAAGCCAAAGGAAAAGTTCTAGAAAAGGAGACCTTCTGGGGGATATCCCCATTTTGTTCTGAGAGCCTGCTGGCTCAATAGTTCATTGTGCAGAAATCAGTGAATTATTGAGCTAACAAGCTCTCAGAACAAAATGAAGGAATACCCCAGGGGCATTACCCAGGCAACATTACCCATGTTGCCTGAGTAATGCCACTTCCCAAGGATTGCTGGGAAATGGTGCTGACAGTGTCAAAGCTGGCAGTGTTTCAGCCTGCTATGCATTACTAGTCATTGAAGAAATGTCCCAGTGGAGATGCTGCAGCATTTTTCCATGCCAGAAATGGCACAGGGCTTAATAAAATTTTAAGAATTTATGATTTTCACATTCTTATTTAAATTGGTATTTTGTACAGGGAAAATTTGTTTGAAGTAATAATATGTAGTATAACTGAGATCTGGATTTCTTCAATAGTGGTTTTACTAGTGCTTCCTTTAAGATTGATGGTTTCCCCCATCCCTTAATGAAGCATTGGCTATTTTTGATATCCATGTTGTAAGCCCAGCTTTGTCAAACTTCACTAACTAGAAGAGGCAAGGATCTAAATAGCAAGTGGTATGCCTCCAAACAGCTTATCTGCATCCTCAGACTTCATGAGCTGTAGCATATTCATAATATCAGGACTATATGGTCCTATGGCTAAATCTACAATGTGACTTTGAAGGTTCCTACTGCTGACCCATTGGGCATGCACCAAACAAGTGTCTGACCAACCAAAAGCACTCCGGTGTTAAGGTGGTGGGGAAATAGTGGTGGTGGGGAAATAAGGTTTGGTTTTTTGCCACCATCACAGCTGCAGAGTAGGCCCTAAAATGAGCTCTAATCTGTATTTGGACATATTCACTTGGAATATGCATTCTAGTAACTGATATTGTTTCATCATCACAGCTCCACAGAATACCATGGAGCCAATATAACTACTGTTTGGCCAGTTATGTTTAGGAGCGATCGTATTGATAGCCCTAGTTGCTTCCTGATTACACAACTTCTGTAGGAGCACTAGCCAGTTCTGGGGAAACTCCCCCAGTAACATCAAGAAACCAGCCTCTGGAGATAATGCTACATCATGACATAGCATCATTTTCATTGGGCATTCTGTTAACAATGAGGGATACTGCTGGCTGTTGCTTATTGTAGCTTTGTCATTGCTTGAAGCAGTGGCAAACCTGTTTTTGTTTTTGTAGAGATTGCTCCCTTATCAAACATTCTTCCAATCCCCAAAGATAGCAAAAATGTTCAAGGCCTTTTTTTCACTGAAAGTAATAAAAATTGCTGGGCCAGATACTTTGGCTGAGCACTAATAATTTGATTGTACAATTTGCTGCCCCAAAGAGTATTGTCATTGGTTTATAATAGTTTAAAGAGGGGTTAGACAAATTTCTGGGGTATTCATCTATCAGTGGCTGTTAACTGTAATAGCAAAATGGAAACATCTCCTTCAGGTTCAAATCTCAACTCCAACTGCAAAGCTCTCTGTGTGACTGACCTGATTCACATGACACGATACATCTTAGTGTGTTGTCACAGGCTGTTCTTTCAGGGTAGCTTGTCATGACATCCAAACCCACAGCAGTTTTTTCAATGTGGATTGTTTTCCACAAATAAGCCACGAGAACCCATGGTTTGTTGTTGGGTTGTTCAGGGTGGCTGGTTGTGATGCCAGAACTCATCAGGGCAGTTTCATTGTGGGTTGTTGGGAACGATTAGACAGCCACCCGGCAAGAGCGGTGAAAACCCTTACTGCACCTCGTGATCTTGCTAGCGCCACTATCCTCTCTCATACCTTCCACGTCGTGCTTCTAAAAATTGAGAAGAAAGGACACCAAACAGCATTCCGAAAGCATTCTCAACCTTTTTTCCAGTTTTGCAAGTGCACGCATTCAAAAGTCCATTGCTATGAAATTTGCATAATTTCTCCTTCCACTTCTCTGCTGTGAAATTTGTGTATATTTACCAGTCCCACTCACTACTGTAGCTTGATGTTTGCATACTTTTACCAATCCGTCACACTGCTGATCCTTGAAATTTGCATATCTTTAACATTCCCGTTACTGTTCTGTGACATCCAACAATGGGGACCAGTGGAGGGAAGCAACAAGCATGAGGGGAGACAGGCAGGGAGCTGAAAGCGGCTGGCAGCTGCAAGAGAAGGAGCTCTCTGGGCAGGTGCAATTACTTCAGTAGTACGTGAAACAGCCTTTTTTTAAAAGAAGGGATGTGTTATCAAGGCAAGTGCCAAGGTGAAGGATGAAATTGACAGGAGGGATATTGTTATGCTGAGTTAAAATAGCAGGGTGGTGGTCTTGTACTCCTGTGCACTCGCACAAGATCCCAAGTTTTTTTTTAAAAGTTTGTGAATGTGTTTAAGGTGACCATGAAAAGGAGGACAGGACTCCTGTGTCTTTAGCAGTTGTATTGAAAAGGGAATTTCAGCCGGTGTCATTTGTATGCGTGCAGCACCTGGTGAAACTTCCTCTTCATCACAACAATTAAAGCTGCAGGAGCTAAACTAGAGTGACCAGATACAAAAGAGGACAGGGCTCCTGCAGCTTTAACTGTTGTGATGAGGAGGAAGTTTCACCAGGTGCTGTATGCATATAAATGACACCTGCTGAAATTCCCTTTCCAGTACAACTGTTAAAGATACAGGAGCCCTGTCCTCCTTTTCATATGATCACCTTAAACGTGTTACCACTTCCATAAGTGCTCCAAAAATTATATGTATTTGGGAACTGATGCAGAGAGGTGGGATGTTTCCCTCATGAGTCGGCAACCCCAGCGGACCAATTGAAGTCAGGGTGCTGATTTAGTGAATGAGGAAACAGGGATTTCTGCTGCAAAGGCATCTGGAATATGTGCTGGGAGTGCTGCTGAGTTTACTATTTCTGTAAGAGTAACATAAGGCCTGCTATAGCCTTTGTGCTGATTATTGCAAGTAGAGCACTGGAACAGCTCTTCCTTTTTTGCTTTCTTTGCTGTCACTTAACACATTTTCCATGCAGAATTGACTATGGATCTGCTCTTTTCTTTTGATAGGCCTGTTTCCATCTGAGGATCAAATGCACATTTCCAGCCTAGCTTTGTTTTGACCTAATTTCATTTGGGGAGGCTGATATGGATAACTTTGCCCTAGTAAGGCTCACGGTTTCAAATTCTGAGAACCTGTGGTGTACACTGAACATTTGGGTTAATTCAACACTTTTATTATCCAGAATATTAGACACAAATGAATACTATTAGCTTTTCCTACCTAGTGATCTCTGCATTAAAGTTGATATTTAAAGCCTGTGAAAATAAAAGCATGTCCTCCTAAAAATCTTCTAGGATTTTCTTGCAAAGCAGTATTGATCCAGACAGGATTGGACCCTCTTCTGCACGGAAACATTAAGGAAGCACCTGCCAATGTATTGCCGAAGTTAATTGAATTGTTACAGAAAATCATCATGGGAGGAGCTGTGAGCGCAGGAGAAGACAATGATGATTTAATTGATAACCTGAAAGAAGCACAATATATTCGTACTGAAAGAGTGGAGCAAGCCTTCAGAGCTATTGATCGTGGTGATTACTATCTGGAAGGCTATAGGGATAATGCATATAAAGACTTGGCTTGGAAGCATGGAAATATACATTTATCAGCGCCTTGCATTTATTCTGAAGTCATGGAAGCATTGAAACTTCAGCCAGGACTGTCTTTTCTTAATCTAGGTAGTGGAACTGGCTATTTAAGCACAATGGTTGGATTGATATTAGGTAATGTTTTTTAAAACTAATAAATCTATATGTTTGATGGTAGACACAATTTATAGTTTTACTTGTGTAACCCTCAGTTAGTAGAGTTTTAGCAAGGGACATTCAAGTATTATTCAGTCAAGCATGAATTATTATTCAAGCCTTTTTTAAAAATACGTACATTCCAGTATTATTCAAAACATCAATTATTCAAGCATTTAAAAAATAAGCAATCTTCCATTTAATCTAAAGCTGATAGTTACTTTTAAGTTGTGACTTTATCGGCCTTATTATTTCAAAGGTGAGCGCTAAATAATTCATTTGATGCACTGTCACTTTAGGCCAATTTATACAAGACATGAGAGACTTGTAATTGGATAGCCTGACGCTTCTAGTTAAAAGTAGCTGTGGGTGGAACAGTTGGATTTGGGCAGCAGAAATGTAACCTAGCTTCTGTGCTCACAGTCCCTGTGTTTTCTCTAGTGGAGATAATTGCAATTCAGAGAGGGGGGAATACAAGTAAGTGCACATTATACCTCCCCTTACCTAACACCTTAGTCCTGATCCAAGTTGGAAGGTCCTTCAGAAATAAAACTGTAGGACGGATGGACAACTTTCAGCCCTCCAGTTGTTTTGGCCTATAATTCTGCAAATAAATTGACATTGGCAAAGCTGGCTAGGACTTTTGGGAATTTTAGACCAAAGCATCTGGATGGCCACAAGTTGTCCATCCCTAAGGTAGAGGGATCCAGCTATGGAGTTCTTCAGTAGTTTGGTTGTGAATAATGTTTTTAAAATATTGTCAGTCATGAAAATGATAAATTGCAAAGTGCATGGTTCTTACTTTCAACAATATAGTGTTATTAGATAGCCTAAAACTAAAAAATATTGTCATGATTCTTCATGCTAGAATAAACAGCTGACTCACTGCTCCCTCTTGTGGGGGAATTAAACGTTTCCCTGCTCAATGCAGTGTTGACCAATTCCATGAATTAGCTGCTAGCTTCTCAATGTTTATCTTCAGTAATGATATGTATCATATCGTTAAAATGTCCGATAACGATACGCTAAGGTTGTTATTGGACATCCGATTAATAACGATACGATAGAAAAACCTCCAATAAATATCCGATCCAAAAATTTTCAGCCTGATTATATTGGATTTTTTTCAGATTACCAGACCGCCATATAAATAAACCTATAACTTCTGTCTTTTCAAAGTTAGAGGCTTGAAACTTGGTCACAGTGCTTATGGGGTATGCCTAAGTATGTGTATGAAATTTGAGATCGATCCCTCCAACCCTCAATTTTATATGAATTTATTAAAGGTCGTGCAACTTTATTGACAGCGGGATGACCGGGCCTCCATACTGTCATCTTGTCTGCTTTTTTTCTCATAGGCTTACACTGGGGGAAACACATGCATAACTTTTTTATTTGAAATGATAATGACATGAAACTTGGGGAGCCAGGACTAGCAAGATCCAATCTGCAATGTCCAAAAAGTTTCATGTCTCTAGCTTTTCAAATTCAAAAGTTATAGGGGGTCCCCCAAAAGCCCCACCTCCCGCTGTAACCTCTTCATTTTTAAAGATAAAAAACTTGAAACTTGTGGGACATTGAAGATGGGATCTGTCTGGTCATTTGTGAAAAAAAATCAGAGCAATTGCTCAAACCCTCGATTTTCTACGAATTTTTTAAAGATCGTGCTCCTTCTGAAAGCTGCATGTGTTTCCTCCAATGCAAGCCTATGGGGAAAAAAGCAGACAACAAGATGACAGCAAGGAGGCCCAGTCAACCCGCTGTCAATAAAGTTGCATGGTCTTTAACAAATTCATATAAGGTCGAGGGTTGGAGGGATCGATCTCAAATTTCATACACATGTCTAGCACATGTTGCTACACATATGTGCCAAATTTCAGATCAATCCCTCCACCCCTGTATTTTATATGAATTTGTTAAAGATCCTGCAACTTTTTGACAGGTCTGAATGAACGAACATGGCGAGTGTCATTCTGACCTGTCAGAACTTAAAACGATCTTTAATAAATTCATATAAAATTGAGGGTTGGAGGGATCGATCTCAAATTTCATACACATACTTAGGCATACCCCATAAGCACTGTGACCAAGTTTCAAGCCTCTAACTTTGTAAATACAGAAGTTATAGGTAATTTTTCTAAAACAAATTCAGCTGTATAGGGCACAATGGGACAGCAAATTAAATATCGTATTTCTGATAATTATTGGAAATACGATTAAATTTACCTCCAATATAATCCTATCCAAAAAAAATTTAAAAGTGATTTCCGATAACGATATGATATGATAATTTCGGGCATGCACACCCCTAATCTTCAGACGTTTAAATTGGGTATGCTCAGTGGGTGGGGGGGATAGAGTAGAGTGGCTGGAATTCTGAACAGGAGCACTCCACGTTGCAACATTTTGTTGCAGGCCCCACTGGTCTGTTACCTTTCCCAAGCATTTTTTAAACCCACCAATTATTTCTTTAGTAGCAATGAAGAATTGCTGTTTTCATCAGTGCTCATTGTTAAGGCACTACTAAATGGCAGCTTCTCCAGCAAATTGTATCACCAACACAGGAAATTGAGAACTTGCTGGTGTGGAGGTTTAGCCTATGGTGGCTAGCTTGGCCACTGTTCCACTTCTGCTATACTGCTAGTTTGTATGTATTAGCATGGATCAGTACAGTTCCCATATGGCTTGCAGGTATCAGATGCACTGGCACAGAGTACTTGATAGTTGTAAATGCCTTTCCTAGAAGTGCCCTAACACCTCTCTGGTACCAGGCAGATAGGTGACCCCTGCTGGGTTCTTCAGCCTATCTCTCTATATATGTCGAGCCATAGTACTTAAATCCTGTTCTGGAATTCTTTTTACAACTCATCCTGGGCACTGTGAATGCCACCCTTGTCTTATCTAACTTAATGGCTCCCCCTTTAGCGCCTACTGATCCACAAGAGAAAAGCACATGTACCAAGTGCTACCCACTTCTCTGTTTCTCAAATACTGTCTTAATGTTGTTTAGCATTCACATCTGGTGTCCATTTTCATGTACAAGTTACCCATTTATTCAGTGAGACTTAAATTGCTGTTAATTCTTAATTTACAGGGCCTTTTGGAATAAATCATGGAATAGAACTTCATCCAGATGTGGTGGAATATGCCACCGAAAAACTGGAGAGCTTCATAAAATATAGTGATAGTTTTGATAAGTAAGTATATTTACTGCTTGGATATTTTGTGGTAATTTTTTTGCTTTTTGGTGGTGGTAAAACATACGTACAAGGGTTTTGTCTTTTTTTGTTTCTTTTTTTAAAAAAAGCTTACAGTGTCAATTATTGCAACTACAATTAAAAGTTTGCAATGCTATTTTAAAGTTAGAAGTCTTCAGGATACATTGAAGTGTGTAACTCAATTTGAATTATATACATTCCATTTGGATAAGTGGAGGCTTTACTGCAATTGCATTATCAGTAGTTCTGGCCTATCCTTTGAGGTATTCCGTTACTGACATAGATATATGCCACAGCCTTATCGTGTCTAGTGTTGTTTGAGCAGATCCTTCAATCCCGTGCCATGTCCTTGCCCAAATCCAGTCCTGTGCACAGGGTCTCTGTGTGCTCATTTCCACAAGCTGGGGATGGACTGTATTGTCTCTTCAAAGTGTAAGATAAGAAGAATTAGGTTTACTTCTAAATATCACTGAGGTTCAAATTGGACTATATTTTGGCCATTAGTAATTGAATAAAGATATATTTTCAACAGTAGTATCTATGCCTCTGCTCTTTTTCATATTTTGGGTCATTTGTTGGCTAAAATGAAAGAGTTCCACACTGTGTCATTCAGATCTTGTGTATTCAGCATTTAGCACCATAACTGTTTTAGAACTGTGTTTTGGCACATATTTCAGGTATGCATTAATTGCTGATATCTAGTTGGGCAGTGCATTAGTATCTATCTACCTACTTGCCTTTTCAAATACACTATTCTTAGTCGTAACCTTGATTACACATTGAATAGCTCCTGTGGCACATCTACACAAGTTCAAATGCATGATTTCATTGTATACCAGCTGAACATTGATATGTAACCAAGTCACAGGATCAACAGTACAGACCAGTGGTAATATTTTTCACAACTGCCGAAAATATATTACTGATATGATTCTCTATCTGGTTTGGGTAACACTGTTAGCATATATTTCCTCTCCCTTGAAACCATACATTCTACTTCTGTCATGCTGGAGTAGCACAAATAGTGTTTTTTTGTATTTTGACATAAACGGGAATTATTCAGAAGCCAGTCATGTTTGGATGTGCTTCCAGGTGAGCCTTGTATTATGCAATAACCTGCCTCATTCACAGAATTGTATGGAGTGTCCAAAGTTATAACCCTCCACTTGTAACCCTCACGTGTTTTCCTACTGCTTCTTCCATCTTTTCTCTTACTGCAGACAATCCATTAAAGAAAAAAAAAGACAGAATAGCTGTGCAATGTCTTCTGATTGGAAACAATATGACTTGTTCATCTGGAAGCACTCTAGATACCAGCTAATTTTTAGTTGAAATCAGTCACTACAATCTTGACTATTATTAATAATTTCAGACATGTAAATACTGGCATATTCCTACTTCTGGGTGAAGATGAGTTCTCTTCATAAGCTATAGAAGCCTTACTGACCTGTTCTTACATAAAGGATGTTGACATCCAGAGTTCTCATCCTTTCATCTGCATCTAACTTCAATTATTATATGACAAGACTTAGGAGACTTGTATAAGTATTGTATAAATACTGCATGGAAAGATTTTGCACTTGCTGAAAGGCATGAATCTTACTGAATCTTATTTGAGGTACATGTACTATTAAAATGACTTTAATGTATATCCCATTTTCTATCAGGTAGACTCCCAAATTACATTACAAACTCTTACAAGCTGCATTATTAAGAGTAAAACCAATAAGTAAAACTGAAAACAAATATGTATTAAAAACAGCATTTGAAGAATTGATGTGTGTGTGTGTGTGTGTGTGTGTGTGAGAGAGAGAGAGAGAGAGAGAGAGAGAGAGAGAGAGAAACACCCATTAAAACCTTGGAAAGATAAAAGCAGTTCTTTCCTGACTTCTAAAAAAATATGTTTTATTTAATTACAGGATTTTTAATTAGAAGCATTCTGGGCAGCTTACTATATATATATATATATATATATACGCGCGCACACACACACACACACACACAATCAAAATTTATCTTTATGGCAACCAAAAGAGTAATTCCAGTGAAAAGGAATTCCACTGTTTTTAATGAACAGCAAATGAAATAGGACTTGAATCACTACAAAGCAGTGCCCCTGAGCACCTCACTTGCTTACTTTATTTTATTTATTAAATTTATATCCTGTCTTTCCACTAAAAATAGTGCTAAGGTGTCTAACAATAAAATATAGATGAAATAACTTTTAATTAAAACATTAAAACTCAACTAAAACGCATCAATAAAAGTGATAGCACCCACCAGTTAAAACCCACTTCAGCAGCAAATCAGCTGAAATGCCAAAACCAGTCTGAGTAAAAATGTTTTTGCCTGCTGGTGAAGCTAGCTTGGCTTCCCTTGGCAGAGAGTTCTAGAACCTGGGAGCAGCCACCGAGAAGGCCCTTTTCTTGTGTTTCTGCCAAATGTGTTTGACAGAATCTGAAGAGAATCTGGTGGTAGAAAAGCTTTATAGCATTTGTAACATTTTACCTGGTCAGTATAATTGTTCTTTCATATTCTGATTCTTAACAATTGCTACTTTCTCTGGCTTACTTTTGTATCAATTTGTAATAATTTGGGAGCTTCAGGTTGAATCCTAAGCATTATGCATTTGTATTATTCTAAATGTTGTTTTCCTAAAAAGTATTCAGAAATGAACAAATACTTGACTTAACATTTCTCTGTGGTATAGGTATTTTGTGTGCAGTTTAGATGGGAAGTAGACTGTTTCTTCAAAAAACAAAATATCTCTGAGTTTCTTTGCCTTCATTGGTAATATGATTAGTACAAAAAAAATTCACAGGAAATAACCATGGTGTCTCTAAGGGCTGTAATCAAATGATTGTCTAATCCAGTCCTTAAGACAGAATTAGTAGACTACAAATAAACAAATACTGCACAGTTTAGTACGCACACCACCTTTCTTACACCAAGTGCATTTGTGAATACGGCTAGCAGTTGTACAACCATACTTCTGTTACTTAGAGGAGCATAATGATCAAGTTTATGTGCAGAAAGCATACATTTCATATAGGAAAAATTGAGTTAAGATAGCTCTTTACCTTTACTTGGCAAACATGATTAAATTACCTCCATAGGAGTAGCTTGGCTTGTTAATGTCTTGAATGTTCTGTGCCAAATATTTGTGTACACAAATGAATTTTATATTTTGTCTTTCTCTGGCAAGTAGATCAATACTTTCTTGATCTGAAAATAAAGTTATCTGCAGCTATCTTTCTAAAGATGCATATCCTTCAAAATGTTATATTTATCCTCGATTGGAAGTCATTCTTGTAAGGCTATTCTAGCAATCATTTGTCTCCATGTTTACCAATCTGTTTCTTCAAATATTTAGTTCTCCTTTTGAATGGAGACAACACTTGGAAAAACACAAAAGCCAAAGTTTCTTTTTTGTTTGATTTTAATAGAAAACGTTGCTTCAAACAGTAAAAACAGAAAATCATATTCAATCCAGATTGCACTTTGGAGGAATACTTCATTCATTTAGGTAGATGCTTTGCCCTGATTTTGAGACTTAGCAAGCAGTATTTTTAACTGACATGAGCCATTTCAGATTTTTAAGATGGAAGGATCCTTAAAAATGTAATGCACAGATGTACCAGTGGTGGGGCCCCTCTTCACCTGTTTATTGAAGGGGAATGTGTTGTCTTTTCTGCTCCCAGTCAGCTTCTAGATGTAGAATATCCGTCTTGGAGGGAGAGCAACGGGGCAATGCTAGGTTGCTCATCTGCTAGCAGCCTATCAAATCTCCAAGTACACAAGCTGATATGATCTCTACTGTGCAAGAAACCCAACGCTTCATCTCTGGGCTATATGAAACTATCATCATTCTTCTGAAGAATTATCTACAATGGTAAGTGATGAGAATTGTAGTACCACTACTACTGGGATAGGTCTTATGGTTAAGATAGTCTTTTTAGTCAATAATATCAATAGGGAAGAAAGTCAGCTTGCTATCATCAATCTCCCATCAGTGCATTTTAGTTCTGACAACACAATGAAGGCTAGAAAATGAAGTTCTGGTGTTCTTCAGAATGGAAGCTGAACTGTCACATGTTTCCTTGTTAAACAACTTCAGCAAAAAAGTATTCCCTGTGGAATGTTTTTCATGTTGCTTTAATTGAACAGCTTTGGTGTTCTCTTTGAATTTATCTGAAGATCTCACAGAAGAAGACTATATTTACATCATGGTGACCTGGAAGATCACACTGGAATCATGAATTCAGTTTTTGGTGTGTCCTGATACACAGAAGCATAGCAGAATAAATGAAGAAACTGTAAAGCAGACATTACTTCAATTCGAAGTTGAAATTTTATGTAGGAGCAATCCAGCTAGTGGAATTACGCCTTAAGAGAAAAAAAAGTTTTGTCCGAATACTGCATCTCTTCAATCAACAGGAATATTACAGTGTATGATTGTATGGGGGCATGTGTTATGGCTTGAATAATTGGGGCCAGGATATTTGGGAGAGTGCCTTCTCTCTTAGGAATCTGCCTGGTCAATGAAGTCATCAGATGATGCACTCCTGGTGGTTTCATATGAACCCGGTCTGTTTGAAGTCCCTTTATGTATTGGCTCCCTCTCTATGGAACTCCCTGCCTTCTGATGTTGGAGAGGCAGCAACCAACATTGCTTTGTTTTGGGCACCTTCTGATGACATTTTTAAAGTCTTCCCTGACTGACCAGCCACAGTTATACTGGTGCAATAATTACGTATTTCAATTATTATTTTTCACTCCTTTTTATTCACTGCATGGGTACTTTATTGGATGTAGAACAAGATATCATTCTGATAAATTAATAATCATTGTTATTTTATTTTTATTTATTTAATCCATTTCTTAGCTGCTTTTGCATACCATAGTCTTCCCAAGGTGGCATGCAGAATAAAAACAATACAACAATGCTGTTACTTCACTTGAACAGAAGACAACTATTTACAAAACTCAAATAGAATGTTGCTACTAACAATACAAGACAGCTGTTTACAAGTTTCTAATAGAACATTACTAATACACAATACAGCAATAGTACTTCTTCACTTGAACAGAAGACAACTGCTACATAATACAATACTACTTCACTTGAATGGAAGACAACTGTGCAGTTTATTTTCCCTTACAAGCACTATTTCTTTGCCTTAAACAGCAAGTACAGTGGTGGCCAAAATTGTGGACACTTTTTGAAATTTTCATGTTTTGCAACTTAGAATGCTTATAGAAAATGTTCTGTTTCACAAAGTTCAATTGTTTATATATCAATTGAAAGAGAATTTAATACTGAATTCAAAACACAAAACAATGCAAATACCTGCAGTTAAAAAGTTATGCTGCAAATACTGCAATCATGATCAATTTACATTAAAATCTGACAAAAACATATCACATACTTTAGTTATGATTGAAATGTAATATCAGTATTTGGTAGGGAAGCCTTTATTTTTGGAAACAGCATCACAGCAACATCTCAGAGAGCCGACAAGCATTTTAAGCTCTTCCTTCTTTATGACATGATTCCAGGAATCATTTATAGCCTCAATTAATTGGCTTTTATTTGATGGACACCTCATTTGTACAAAAAAATTCAAACGGTGCCACAAATTTTCTATCGGGTTCAGGTCAGGGCTGTTTCCTGGCCAGATCAACAATTGAATGCCCTTTGCTGTGAACCACTGTTTGCATATTTTTGCTGTGTGACGGGGCTGAATCTTGTTGAAAAATAAATAGTGCATTGTTTGGAAAGAGATCCCTAATGGAAGGTAACAGTTTTGGTTCCAGGATGGTGTCAATGTATTTTTGTGTGTTTAGCGTGCCATCGATTACATGAAGGCGGCCAACACTATCTGCTGACATACATGCCCAAATCATAACGCTTGTTGGGTATTTTACAGTTGCCTCAATGCAGTCAGGATGTAGCTCTTCTCCTACTCTACATCTCACATATTTTCGCCCATCACTACCAGATAAGCTTATCTTACTTTCATCACTCCAAATAACTTGCTTCCACTGATCTTCTGTCCATTCACTGTGTTCTTTTGCCCACTGTAGTCGTTTCCGGCGCTGCTTTAGATTCAGAAATGGCTTTTCTCTCGGAATCCTACCTTTTAGTCCAAAATCTGATAGTCTTCTCCTTCTGGACCTGACAGAAACACCAGTTGCATCAAGTACACCTTTGATGGCCTCAGATGAAATTTTTCTCTCCTTGAGACACAGCCTTTTTATTCTTATATTATCAACAGATGATGTGCACTTTTTACAGCCTTTTCCTGCCTTGTTTTTAATTGACTTTGTTTCGTTATATTGTAAACAAAACTTTCGAACTCGGGATGTAGTCACTGAACGACCAACGTGCCTTGCAATTTTGGCATAGGAAAGACCTGATTCACGTAATACAACAATACTGCTTCTTCTCCTGGGTGTCCAATCAACTTTATTCCTTGGTGCCATTTCACTATTTATGATGTACAATTTTTATATGAGAAATAATTCAAATATTCACAATCTCCAATTGTGCCTCAGATATAGCGATATTTGTTCTGTCTTCTACAGAACAAACAGCAAAACTGACTTTCCCCAACTTGAAACATGAGGTAACACAGCTACTGCCATATGATTGGTCCCCAAAACAAGGACTGTGATTGGCCAGTACGATTTGCAATTCCAAACTGCTTCTCAACTCAATCACAACTTGTGTTTCTTTTTAGAATAAAGTAAGCATAACTTTTTTTTAACTTCAGGTATTTGCATTCTGTTTTTTGTTTTGAATTCAGCATTAAATTCTCTTTCAATTGATATATAAACATTTGAACTTTGTGAAACAGAACATTTTCTATAAGCATTCAAAGTTGCAAAACATGAAAGTTTCAAAAAGTGTCCACAATTTTGGTCACCACTGTATAGCGATATGGAGACGATTGTAATTTTAATTAAATTGCCGTCATAAAAGCATTCTGGCACCAATACTATGATTGCATTTTCATTTGATGAAAGTACATTCATTCGTTCATAATATCTACATGTATGTTTAACCATACACTGCAATAAATGTATATGAATGGTTTAGACTCTATGCCCTACTTTCTGTTAGGAGGCTCTAAATAATGTGAATGCCTTCTGCAGACCTAAATTCTTTTGAGATCTATAGTTTTGAATACAAAGGCATCATATTTAAAAATATGTCCAGATTGTGTAAGTGCCATGGTCCTTACTCTGTAGTCTGGAGCAAATGAGATTTGTTTGAGAGTTTTTTTCAGCCTTGCAAATAAATCCACAACCGTTACTAGCCTGTAAAATATTTTACTAGCCTGCTGGGGGCTGGCAGAAGAGGGGAAAAGAGCTTTATCCCTCCTGCAGCAGACTACTTTGATGAGTTTGCCATTGCCTAGGGATTCTCTTGAGATGTGATTTTTGTATGTAGGTGGCCATATACCAAGAATTAACGCTCTATTCCCTATAGCAAAGTGTTAACGTGAATATGTGTGTTCTGTTCTGATACACACACACAGAAATTATTTTATAGTTCTACTCTGAAATCAGGTATGTATGGTATACATAAACACCAAGTATTTGTTGTAACAAGCAAAACACATTTCAAAAAGCTAATTGTTTCAGGAGCCTGCCTTTATTTTAAAAAAAAGAATGATGATGATGATGATAGTAGGATAAAGTATCTTATATGACATTTCTGAGCTGTCTGATAAGGAAAAGAAGTCAAGGGAGGACAGATGTTCTTGTCTTGAAATCTCTCAGCTCTAATATTCATAGGATTGCTAAGTGAGCTGACCATGTATGATACTCAACAAAGGAAGGAACTTAAACTCAACACTCTTTAGCAATGAATTAATATATTTACCAAAATTCCGAGCTGTGACTCGGGAGTAATATATTTATTTCATTTCATAGTCTCACAACAGCTTTCCTGTCAGTTCCCAAAACAGGGTACTTTGATTTTAGGTCACATCTAAGTTCCTTTCTTCGACCTCTAGTGTGAACTGTTTTCAGTTCTATTCACTTCCCAAAATATTCATGTCATCACTCATTTACATCATTAAAAAAGAAACTGAAAATAATAATACTTTACTACCCAACTAGTCATTTTTTTGTTCAAATCCTTTATCTGAAGGATGTAGTATTTTTTCCTCCGAGTTTAAGTGGGAAATCGTTCAATCTCCCCTTCCCCTGCCCAAATTGTCATGTAGGTTAACAATGGTAGGCTAAGAGGTTTCTGTGAATCAGTATTGATAACATTGCTTATTAGCGGGACATAAATTTAGCACAATATTAATGTCTTTGACACTTTTTTATAAACTGCGGCAAATATATTTGATTTAATGTTTCTTTCAAAATAGACACATCGCTAGGTTTGAGGTTAGCTGAAATCTATGAAAGCATTATTACATAGGTTAGGATTGAGACAAGCGTCTCTTTACAATTTCTTGTCAAGTCAATGAACAAGTGCAATTTGCTTTATTCACAAGTAATGGATCCTAACATGTAATTTGCAGTAGGAATTTTTTTCAATAGAGTGTTATGACTCAATAAAGCTCATGTTGCTGAACTAGTCTGTTCTGAGTGGGAAGATGTAATTGACGGCTGCATCACAATGGCTGCCAGTGTAGGAAAGACTGTGTGTGTTTGAGTTTCATATTAAAATGTTAGTTCATATAGGTGATAGAACCTATTTTAGGCACAGCATTAGGGACAAAGGGCACAGAGACGCTGTATCAATATTTCGTTCCTGCATGCTCATCATTTCTGCTTTGGTTTAAAGCATTGTAAATGCCATACAGAAATGTACTGGATATGTTTCTCTTCTATCATGGTGCATTCTACTGTGGAATATACTCAAGGCAGTTAAAAATAGTCTAGCAAAAACAATCCATAATTTTCTACTGCATGTTTAATATTACCTTCATAAACAAAAATATGCTGCACAGAAAAAGTCTTTCATAGAGGTCTTGAGAGAATTAATATTAGATCTTTAGCTTTTTTACATACATTACAAAACAGTATGTGAGGGAGATTATTTGGAAGATTTCACAGCAATCAATGAGGTTAGAAAATAAGATACATAATTATTCTCAAGCTGTTACAGTATGCTCAGTGTGTGTTCTGATACCATACCCTGTGGGGTATGTTTAATGTTTCAAGTAGGGTGACCAGATAAAATCCAGGTCAGGGCTTGTGTAACTTTAACAGTTGTAGAGAAAAGGGAATTTCAGCCAGTGTCGTTTGTATGCAATTAGTTCCTGGTGAAATTCCCTCTTTATCACAACAGTTAAAGGTGCAGGGGCCCTGCCTTCTTTTGTATATGGTCACTCTAGTATAGTGCCTGCACCTTTAACTGTTGTGATGAAGAGGGAATTTCACCAGGAACTAATTGCATACAAATAACCCTGGCTGAAATTCCCTTTTCTCTACAACTGTTAAAGTTACACGAGCCCTGACCTGGATTTTATCTGGTCAGCCTAGTTTCAAGGGAAGATAGAAGTGGGAAAAGTGAGAGAGTGAAACAGAGAAAATGGCATTGCTCTCACTTGGGTTTTAATGCATTTCTGTCTCTCCTCAGCAGAAGCCATCTGTATGGATCTATCCCCTTCTTGATTTCCCACCTCTGGGCCTATGAATCTGAGGAATCTAGCATAATCTTGTGAGCTGTGATGCCCATCATGTGCTGCCCCTTTACTCCCCATTCCTTGTCTCAGATTGGTTTGCAAACTAGCCTGTCCAGCTTGTCTTCCTTTGCACATGCTTCTGTGAGTGAATTGTCTGGGAGAAGTCCTCACTTCACTATGTTACTACTTAGAAATATCAGGAAGGCAGAGTTCAGTTACAAGCAATAAGCATTAATTTGTTCTTTTTACCCCTGTTCTATATTCACACAGGCAACTCATTTCTGTGATTGTTTGAATTAAATTAGAATATAATGAAAAATATACTCTATTTTACATGTGGTTAATGTTGTGTGTGCTCTCATCAAATAAATAAAACAATTCACAAGTTTTAAAGATACCATCTAGTCAACTACTACCAGATCATCCTCCATCCGTATTAGGCAGGAGGCAAGACTTGGCTCTGTAATAATAACTTCTAATGTAAATTCCAAGGGCAGCCTGCGTTTGCCAGCTAGCTCTGTCTGCTTCAATATAATCTGAAGTATAGGCAGCATGTCATTGATAGATTATGAAAGAAGGAGAATGCTGAATAGTTCATGATATCTTACATTAACTCAATGGAAAATGTGAACCTACCCCTTTCAGCAAGAATACTAAGATCCAGTGTGTCCCTAATGGCAAAACCTGCCCTTATGATAACATCTACATTTGCTCTTTTGGTTGATATAAAATCTTGACTCGTATAAAGCCTGGTTCAAAGGCAAAAAAATCTATTGTTACCTGTATGGAAAGGCTTCAGTGTTTAAGCAGGGCATCAAGATTATTAAAATGGGTTCGGATTCCATAGTGTCACTTGATAAGTTGCATATGGGTACCTAAAGAGCTTATGAGTACCTTGACTTGGTTGCCTACCAGAACTCAGGATGCCCTGCTCACTTTTCCCTGCCACTCTACTGATCAGCTGTTAGCTGGGAACGGAATTGCTCAGGTTTGTTCTGTGTGGGGGTAGGCTTTACCCTCATCCCTTTCCCAGTGAAACAGATGCAGAGATTGCTCTTGGACTTTAAATTCTGCCACCACTATGATGACATTCCCCCATCCCAGTGGGCAATGAGTGAGCAACCCATCCCTGTGTAAAGTAGTTGTAGTTAAATAGACTTTCTTTTCCTCCTAAAATATCTAGCAGAGTCTTTTTTTTCCTTTTACTCCTATCTATCAATAATATTTATTCTCTGGAACTTGTGCAGGAAATAAAAAAGGTTGGGCATTGCACTGCTAGACTTAACCCAGATTATACAAATATAATCAGAATATATTATACAAATGTACTTTTTTGGAAACCTCTATTCTGAACTCAGAATTTGAGTTAGACTTCCAATATTCTGTGTAATTTACATGAAGTCTGTTTTAAGATTGATAGCCAGAACGGCAATAGTTTTATGATATTATGGAAGCCTATGGTCAAACAAATATTTTCATCATATATTCACAAAGCAAAATGTGTATTCACTGCATGAAATGTTGTACACAGTGTACTACAAACATTTTCCTACATAGAAGAGATCTCTGGTAACAATTTGTCATGTGAAAATTAGTTACGTCACTTCAAATTAAGTTTTAAATAATGTTATTTGGTGGTATCCAGCTGTTTATGCCTTTTAAAATTTATTATTTAAAATAGTTATATCTCACCTTTTCTTAATTTCAAAACAGTTAATGATGCCAAAACAATAAACAATATAAAACATAGATACACACTAATATGAGCTCAATTCTTTGAGAGCCAGGCTTTATAGAACCAAAATAGCACTATCGATACATAAGAGGGAGACACCAGCAGGCTTGGGAGAAGGCAAAAGTATGCAAAAGTACAACAAAACTTCTGGAAGGGGAAGCGCTTAGTGTGGGAAAACAAAATATTGTGCCATGTAGACTGAGCATGCTCAGTGGACACAGTATGCTGACTGATTGTTGCGGAAGGTATGGGAGGAGGGTGATACAATGGAGTGCTGGAAACCTGAACAGGAACATTCCATCATTTTGTGGCAGGTCCTACTTCTCACAACTAAAAGCAGAGCTGAGCGCTAAAAAATGTCAAAGAAAAACATAAAACAATAAAAAGTACACCAAGTAAAACACTAGCTAGGGACAGCATCAGAATTAATCACCATCATTAAATAAAAACCCACAGCAGCGTAAAAACTACAGGCATGGTTGCTGGTTTTGTTTGTTTGGTTGCTGTTCTTATATTGTGCAATTATCTGAAAAGTTGTTTCTGGGTTCTGGATGGAACAGAAAGAGGACTGCAGAGTTCTCAGTGGCAAAGCTAATTTAACTCAGTGCATAGAACTGGGAAAGTTTCAGATGAGCTGTATTATATAAATACTTATAAATTCTTATTGTCAAGGATGTTCATATTTTCCACTTGAGATTTCTTTCTAACGTCAAAATTTTTTGGAAACTTAAGCCCAAAGAAATGAATGAAATATAAAATGCTTAACTCTGAATTTATGGTAAATTTAACTGTTCTATATATTTCCTAGATAATGCAATTGCAGTATATGAAAGAGGTGCCATTCATTACAATTACTGGTCTCTTTCTCTCCCAACATTCTGACTTCTCATTATTTTTGTCTAGCTATTCCACCTATTTTCTAAATACCACAGTGGAAATACCAAGTCTGTGTATCTACTCGACACAAGTAGATAATCTGTAGTTTTGAATTATCATGGATCTTTAGATATATGTTTTAGTAGATATGAGATTCTACAGTGATTCATGAGAAAAGCTTCTGTGAGTTCCAGCGTGAGCAATATGAGCATTGCAAGTTTCCATACATTTGGCTATAGTGCATCAGTTAGACCTGAAAGAGTTTCCCAGGTATGGGGATTTGGATTCTCTTGCTTCTAGGAAAGCACTATATATATTTTAGAATAAACCATAATACAATTGCTACAGATGTTTTAAATTCTTTTCAAAACTGGGGGAGAGGGGACAATGTTTGGACCACTTAAAACAATTGTGAAGTTTACAAAGAGTCTCCATGCAGACCATTGAATGGTTGGCCTTTATGAAATAACAATTTTAGATCTTGTAATAAACTACTCACCTTCAGTTACCCTTGTATATTTTGTATTATTTATGGATTCTTTTATTATTACATTTATGCCCTGTCTTTTTCCTCTTGCAAAGACCCCAAGGCTGCTTACATGGTCCTCGATTTTATCCTCACAACAAAACTGTGAGGTAGGTTAGGCTGAGAGTCAATGACTGGTCCAAAGTCATCCAGTGAGCTTGTGGCTGAGTGGGCACTAGAACCCAGACCTACCAAGTTCTAGCACACAACACTCTTAACCATTACAGCACACTTAAACATTTTTTGCTAATTTAAAGATGCAAAGTATGAAATTATGTATTTAGGTTGCATGTTCAATTTCAAATACACTCGATTGAATTCAGTGCAACTTCAATAAATGTTTAGAATTGAAAATTTAGTGCTTTTTTAATGTGATACTTTTAAAAACATGAACTGTTTGTTTATGGCTAGATTTGAATTCTGTGAACCTGCCTTCGTGGTTGGCAACTGCTTGCAAATAGCATCGGACAGCCATCAGTATGACCGGATTTACTGCGGAGCTGGTGTCCAAAAGGACCATGAAAACTATATGAAAATCTTATTGAAAATTGGAGGCATTCTGGTTATGCCAATAGAAGATCAGGTGATTTAAATTGGTTTTTGCTATGTGTTTAAATGACAGCTACAACTAAAATTATTCTTAACTATTCTCCTGTTGTCAATTGCCTCAGTACAGTGAATACAAAGTAGGGGTGTGCACGCC
Source organism: Anniella stebbinsi (assembly GCA_029215795.1). Lineage (NCBI taxonomy): Eukaryota > Metazoa > Chordata > Lepidosauria > Squamata > Anniellidae > Anniella > Anniella stebbinsi. The sequence continues at coordinate 68,251,844 of JARDYH010000006.1, read as the reverse complement.
AAATAATATTGTCGTTTATCGTTATCGTCATTTCAGACCAAAAAAATTATCGTCTTCATTCATATCATAGATGAACCGTATCGTCTTCACGATAATTATCGTGAAAAATGATATTTTTTGCAGCCCTATTTTTAAAGAAAAAATGCCTATAACTTCTGTATTTTAAAAGTTAGAGGCTTGAAACTTGGTCAAAGTGCTTATGGGGTATGCCTAAGTATGTGTATGAAATTTGAGATCGATCCCTCCAACCCTCAATTTTATATGAATTTATTAAAGATCGTTTTAAGTTCTGACAGGTCTGAATGAACGGACGTGGCAAGCTGTCATTCTGATCTTGTCAGAACTGAAACGATCTTTAATAAATTCATATAAAATCGATGGTTGGAAGGATCGATCTCAAATTTGGCACATATGTGTAGCACATAATGACAGCTTGCCACGTGCGTTCTTTCCGACCTGTCAGAATGGAAATGATCTTTAAAAAAATAATATAAAATCGAGGGTTGGAGGGATAGATCTCAAATTTCATACACATACTTATTCTCTCTCTCTCTCTCTCTCTCTCTCTCTCTCTCTCTTGCTTAAACTGAAAGGTATTAGATAGAGGCCCCATTTGCACAAGCATATCTCAGCCGAGGTATGGATGAGCTTTTTGCTTGTGTATCCAGCCTCTTCAGTACTTTCTTCATAGTGCAAGCAATCAAACCAGAAAGCCTTTAATTTATCATAATTTTCCATTTGTCCAAATCAAAATAAACAAGGAAATTAAACCAACCTCAACAGTGCTTAAGCTTTGCCTTTCCCCTGTGCATCTCTGGCCCTGTGTTTGTTATCAATGCCTGCCCCAGTACCATTACCCGTGTCCATATATGCTTTGGTACCAGCAGCTTTAGACACTACATAAATTACTTTTTCTAGGTCGTAGGCCTCTTTTGCTTTCCCTTTTGCTAAGTGATTGGATACAAGAGTGACCTTATTATCAAGAGCTGAGAACAGTTAGTCCAAATCAGTGTCTGTGTCCTCTGCAGTATTTGCCATCTTGTCTTCTGACATGTATATTGGGGATCAGAATTCTATGTCTCCCATTGAGGACACTCAGCCATATGTTGAACAACTGTTGTGTAAAGGCAGGATTCTGAGTTTTGAAATTCAGCCACTTTCATCTCCCATCAAGGACCTAATATTTCTGTTAGCTGATGCTGACTGACAACTTCACTACAGTAGCAATTTCTGTTCTACTTTACTGCACGTGGCAAAGGGATTATGGGCAAAATGGGAGGTAGGCTACAGTTTTCTGTTCAAAAGCCCTTGGCCCAATTCCGTTATTCTTGGGACCATCAAGTAGTGGACCCATTCTGCAACCACTAAGCATGAAGGTAGAAGGCTAGATATCATTAGGCTTTAGAGAACTCACAGGGTGGGTGCGTGGGTGTGCCCTGCAAATTTGCTGAACCCTGCTCGCCCAGCCCTGCTCCAAGGAGCTGGGCTTGCCAAGTGCTTGGGAGGCTGCGTGAGCAGCAATGGAGAGCCTCTGGCTTACAGGCCTAATCCAGCCTGCAAAAGCTTCTGTGATCCATTCCCCATTGAGGCTAGTAAAGGCTTAGGAAGCTAGTGGAGGAAGGAATTCCCACTGTTATCTGTTATCACTGATTGTTGATTTCCCTTTATTATTATGTCTCTCCCCTCCCCTGCCAAGTACTTCCCTGGCTGAGGCACTGGGTAGAGGAGCAATCCTCCACCCAACACCTGGTCCAGGGAGGCCTCAGTGCAAGCAGGCTTTCCCACCTTCCTGCCCTGTTCTGGAACTGCTACATAGTATTGGTGCTAGTATTGCCTGCACTCTCTCGATACATCCTTAGATAAGATGCTGCATGTGGAACGTTAGGAACTGAGTGTGAAGCAGGAGCCATGCCCCGCTGAGTGTGGACACTGAGGACAGAATTGGGTCACCTTCAAATGCTAGCCTAGTTCTAGAAATATCCAAATGAGGTTCAGTGTAGAATCCATATGTGTGACTACACCGATGACCAATTGAAGAACCATAATTGTAGGTAGCAACTACTTAGAGACTACCTGGTTTAATTGCTTGTGCAGTTAAGAAACAAAGAAGCAAATTGCTTCTGCAGTGAAGAAGCACAGACAAAAGTCTTGTTTATGTCTTACTAAGTGAGAGATAATTCTTCAAATGAAGCTAATGACTTTGTTCTAACATAATGGCCCTGTTCAGAAGACACCTTAAACCATGGCTTTAACCACCATGGTTAAAGCCGTGGTTTAAGGTGTCTTCAGAATGGGGCCAATGATAAACTCTGCTTTTATTGTTACATGAATGAGCTTGTGCAAGCCTCAGACTTACACACATACACCATCCCTCTTCTCCTGGCTGCAAGGAGATTGGAAGTGTTAGTTTCTGTTTTCAGTTCACTTCAGTTTGGCGTTGCCTCCAAACCTTAAACCATGATTAATCTTAAGTATGATTTATTGAAACAAGCTAGGTTTGTAAGTCAAGTTTTGAAGTTGGCTTGTTTGTTTCTGTAAAGTATAGTTAAGACTAACCATAGTTTATTAACGCTTGGACAACAAACTGCAGCTAGAAACAAAAAAAAGGAATCTTCCAATCTCCTTGCAGTTGGTCTGGAGGATAAGGGAGTGGGGAAAGTCACAGGGACAAGGCTCACAGGTTAATTTATTTAACAATAAAATACAGTTTATCATGCCTGAATGGGGCAAGTATGTGCAATATGAGTACAGATGTAGATGAAATTATTTATCTAAAAGTACTATAATTATTTATTTAAAAGTATTTAATTACTTTTGGATCATGAATCTTCAATGATTCCATGCAGTTAACCCAAATCCAAAGAACTGGACAGAATACTTGGGAAAGCAAAAACATCCTTGCTGTTTCATTTGCTCCACTTGTGCAACCAAGCAAGAGTGACACCAGCAAAAATGATACTGTGGGACTGCGTAAGTACCATTTATTGTGCCTTTCCCTCGTAGCACAGCTATTGTTTGCTACAAATGGTACTTATGTCATTATTCTTGTCATATTAGCATGCATTGCTTAGTGGAGGGAAATCAATTCTGGGGCTCCTCTTTGATGTCAGCAGTAATGGTACCTATATACATTTGATTTATTTACAACATTAATATACCACTCTGCATCAAAACAGATTCTAGAACAGTGAACAATAAAAGAAAAAAAGAATAAAGCACAATATTACAAGCTTTTAAAACAGAATACTGATAAAACTGTGGCTGGTCAATTGGGGAAGGGCTGGAACTTAAGGATCACAAGTGGAGTTCTGCTCACAAAACTGAGTCAAGATACACATGGAATGAATGCTTTCATTTATTCAATTTATATTCCATCTTTCCACCCAAATTTTGCTCAGATGGCACTCAAAAGGGCATTGGATGTGGCACAGAAGACTGAGGTTGGAAAAGGAAATTTGAGACAACTCTTTATGAGTGGAAGGACGTTTCCACTCATGCAAGCAACACTTTGGATCTAACCCATCCAGCTTAAAATGTATCTGTATGGTATTGTTTTTTGCCCTGAAGTTGAACCAAACTGGCTGATGAGGCTGCTATGGCTGAAATCCAAACTTGCCACTGCATGCATATATGGATCCCATTTTCTCATTATTACCAGGGCTGTGCACAGACACGCCCCCCCCCCCCCAATTCACCTCAGAGGCCGATTTGGAGATTTTGAATCAGCCCTAAACCGAATGGGGCCACTTGGGGCCCAGACCAACCCACTTCGAATCTGGGTCCAAAGCAAGATCCAGACACCCCAAGCTGCTTGGAGGGTGCCCGGGAAAGCCTTCTGCAAGGCCAGTCGGAAGTCCATCAGACTCTTCCCACTCCCCGCTTGCCTCTCCGAACCTGGAGCTGCTGCCCCCACCCAGACCTTTTTTGATGTAGCATGATGAGATTATAAAAATTCTTGATATATAAAAATTCTTGATATGACACCAAGAAAAGAATTTGGGAATTCTGTTATGTCTATGCATAACAGTTCAAATCTCCAGGGCCTGATGAACTGCATCCTAGAGTAATAAAGGAGCTGGCAGAAGAACTCTCAGAACCACTCTCTATTACCCTTGTGAGCTCATGGAAGACAGGTGAAGTGCCGGATGACTGGAGGAGGGCTATAATGTCCCTATCTTCAAAAAGGGCAAAAAGGAGGAACCTGGGAACTACAGGCCAGTCAGTCTGACATCCATCCCTGGGAAATTTTTGGAACAGATTATAAAGAAGTCAATCTGTAAACACCTTGAAAACAATACAGTCATTACTAGAAGCCAGCATGGATTTGTCAAGAACAAATCCTGTCAGACTAATCTGATCTCATTTTTTGATTGGGTAACCTTCCTTGTGGACTGTGGAAATGCTGTGGATATAGTATATCTTGACTTCAGCAAAGCTTTTGACAAAGTTCCCCATGACATTCTGATTAACAAACTAGTGAAAAGTGGGCTAGATGGAACAACTATTAAGTGCATCCACAGTTGGCTACAGTGCTTATCAGTGGTCCCTTTTCACACTGGGGGGAGATTACGAGTGGAGTACCGCAGGGCTCAGTCCTGGGCCTAGTGTTCTTCAACATTTTTATTAATGATTTGGACGAGGAAGTGCAGGGAATGTTTATGAAATTTGCAGACACAAAATTGGGTGGGATCGCGAATACCCTGGAAGACAGAAACAAACTCCAAAATGATCTTGATAGACTGGAGCGCTGGGCTGAAAACAACAGAATGAAATTTAATAGGGATAAATGGCAAGTTCTACACCTAGGAGAAAGAAACTAAATGCGCAGTTACAAGATGGGGGATTCTTGGCTAATCAATACGACAAGTGAGAAGGATCTTGGAATTGTTGTAGATCACAAGCTGATTATGAGCCAACAGTGTGATGTGGCTGCAAAAAAAGCAAATGCTATTTTGGGCTGCATGAACAGAAGTATAGCTTCCAAATCGCGTGAGGTACTGGTTCCCCTCTATTCGGCACTGGTTAGGCCCCATCTTGAGTATTGCGTCCAGTTCTTGGCACCACACTACAAGAAGGATGCAGATAATCTGAAGCGTGTTCAGTGGAGGGCAACGAGGATGATTAGGGGTCTGGAAACAAAGCCCTATGAGGAGAGATTGAAAGAACTAGGCATGTTTAGCCTGGAGAAGAGAAGATTGAGGGGAGACATTATAGCGCTCTTCAAATACTTGAAATGTTGTCACACAGAGGAGGGCCAGGATCTCTTCTCGATCAACTCAGAATGCAGGACACAGAATAATGGGCTCAAGTTACAGGAAGCCAGATTCCAGCTGGACATCAGGAAAAAACTTCCTGACTTTTAGAGCAATATGGCAATGGAAACAATTACCTAGGGATGTGGGCTCTCCCAAGAGGCAGCTGGGCAGCCATCTGTCAGGTATGCTTTAAGGTGGATTCCTTCATTGACCAGGGGATTGGACTCGATGGCCTTATAGGCCCCTTCCAACTCTACTATTCTATGATTCTATGCCTCCATAAAGACATTCTGTTTAAGATGTGTTTAACGTCATTGTGCTTTAAAAAATATTATAGAGGGAAGAATTACAAAAGAACTTCATGGACCTCCTTCTTTTTGTTAGAGATAGTCAAACAAGTACTTCTTTTATGTATTATGTAAAGCATTTTAAAAACATATGGTATGTCACTGTTCAGATATTCCACATTCAAAGGCCAAAAATTAGTCTTAGAAATGCCCAGCAATATTTTTGCCCCACCATTTACAGGCAGAGCAGATCTCATGCCATCTCTTAAACTGCTCTTCAGAGTCCTATTTCAAAACTGCCTTGCTGTGCAGCATGAGACAATGGAGCTACTATTCAAGGAAAAATAGAGCACCATCGGGCCTGTAAACTAGTTAGTATTACCTGGATCCCAGCCAATATCATTGATTTTCAACCTGAAATGCAGATGTATATCATAGTATGCAGTTCTTTGAGCTCTTATAGTAATCCTGGGATGGTTCCAGATTTAGTCATACTTGGAGTAAACTCACTGTTCCATTGATTTCAGTAGGTTTATACAGACTAAATCTGGAACGAACCCATTAAGCTTAGTTAAACATTTGCAATCATTCTGGATTTTTCTCATAATTTTCACAGTACAGTTCATGTTAATTCATATTTGACCTATAGGACAATCCTAATTTTCTTTTCCTTTTAGCCCCCTGTTCTGTTAGGAATCTACAGGACTTGGCTCGGATCTATATTAGGCGCACTCTTAGAAACTATATAAATGATGAGATGCAAGCCAAGGGTATTATCCAGAAGCCTCCACCAAAACGTAAACGGAGAAGGTGCCGTAGGCGCAGGATTAATACCTATGTGTTTGTAGGCAACCAACTCATTCCTCAGCCTCTAGATAGTGAAGAAGATGAAAAGATGGAAGAAGATAGCAAAGAAGAGGATGATAAAGATCACACTGAAGCCTTGAAACCAGAAGAACCCCCACAAAATCTATTGCGGGAAAAAGTTATGAATCTACCACTCCCTGAATCTCTAAAAGCCTACTTGACATACTATAGAGAAAAATAACTTTTGTTTTAAGTAGAAGTGGTAATGCCTACTTGATAGTTCGTTAATTCTTGAAATGTAGCATTTACTAAGAAATACATGGACAAATACTGGTAGTCTTTCAGCAAGACTTAAGTGCAGTGATGAAATGAAACATAACTTGTCTTAACTTTGTTGCGAGGACTTACACTCAACAGTGTTTTAAATCCATTTTTTGTTATCTTTGGGGAAATGCTCTTTTAACTCTGATAGAAATATATTCCAAAGCAGTATACATCACTAATTAAGAGGTTGCATGATAAAAATCTTTTTGATCTCTGACAAATTTGTATTGATGAGGGGTAATGAAATTTTATATGTGTGAATAATTGAATAACTACTTTCAGACATCAATAGGCACTATCTGCATTAAAAACATTTCATCTCATATTGAATTGGAACCCTTTATTTTAACATAGCTATATTGCAATCATCGTTACTGTGTTAATGTGATATGATGTATTCCAAGGAATACATGAGTGCAATAACTGTGTAGACACTGAATGATCTGGATTTAATGAAATATGAACATTCAAGTTCAGAAATGTGAGACAACCCTGCTACATGTTCTTCTTTAACCCTTGCCAAAAGATCTCTAGAAAAGTGACTGCTTCTCTCAGAGCCTTAAGAAAACATTTTATTGACTATAACATTTTTCTTTAAAATGTACTATAGCCCTATTTCTGTAGCACCAGCCTATGATCATCATAAAAAAAATCTCAATTTTCCAACATTTATGAAAAAATATTTAGCTTCTTTTTAAAGTTCATGGTACAGAAAACATATTGTAATTTTGGTTTCAAGTACTATATTTACTATTTTATACAGTAGAACGTGTAAAAAGATAGGCTTGTATTGCTTATTTGGATAGCTGTAACAGTAGAATTTTAAAGGATTTGTTCAGAGGTGCACTTTAAGTGGATTCTGTACCTTATTTATCTCAGATAAGGTAGGGTATATGGTTCCTACATTTGCTAGTGATACTCTTCCTTTTGGAAATTAATAGTAAAATTGCAAGTTTGGTGGACTGACATTGCTTGATTATATTGTTCCTTCTGCCATTTTTGTTTATTTAATTACTTAGTTTAAATGGTTTTTTTTCTTTTTGCATGATAGAATATCTTATTTTTCACTAGCTTTATAATTTTAATATTTAGTGTAAAATATCGATGACATAAAATATCAATATGCTGTAAAAACTGCTGTTGTTAACGACATCTGTTCTATTAGGGCCCAACGAAAAGCATTCCTTATGGAGAAAATTCCTGCACAATTTCCTAGTGTGGAAATTTCATTACACAATGAAAATTCTTAAAGCAAAATAAAATCAGGATGGATTTTATATGCTCTCACAACCTGATAACTCATAGGCGAAACCCAGTGAAATTACACTATTGAATAGTCATGTTCTGTGATATCCACATTACAATATTATGAATAACTTATTGGACGTAATCGATGAAATACATGGTTTTGCTTGCAAATTGGATTTCATGCTTATTTGCTAATTAAAACATTTTGTCTTAGTGATTTCCAGTAATTAATATCCATTAAAAATATTTCTTCTGTTTTGTTAACCAGTTTGTTGAGTTGAGTTGGTTTCTCCAAACTTAGGCTAATGAATAAATGCACTTGTTGCTGAAAACAAGTATGTCAGCCTTGTTTCACAGGAACTAAAATTGACAAAATAGAGAAAGTTCATCTCTGGAAAACTTTGACTATAGCACATCTATTTTATTTTACTAAATAAATCCATTCTGAAATCCAGGTTGCATCTTACCTTCGAATTTCATCTTTTGACTTCATGCTTTTCCCCCATTCTCTTGTACTATTATCCAGATAGATACTATATGAGTTATGAATATTCATTATGTATTTTTTTTAGTCACAGGCAAAGTTTCCTTTGTGTTTGTGAATTTATTTCACATTGTTGAATTTATATTTACTTTTAAAATAAATGCATAAAATGCAAAATGAATGAAAATTAAAACTTTTGTCATAATTCCAATAAAATGTCTGGTGAATTTTTGCTGCCTATATGCTCCATTATTGTTTCCAAGGGGGGGGGTAATGTTGCTTGAACCCCTCCCCCCAAACCCTACTCCAGTTAGAGGACTGCTCATTTTAAAGATTTAAATGATATGCTTGCGATGGAAGCACTAATATTTGGAAGGAATATTGAACATCAACATTATATCAATGCTACTTTGAGTTACTTCAAATACTTGTTGAACAAAAACAGAATAGCCTGTTGCTACATCACACAAGGACTGTTAATACAGTAACAAAAAGCAATAGGGACTGTGATTTGAACCTACAGGGCCTCTTCTTAAAATTAATGGTGGTATGGTTGCTGCTTCCCCAGGGTTAGATTCCACGCCAAACTGGTGATATCAGGTAATGACATTGGTTTGGATAACTTGCCACTTTTCTGTTATGCATTACTAAGCCACAGGGAGGTCATGTCAGGCTGCAGTCTTATGCCCACTTCCATGGGTGTAAGCCCCATTGAACTCAGTCAGACTTATTTCTGAGTAGGTGACTATACGATTAAATGTTTTAATATGCTTGCTCCTCTCACACAATTTAAGGTTTAAAGCCAAGCATTTGCAACATATTTTACATTAGTACTGAGGCTATGTAGGGAAGCAGGGTGATTTGGTTTAAAGAGCAGTGGGAAGGGATTTGGGGAAAAGACAGGGACCTTAAAGAAATGAGTTGTAATTGTTAAGGTGTTGCAGGTTCTTTATGCAATGGCAAGTGGGCCTGTTGTATTCGACCTTCTGTTGCCTCTGCAAAACAAATTGATCTAGCAAGGCTGGGCAGCTAGTTTGTTCTCCCATACAGAATAAGAATACTGTCATTGTGGCATCACTAATAACTAGTATCCTAGTCAAAAAGTGTGCTAATGCAAGTGACCTCTAGTGCAATGCTAATAGCTGGTGGCATGGCCTTTGTTCCGGGAAGCTGCTTTTAAGGTTCTCAGAAAATGAAGGGTTATGAGGGTTGGAAATAGCTTAAAATTTTCTGAGCTGATATGAGATCTGTGGGGACATGTTTGACTGTTTGTGGCCTGTCATGGTTTCCATAGGGGCTTTAAAGCCATGCCTGCTGCAATAATTAATTTGAAGCTGAATAATGGTATAAAATATGTGCATTAAATAATACCCAGTTTGAACTCTGGATATCAAGTCATATTCACGATCCCAAATCAAATATAGAATGAGATGAAATCACAATGCTATGTAATGAATCAGATTTCCAATACAGATATTGTCCTAGTGGGAAAGTTTATGTATGTACCTATTTATTTAATTTATAACCCACCTTTCCACCAAAAAGTAGCACTTAAGGCAGCTAACAATAAAATCATAATTAAAATGCAACAATAAAAGAAAAAAACAGCACCGACCAATTAAAAAACCTTTTACCAAAAGTCCACCTATATGCCAAAGGGCTGCCTGAATAGAAATATATTTGCCTGATGGCAAAAGGACAAAAAAAGGGGATGGACAAGATAGGCTCCCTTGGCAGGGACTTCTAGAGAGAGCTGCTACTAAGGACTGGCAGCAGTATTAACAGACTTGTCTCCCTCAAAAGTTCCTAAAACCCAGGCATGTTTGTATTGGAGAAAGTGGTATTTCAGATCGCCAGGGCTTTAATGCCATATCCAGCACTTCAAATTGTGTCTGGAAACAGACCAATAGCCAGTGGATTTGTAGCAAGGGAGTCATGCTTCCTGTAACTGACCTTGTCAACACCCTGGCTGCAGCATTCTGGATCAGCTGACACTTCCAAACAGCTAGTCAGTGTGCTGGGGGGGGGGGGTGCAGACTCCCCAGTTTGTGCTGATGAGGAACAATGTTGGTCATTCTTTGTGACATTGTACTTGTGGTGTTGTGTGAGTGGACTTCCCCTTGCTTTCTTCCCCTCTGCAGCTCCCCACACGCTTCCCATATCAGCTCCGGAGAGCCCGCCAAACCCGCTGTAGAGTGGGTTTGGGAGCATGGAAGTGGTGCAGAGGGATTGGAAATCTCTTCTGCCAGTAGTTTGTGTTCCACATGTTATGTGATACAACCTGACTTTTTAGAGAGCAAAAGGAATTTACAGCCCCAGTTCTGCTATACCCCAAGAATACTGTCAACTAGTTGAAGATAAAAACAACCTAAGGAGGTGCAGAGATTGTTCTATACATGTTTTGCCAAAGTACAATGTTGGGCAGTAGTGGCCTATGACCTGGGATTCCCAGGTTCAATTTTCCATTCGCCGTGAACCTTTCTGGGCTGCCTTAGAGTATTTCTCAACCTAGCCTGCCTTACCAGGCTGTTGGGAGGGTTAATGACCTTGGGCTCCATGGAAAGAGATTGGGGTATTAACTCTAATTCATGTTAATATATGCACAAGTGTAAAGTGATAAGTATATACATTATCAAATATAAATAGCCTTTAAGTGCACTTCAGAGCATTTGCTTTCAGACCTTTTGTTTCTAAAAAGCTTTGAAATTGTGGATGCTATTTGCTTGAAGTATGTAAAAAATAAAGAAAATGCCTCTAAATTCACAGAGCCAAGACTGGATTCCTCTAATTCTTTTCTGTATCTTGCGTTAGATCCAACTTTCAGACAGAGCCTCCCATACTAGTTTCATGTTCCTGTGCAGGATCATGTGGTGGAAGAAGTCAGTGTCGCTAACACACCTGAAGGGGTGGTCATTTGAGAAAAAGAACTCTGCACTGTACCCTCCCGGCATGGATGGATTTACCCAGAGTCTTGCTTCTGGCCCTTTGTATGTGTGGACTGATGCATCTGTACTCTGAGTCTGACAGTGTTGTTATACTGAATGTTTCAGAGAGAACCTGCATGAAGCTACAATCCATTTCATGTCATTTAGTTCCAGTAAACGGCCAATTATGTCAAAACAGAAGCAACTCCCAAAACAAATGAAGCCACAAGAGGGCAGTGTTGCCACACAGGAGAATTTGGAAACCAGCACCGAACAACTGCACAGAAACGCTTCTATAAATGGAGCTAACTGTAGATTTCAAAAAGCTGCCTAGAGAAATCATTTCTGCAAATGTAAATCCAGCTCTTTACATTGCTACAGTCCATAAATAACAGGGAGAGAGAGCACACTCACTGCCTGACTTTGTTCACATTTAATCACATTGGGACTTTCCTATTAAAACAGAATTACGATGATTCCTTTACAAATTTCTGCATTTTACAGGACTAATTCCTGTCTATCAAATGTTCAGTGTAAACTGCTAATTGCGTTTAGAAAGGACTGCTGTATTTATATTTATGTCGCATAAGCACTGTTTCGTGTTCCCTGGGGACAAAAACAAGCATGTTCTGAAGTCCCTCTATACACATTTAGTTCCTAAGTCATATTAAAACTGTTATGCTTTAATGGATACATCTATTCCTGTATGGCCTTTGATGCAGACCTCCCAATAGAGCACCTTAGCTTCCTCAAAAATAGTTCCCACTTGTGCATAATCAAGTACCCCTTAAAGGTTTTCACAGGTTCATACTTTCTTGTTTTAAAGAGTTCCTCCAGATGATATGTTTATTGTGCAACCACAATTTATTTAATTTTGCAGGGGATCCAGGCAATGCCATCTTCCATTTGTAGCCTTCCAGTGTTTTCTCTTGCCAGGAAAAGAAAATCTGTTAGGGCACAATCCTATGCACGTTTAGACAGAAAACCCCCCAGCTCCCAGCATCCCTCCAGCCAGCCATGCTGGCTGGAGCATGCTGGGAATTGTAGGACTTTTTTCTATCAAGGTTCAGCAAAGATTTTTGGTGCAAAGGATTGCGGCCTTAAGGAGGAGGAGACAGAATCTTTGCAAAATGCCCTATCGGTTGTTCGCCATAGGAGCACTCTGGAAGCACCCACATTTGCACCCTTTTTATGTCTTTCTATGTTGAAGGCATCCTTCGCTTGCCCTCAGTCCATAAATTGTAAACATACTGGATTACAGACCATCGTTAAAAAAAGAAGCATGTAGTACTTATAGTTTACCCCCCCCCCAAAAAAAAAAGATCAATAAAGTTGTTTTTGTTATTATTGTTTGCAGCCAAAGATGAAAAATAGCATAGAGGTCTAGTCTTGTTCATGGTTCTGTGGATTACTAGCAGTGTATCCCAGTGCAATCATATGTGTTTCTGCTCAGAGTTAAGCCCAATTGAGTCCAATGGGACATACACCCAGATAAGTGTGTATAGGATAACATCCTTGAGGAATGCAGGTCCAATTTCAAGACTAACTTGCACAAAGAAACACTTTTTACTGTCTCCATACATTAGTGTTCTATTCTGGTACAGGACAATGTGAAGGAACAAGAAATCATATTGCCTGTGTGGATTGGCTCAGAATGACTCATGATCTTCGTGGTATTACCCTCATTTGTCAAACTAAAGTTTCTCAGTGACACCAAGTAGTAAGACTTACAATTGGTGTCCGAATACATTACATTATTATAATTATACATTACTTCCTGTCAGAAGTTCCATCTTGCTTTCACTTCCTGTCTACATGGATAGATGGATATGATGTGAGTGGAGAGGGCAGCATAAGCAGTTTATCTCCCTCCTGCTAGAACTTTTGAAGTTGAATGGACTGTGGCACAGAGCAGGCCGAGAGGATAAGGCGGTTCTGTTAGTCATAATAGGAACAAGATGGGAGAAGCTGATAATCTGCCTGATTGGATTGTGTGTTGTTAGGGGCAGGCATGTGGCACTAACTTAGTAGGGTTGGATGGAGGTAAGGACCTTCTAACTACAGCCCCTCGCATGTGATGGTGCATGCCAAAGAGGAGACCTGCAGTGACCCTTCTGCACATGGGGATTTTGGTCATGCTAATATGGGTCATGCTTCATTGTAGCTACCGTTGTAGAAGGAAAACCAATTCTCAAACAAGCTCCTTCCAAAAAGAACTGAACTTTAAATAAAGCTGTCTCCCCAGAATGTCCAGTTTGCAGATTCATCAGTACTCTAATTTCATGTGGAAAAGCAAAGTGGGTTCCCAATAGTGTGTGTGTGTGTGGGGGGGGGGGTTGTTTTTTTTTACAAGAGTGGAAAATTCATTAATCAAACTTTCTATAAAGATGGTTCCTTATCATAGCTATCACAGCTGTACTTTAGCTTTGATGATAATACTGATGTATGGATTAATCATGCTCCTGGATTTTCCATGGATTTGTTTTGTCTGAACATTTTGCTTGAACACACTTTGAAAAGAATAGTATCAAAAACTTCTTCTTCGTGGTCTCTGTGCATCACACATATGGGCTTGCGCTGGCGCCGAGCCTTCTTCGGGACTTCTATAGCTAGCTTAGATCTTTTTGGTGGGAACCCCTCCCCCCACCATCCTATTGCGCATGCTCCAGGTTCCCGCTCACCTCAGTTCTTTTTCGACCGCCGTGCTGATCGCCTCGCGGGAGACTTCGCTCGAACAACTGTTCGTATTCCTCTTCTGTAATAGAGTCATAGTTAGCTTAGTTAGTTTGTTAATTTCTTAAACCTGTTTTAGTGTTGATATATATATATATATATATATATATATATATATATATATATATATATAATTCCTAATATAGTTGTGTTAGATAGTTAGTTGAGGGCACGGCCTGTTACGCCTAATGGCGCAGACCGCGCTTTTCAAGAAATGCTCCAAATGCAGGGCTAAAGTGGCCTTGATGGATGGTCACTCGTTGTGCCTCCTTTGTTTGGGAGAAGCCCATGTTGTGGAGACGTGCCCGCACTGCATGAGTTTTTCGCGCCAAAGCAGAAGAAACCGGGCAGATCGGCTGAGGGGTCTCCTCTGGAATAAAGCACTTGCAGCGGTGGATACTCCACGATCAGCCCAAATGCATTTGCCCGCCTCGGTTTCTGGGGAACGTGGGGCTCTGCCCATAAGTCGTTCCAACCCAGCAACGATGGATACCCCTATTGCGGGAGATAAGCCTAAGAAGCATCCCCAAATGGGAAAAACTTCTGACGAGGCTTGGCTCAAGAAAAAGGTGAAGACTAAGACATCTGAGAAATCGTCGAAAGCCTTGGGGAAGCCGTCGAAATCCAGCTCTTCTAGGGCTCCTTCGACGTCGACAAAACCTTCGACATTGAGATTGATACCGACGCTGTCGGCACCAACATCGCTCTTGATACCAACATCGCTCCCGACAAACCAGTCGACGTCAAGATCGATCCCGACGTCGTCGAGATCAACGTAGCTCCCAACTGCATCGAGACCACCCTCTGTCTCCTCGCGCCCGTCTTCCCCACGGTCGACGCCGTTACCAGCCCCAATTGGTTCGCCCCTGCTACGCTCTCCACCGACAACGCCGGCTGGCCTGGAGGACCAGTCTGCGCTTATACTATCATCCTCGGTACCGACCTTATCGGTACCGATAGGCGTGGGCGTGCGTCCACCAGTGTCGATATCAGACGGCGAAGTATTTGACTCCCTGTTACTCCAATCACCGCCTCGCCAGCGATCGGACCGCTCTTTTTCTCCGCAGTCGAGGACCTCAAGACGGGCTCCGACTTTCTATCACTCTCATGCCCATTCCCGCTCTCGGTCTCGGGACTGGGACCGCTATTCAGATCGTTCGGCACCGTCGTCCAGGTCACACTCCCACCTTCGGTATCCTCATGCTTCCGAAGTTCGATACCTCCGCGTTGCCAGCCCACTGCGACGATCTCCGCTCCTTCTCAGCTCCCATCGGTACCGGAGCGTTGCCCTGAAATCCCCACTCCTTCTTCGCCACAATCAGTTGAGGACTATGCCTCCGACTCATCTTCAGTGGCGTCTGCACCTCGGTCGCTACCATCGCCGCCTGACGGCATCGGAACCGGCGAGCACGCCTCCCCCTCAATGGAATTGGGGAACTTCTTTCTATCCAGTTCCTTAACTTAATAATTCCCTGATCCTTCAGACTCCCTTCCAACTCTACTTTTAAATTCCTTGGGAAGTTTCCCACTACTACCACTGGGGCGAGTGGAGAGTCTCCTGGTATTAACTTTCCTTTAACTTTCTCCCAGATCTCTAGAATATTTTTCAGCAATGGGTTGTCCAGTCCCCTCAGATCTTTCTTTTGAATTTTAATTAAAAAAATATTTTGCAATTTAAAATCTAGTTCCCCTGTTTGCGTTTCTAACCATTCTAAATCTTCCTCCCCTAATATACTATTTATAACATATCTTAATTGATTAGCAATATAATAACTCTTTATATTTGGAAGTCCCAAACCTCCTTTCTTTTGTGTCTTATACCATAACCCTTTATTAATCCTAGCTCTCTTATCTCCATTGCAATAAGCATTAATCATATTTTGCCAGCTCTTTAACTCTACTTCCGATATTTTAATCGGCAGCATTCTAAATAAAAAATTAATATTAGGTAATATCTTCATTTTAATAACCGCTATTCTACCAAACCAAGAATGTTTAATTTTCTATATACCTCTAACTTTTCCCCTACCTGTTTTTTCAAACTTGCAAAATTAATTTCCTCTAACCTATCTAAATCTTTTGCAATATTAACTCTTAAATAACGTACTATATTTTTAAGCCTAAGACCTAACTTAACTTTACCTTCCTCCATCTCCTCTTTGTTATAATTAAATAACATCATTTCTGACTTCCCCCAATTAACTTGTAGACCAGTAATCTCCCCAAATTCTCTCAAATGCTTCTTAATCAACTCCCCAGTCTCCAGGGGATCTTCTAATGTCAGTAATGTGTCATCCACAAACATATTCATTTTAATCTTCTCCTTCCCTCCTATCCCCTTCAATCTTACATCCTCCCTTATAACATTTGCCAAAATTTCTATCACTATTGCAAATAAGATCGGTGAAAGTGGACAACCTTGTCTAGTTCCTCGAGCTAGTTTAATCTGTTGCGTTAACCCATCATTAACCATTATTTCTGCTTTATTATTTTTATACAGTTGATCCATCACTCCCATAAATTTATCTCCAAGCCCAAATGTTTTCAAAATTGTTTTAAGTGCTGGCCATTCCACACAATCAAAGGCTTTGAATATATCCAATGCTAACAAACCTGCTTTTAAATTCCTTTTTTAAAATAATATTGATTATATTTAAAACTCTTCCAATTAAATTAGGCATTTGCCTTCCTGAAATAAATCCACATTGATCTTTTCTAATATATTTATATATAAATGTACCCATCCTTTTTGCTATTATTGCCGTTAAAAAATTTGAGTCTTGATTTATTAAAGATATTGGTCTGTAAGATGCTGGATCCGTCAGGATCCTGGTTTCGGGATTAATATAATCAAGGAATGATCCCACGATGGCGGGGTCTTTCCTCCTTCTATTATACTATTAAATAATTTTTTCAATCTTGGTATTAAAATTTCTCTAAAAGTCTTATAATATTCCGGCCCCAAACCATCCATTCCCGGAGATTTTCCTCCTTTTAATTTATCAATAATTCCTTCTATTTCTTTCTCAGTAACTAATCCTTCCATATAATCCCTATCTTGCCCCTGTAATCTTATTTTCCAATTCCTCTCTACATATTCCAATACCTTAACCTGTGACCTCATATCTGATGTATATAATTCTCTATAAAATTCCTGAAATATATTTAATTTATCCTTCAATAAATTACAACTTTTCCCTGTCTTATCTCTAATTGTCCCTATCATATTCTTAGCCTTTTTTGACTGAGTGGACCTAGCCAGCATCTTCGAATTTTTATTACTATATTCAAAAAAATCCCTCCTTAAATATAGCAAATCCCTTTGGACTTGTTCTAACTCTTCTTTCTCTAATTCCTTTTTCTTAGCTTCAATTTGGGCAAATAGGCGCTTATCTTTTGTCTCTCTTAGCTTCTCCTCTAAATCCCTTACCTCCTTTTCAATTTTTTTTATTTTGTGCTTCCTGTTGTTTTCTTAGGGTACACATTTCCCTAATACAAATCCCTCTTACCCCAGCCTTCATAGTGTCCCATATTAACCCATACGAGTTTGAGTCCTTTTCATTAATTTCCCATGTTTCCTGCATTTCTTTTTTTATTTTCCCCACTATATTTTTATTATTTAGTAACCTTGTATCCATTCTCCATCTCTTAGCTTGTTTATAATCCTTCATTTTAATATCCATTGTCAATAATGCGTGATCGGTGACATTAATTACCCAAATAGCACAATCTATAAGTTTAGACATCATATTCTTTGACACAACAATATAATCAATCCTAGAATAACTCTTAAACCTTGGTGAGTAGAAAGTATATATCCTTTCTTCCCCTTTTAATACCCTCCAAACATCCATTAGTTCTTTTCTCTCCATTAATTTGCTTAACTCCGTCCTCCCACCACTCTTAAGATCTCTTAATATATTATCCCTGTCTTTCCCTTTGTCTAATACCATATTAAAATCACCTGCCATCACAATGTTCTTTTTACCCTCTTCTCCCACTGCATTAAAAACTTCATCGAAGAATTCCATTTGTTTCCCATTTGGAGCATATACATTGATCAATATATATTCCTCCTCCCCCACCATGCAAGAAATTATCAGAAATCTTCCCGCTTCATCCTTCTTCACCCTTTGTATTGTAATACCACATTTTTTTGAAATTATTATCACTACACCTTTTCATAAATGCCCACTTCTCTCATCCGAAGTTCATTTACGCCCTCCTTTGTTTGATGAGTTTCCTGCAAAAAAATTACATCTGCTTTCTCTTTTTTTAATAACATTTCTATTCTCTTCCTTTTTATAACAGTTCCTAGCCCTTTAATATTTAAAGTTGCAACCCTTAATTTATTTTCCATCTCTCTTTTCCACACAAATCTCTAGATTGGTCTCCCTCTGTGACACACATACCCCCCTCCCTCCCCCTCCCCCCACTTACCCCCCATCTTCACCCCCCTCCTCACCAGACATTTCTGGGCAATGGCCCCAAATATTATTAGAACTCTTCGGGGGGGGGGGGGGAGAAGCAACCCAACATTCCCGGAGCAAAAATCTGACCCTCCCCTCCCTTATAATCTCTTCTTATCCCTATTACAATAATATTTCTTCATTGACTGCTTCCTCCTGCAGCACCTTCATCCTGCTTTTGACTACTTCCTCCTACAGCGCCTTCATCCTGCTTTGTTTCTCCAACATCTGTGGGATCAACTAAACCTAGTTTCTCCAAAAGATCCATCCCTTGCTCACTTGATGTTATTCTATGTTGTTTCCCTTTCCACATAAATCTCAAAAAGACTGGATACCCCCAACTATATGTTATCGATCTCTTCCGCAAAGCCACTGTACACAGTCTAACACTCTTCCACCACTGCACGGTTTGAGGGCATAGATCCTGGTAAACCTCGATTGGTGTTGCTTGTAGCATCAGTTGGCCTTGACGTCTAATTGCTTGCATCAACTTTTCTTTCTTGTAGTAATTGGCAAATTTAACAATTATATCCCTTGGGAGCATTCCCTTCTTCTTATAACCCACTCTGTGGATCCTCTCGATATCCGCCATCTCCCAAGTTTCCTGAGGTTCCACTTCCTTAATCCATGCCAAAATTGTATCTCTTAAAGCCTTAGGGTTCTCCCCCCCTCTCTCTCCAAAAGATCTAATTCGAATGTTGACTCTCCTGTCTCTGTCTTCCAAGGCAAGTAAACGCAAGCCCACCTCCTTCAAATACTCCCCCTGCTGCTTGCTATTTTCCTGCAGCTTCCCAGTCTCCCTCTCCAATTTCTCCACACTTTCCACCACAGTTTGAAGGTCCGACATAAGTTCAATCTGTGAGTCCTTAATTCTTTGCATTAAGCTTTCCTCCTGCTTCAGCAAGGCCACCTCTAACACTTTCTGAAATTTGTCCATTAAATCATCTGATGTCTCAGCTTGACTCTCTTTGACCTCTTTAGGAACTGCACCTGTCACTTTAAGAACTACGCCAGATTTAGAGCTTCTGGAGTGACATGGAGATGTTTTTCCAGCCTTGTCTGAATGCTGCGTTTTGTCCGGCATTTTGTCTGGCAAAATTCCAGAAACTCTAGTGAGCCGATGCCAATTCCTATCTGATGGATGATCTTTCAACAACCTGCTCCAGGCGGGGGCACTGGATTTTTCACCTTTTTGCTTTTCATAAAGCTTAAACTCATAAATCTGCACCCCTCACCTAAATCTTCGCTGTCCGCCTCAGATATCCTCTCAGCTCTTATCAAACAAGTACATTTCGGCTTCTAACACTTTCGGCTGGAGGTTAAATGTCTCTTTTCCCATTTAAATCGCTTCCGTCTCCCCCTCCAGTCTTATCAGTCAGCCTTACTTCTCCCAATTAAAGTCCATTAATTACCGTCACTGATCGCCTGCCAGAGTTCTCTCTCTGCTGATATCGCAGCAATCCAGCAGTTTCATTCTCCACAGATACAGCAAAGCTTCCGGACCCGAAATCAGATCTTTGATTAACAATCCATTCTCTCCAAATAGGGATTTTATAATTATTTCGATCGCTTCTTAATGAGAGCGAGAGAGTTCCGACTTCACTCCATGCCCGTTAGGCCACTCCCCCGCTTGATGCGCTCTACAAGGTGCAAGAAACCAACGCACAATTCTTATTTGTCCACCCCAAACCCAACTCGATAGTGGTCGAAGCGGCTCAGGGAAAATCATCTCGCAGCCACTCCACTCCTACTGACAAGGAGGGGCACAAGTTAGACGCCTTTGGTCATCGCATCTACTCATCTGTGGCCCTTGGTGTTAAGGTGACAAACTATCAAGCCATGATGGCTTGTTACCAGCTCTTTCTTTGGGAGAAAATGTCTTCACTAATGAATTATTTACTGGATGATCAAAGGGAGCTTGCCAGAGTTTTCCAAGTGGAGGCCACTCGCCTTTCAAAGCAGGAGTTGGAAACATCCAAGCATCAAACGGATTGCGCTGCCAAAGCGATGATTGGAGCTGTGGCCTTACGCCGCCATGCTTGGCTAAGATCCTCTACTCTTCCACAGGAAACAAGGGCCCGAATAGAGGACCTACCCTTTGACGAGCAAGGATTGTTTAATGCCACCACGGACTCAGCCATGGACACCATCCATAAGGCTAAGGTGACCGCCTGCAAGATGGGGTTTAACCAATCGACGCAGCCTGCTTTTCGACCCCGTAAGTGGTTCCGGCCTCTCCCTGCACAACCATGTCACCAACAAGACCGCTGGACACGCTACCAGTCCGCTACTGCTTCTTCGTCCCTACAGCAGAGAAAGCCGTCAACTCGCTTTGTCAAGCCTCATAACAGACAGGACGCGGGCCACAAGCGTCGACTTTGACTCCAGCATCTGTTCAAGCGGACCCCCAAGGTTTGGACGCATCCTGCACCGCTTCCACCAGGTCTGGGCGTCCATTACATCAGACTCTTGGGTCCTAGACATTATCAACAATGGATACAGAATGGAGTTCCGAGTCCTCCCTCCTACTGGCACCATGTGTATAACACCACACTCACCTGCCCTGACGCAAGAAACATCTGTGCTACTCCAGAAGGGCGGGATCACAAAGCTGTCCCGGAGCAACCTACAAATGGGATTCTATTCCCATTATTTCACAGTCCCAAAGAAAGACGGAGGACTCCACCCTATTATGGATCTCAGACATCTGAACAAATTCATAGTCACCAAAAAGTTTCGGATCATCACGCTGGCCACCATCCTCCCACTTCTGAGGAAGAACAAATGGTTCACCCTGGTGGGCCTCAAAGACGCTTACTTCCACATTGCGATCCACCCGACACATCGCAGATTCCTCCAGTTCGTCGTAGGTCATCACGTTTACCAGTTTTCCGTTCTACCGTTCGGCCTCAGGACTGCACCCAGGGTGTTCACAAAGTGCATGGGGGCAGTATGTGCGCACCTCCGTACAGCCGGCCTGGAACTTTATCCATACCTGGACGACTGGCTGATAGTCTCACCGTCGTACCATCAGGCGCTCCGGGACGTCTCGACCGTGACAGATCTGCTCACTCTTCTTGGCCTTCAGTTGAACATAGAAAAGTCAATCTTCCGCCCTACCCAGACGATCCAATTCATCGGGGTCCAGGGGTCCATCTCGATTCCACAGTGGGACGAGCTTACCTACCACTTGACAAAGCTCTTGTCCTGTCCCATCTGGCTCATTGTCTTCGAGCATTGAACAGAGTGTCGGCACTATGTGTGCTACAACTACTGGGCTTCATGGCTGCTGCTGTCTTTGTTGTCAGGTGGGCCCAATTACACATGCGCCCACTCCAACAACTGTTGCTGCAAAAATACAACCCCACCATGAATCCTAGAAGGGTAAAATTTGCTATTCCACCTCCGGTCCAAGAGTCTCTCTGTTGGTGGACTACCCTGCTCAACCTGTCTTCGGGGATGCCGTTCATGGATTCAGGTCCCTCCAGGAAGCTCACCACAGAGTGTTGGGGTTGGGGTGTGCATTGCGGCGACCTTGCCATACAAGGAAGGTGGTCTCCTTCGGAGAGACTCCAACATATAAACATTCTGGAACTTCTGGCTGTCTCGCGAGCTCTGATCGCTTTTCAGGCCCATCTGGAGTATCACCACATTCAAATCCTAACAGACAACACCACCGTTGTTTGGTACATAAACAAGGAGGGAGGCACTCGTTCGCCTCGCTTGCTGGCCCTGACCAGAGAACTCCTTCTCTGGGCTATCTCCAGGAACATCAGACTTCCTGCGATTCATATCGCAGGCAAGGACAATACACAGGCGGACGAACTCAGCAGGAACTTCCACGACAACCACGAGTGGAGGTTGTCCCCGATTATCCTGAGACGTCTTTTCACCCAGTGGGGCACCCCGGATATCGACTTGTTCGCAACTCAGCAGAATGCGGTATGCCCTGCTTACTGCTCCAGAGCAAGTGTGGGACGGTCCTCCCTCGGGGATGTGTTCATGGTGCCTTGGAACCAAGGTCTAATATACATGTTCCCGCCATTTCCACTTCTCACCTTGGTGTCAGCCAAGCTGCACCGCAGTCATGTGGATGCCATTCTGATAGCTCCCTGGTGGCCACGACAAGCGTGGTTCACACCACTTCTGAAACTTTCGAACTGGGAGACATGGTGGCTACCAACCCGACCTGACTTGTTGGACAAGGGCAACAACGACAGCAAAATATTCCACCCAGACCTCGATTCCCTGAAACTCACTGCCTGGAGAATTCGGCCAAATGGCAACAATTGATGCTCCCACAGGAGGTCAAATCTGTCTTAGATGCAGCCAAGAAGCCATCCACTAGGAAATCATACGCTGCAAAGTGGAAAACCTTTCTCCAGTTCACTATGGACAGAGGATTCAATCCACAGTCGGGTTCAATTGCTGACATTGATATCTTCCTTCATCACTTGCATACTAGAGGTTTGAAGGTTTCTTCTATCAAGGTCTATTTATCAGCCATTTCTGCAAACCATGACCTGATAGATGGTTTTTCGGCCTTCTCGCATCCTCTGGCCAAAAGTTTTATCAAGGGGCTGACTAACATCTCCCCCCCATGTCGTCCACTGATCCCACAATGGAGCCTGTCGGTAGTACTGGCTGCCTTGACTACTAAACCATTCAAGCCACTTGCCACTATTAACATCAGACTACTCACACTCAAGACGGTGTTCCTAGTGGCCATCACGTCCACCAGACGAGCATCAGAACTGAGTGCACTACTCATTGACCTCCCTTACACCCAGTTTTTTAGGGATCGGGTTGTGCTGAAGCCTGGCCCATCGTTTGTTCCCAAGGTTGTTTCAAATTTCCACGTTAACCAGGACATTGTACTACCAACCTTTTTTCAAGCTTCCACAGACCGACTGAGTTCAAGGCTACACTCGCTGGATGTGCGCAGGACCTTGGCTTTTTACAAGAGCCGGTCGGAACGATTCCGTAAATCTTGACATCTCTTCATCTGTTATGGGGTAAATCTAAGGGCCTCCCTGTTTTGTCGCAACGACTGTCAAAGTGGATCATTCAGACCATTTCACTGGCCTACCAGCTAGCCGGCAAGGAACCCCCTACCTTGCTCAAAGCCCATTCTACAAGGGGCCAGGCAACGTCTGCAGCGTTGCTGCGGGGCGTACCGATTCCTGACCTCTGCAGGGCCACTACCTGGTCAACTATTTCCACATTTGTAAAGCACTACAAACTGGACGTCCGGGCCAGACAGGACTGCTTGTTTGGCAGGGCAAAGCTTTCATCAGTCCTTCAGTAATGGGGCAGCGAGCCAACCCGCCTCCGGTAAGTTTGCTTGTTATTCGCCCATATGTGTGATGCACAGAGACCACGAAGAAGAAATGCAGGTTGCTTACCTGTAACCGTAGTTCTTCGAGTGGTCATCTGTGCATTCACACAACCCGCCCGCCATCCCCTCTTGGCATCGCTTATTGTTGTCAAGTAGTGTTTCGCCATGCTTATTAGTTTTAATATTGTTAGGATTATCATCTTGGTCGCGAGGCCTAGCGGTCTCAAGGAACTGAGGTGAGCGAGAACCCGGAGCATGTGCGATAGGATGGTGGGGGGGAGGGGTTCCCGCCAAAAAGATCTAAGCTAGCCATAGAAGTCCTGAAGAAGGCTCGGCACTGGCGTGAGCCCATATGTGTGAATGCACAGATGACCACTCGAAGAACTACGGTTACAGGTAAGCTACCTGCATATTCCCTGTGTATGATTAGAAATTAAAAGTGAAACTGACCTATTTCAAGTAATGAATCAAATTTGAGGAATTATTTCCTTTGAGGAATATTGAAATTTATATCCTTGGCCACATATGGTTCTCCCTGTAGTGTTTAGAGAATGTTTAATTTATTTTGACAATTCAAACACAGTTTAAGCAAATAGCAAAGCTTCCACACTTTGAATATACATGTTATATTATAAAATATTGAAAAAAAATATTTTTGAACTGAAATTTACAAACCAAAAAATGGGGATAAGAGGATTTTTGTATTTGCTAATTCAGAACAACAGATTCATCCATTCACATACACAGAGAGAGAGAGAGAGAGAGAGAGAGTAGTGTACAACATTTAAAAACTGTGAAGTATTTCTCCAGGTTCTGAAGACATGCTTATCCATCACCTCTATCAACCATTACATCAAATCATGACTTGCATCACAGATTAATCATCACAAGTAGAATTTTCATGTTATCCAATGTCAAAATAAACACTACTTTTCCATAGAAATGGATCATGCATTGGGGCTGAGAGCTGTCAAGAGCTGAGTTCATCCTATATGTACCAAGTCATAGTTTTCAAATTCATTCATTTGAATGAAGTATGGTCTTCTGTTCACTATTTCTGAAACTGTGGAATGAATCCTTGAGGGTACTACATAATACATATGCCTACGTCTGTCCTTACTTTTGAAAGCAATACAAAAGGTACCTGTTTTCATTTGGAGGTTGAGTATCTATGGTTGCAATGCTATGTACTTACTTTAAAGTAAGTGCTGGTATTAACTTTGATAGCCTTAAACAATTTAGGACCAAGATGCTTCAAGGAGCACCTTCACCCATATCATCCTACCTACAATTTGGGATCATCACCCAACATACATGCCAGCCTGTGAGAACAACTAGATTGGTGGGCACAAGAGAGAATGCTGTTTTTGGCAGGAGCCTCACTGTAGCCTTTTCAAAAGGTCCTAAAGGCTAACTTGTTTTCTATTTCATTCACTTAAACAGGATTTTATCAGGTTGTTGAATCTATAAAATGGTTTTAGCTATAATAATTGGGCCTTAGTACTTTTACTGGGCTGGATGTGTTTGAGTGCCAATGCTTCTTATCTGTTCTTAATTTTTAGTATTATGGCTTTATTGTTTTTAAAGCTTCTTATTATTCATTAAAGAGTTTAGACATCCTTAGAAAAGACCCATTGAAATCAATGGGATCTTAACAAAAACCCATTGATTTCAATGGCTCTGTGCAAAGTATTATTAAAACTGGAGACTAGCTATTATTGGAAGCTATTTTAGGAGGGGTGATTTAGAAGTATTTCATAAATAATAAAAAATGTCCACTTGCTAGGACATCAGCCACATTTAACACAGTGGGACCCATCTCTGAATAAATATGCATGGGATCGGGCTACATAACAGCCTCTTACAAATTGACTTGAGATGCGGCCTTATATGTGACCTTATTCCAACTGAGAGTGAGTTCATAGGAAGCCTGAGTACTATCTCTTTCTTAAAGGAGCACTATCTGAAGGCCATTTAAAACAGATGCCTTTCAGCCAGTTCCCTTTTCACTAAACAAAATAGCTTGGTTTTGACAAGAATACATGCTGGCACATCCATCTGTTCTTTGAAGTCTGGTTTTTATTGCCCTTGAAATTAGGGACATTTCCAAATATAACATTTCTCTGCTTCTTCCTATGTATACATGCAACCTCATAGAAATAGTTCCTTGTAATGCCCCCCTTTTTTAAAGGTGCAAACCAAGGTATGCACTGACCCTTGTTCTATCTGGAGCATTGCATATTAGTAAAAAATGTTCCAGTACCTTTCTCAGCTCAAGCTTCATAGTCGGTTATCATGCCTGGACTAGGGGAAGACGTTTGGGAGAAATTAAGTGATCCAAAGAAGTGCCTTGGTTCATTGTAAAGATTTCCTGACAGTCTGGAAAGTAATATTCCAATTACCTGAACTAAATTAGATTTTCTACAGTTGAAATTAAATGAAAGTAGACTTAAATACAATGTTGCTTGGCCCAAACTTCTAAAAGTCACCACCATGAAGGAGTACTGTTGTGTGAGCCCTCACATTTCCCATTTAGGGCACAATCCTATGCATGTTTAGGCAGAAAAAAGTCCTACAACTCTCAGCATGTTGAGAATGCTGGAAGTTGTATAACTTTTTCTTTCTAAACATACATACATAGGATTGGGCCCTTCAGACTTTTTTTAGCCATTCTTTTCAAAACACAGAGAGCACTCAAAGGGCACCCTTTACCCCATCTTCCCCAAGAGAGAAAGAGAGAGAGAGAGGCTCTTTCCACACCAGCCATTTTTCGAGGGGCTGCCCCTGCCTGCTCGCGGAGAGTCCGCATGACGCACAGAGCATCCCACAAGCTGGCAGGGGCCAGCCCTCCATTTTCCTGGGAGTTCAGGTAATGCTGTTATCCCAGTTTGTTTCCTGCTCCCGGCAGGGAAGCAAGATGGGTGGCTGGTGTGGCCACCCATCCCGTGAGCAGCTGCGCTTACCTGTAAGTAAGTGCAGCTGCACCAATGGCCAAGGAGCCGCACCGTGTAACTGCGAGGCCATTAGGAGGGGGGACAGTGAAATCGCCATCCCCAAAATGGTGGAGGGGGGAGGGGGGTGAGCACATGTGGATTTTTTAAAAAATAAACTAACCTTTTGTGCACAAGCGCTCATGCGCACCTACGCAGATCTTTTTTTTTTAATGGCCGGCGTGACTTGCAGCAGCCCAGGAGAAGCCCAGGAGAAGCCCGGGCTGCCACATTGTGGTGCGGCCTCATCGTGCCAAACCTGGAAGGGGTGACTTCTGGGTTTCTCCACTTCCCGCCCTCTCTCCCCCTATGGTGTGGAAAGGGTCAGACAGAGAGAGAGAGAGAGAGAGAGAGACTGACTTACCTTGGGATAAACTTTGCATATTATAGAGAATAAGTTTTGAAGAGTGTTTCTTTGGCCAGAAATTACACTCTGAGGAATAGACACATTGGAACAGGTTCAGGGGAGGGCAACAAAGGCAGTCAGCAAAACAAGTCCTATGAGGAAAGGTTGAAGGAACCAGGTATGTTTATCCTGAAGAAGAGAAGATGGGGGTAGGGGGATGATAGTGCTCCTCAAATAATTGAAGAGCTGTGATAAAAGAACATAAGAAGAGCCATGCCGGATCAGATCAAGGGTTCATCTAGTCCAGCATTCTGTTCACACAGTGGCCAACCAGCTGTAGACCAGGAACTCATAAGCAGAACACAAATCCAATAGCACCCTCCCACCCACATTCCCCAGCAACTGGCATACAAGAGGGCAAAGACTTTTTGTTTTATTCTCTGTTGCCCCAGAAGGAAGGATGAGATATAATGAGCTTAAGTTATAGGAGGGCAGAGTTCAACTGAATATAAGAGATATATCTTAATAGTAAAAAAAAGATTGACAATGGAACCAATTATCTAGAGAAGTGCTGGACTCTCTCTCACTGGAAGTTTCCAAGCAGAGGTTGGTCTGCTGCAGCTGCTGCAGCTGCTCCAGCTGCTGATTTCCTGCACTGAACAAGGGATTGGACTAGATGGCCTACAAGGACCCTCCAACTCTATGATTATCTTGTTTCCAAGAGAGGTGTGA
Source organism: Anniella stebbinsi (assembly GCA_029215795.1). NCBI lineage: Eukaryota > Metazoa > Chordata > Lepidosauria > Squamata > Anniellidae > Anniella > Anniella stebbinsi. The sequence goes on along the minus strand of JARDYH010000006.1, from coordinate 68,223,907 downwards.
ACCACCCCCAAGATTTGACTCAGATCCCAATTCAGCACTTTGAACAATGATCCATTGCAGTTGGGACTGATTTGGAAGCTACCTACTTTGACTTGGGTATTGTACCCAAGCCAGGATTCAGACATTTGAAGCCTTGTGCCTCCCGCTGACTATTATGGGCAAATAAAATTCGATGCAAAGTGTTGGTATTGACATTCAAAGCCATAAACAGCTTGGGGGCAGGTTATCTGAAGGATCACCTCCTCCCATATGTACCTTCTTCACTCAATGCCTAATTAACTTATGGAATTCATAATAACAAAGTGTGATAATAGCTAACTTAGAAGTGAGATGTATGCACAGAAGAATCATATGGTATAGCTAAAAGTCTTTCCTGGGAGCCTACATAGGTTTGATAGTTAGAAATGATGTGTCTTGTTGTAAGACCAACTAGATGTATTAGAAAAGAACCAATCGTTCACAGACAAGGATGTGGTCTGAACAAGCTCTGTTGTAAATAAACCCCTGTTCTTCTTCGTGGTCTCTGTGCATCACACATATGGGCTCTGCGCCTGCGTGGAGCCTGTTTCGGAAACTTCTATAGCTAAGGCAAACATTTTTGGCGGGAACCCCTCCCCCACTGTCTACTGACTCCATGTTCCCGCCTTTCTCCTCAGTTCTTTTTCGACCGCCTTGCTGAAAGGATGTCTTGTTGGGAACTTCTGTCTTTCTCCTGAGGAGAAAGCTTTAGAGTGCTAAGGTTTTTAGTTATTTTACTTTGTTTTAGTTCATTTTTAGTCTTAATTAATTTATTTATTTATTACATTAGTATACCGCCCCATAGCCGAAGCTCTCTGGGCGGTTTACGTGCGATTAAAACAATTAAAAACAATATACAAAAATTAAAGCAGCAAAAACATACAACGTACACACGTACATTTAAAACAATATAATTTATTGTTATTATATTCTTAGATATTTTATTCTCCAGAGATCTTGGATCGCTTTGAGGGGGATCGCACAGCCATTAAGGCCCCTTTTCAAAATGTGTTAAGTGCGTCAGCAAGCTTCCCCAGTAGACAGACTTTTCTCTGTTTAATTTGTTTTGGGAGAGGCTCAGGTCATCAAAACCTGTCGCTACATTATTATTATTATTATTATTATTATTATTATTATTATTATTATTTTATTACTATTTACACATTTATATACCATCCCATAGCTGAAGCTCTCTGGGTGGTTTACAAAATTTAGAACCATAAACATAAGACAGCTGACATTTAAAACATTTTAAACTGTTAAGCCTGGCTACAAAGTCAGTTAAAACCTCAACTTAAGCTGTTGAAATGCCTGGGAGAAAAGTTTTGACCTGGTGCTGAAAAGATAACCGTCTTGGCGCCAGGTCTGTGGATAAAAGCTCTAGAAGCCATGGTTTCTTCCAGACAATTGTTACACTTATGGCACAGGCTCCTCGATCTACTGGAGACATGGCCGCTTCATGCCTCATCCGATCTTCCAACATTTGGAAGCTCCCTAGCTGTATCTACAGCAAGAGGGGTATCTAAGAAGGCTGGAGCCTTCTGGGGCTATTCGCATGGAGCGATTCTACGGAGGAGAGCCCCTCTGCGTCCTCAGACCCTGACTCTGACCAAGGGTCATTCCGATCTTCCAACATTTGGATGCTCCCCAGGCTGTATCTACAGCAAGAGGGATATCTAAGAAGGCAGGAGCCTTCTGGGGCTGATCGCATGGAGCGATTCTACGGAGGAGAGCCCCTCTGCGTCCTCGGACCCTGACTCTGACCAAGGGTCATTCCGATCTTCCAACATTTGGACGCTCCCCAGGCTGTATCTACAGCAAGAGGGATATCTAAGAAGGCAGGAGCCTTCTGGGGCTGATCGCATGGAGCGATTCTACGGAGGAGAGCCCCTCTGCGTCCTCGGACCCTGACTCTGACCATGGGTCATTCCGATCGTCCAATGTTTGGACGCTCCCTAGCTGTCTCTACAGTGAAAGGGATATCTAAGAAGGCCAGGTTACATAGGACTTCTGGGGACTGATCGCTTGGAGCGATTCTATGGATGAGAGCCCCTCAGTGTCTTCGGACCCCCACCCTAACCATAGGTCCTTCCGATCTTCCAACATCTGGATACTCTCTACCTGTGTTTCTACAGCTAGAGAGAGACCAGGTTCCAACTCCTCTGCACCTGTTAGCCCCCCCCCCCCGATACTGAGGGTGGCCCCTTTGGCGGCGATGACTTAACTGGCTCCTTCGGTACCGAGGTCTAAGCTCTCGATACTGGAGCTTCTAACATGCATCTTCGATGTCAAGATGAGACGTCTAGCAGGCAGAATCGACATCACAGGCTGAGACTCAACTGCCTCCTTCGGTACCAAGCGCCATGGTACCGAGTTCCTTGGTACCGAGCTCCTTGGTGCTGACTTCCTTGGTACCGAGCTCCATGGTACCGATCTCCTTGGTGCCGATCTCCTTGGTGCCGAGCGCCATGGTACCGAGCTCCTTCGTATCGAGCTCCTTGGTACCGAGCTCCTTGGTGCCGAGCTCCTTGGTACCGAGCTCCATGGTACCGAGTTCCATGGTACCGAGCTCCATGCTACCAAGCTCCTTGGTACCAAGCTCCTTGGTACCAAGCTCCTTGGTGTCGACGTCCTTGGTGCCGACGTCCTTGGTGCCGAGCTCCTTGGTGCCGAGCGCCATGGTACCGAGCTCCTTGGTGCCGAGCTCCATGGTGCCGAGCTCCTTGGTACCGAGCTCCATGGTGCTGAGCTCCTTGGTAACGAGCTCCATGGTGCCGAGCTCCTTGGTAACGAGCTCCTTGGTATTGAGCTCCATGGTACCGAGTTCCATGGTACTGAGCGCCATGGTACCAAGCTCCTCGGTGCAGAGCTCTTGGTACCAAAATGAGATGTCTAACATGCAGCTTTGACGTCCAGATGAGATGTCTAGCAGGCAGAATCGACATCAAAGGGTGAGACTCAACTGCCTCTTTTGGTACCAATCTCTTGGTACCAAGAAGAGACATTTAACATGCAGCTTGAAGTAGACATCTCCCCACCAAGTTAATTAGCACAGCCATTACAGGCTAGCTGCCAATTACAGGGCTGCTCCCTAGAGCTGCTACAATTGGAGTGCTTTGATTTCAACAGAGAGAGTTTTTTATGCCTGTAATGTCTAGGGGCATCATTCTCGGGTCCCTGTTTAAAAAAAAAAAAAAAAAAAAAAAAAGGACAGAACTTCAACTGGGTTGCCTCCCCCGAGAATGCCATACCAGTACAGAGATTGGCATCAATTATAAGAGGGACACCTCTAGCAATGGGTCCGTAACTCCCGTACCAGGCATCGATACCAACCCCTATATTGGTACATACGCCTTTCTCGATACTGAGCAGCTCCATCGGTATCGTGATTGCCACTGGAGGAAGTTTTCTTGCAACTCCCTCTAGCTCTACCAAGATCACTGTCATTGTGACCTGTCCACAGGGCTCAACCATTGCCTCATGATACCGTCGTGAATGCGTCAGTACGTCCACCTAGCTCTTCTCCTTTCCAGACCCACTCTGTGGGGTGTCAAAAAGTTCAGCTTGGAGAAGATGGGTTTAATCATAGAACTAAACCTGATTCCCCTCAATCCTTAGAGATCTCTCAGTTGGACTCAACATTGCTCTCTTCTGCATCGCCTGTTGATGGGGTAGCTGTACAGAGTGGAGCCTCCTTTGGAAGACCTATATCACTCTCTGATTTAATATTTGGCCCACTCCTCTACAGATCTCTTCAACCTGTTCTGGATTTGAGATGGCTCCATACGTACATCAGAATCACAAATTTCTGAGGACACATAAAGCCCTGCCCCAGAATATTTACAAAATGTATGGCACTTCTCCTTCCATTCATTTGCCTTCAAGGGGTAGAAATCTACCCATATTTAGACAACTGGCTTCTGGTGGCTTCCTAAAAGGAAATGCTATTGAAGGCAAGGTGACGACTCAATTTATTGAGCTCTTTGGGCCTCATAGTGAACACAGAATCCAGACTCCCCTGGATCTAACAACCCTACATTGGTGTACTTGCACAGACTATTTGCTACGGGGCATGCGCTTTCCCACTTCCTCCCCCATCTCAAGTCCTCATACAAACACTTTCCTGTTCAACTGGGAATGTCTTTGCAGCCCTCATTTTTCTTCTCATTCCATGAGTACTGTGGTATGATAATATTAATATTGTGTAGTCCACACAGTCTCCATCATAGTCACCCCTTGGTGGCCTAGACAGGTGTGGCTCACTCTACTTCTGAAGATATCAGCCAATGGCGACCAATTGGGTTACCATCAGCTCCGCTGCAGCTTCGAAGATAAAAAAGTCGTGGTAAGTACCCGACTTTTAAAACCGGAGCTTCAGGGATTTGCTCCTGGATGGCTTCGGGATGCCAGCTGCATCATATAGATGACCTGCTGCCACTCCGGATACACCCCGACCGGAGGCAAAACTCTCGTCAAGATGTACCCAGACTGTAATTCCTAAATGGGCAATCTTTTGTCTTACAGCGCCTGAGTGGGCAGAAGAAAATAAATCTGGGGGAGCCTGACCCTGACACAACAGGAGAGTGGCTTTTGTCTTGCAAGGAGATCTGCTGGGCAGCTGATGAGGAAGCAGGATGTGCTTGGATGTAATTTAGACTGCATCCAAACACATAAGAATACAGACAACTGGAGACTGACTGAGGAATCTGTAAGTCAGGCTGTGAGCTTACTGATGTTACTTGGTTGGGCATTGCCCCCTTTGGGAAATCCCAGTGGGGACATTGCCCCCCCCCGCTACCCCCCTCCCCCCATAGTTTATGCCCCTGCCTATGCTCAGACCCATGGCATAGGGTATCCCAATACCGTAACTACTTTCGACATGAGGTCGATTCCATTTTTTCATGCAGCCTGCAATGAAGTCATATACTGCACAATGGGATTCTTTTCTAAATACATGGATCTTCAGGGCCTCAAGCCCCATTCAGCTTCCTTAACGATGTCCTTACACTTACCCCCTATACACTATAGGGCTAAAATAGTTGTCAATATGCAGGTATTTGACTGCTTTACGTGTTTTTGCACCAACCCCATTGTTAGGGGGTTCCTCTGGGCATTACAAATCTGTCTCCTCTAATTAGGAGTTTCATTCTGGCATGGAGTTTCTCTGTCATGCCACAATCTCTGACATTGAAACCAGTTAAACCAATGGCACCTTCAGATATCACATTATTTTTCTTAGAAAGTTGTTTTCTGATGGCTATATCAACACTACGCAGATCGAGTGAATTAGCTGCCTCAGTATTGATGCACCCTACCTGGGCTTCCACACAGGGCTAGAACTGACAAATTCCATAAGACGCAAGAGTAGCAATGACTCGTGGAGTGGATTGTACATGCTATTAAACTGCCCTACAAGTTGAAGGGCTTGCAACTCGTTGGTCCAGTAACAGCTAAGTCGATGTGCAGTGCATCGAAGTCCGTATCTTTAGCAGGGGATTGTCGATCCCCTGCTAATATATTTATATTTGGTGTTGTTCCCCGCCTCGATCTAGATGGAGAGGCGGGTTAGAAATGAAATAAATAACTATGTAAGTCAGCTATTTGGTATAAGTCCTTTAACTTCATTACATGCTACCACTTGATTGTTTGTACCAGGACAAACTGGAATTTGGGGCAAGCAATTTCTTTGTCTTGTGAGGGAACATTGATCTACACCTACCCTCCACCAGGAATTTAGCTTGTTAATCGCCCATATGTGTGATGCACAGAGACCACGAAGAAGAAATGCAGGTTGCTTACCTGTAACCGTAGTTCTTCGAGTGGTCATCTGTGCATTCACACAACCCACCCACCGTCCCCGCTTTGGTGTTGATGTAAATGTACTGTCGATACCGAGCGGTTTCTCTCCTAGTTATGGGGCCAGCAAGTCGGTCTCTTTGAACTGAGGAGAAAGGCGGGAACATGGAGTCAGTAGACAGTGGGGGAGGGGTTCCCGCCAAAAACGTTTGCCTTAGCTATAGAAGTTTCCGAAACAGGCTCCACGCAGGCGCAGAGCCCATATGTGTGAATGCACAGATGACCACTCGAAGAACTACGGTTACAGGTAAGCAACCTGCATTTCTCATCTCAAGTTATAAACCCAAGCCTGAACATACAAGAACTCATTTTGTTTTTGCTCTCAACACTTATGCCTGATGGTGACTCATGTAACCTTCACAAGGTTATAGCTTTTAAGCTACCTGTTTGTCCAGTGAAAGATATAATTTTACCAATTCTGTATGTCTCATTGTAAGGGGCCATTGTTGTGACAATACTGTGATTACTCAGCATCCATGATGAGGATGTGTATGCCACATTTCTACTTTGCTTCTCTACCTTTCATGGGTTTGCTGTCCTTATGGGGAAAAAACTGAATCAAGGCCAATCTATTTTCATCAATGGATTGAAGTTTCTATTGTGTGTGAACAATATGAATGTTTCTCTGAGACACATTGTCGGTGGAATCGTGTGGCTCAGATGAGATATCATGGTTATGCAAAAATCACTCAAAACAAGCTAAAACATATAGGGCTTGTCCTTTACATACAATGGTATGGATCCAGAGTAGTACTTAACAGAGTTCTGCTTGCCCTGAAAGAAGTGGGAAGGAATACAATTTTTGCAATCCCTCCTTCCCCCTACATTCTCTTGTGTCCCCTGAAATTCCCTGTGTCCACTGCTCTGGAGGAATGGAGGACCTTCCAGAGCAGGGGTGTTGGTGGGGTGTTGGTGGGGTGTCTGAAGGGGAGTGGGGAATCAGGTGTGAGGAGTATCCCCTGGATCCTGGTGCATTCTGTGAACAGAAGGAACCCTTCTGGTCGCCAGGTGGCCAATCTAAATCCAACCCATTGAAAGGTAGTAGCTGAATGCCTCCCTTTCTTTCTTTCTTTCTTTCTTTCTTTCTTTCTTTCTTTCTTTCTTTCTTTCTGTTTTGAAGCTTTTATGAAGTCCTTTAGCCCAAGAATTGGGAATGAGTATTTATTTATTTATGTATTATTTACTCCATTTCTATATCACCTAATAGCCAAAGCTCTCTGGGCAGTTTACAAAAATTAAAACCATAACAACCATTCAAAATATAAAACAACATAAAATATAATATAAAATACAGTATAAAAGCACAACTAGGATAAAACCGAGCTGCCATGCAGAAATTAATATGGATTTAAAATACAAATTTAAACAGCAAGGTTAAAAACCAAACTGAAAAACTGTTAAAATACTGAGAATATGAAAAGGTCTTCACCTGGCATCTAAAGGAGTATAATTAGGTGCCAGGTAAACCTCTCTAGGGAGCTCATTCTACAGCCGAGGTACCACAGCAGAGAAGGCCCTCCTCCTGGTAGCCATCTGCCTCACTTCTATTGGCAGGGACTCATGGTGAAGGACTCCTGAGGATGACCTTAGGGTCTGGGCAGATACATATAGGAGGAGGTGTTCCTTCAGATAACCTGGCCCTAAGCAATTTAGGGCTTTGAATGTTAATACTAGCACTTTGAATCGGGCCTGGATCTGGACCGGGAGCCAGTGAAGCTGGAAAAGGACTGGTGTAATGTGGTCTCATTGGCCAGTCCCCGTTAACAGGCTAGCTGCCTTGTTGTGTACCAGTTGAGGTTTGCGGACCATTTTCAAAGGCAGCCCCACATATAATGCATTGCAGTAATCCAGTCCTTCATATGCAGCCCTAGGCAGCATACCCAATAGTAGGGTGACAAGATAAAATCCAGGTCAGGGCTCATGTAACTTTAACAGTTGTAGAGAAAAGGGAATTTCAGCCAGTGTCATTTGTATGCCATTAGTTCCTGGTGATATTCCCTCTTCATCACAACAGTTAAAGGTGCAGGCACTATACTAGAATGACCATATACAAAAGAAGGCAGGGCCCCTGCAACTTTAACTGTTGTGATGAAGAGGGTATTTCACCAGGAACTAATTGCATACAAATGACTCTGGCTGAAATTCCCTTTTCTCTACAACTGTTATAATAAAGTTACATGAGCCCTGACCTGGATTTTATCTAGTCAGCCTACCCAATAGGGAAGGACAATGGAAATTGCAGTCCAACACCTGGAGGGCCATATGTTCCCATCCCTGCTCTAACTCCACTTTTCCTGTATTTCTGTTGCCAAGTCACTCCAAATTATTCCAGTACACCTGGAGGTCACCTAGTTAGGATATGCTATCCTAGACTGTCTTGCATTCCTTCTCCCCCTTCCCCACCTCTTTTTTTCATTTCAAAGGTTGGAGCACCTTCCCAGTGACCAAAGGGCTAAAGTGTTTGGAGCTTGTTAGCTGAGAGAGAAAAGATATCTAAAGCTACAAGTTCCTGGGAGTAAGTTCCATAGAATTTAATGGACTTACTTCTTGACTACATACACACAGAATTGGACTGTAAGGGCACAGTCTTTTAAGTTGCACCCTGGTTACTTGTAAGCCCCCGAACCCGGGGATTTACAACTGCCCAGTGCAGGACAGCTGCAGCACAGAAGGGATCCTCTCCTTCGTGCTCCATCCACCCTGCTTTTTTGGACAGATGGACGATTTTGACTGTCTAGCTGGGGTTTTTAGAAAGGGATGGGGGGAGGCTGTATGGGGCTTAGGAAATCAGCTCCTGTGGTCTCCCTCTCCCTGGGGCCATTTCCCTTTTGCCCTCTCCACACTTGGTTTATTGAGCATGGAGAGGCAGCTAATGCAGTTCACTCCATGCTGGCTGTGAGGGGGCAGGAAGCAGTTTCCTGTTTCCACTCTCGGAGCACTAACTCTAGGATCCAGAAAACTGAAACACCCTATGACCCACCAGGGGGACATAGGATGGATCCCTACGAAGTTTAAATAAATGGTGAAGACTCCTCCTAAATCAGGAGAGTGGCTGGAAAAAATGTGGGATTTTCTACCCATGGCGTAATTAACTATAAGGGAATAATACTAGAACATGTTTTATTAAAACACTGGGATGCTATTTAGTAATGTTTCTAAAATTAATTATTTACTTCCAAGTGTACAATTTCATTATATATAGTGATTTCTGTGTTTGTAGTATATTTCTTGAAATTCAAATTGTAATTTAAAAATAAAATAAAATCACAAATAGCATAGGAAAGGTGAACAGATTTTTTCTTCTTCCTCTCTCATGATACTAGAATTCAGGGTCATGCAGTCATGCAGTTGAATTCAGAGACAGTAAATTCAAGATAGACAAAAAAGAGGACTTCTCTACATGAAGTGTGGATGGTCGCTGGATTCTAATACAATCACACACAGACACATGCACACGCACACACACACACACACACACACACACTCAGTTCAATAGTAATTACTTCCAGGTAAGTATATATAGGACTGCAGCCTTAAGGAGATTAAACAAATTCCTGCAGGATAAGTCTATCAATGGGTATTAGAACTGTTACTCTGTGTCCTCTATCTCATGTGTATGAAAATACACATCTATACATGTGTACTCAAGGAACAGAGAAATCCCAGGAACTTGGACAGAGTTGTGCACCCGAGAGATTATGCAGTGTACCAGATACAGTGGGGGAAATTAACAGAAGAACATTGGCAAACTTTAGCTAATGGTTGTGAAGCCTGTGCAACCCACCACACCACAAAATGTCTAATAGAGATCTTCCTCTTGGCCTAAGGGATAGCATAGATGGGTTGGGTATTCCACCATGGAGTGATAATTCACTATTTTCTGCAACTGAGTACATGTGGACCCTTCTGGCCAAGCCATTTTCATTGGGTAAGTACTGTAGAAAGCAGAACTGATAGTATTTTTTACCATTATCTTTTATACTTTTTTCTTCTTTACTTTCAAATGTCATGCAAATTCTGATTGACTTAAATAAATTCAATGCTACTTTTTAATTAATAATAATAATAATAATAATAATTGTATTTCTTACCCGCCTCTCCATTTGGATCGAGGCAGGGAACAACAGTAAATATAAAATATGATAACATATATAAAACTGATTAAAAACATGGTACACATTATTAAAATAGCAATAAAATATCCTAAAAACATCCTAAAATTCCACTCAATATGCCTGCTGGAAGAGATTAGTCGTTATAGCTTTCTTAAATTCTAAAAGACTGTTAAGTTGACGAGTCTCCTCTGGCAGGTCATTCCATAGTCTGGGAGCGGCAGAAGAGAAGGTCCTCTGGGTAACATCGGTCAACCTAGTTTTCACTGACTGAAGTAGGTTCTTCCCAGAGGACCTGAGTGTGCAGTGCGGATTGTACGGGAGAAGGCGATACTGCAGGTAACCTGGACCCAAACCATATAGGGCTTTAAAGGTAATAACCAACACTTTGTACTTTGCCCAGAAACTAATGGGCAGCCAGTGAAGAGATTTTAAAATTGGTGTAATATGGTCACCCCTAGGTGTACCGGTGACAAACCTGGCTGCCATAGTTTGAACAAGTTGAAGTTTCTGGACTAGGCACAAAGGTACAGCACATTGCAGAAGTTGAACCTCGAAGATGCACTACCATCTTAGGTCTTCCAGCTCTAGGAAGGGGTGCAGCTGGCGTATCAGCCGAAGCTGATAGTAGGCACTCCTGGCTGTTGCATCTATCTGAGCTGAAATTTGGAGTGACAGATCCAGAAGCACCCCCAATCTGAGAACACAGTATTTCAGGGGGAGTGTAACCCCATCCAGAACTGGTTGACACACCTCCAAACCCAGGTTGTGGCCTTTGACAGCAAGCACCTCCGTCTTGTTTGGATTCAGCTTCAGTTTGTTTTTCCTCATCCAGCCCATTACCGCCTCCAAGCATTCATTCAGAGGAGACACGCTATTCTTAGCTGATGCTGTTATCAAAGGCATAGAGAAATATATTTGGGTGTCATCAGCACCCACCCCATACCTCCGGATGATCTCTCCCAGCAGTTTCATATAAATGTTAAAGAGCATTGGGGAAAGGATGGCACCTTGAGGTATGCCACACAGCAGCTCCTTCTTTGTGGAGCAGCTATCCCCAAGCATCACCATCTGGAACCTGCCCGAGAGGTAGGACCTGAACTACTGAAGCACAGTGCCCCCAATTCCCAATCCCCTCAGGCATTCCAGAAGGATACCATGTGCCTTCAAACTTGTGCCTTCAAATCATTCACTCTCAAAGTCACTCATGACCACTTAACTCATACTATTGTTTTCATTTCTATTTGTAAGAGGTATAGATAGATAGTGATCACTAGATATCTTGTTAATTACTGTTGTGATGGCAGCCTATTAAGGTTTTCATATGTTTTGAAGGGGTCCTTGTACCTGCACTTCATCCATCACAGCTCTCCATAAGCATCTGGCTTCCCAGAGTTGAGAACAGGATGCCAGATTAGATGGACCATTTTCTGAGGCAACATGGCTTTTCTTATGTTCTATGGCCTTTGGGTCAATACTTAACAATGAATTTGATTATTATAGGAAATTGCCTGTTCTAAAGATTTATTTATTATGTATTTATTACATTTCTAATCGGCCCAATAACCAAATATGTATTTAATGATGCTATGATCACGTGTGAGGGACCTGTGGCCCTCCAGATGTTGTTAGACTACAACTGCCAATATTCCTGATCATTGATCATGCTGGCTGGGGCTGATGTGAATTGAAGTCCAACAACTGCTAGAGGGCAACACAGGTTCTCCATCCCTGCTATAAATTATACATGATACCAAGGTATTTAGAGCCCTATTCAGAAATCCAACAGCTGTACATGTGGAGGAAAGACGAATGACCCCTCTGATCTCCTTGTGTTAACAAGGAAGCCCTGATCTCCCCGTGTCAACAAGAAAGGTCTGAAGAGGGACTGGGAACTCTGTGCAGTCAATGGTGGGCAGGGCCAGAGCCAAAAGCAAGCAGGAGTACCTCACATTTTCTCTCTTTCTGATGCCCCATTCTCCTTCTATATCTCTATTCAAGCATTCCTAAACCAGTTGGACTAAGCACATGAGGAGAGGGAGTGTGCTAACCCCACCTCTTCCTCGTGCATTTCCATGGCTCTCTGTACTCGTGGAGCATGACTTTCTGAAGAGGAGACCCTCCTGTATCCATGGAAGCTCTTCACATGATGCAAAATGACAGAAAATCAAGGTCCAAAATCAGATGGAGTGTCAGCATGGATACAAAAGGCTCTCTTCTTTAGAAAGTTGCCCTCCAGAAGGAAATGCATGAGGGCGGGGGGCTGGGCTAGTTTATTCCCTCTCCTCGTGTGTTTAATCTAACTAGTTTAGGAATGCCCGAATTGGGATTGCCTCTTCTCCACCTAGCAGGCTGCTGTTGGAGGGACAGATAACTCTTGCCAGATTGCTTGCAGGGAGCTTTAAAAATTGGGTGAAAGACCACAAGAAATTACCCATGGGCTGGATATAGCCCTAGGGTTACAGGTTGCGCACTACTGACTGAAAGGGTGAAAGAGAAATCTCCAGACCAATCTCTCAAGGCTGAGAATAACCATCTCACTCTTCCAAAGCTAATTAACATAGTGGGTGGTGGTGATATGATGAGGCCTCCTTCAGCATGAGCTTGATGTCAGGGTTGTGAGAAGCCAAAAGCTGAAAGTTGAGATGGTTCAGGGGCTCTGAGCTAGGGTGGGTTTGTCTAAGTGGGAACAAGGTGGACTGGTAACAAAATAAAGATTTTCTCCAAGGCTAATACCTACACAGGGAGATTGGTAGTCTGTTAAATAGTTAATAACCCATTTCATTACAAATCCTTTTAATAAGCTATTATTTTTGTAGTCCCTGTTAACTTAACTATACCTGCATCTTGTGTCTTTATTACTGGTTCTCGCTCCTCCAGGCCCATCTGAACAGAATGAAGGTAGCATATAATGAGATTAGCCTAAAATGAGATTTTGTCCACACAAAATAATTACTTCTGCTTCTCCAAGAACAATAAAAAACACCAACATGTTTCCTTTCTCATTTCAGCTGTTAATTGATTCTGCTTGATTCAGAAGATTATTACCCCTTAGCATGGTTTGTGCTCATAATGTATCTTTCTTTCGCTCTTACAGATATGTATTTAGTTTAAAACATTTGGACTCTACTTTTCTGTTAGGAAGAAACACTAAAGTGACTCACCCCCCCCCCCAAAAGAAATTATACACTCATCATCATCAAAGGCTTATGAGGCTTATAGACCACCCTTCCTCAACCTGATGTCCTCTGGCAGTTTTGGACTTCAGCTCATATCAGCCCTTGCTAACAGGGATATGAGGGTGCTGTTGCACTTTGTCCTGCATGTGGGTCCCTGAGCAACAGCTGATTGGCCACTGTGTGAACAGAATGATGGATTAGATGGACCATTGGTCTGATCTATCATGGCTCTTCTTATGTTCTCATGATCAGGAAAGCTGGGAGCTGAGGTACAAAAAAATTCTGAGGGGCACCAGCTTGGGGAAGGCTGTAGTGCCCTCTCCCAATATTCATGGTTCTTGGGGAAATAAATGTGTTGTCTTTATTAATTAGGTTGGTAATCTTTTATTAAGCCTCTTTTATTAACTGTTGCCTTGCGTTCCAGAGGCAAGATAGAAATATAATAAATAAATTGGTGTGATGAAGTAACAATTGCTTCTTAGTTTCATCACCAAATTAGCAACAGGTCATAACAGGAATGTGGATTTGCATGATCTTTCTGCCCATGGAAGACTAGTGGGAAAGCATGCTAACAGTTTCTCATGTCATTATTAATCATCATCATCATCATCATCATCATCATCGTCATAATTGAACCCATCTGCATAATGCAAGGGTTGGCACCTTGTGGCCCTCCAGATGTTTTGGCTTAAAACTCCCATGACCCATCCCCATTGGCTGTCCTAGCTAGGACTGATGGGAGTTGTAGGCCACCCCAGCCTAATACCTGTAGGAAAGAAATCACAGTGTGCTGGGCTGTGGCATGCCTCCTGTTTTGCTCCTGAAGCAGGGTTGCCGCTTTTAAGTCAGTTCTGACCAAGGATCTGTGCTCTGGCTTCTCTATGCCTCTGAGTGGTACCGTGGTCAAAGAAGATGAAGAAGAGCAATCAGTCATGTCCATGGCTGGGCCCTGCCAAGGGAAGAGCAGATGCTGTTACCCCAGGAAGGTGGAGAAATACAGTCCCAGGTGCCAGCAGCAATGTTTAGTCTCTCTAGACTGACCTGGCATGCAAGAGTTTCCCAGCAATGAGGAGAATTAATTTACCAGAGTAGACTGGAAGAAGTCCATTGCAGACTGTCATTGGAGTCTGTTAGTGAATTAATTAACATAGACAGGCATTGCTTTTGACAGTGATTTAAAAGGAGATTTTTTTTTAAAAAAATGGTGCTTGATTCTCCCACCTCTCTCATCTCCAATAAAGAATGAATGCCTCAGATGAACTCCCCAATTAATCAATTTCTGTAATTTGTACAGGCCTTTCATTTGCATGTAGTCAGACTGTGCTCACTTGATGCAATTTTCAAGTGAAGGACAGGGTGAAGGAACCTAATGAAAAGCATTATTTTTATGTCACTGTTGACAAGTCCTGCAGTTGATGTTTGTGAGTAGAAGGGAAAACAACCCCGCTTGAAACAGAAGCAAGCTCAATCAAGCCGTGTTAAATGTGGTTGCACTGTGTTGCCTAAACTGAATTTTGAGCAGCAGCAATTTAACCTCATTTTTTTTAAAAAAGAAAAGACAACGCTCAGTCTGAGAAAAATTGAGCTCCTCCATAAATGTCTAGCTTGACTGCTCATAGAGTGTATATCTTATAGTAAAAATAACATAAAAGCAAGTGTGCTATTTGATGTAATGATTAAATGAGAACTTTAATCTATGACCCACAAATAATAAAGGCCATGTCTACACCAGGTATTTATCTTGGGGTCGTCCCTAGGTCACCTCTGTGAGTCTAAATGATGCACAGGAGATCCTGGGGGCAACCAGGGATGACCCTGGGATAATGGAAACTGGGGATATCCTAGTTTTCCCATCATCCCAGGACCTGAAACAGGCATGGAGCCACACGGGGTGGCTCCGTGCCCATGGGAAGGAACCAATTTCACCACCCCCAGGATGGCAGGGGGTACGGGTGGGCACACAGGGGGGTTCTTACCTTTTCCACTGTGTGATGAGGGCTCGTGGCTCTTTAAAAAAATAATGGTGGGTGTGATGGGCGCAATGTCCCTCTTCCTTTCCAGGACATTGCGCTTCCATTTAGAAGCTTGGGGATGATCCCGGAAGTATGTAAATCTGGGATTGCCCCCCATCCCTTTACACACTGAGGTGTAGAAAGGGCCATAGTCTCTGTAAGGATGGGTGAGAATTTCACTCGGGTTTTTTTTTAAATATATATATATATATATATATAAACCTACCAACATTTCACAAAATTCTATCTAAAAGGCATAGAAAGCATTTGAGATATATTTTTTGAAAAAAGAATGTAAAGTGGAACAGTCACCTTTGTCCACGCAGGCAGAGGACTTTGAGTTCTTAGCTCTTAAAAGTCTGGGTTTGGATTCTCATGTATTCAGCCATGTTTGTGGTGTTGAATTGCCACCTCCTTTTTTCTGACAGGCTCTTCATCTTTAATAGCTATATGACAGGCAGGTACAACATGGTCCTCTCCTTGCTTGAAATAGCTGTACCTATTGAATTTGGTCAGTGCAAATGTGTGGGAATTTCGTTTGTTTCATTGTTCAACAGGAACTCATCAAAATCCACGAATTTCTTCATAAACCGGGTAGAAAGAACTTGAGATTCTAAATGCTTGAATATGAGAGAAACTGAAACTGAAAGATTCATGTGCTCATAGCTCGTGGTAAAGACCCCGTCCTTAGCAATGTCAAAACTGATTTATTTATACTGAAATCCTATGCATGTTGAGACAGAAAAGGTCC
Source organism: Anniella stebbinsi (assembly GCA_029215795.1). NCBI lineage: Eukaryota > Metazoa > Chordata > Lepidosauria > Squamata > Anniellidae > Anniella > Anniella stebbinsi. The sequence continues at coordinate 68,207,979 of JARDYH010000006.1, read as the reverse complement.
TACAACTCCCAGCATTCCCCAACCAGCATGACCGGCTGGGGAATGCTGGGAGTTGTAGGAGTTTTTTTTTCTTTTCCTGTCTAAACAAGCATAGGATTGCACTCTTAACCACTTGCACCATAGGGCCAAGGAGTAAACATCCCCCTTTGTAAAATGGCTGCCTTTACACAGTCTTGGCATATATCTTCCTTCTTAGGAACATAGGAAGCTGCCTTATACTGAATCAGACCATTGGTCCATCTACCCAGTATTGTCAACGCTGACTAGCAGCACCTCTCCAAGGTTTCAGGCAAGACTTTCTATGGCTTTAAAATGGAATTGGACAAATTCTAGGACAATAAGACAATCAATGGTTACTAGCCCTGATGTAGGCTGACCAGATAAAATCCAGGTCAGGGCTCATGTAACTTTAACCGTTGTAGAGAAAAGGGAATTTCAGGCAGTGTCATTTGTATGCAATTAGTTCCTGGTGATATTCCCTCTTCATCACAACAGTTAAAGGTGCAAGCACTATACTAGAGTGACCATATATAAAAGAAGGCAGGGCCCCTGCAACTTTAACTGTTGTGATGAAGAGGGAATTTCACCAGGAACTAACTGCATACAAATGACACTGCCTGAAATTCCCTTTTCTCTACAACGGTTAAAGTTACATGAGCCCTGACCTGGATTTTATCTGGCCACCCTTCCCTGATGGCTATATGCCACCTCCAGTATTAGAGGCAGTATGCTTCTGTACACCAATTGCTGAGGAACAAAGGTGAGAAGGTGCTGTTGCACTCATGTCCTACTTGTGGGTTTCCCGTATGCTAGGGTGACCAGATAAAATCCAGGTCAGGGCTCATGTAACTTTAACAGTTGTAGAGAAAAGGGAATTTCAGCCAGGGTCATTTGTATGCAATTAGTTCCTGGTGAAATTCCCTCTTCATCACAACTGTTAAAGTTGCAGGGGCCCTGCCTTCTTTTGTATATGATCACTCTAGTATAGTGCATGCAACTTTAACAATTGTGATGAAGAGGGAATTTCACCAGGAACTAATTGCATACAAATGACACTGGGTGAAATTCCCTTTTCTCTACAACTGTTAAAGTTACATGAGCCCTGACCTGGATTTTATCTGGTAGCCTACCATATGCAGCTGGTTGGCCATTATGTGAACAAAATGCTGGACTAGATAGACCCTCGGTCTTATCCAGCATGGTTCTTTGGTTTTTATAGGGTGACCAGATAAAATCCAGGTCAGGGCTGATGTAACTTTAACAGTTGTAGAGAAAAGGGAATTTCAGCCAGAGTCATTTGTATGCAATTAGTTCCTGGTGAAATTCCCTCTTCATCACAACAGTTAAAGGTGCAGGCACTATACTAGAGTGACCAGATACAAAAGAAGGCAGGGCCCCTGCAACTTTAACTGTTGTGACCAAGAGGGAAGTTCACCAGGAACTAATTGCATACAAATGGCACGGCTGAAATTACCTTTTCTCTACAACTGTTAAAATTACATGAGCCCTGACCTGGATTTTATCTGGTCACCCTAGGTTTTTATATTCCTAATCTTGCACACACTCACCTCTGCACATTGATTCCACCTAAGCCATAGATGTTTACTCAATTGGTTTGCATAAGATAAACAAGACAGTGGCTCAATTCGGATGACACGATAGTCAATGGTGGGGTAATAATCAACTTTACAGTTGTTCAACTAGGGGGTACTCCCCATACAACATGGTAATAAATAATCAACTGTGGTGTGGATTAGGATCAGCGCTGAGTTGACTATGGCAGCATTCGGATGACACAATAGTCAAAACAACTGACGATTGTTTCCCCCACTCCAGTGGTTTATTGTGTCGTCTGAATTGAGCCAGTGTGTGGTACAGAATAGTGGATGAATTTGCAGCCCATTTGCTGGGAAGCTGGAACATGTGGAGGGTGATAATTTAGCTCTAACATTGGTCATAACATCATGCTATCCCAGGGAAATCAGTACTATTGGAGAATATGCCGTTCTGAGGACGAAGCCTGCCAAGAGTGGTGGAGTGGGGTGGCAGAAATATGTCCATTCCCTTAGTTTGCTTGAGGCCTTGGAGTATACATGAGGAGGCCTCGAGTGGCCCAGAGAACTACAGTAACCTCTCAGATCAAACATGGTTTAGTCTATCCTGGGTCAGAGACGACTACTTGGCTGCTCTAGGCATACATTCATCTGCCCTGAGCAATTTCACTGCCTCTTTGGCAAGCTAGAAGTTTCCAAACATTGTAGATACGTGTTGCATATGGTGACATCCTGCAGCCTGTGTGGTCTAGTGGTTAGGGTGCTGGACTAAGTCCCTGGGAGACCTGGGTTTGAAGTCATGAAACCTACTGGATAATCTTGGGTCAGTCACTATCTTTTAGCCTTTGTCACAGGGTTGTTGTGAAGTTAAGATGTGGTATGCCACCTTGAATTCACTGGATGATGTAAATGTTATAGGTAGATGCTACATCTATCATCTCTATATATTGGGAACAATTTCAGAATCAGAAGGCAAAGCAGCAGGTTCATGTTCTGTCTAAATTAGAAATCATATTTTGATGTGGGGGAGTGTTCAGATTGCAAGCCCATGCACACTGCCATATACTTAGAGCTCCCAATTCTCCCCATAGCCAGGATCTATTCTAGGTTGTCATGTATCCTAGTGCTGTTGCTCAGTGATACAGCACATGCTTTGCATGTGAATGGTCCTAGGTTCAATCCCACCATCTACAGGTAGGTTTGGCAAAGATTCCTACCTCAACACCTGAAGAGCTGCTGGCAATGCATGTAGACAATACTGAGCTAGATGGACCAATGGTCTGGCTCAGTATAAGACAGTTACTTATGATCCTAAATAGTGATATATCTTCGGAATACCCAAGTCACAATTCCCTTATACCTTCAGTTGGGAATGCACTCACTACTCAGAGCCTCAGAAGCATAACTGTATGTACTGACCACGTGATGTTAGGAAATCAACACCGATGGGGCCTTATCCCAACAAAATAGATCAGCACTATTACTTCCTGGATGTCAAAGTTTAGTCCATTCCTATCCTATATTCTACTGTCCACATCAACTGGTATCAATGGCTTACCCTTGAACATGTACTGATAGCTATTTTCAGACAATTTGATTACAGTATATATACACCAAAATCATGTACACTGTACAAACTGCAAGTTGATTTTTCTTTCAAGCGTTATCTGTAGTTTTGTCATCATTGCATTATTATAATGGGCACACCCCCTCATTGCTTGGCAGATTGGATTGGTCCATTTTTGACTTCTCGCTGGGACTCTTTAATGTATTTAGCAATAGGCATTTTGCAAGATTCAACAGCATTTACTTCTTTAAAACTATTTCAACTAGTTTCCCACTGATGATTATTCTAATTTTGGGTATGTTATTCATGAAATTCATAGCTGCTCAGAAGCACATTACTTATCCCTGGCCTACTTAGATTGCCTTACCAAATTTGTGCTTTTTCAAGAAGGATTAATATCATTAATCTGAAAGGCAATTTTCTTTCAGTTCTGAGCTATCTCTAAAAAATGTATTAATAAAAACATCTCAACGAATCAAATTTGATTTTTCAAATTCCGTTATGTATCTGTTGAATAGACTGTTTAATGCAGTAATAATATAAATTGTTTCTAATGGAACCTTTAACATTGATTTTGTCTTCCCCGAACCCCTTTTCTCTTCTGATATTACCGCAAAATGCAATTCTGAGGATTTTAGTTTTGGACAGAGGGGGTATATTATTACTCTCTCAGAATATTCCAAGTGATAAAACTTGACAACTCTCTTATTCATGGATCCACTTTCAGGGCTTTTGTGCTAGTAATAGTAATGTATAATCAATATATGTTTCAGCAGACTTACGAGACTCTGGCATTAATTGAATATTTGTCCCCCCTTCGTTAAAAGTGACCCATGCATGAAAAAGAAATGTAAAACCAACTCTTTGCCTGGCATGCATCTAGTTCTGTTGCAGTACAATCCTCTGCTTGTCTACTAAGAAGCAAGTTGAATGGGGCTTAGTACCAGGTTATTGTATATAATATTGTAGCCTTAATATATGTTTTAAAGAGGAATAGAAGAAGGTTCACAATTTCTGGTAGAGGCCATAGGTCAATGTGGTTGAGCACATGCTTTGCATGCAGAAGGTCCCAAGTTTGATCCCCAGGTGCTCCAGGTAGGGTGAGGAAAGATTCCTGACTGAAACTGGGGTGACCCTATGAAAAGGAGGACAGGGCCCTTGTATCTTCAACAGTTGTACTGAATAGGGAATTTCAGCAGGTGTCATTTGTATGTGTGCAGCACCTAGTGAAATTCCCTCTTCATCACAACTGTGAAAGCTGCAGGAGCGCTGCCCTCTTTTGTAGAGTAACCAGATACAAAAGAGGGCAGGGCTTTCTCCCCATTCTAAAATGTGGAAATGCCTCTCCTAAGTCTCAGTTACTGGCAATAAAAGCTTTAAGCTAAAATGTGGTGGTATATTTGGTATTTTTGACCCCTTCCTTTTGCTGTTGGCCTGGAGCATCACTGGGATACAGTCCCTGAAAGCTTTTTGAAAATGAAATTTCACCTTCAGACAGAAAGAGGTTCAACACCTCTGTTATGAAGGGGGAGGAGGCAGTCATTACTTAGATTTTTGGGTTTGGATTACAACTCCCATCAGCCCTAGCAAACACAGCCAATGGTGAGCAATCATGGGGTTGTAGGGTAAAACATCTGGAGGGCCATTAGTTACCTGCCCCTATATTAAAAGATCGCAAAAAGTAACACAAGCCCAACCTAGCATGAGGCTCCTTTGGGATTTTGGAAGTTTCAGCATGAAAACAGGAAGCTGCCTTTAGAGGTGGTGGGTGAGCCACTCAGTTCGATCCATAGTTCATTCTTACTTGCACTGTGTTCCTTATTTTTCCTCGCTCTCTCCCCCTTCAGTATCAAGCTATTTTTTGCTGATATATGTAACTCACATTAGATGCAATGGCTTATTTTCTACGTTACATTAAAAGGCCTGGATTTATTTGGTTTATTAAATTTCTTTTCATCTTGTAACTCTGAATAACTGACATCCTTCCCCATTCATCCACCAAATGCAACTACATGTGTATTTGTGTGTGTTTCAGAAAGTCCCTAGAGGGCTCTCATCCAGAGTTTGAACCAACCTGCTCCGTTCACTGATCAATGGATGCTATTTAGCCGCACCATGATATTGTAAAGACGTCGCTGCAGCTTTGGAGTTTGTTTTCAGCACGCAAACTAAGTTGATGGCCCTCTGTTAGAGCAGAAAGGCACCCTGGGGCTCTCTTATAGCACAGCTTGAGCTTGAGACGAAGAAGACGAGAATCCCCCTTCAATCAACTTAATAAGCACATTGTAACAAATCACATCATGGTGGAGAAACAGCAAAAGCTAAAGGAGAGTGCAGCTCTAATTTCCTTCATCTCTTGCTTTCGCACAGAACATGACCAGTCTTATGCAGTGCCATCCACAACTGGCTAAAGAACAATTGAACTGCAGGAGAAAAAGGAAATACCAAAGTTTTAGTCTCACAGAAAAGGGGAAAATGCATTTTAAAAACCACTGTAATGCCCTCAAATGTTTGACCATGTTCATCTTTGTCTTCCCTTTGCTAGACAAAGATGCTGTCTTGAGGAACATAGGAAGCTGCCTTATACTGAATCACACCATTGGTCCATCTAGACCAGCACTGTCAACACTGACTGGCAGCGGCCTTCCAGGGTTTCCAGCAGGATTTGTTTCTCGCTCAACCTGGAGAAGCCGGGGGTTGAACTTGCATGCAAAGCATGTGCTCTGTTACACTGAGCTATCTCAAATTGGACTGAAAAAATCTGGAGGGAGGCAGTTGTTTCCTAATATGATGAATTCTTTGGCCAATAAAATAAAATAAAATTGCAAGTATCGTAGGCTGACCATATGAAAAGGAGGACAGGGCTCATGTAACTTTAACAGTTGTAGAGAAAAGGGAATTTCAGCCAGTGTCGTTTGTATGCAATTAATTCCTGGTGATATTCCCTCTTCATCACAACTGTTAAAGTTGCAGGCACTATACTAGAGTGACCATATACAAAAGAAGGCAGCCCCCCTGCAACTTTAACTGTTGTGATGAAGAGGGACTTTCACCAGGAACTAATTGCATACAAACGACACTGGCTGAAATTCCCTTTTCTCTACAACTGTTAAAGTTACATGAGCCCTGTCCTCCTTTTCATATGGTCAGCCTAAAGTATCGTGGTACTCGTTTTGGTGAAACAGTTTACCGTTCTCCATCCTCCACACCCCAGCTTCTTGCACATCCCTAATCCTCTTAGCGGTGACTAATTGGAATGATATTGGGGAGGAATTCAGACTCTCCCCAGCCACAAGGGAGTGAAGATAAGCCCTGGGAATTAGGGCCAAACCTGCTGCTCCTGCTATTGGAGCTACTACTGAGGAACAGCCTGTTTTTCCCAACTCCTTTTTCAGCAATTACATCTTAGTGCAGCCAATAGGACATGGTGAAAGGAACAGAATAACTTTGGGTGATGCTGCATAATGTGCTCACATCACGGAGTGTTGGCACATAAAGTTAGGCACAACAATGCAGCAAATAATTCCAGATGTATCTGTCCACCTATTATAAATATCATTGGGACCCTTGACCAACTGTTCCTAACTTCTGGCATTTGACAGGCAGAAACTACGCATGGACAATTCCGTCAGTTTCATATTCATTAAAAAAAAATCTCAAATCCTTTCTCGAATATGAAGAACATTGCAAATTTTGGTAAATTCTGATCACGAAAGATCGCAAATGGAATTCTCCCCCAAAGGCACTGGCCAAATTCAATAGGTACAGCTATTCCCAGCATGGAAAGGAACATGGTATACTTGCCTACCATAAATCTGTTAAAGATGGAGAGCCTGTGACAACCCCAATCAAGTACTAACATGCTTGAATATACAAGTATTCAAACCCAGACCTGAAAGAGTAAAGCATTCAAAGCCCAGGACACAGATGAACTAATCTGTCCATTACAATTCCTCCCACATTTGTTGTCTTTTTAATCTCAGGCTTTATCTTCACCAAGCAGAATATTGCACTATGAAAGTGGTATGAAAGCAGTATATAAAAGGCAGGAGCCACACTACTGCTCTATAGCAGTATTTAAGTACACTGACAGATGTTGGTGCCCATTGACACATCCCATAACCTGCTGTCATACCACTATATCCTGCTTGGTGAGGCTCCTGCCTTTTATATACCACTTTCATAGTGCAATATCCTGCTTGGTGTAGATGAGGCCTCAATTTCTTTTGTCCTGAATATTTATTTATTTATAATATTTATATACTTCTCCCCATCCAAGGATTTCAGAGTGGTGAACAACAAATAAAGTAAAAGTATAAAAAAATGCCATCTTTAAAAAAAACATTTTTTTTAAAAAAAGAACAACGTTCTGGTTAAACCCCATTACTGGAAAAACCACCGCAAATGGACATTCATGGAAAGTTTTCAGAAACAGGAGGAACCAGAAGCAATACAACATTGGTGCTGGAAGGGGGCTACCACACTGAAGGCTCTTCTTCTGATGGACTTCAATCGGACCATGGGTCCATGTGGAACCACCAGAAACATGTCCTCAAATGACTTCAGCTACCAGGCAGGTTGGTAAGGGAGAAAGCACTCTCTTAGGTGGAGAACCTTTGCACATCTTGGTAAATTCTTATCAGAAATGAAATGAAACAAATTTCCCATCCATGCCTATTGGCAACAGGGGAGAGAGCCCTTTTGGTTGGTGGAATGCTTTCCCCTGGGATGTTCTCATGATGCCTATTCTCATATCTGGTGAATTTGAGGTGAATACATTAAAAAATTTCCCAGGATTTTTAAAAAACACTTGCTGAACTTGGTTTTCCATTGGTCATGCTTCATAATATCTTCTGCTGCTTCACATTAATTCCGACTGTTTTCTTCTTTGAAATAATGTTAGCATTAGCCACCCTGGGAGTCTCATCCCCTCTATTTCTGATGTTCAGCTTGTGAGTACTGTTGCTTATGTAGCCAAATCACAAGTACCCAAACACAATAGGGAAGTATCAGCAGGTTTGGGAAACTCCCAAGCTCAGCAAAAGTACAAATGATATTGATGAAAAAAGCTCTATCAGGGAAAACTTCCTCTTAATAGTCAATGGTTTCTATGGTTTCAAATTCTCCAAAATGTTTTGTATGTTAAAGGTTCAGATTGTGTTTTGTCATGTTGTGAATCACCTAGAAGCTTGGCTATTGAGCAGAATAAAAATACAATGAATGCATAAACCCCAGAAAGCCAATGAGAACTGAGGGTACTCATTCAGCATTGAATGCTATCTGCCTGTTGGCATGTGTAGGGGGGAGGAATGGAAAACCAGACCTTGAGGGGGAATAGAATGAAGTTTCTAGATTCCTGAACAGCACCACTCAACACTGCAATATTCTGTTGTAGTTCCCATTTGTTCGTAAATTAAGTTGATATATAACTTTCAAAATCAATAATTAGGATTAGGGATGTGTATCGTATTGTTAAAATGTACAATAACGATATGATATGCTCTTTATCGTGCATGCATTTAACGATAACGATACGATAGAAAAACCTCCAATATATATCCGATCTGATAATTTTCAGCCCAATTATATTGGATTATCGGACTGCCATATAAATAAACCTATAACTTCTGTATTTTCAAAGTTAGAGTCTTGAAACTTGGTCACAGTACTTATGGGGTATGCCTAAGTATGTGTATGAAATTTGAGATCGATCCCTACAACCCTCGATTTTATATGAATTTATTAAAGATCATTTAAGTTCTTACAGGTCAGAATGACAGCTCGCCACGTACGTTCATTCAAACCTGTCAAAAAGTTGCAGGATCTTTAAAAAATTCATATAAAATTGAGGGTTGGCGGGATAGGTCTCAAATTTCTTACATATGTCTAGCACATGTTGCTACACATATGTGCCAAATTTCAGATCAATCCCTCCACCCCTGTATTTTATATGAATATTTGAAAGATCGTGCAACTTTTGACCTGTCAGAACTTACATTGCTTTTAATTAATCCATATAAAATCGAGGATTGGAAGGATCGATCTCAAATTTAATACACATACTTAGGCATACCCCATAAGCATTGTGACTAAGTTTCAAGCATGTAACTTTGAAAATACAGAAGTTATAGGCATTTTTTCTTTTTTAAAAATCAGCTCTATAGGGCACAATGGGGCTGCAAATTAAATATTGAATTTCTGATAATTATCATGAAGACAATACAATCAACCTATGATATTATTGGAGACAATAATTGTTTTGGTCCGAAATTCCGATAACGATAAAATACAATATTTTCAGGCATGCACATCCCTAATTAGGATGCTCACATCAACTTTCCATCAAACAGGCATGTAGCACGTGATGCTGTCATTATACATTTGAGAAAAGTCACACAATTCAAAGTTGAACAAAAATCTTATAGAAGAATACGGTAGTGTAAGCTTATTACTTGAGATCTACCAGACCAATTTTATTCATTTTTATTTTAAGCTGAACCTTGAGCACTGTAGTTGTACAGAAAATGTTGAAGCTTTAAAAAAGTTCCAAGCTCAAGCTTTGGGCAGCTCAGGAAGTGAGAAGGGAGAGGAATAAGGCAAACGGGAGGTTAATGTGTACACTGTGCATGTAATGTAACATGTGACACAGTGTGTGTATGCACATGTAATAATGTTTACTTCTGTGAGCTCTTAGAATGCTGGGCCATTGAAAGCACAGAATGTGGGGAAAGGGGCTGAAGAAAAGTCAGTTGGTAATAGAGTAGGAGGAAGAGAAGCTGAGGAGAAAGAACTGAAAGGAAACCAGCAGGAGAAGAGAAAGAAAAATCTTACAGCACGTGTTTTAGACCTCAAACTTCAAGAAATGGTAAACAATCATTTTAAAAAGAAAAACTTTTCTTTGTTTTAATCTTTGCCAGTTTATTTGTAATACATTTATTTTAAAAGTGTGAAGTTGTTCCAGTTGCAAGGGAAATGAGCAAACATATTGTTTTCCAATCATTCCCAGACTACTACCTCCCATAGCGTCACAGGATTTGCACTAGTTTCAAGAGAAGAGCCCAAAGATTTTCAACTAAAAGAAGATGTAAATGAAACTACTTCATGGAGATAGCCCTTAGCTCTCGCTCTCTCTGTGTTGAGATACTACCTATGGCATCACTATATTATGCATTAGGACTTTAATTAAAAAGAAAATGGTTTAAGTTTATATTAAAAGTGAGATTCAAAGTCTGCTAACAAAAGTAACATAGATGTTTTAGGGAATTGGGAAGCAAATGGAGATCTTTTTACCTCCATTTTCACATCTCTTCACACTATATCTTCAAATTTAATGTCAGAAACCCAAATACACCTCACTTATCTGCCAGATCATTCATTCTTGGAAGAATAATCTGAAAATAGCCATTTAGCGCTATAAATTTAAGGAAGTGCTCCTGAAGATAATGAAGCTCAGTAGGGCTTTAATGAAAACCAACATATGCTTTCAAAGTAAATTGATTTTAAAAAGAAAATCTTACTTGCTCTTCCTCTTTGCTCTGGAATCAAAAGAGAAAATTGGGAGAGTTTAAGTTCTCTTGGTCTAAGAGAATGATAAAAGAGATAAAATGTTTCAAAGTCTTCTGAAAACAATGAAGAGTCCTGCAGCACCATAAAGACTAACAATTTTATTCTGGTGTAAACTTCCATGACTAGAATTCACTTCATCAGATACATGAAGTGTTCTCCTAAGGTGTCAGGTATATGATGAGTGCACAGGGGGCAAATGTAAATGGTGAAGTCAAATTGCAGTGAAAGGCCTTTCAAAAATTCTAGAATTGTCGGAGGAATTTGAAATTAGGAAAGCCAACTTTCTTGTGCTTCCCCGCCCTCTCTATGGTATAAGAAGACAGTCTCTAAAGGAAAGCAATTCAGAAATTAGAATAGATGATATAATAACTTGAAGTTCATGAGTTGGGGAAGGAGAGTCTTTCCATAGAAAGCAATAGCATGGTATACTTTTTTTGTTTTTTTTGTTTTGTTTTTTTAAAATATAGTCTCTTGAGTTTATTGCTGAGGTGATAACATCATATCAGGAGAATCTACACTGGGGGAGACTCCCAAGTCTCTCCCCCATTTTGCATCTTTCACAATGCCCCATATATGTATCATCACTCCATGGCATTGAGGGAAGTGAATGCAGCCACCACAAAAAATAATGGTAAAGAAAAAGTGGAGAAAATTATGAAAAGTGTCCTTTTCTTTCTAGGAGGTAAGGGAAAAAAAGGGGGGAATCTTAGGAATTTCCTGGAAGTTTTCTTTCCCCATGAATGGTCTTCAATTTCCTGCCTCATTCTTGGGGTATTTTATAATTTCTTTTGAATGTGTATTGGTGGTGTTTTTGACCTTAACGAAGCACTGTGAGGTGGCTGAGGTACAGTCTGTATTTTTCTTTCTGTTACACATCTCTGTGTAATAGAGGCAGCCTGTACTGTGTCCCAGGCTGCCTGCACTTCCTGATCTGAAAAGGTCCTATGGGAGGAATAAATTTATGATGTCTTCCCCTGGGTGGGAAGTGCAGGGAGTCAAGGAGGTTACAGGATGTCAGAGAGATTATTGTACAATGAAAGACAGGACACACACACACACTTCAGATTACCAAGTTGTGCCCAGGCAGATGTCCCTATTGCTCCATCCTAGACACATTATTCCATAAAGTCCTCAGGTGGTGACTTTCTCATTGCATTTTCATGCGGTTTTAAGAAATACAGGTGGTGGTGTTTTTCCTGTCAGTAACATTTCAGCTTTTCTTATGGACACTGGGGCTGTTCAGTCAACACACTTAGCCATGGTTGGGCTGCTAACTCCTTAGCAGCAAATGGTTAGTGAGCATTTTTAAACTGTGGTTATGTAGCCACCATGGTTAGGAATGGTTCACTCAACCACCACACTCCCCTGCCCAGCTTGCCTGGATGGGGGGAAGCTGATTGCGGGTGGGGCAAGCAAGAGGCATGGAGGGAGGCTATTGGCCACCCTTGTTTTGGCGCCACTGGAAAGGGGAGGGGGAGCGCAGCTATATATACGCTGCACAGCCCTCCAACTGCCTCTTCACGTTTGTGGCTTGAGCAGGCAGGCAGCAGCATGGAGCAGCAACCGGGATGAAGAGGACGAAGAGAACGCCACGAGGCAGAGGTTTGGCACGGGAACTGGCTGGTTCCTGTGCTGTTCATCCCAGCGCTGCAGGGAGTTTGCCGCAGCCGCGGCTGCTCCCCAGCTCAGGGAGGCCGTTTGTTCCTATTGTTAGGCACTCGGGGGAGAGCCCCACGTGCGAGCGGAGAGGTGCGCAGCTGCGGCAGCTCCGCAGTTTAAGAAAGGAGTCAGGGGAGCTGCGCGGGCCCGCCTGGGTCCTCCTTGGAACGCGGAGTGTGGCGCGAGCGTTGGGGCACGCCGACGGGCGGTGGGTGGCTCCACTTACCTCGTGGGCTGGGAAGGGACATTGGTTTTTTGAAAGGGGTGTCTGGGCTCATAGAAAGTGCTACTGGTGGCTGGTTGGCTCACAAGGCAGAGGCTTAGGGCCCGTAGAGCAGAGGGGGCATGTTGGACCTCTAGAATGACTATTAACTCAGAAATAAATAAATAAAAAATTAAATAAAATACAAAAAAAAAAAAGAATTTTAAAATTACAATAACAAATAGATAAGGCTTAGATTTATATAGGCCAACTTTCCCCAGGGTTGGACATTGAATTTTGAAGTTAAGGTTTTTAACTTTGACTGATTATATAAAACTGCAGGTCATTAGTTAGATTCTGATCTAACTAATGACCTAACTAAAAAAGGTAATGGGGGAAAGAAAGGTAAGGGTAAAGCACCACGTCACTCTCCAAAACGATCCAGGCAGGTCAGTGAGTCCTCTTCTGGGGAGGAATTGGACCCACAACTGGTGGCTTTGTGGGTGCAAGTTCAGGCCATGGAGAAGGAGAAGGGCATAACAATTCCTACGCAGCCCACGGCAAGCTCAGGTTCAAAGGGCGCTAGGTGCCACAATACGAGGAAACAACAGCAGGATGATTTATATTTGTCTCTTTCAAGTAGACTAGATGCTATGGAAAAAACACATTCCTGTGATCCTGATACCTCAGTTCAGTCTGAGATGTGTTCGAACATTGAGGCAGCTCCATCAGCCACAGTTGGTCCGAACCAAAGGGAGGAGGTGGGTGCAGCAACTGCTTCATTGCGTGTTCCTGTCGGGGTGACACCGGGACCCAGGGTGCAAGGTGAGTGTACCACAAGCACAACGCAAGCCCCTCCTCAGGCTATGGGAGCTTATCCTCATCCGTGGAGATGGTTCCCTTGGTTTGGTGGGATGAGTTATACACCCGCAGTCGCTGGGGGGACAAACATACAAATGGCACATCTTAGTAATCCCACAATTAGTCAAGGAGAGTTGACACACAGGGCAGGTCTCAGTAGTAGAATAGTTCAGGACCTATGCTACCTATGCAGGTAGCAGGAGTTGATAGAACACCGGGCACTGCTGTGGACAGTGTGTTGGGTTCTGGGGCGACATCAATCGCTGCCCCAGAAGCCACGGCTCCTCAGTGGTCCTCTTTCGAAACGGCCTATGCGGTGGTGTGGCAGGGCTCTGCGGGATTAGCAGGTGCTAGGCCTGCTCAGTCTAGCCAAGGTGACATAGATAATTAATGACGTGTTTACTATACAGAACCCAGAAAGCCAGCCAATTTCCTTATCTACGAATGTCCGGGAAAAATGCCAGGCCTTACTTGTTTACAGAGGTTTATTTACGGTTCGTGAATCCAATTACAAATTGCCAAGGTCATGCCATTAGTTCCATCAGTCCAGTCGTCAAAGCTGAAGGTCAAACCAGGTTTCCGAATTCCAGATTCCAAAGCAGCAGTCAGCCAGGTGTCCAGTCCACAGATTCTGATCCAAGATCACGGAGGAGGTCAAGAGCCGAAAACGTCGGTTGTTCTCAATGAACCTTAGCTTCTGCCTGCCTCCCTCTTTATACTCTGTTTGAGACTGCTCACAGCTGCATGCAATTCCCTCGTTATCTTACTTGAGGCTTGCGTCAGCTGTGCTCTGTTTTCTTAGTCTCATACTTCGCCTTGTGGGCTTAGCTTTCTCCGCCCGTTTGAGCTGCCGCCTTTGCTGGGGAGTTACCGGACAAACTCCTTCAGGCCCCGAGTCTTCCTCATTAGAAACAGGGGGTGGGGGAGGGTGGCTTCCTGGGGCTCTTCTGAGGACCCTGCCTGCTGTTCCTCCTCCTCCGGTAAGTCCTGGGGAAGGGGTGGAGCTGCAGTTTCTGCCCCTTCTTCCTCCTCAGAGGAAGATTCTTCAGCCTGCCTCATGACATTTACGCAGGGGCGAATGTGGATAATATTCCGGCTGGAAGCACAACTACTCCGCTTGGATATCATTTACTTCCCGCTACAAGGGAGAAGATCTGGAAGGGAGAATATGTAGACGTATTTTCCATATTACTTTGAGAATTGGAGCAATCAGATAAGGACAAACACAGTGAGAAAGAGGCTGAGAAATTATGGAGGCGGAAGGTTGCCAGAACATGGGCAAATTGGCTGCCCGGATTCCTTATATATATGGGAGTGTTGCAACAACACTTTCCAGGAAAAGGGGCAATTTTGACCAAATACCTGGACATGATTTACCGGGCTTACTCGGAGTATGAGGGCGGGGCTTGGCTTGCATATGACAAATCCTTTCGCCGATGCGCGGCCTTTGACCATGCCCTTCAGTGGGACGCCAAAGATAACGATCTGTGGTTACAATATATGACCCCGGCGAGACCAGGTTTTGGGGAAAGATCCTACAGTGGTGATATTCTGGCAAGAGTAGCGCCCGCATCCAATTTTAGAGGGGGTGTGGGGCAGGCGGTTCAACACCGTCAGCTCTGTTGGGAGTTTACCTCCAAAGGCCTTTGCACCTGCCCTCAATGTCGTTACAGACATGAATGTTCTTTATGTTCAGGGCACCACCCCGCTTCAGGCTGCCCTAGGAATAAGAATAGTAGAGGAGCATCTAGAGACAACCAGGGGGTTAAGAGACCTGGTGGTCAACAGCCTCCTCCCAAAGGGCCCCAGCCCAATTAAGATTGAGCCCCTTCAGAAATTGTTAGCACGATATCCAAAGCGCCAGGAGGCGGCATACTTGGAATCCGGATTTACAGACGGGTTTTCGCATACCATTTAGCGGTGTCCGGTCGGCATCCATTTCCAGGAATCAGAGTTCTGTCTTAGCATTGGAGCACTTAGTTCAGGAAAAAATTCAAAAAGAATTGATGCAGGAAGGGTCGTGGGCTCCTTTATCGCACCTCCCATTCCAAATTTGAAGGTGTCACCTTTTGGTATAGTTCCAAAAAAAGCCCTGGGGGAATATAGGTTAATTCATAACCTGTCATTCCCCGAGGGCGCCTCAGTCAATGATGCGATTCCAGCGCAGCTTTGTTCAGTGAGATATACATCTTTTGATTTGGCGGTAGAGATGGTGCAGAAAAATGGGAGGAGGGCTTTGATGGACAAGTGCAATATAAAGGCCGCTTTTCGCATTTTGCCGACTTCAATCTGTTAGGTTTCTGTTTTCAGGGACGGTTCTATATAGATAGGGCTCTGCCCATGGGGTGCTCCATTTCGTGTGCCATGTTCAAAAAATTCAGCTCTTTTTTTGAATGGGCACTTAAGGACAGGATCGGAGGGCAGGATGTGGTTCATTATTTGGATGACTTCCTGTTCTTGGGGGCAGCACTGAACAACCATTGCGCATTCATGATGCGTGGGTTCCATGCCCTTTCACTTGAGCTGGGAGTGCCATTGGTGCACGAAAAAACAGAGGGCCCATCTTCTACTATCAAGTTTCTGGGAATTGAAATCGATTCCGTTGCACATTGTTGCTGTCTGTCACTGGATAAATTGGATGTGATGAAGGGGAAGTTAATGGCACTTTCCTATGAAAGGAAAGTGGCTTTGTTGCAGTTGCAGGAGTTGGTAGGCCATGTGAATTTTGCGTGCCGGGTTATTGCACCTGGCAGAGCATTCTTAAGACACTTTTGCAACGCCATGTCGGGTTTGAGGTCCCCACACCATAGGTTACGAATTACCAGGCCCATGCGAGAGGACATAGGGATGTGGCTCAAATTCTTGCAGCATTTTAATGGCATCTCTTTTTGGCGACGAGACTTGCTGCTGGAGGCAGAGCTACAGGTCAGGTCCGACGCATCTGGCTCCTGGGGTTTTGGCCTTATTTGGCAGGACCGTTGGTGCGCGGAGCTGTGGCCAAAAACATGGACTAATTTGGGTCTATGTAGGGACCTGACGCTGTTGGAATTTTTTCCAATATGTGTGGCCGTGCACATTTGGGCAGATGAGATGTCCAATAGGACAGTCCACTTTTGGTGTGACAATCTGGCCATGGTGCAAGTGATCAATTCCTTGTCATCCCATAATTCTAGAGTTATGGCGTTGGTGCAGGTATTTACCCTGCACTGTCTGAAGCATAACATATTGTTCCGGGCCCGTCACGTACCTGGTCTGAACAATGAAATTGCCGACGCTTTGTCACGTAATTAGGTACAGCGATTTCGTTTGCTGGCTCCCTGGGTGCAGCTCACACCGGAACGCATGCCACCAACTCTATGGCAGATTGGAGAGCTGAAGTAGAGTGTGCTATGTGGCAGTCCATGGGTCCTAGTACCAGGGTGGCATATCAGAGGACAGGTAGGGAATTCCAAGCTTTTAGGAATATTTCTCACCTTCCACAAGATTAGCCCATTCTGGTAGAGCATATTGTGCAATTCTGTGTCTCATCTCACAGCAAGGGCTTATCTGTCAGTACTATTAACAGAAAGCTGGCCGCTTTAGCGTTTTGGGCAAAGCTTAGGGGAGTGACAGATTCCACAGCAGATTTCAGGGTGAGGTGGACATTGCAGTGATGGATGTGCGAAAACCCACGTAGGGCTGATTCCAGGTCGCCCCTTTCGCCCAATATTTTGTTGGGTTTAAGGGCCGTGTGGCCGACAGTGTGCACGTCACGTTATGAGACCATTTTGTTTCATGCGGCCGCCCTGACGGCATTTTTCGGTGCTTTTAGGATTTCGGAGCTGGTGGCATTGTCCAAGCATGACCAGTCTGATAGGGTTATGAAGTTTAGGGATGTTGATATTTTATCTGGAAGGGTACGCATAAGGCTGCGTAGGTCCAAAACAGACCAGTTAGGAAAAGGCATGGACGTGATTTTGTTTGCCGCTTCTTGTCAGGAGCTTTGCCCTGTACAAGCTCTACTTGATTTCATGGCTGTCTGTGGGACGCACGAGGGCAATTTTTTCTTCCATCAAGATTTATCGGTGTTAACGAAATTTCAGTTTTGGACAGTGACAAAGCGTGTCCTGCAAGCACTTGGATTGGGTGGTGTGCAGTTTGGCACACATTCTTTCCGTATAGGTGCCGCATCCACAGTGGCTGCTGCTGGTTTTTCTTCCGCACAGATTCAGGCGGTGGGAAGATGACGTTCTGCGGCCTTTAAGTCATATGTCCGGAAATTTCAAAATAATGGGTGTTGTGAGTATGCCTAACAGATCCATGTTTATTTTTAGATCTCCGACAGGGGCACACCCTGGTGAACGTGGTTATTTGTGGCCATAGTATGGTCTTCTGGGCCAGCAGAAGGGCTTCCAGGTCCAGTTTCGGGTCCCAACTGGGACTGTGCCAGCATGCTTCTATTCAATGGATTGGCAGAAGAGGTATGAGGTGGGAGAACCTCATCCCTACGTTATGGCAGAAACTGGCGGTACAGACATCCCCGCAGATCTTGGTGATACATCTGGGGGGCAATGATCTTGGCCTGCTGAAAGGAAAAGCCCTTGTCTTACAAGCATGTGATGATTTGCAGAGAGTGTGGCACTGTTGGCTGGGAGTTCATATCATATGGTCCTGTGTGCTTCCCAGGATCAAGTGGAAAGAGGGTTGTGACCCTGTCACCATGGAATGGGCCCGTAGGAAAGTGAATATGGAGATCTACTGGGATTTGGTTAAATATGGTGATTTAGGCATAAAACACCCATTGATTTTACATTCTAGGAGGGAGCCGTATAGGCCAGATGGTGTTCGTCTGTCCGATGCCGGAAACGACATTTTCTTTGGTAGATCTGCAGAGGGAATTGCAGGAAGCAATCTTAGGTAGGTGGGGGGGAGCGACTAAGCAGACGCTTGTCACCCCGTGGCATTTAGGTGTGGGCACCTCGAGTGGGGGAGGTAGTGGTGAACATTCTCTGGCACCTTTGGGGGTGATGGGTAGTGCCGGAAACCTAGGGCTGGGAGTCTTGCGGCACCAGTCATTGGGTGGATAGCTTACCTATGAGACCAACCCTCCTCACCACCTCATAGCTGTGCAGCACGGGGTCGGTAATACCGGAAGGTCTCCCTACCCCAAGAGGGGAGCCCATGGAGTGGCGAGCCCGACGCCACTTTAGGGGCTAAGAATGGGTCACCCAGTCCTAGAAATGGCCTGTGAGAGCCATATGTGAGGTGCCCGCATAGGTTTTTCCCTCTTTGCAGATCTTTAATAAAATGTGGCCCATGTTTAAAATCCATATACTTGTGTCGCCTCGTTATTTCTCACCTACACTCCGCAACCACCGCAATCCCCCGCCCGGCTTGCCTGGACGGGGGGAGGCTGATTGCGGGTGGGGTGAGCAAGAGGCATGGAGGGAGGCTATTGGCCACCCTTGTTTTGGCACCACTGGAAAGGGGAGGTGGAGCGCAGCTATATATACGCTGCACAGCCCTCCAACTGCCTCTTCGTCTTTGCGGCTCCCTCCCTCCCTCCCTTGTTGGCAGTGTGGGTTCGCTGGTTCTCCTTTTGGAGGCTGAGTAGGATTTTTTGCTCATAATCTGAAATTGGTTATGAGTTTTTTCGCCTACTCCACACTGTGAGACAGGTTGGGTGTATTAAATAGGTTAATTTGTTCTAATTGGTCACATTGTGTTGCCGTTTAGGTGCGGGCACCTCGAGTGGGGGAGGTAGTGGTGAACATTCTCTGGCACCTTTGGGGGTGATGGGTAGTGCCGGAAACCTAGGGCTGGGAATCTTGCAGCACCAGTCATTGGGTGGATGGCTTACCTATGAGACCAACCCTCCTCACCACCTCGTAGCCGTGCGGCACGGGGTTGGTGACACTGGAAGGTCTCCCTACCCCAAGAGGGGAGCCCATGGAGTGGCGAGCTCGGCGCCACTTTAGGGGCTAAGAATGGGTCTCCCAGTCCTAGAAATGGCCTGTGAGAGCCATATGTGAGGTGCCCGCATAGGTTTTTCCCTCTTTGCAGATCTTTAATAAAATGTGGCCCATGGTTAAAATCCATATACTTGTGTCGCCTCATTATTTCTCGCCTACACTCCGCAACATGCTAATCATGGTTCATATGACTCACTAAATCATAATATTTAGCTCAAAATGCTTAACCACCATGGCTAAGCATATCGTCTGAACAGGGTCAATATTTTTCTTTGCCACAAATGACTCTCCTGAATGAAACTGCCTGCAAATTTAGTCATTTATTATCATTCTTTACTGCTGCATACAAAGGTGCATGTGTGGTCATGATATGCAGCTGTTCAGCTGCTCTGAAAAACAAATGTAAATACCTCTTTTGCTTTTCATGTTCCAGAATCTGTCAATGCAATTAATAGCAGGCAGATTGATGCTATTTTTGAAGGCTTATCTGCATTGTACTGAAAGTATTCACTAAGGGGAACAAAGTATAATAATAATCTCCTTCATGCATCACTTCTTTTAGTGAATATGCTCAAGACATGTTATGGTGGGAGCAAAATCCCCCCTGAGAGTGCTGATTAAGAAATGTGTTAATATAATATATTTACATTTCCAAATGAATTTTTAGGATGAGTAATTGTGACAAGTTTATGCCTTTCAACCTTTGGATTTTAGAGTGGATGGCCCCAGCAAAAATATCATTATTTGTTCATATGATGAAATACTTGCCACAGCTGTGCATGTGGGAATCAGCAACATTCGAGCTTTTCAAAGTTCTCCAAATTTCACCTCAGTGCTTCTTTGGACTTGTGTCTATATCAGATTGCAAGGTTTATTTCTTTTCTGTTTGTGTGAAAAAATGTGTCTATTTCCCCATATGTATGCATCAATGGTGCACATTTTTGAAATGTACTCATTTTTCTCCCATTGATTCAAGAAAGTGTGTGCACATTTTTCAAATGTATGCATGCTTTTAATTCAATTTTTTGTTCCTTGAATTGTATCGCAAGTTCAGAAATGTGCAGAGTTCAAATGCACAATGTGTTGAGGTTTATGTTCAGTTCCAGGAGGTGTAATCTGGGTAAATTGTGATCAAAATTTAACAAAAAAGATTTTCTTATGCATAACTAGTTATAGCTCTTGGAATAGATTGACAGATGCTACAGCTTATTCCTGCCCTTGCCCCCTATCATGAACTCAGCATTTGAGAGTCTTCTTCTACTAAGAACGAAATGTGATGAAAATGGTTCTTATCTCAGGATGGTATATGGGTGATCTCCCTCCTCCAATTGTTGACACACGATAGATATTTTGTAGTTCCATCGGCAGAGCTCATGGTGTTCTGTTGGATTATTGAAAAGTTCAGGAGGCAGGAAGTAGGCCTTGATCTCTCCTGCTGTTCTATCTTTTCTCTATGTCTTGGATTAGTTCTAGCCTAGCACATCCTCCACAGCACTCAGTGGCTAGCAGGGTAGCCATAACTGTGTTCTATAAAACCAACAAAGAATACTGGCGTGGCACCTTAAAGACTAAATAATGTATTATTAAATATGCTTTTTTAGGCCAGAGGCAGAGCTCACTTCCTCAGAACCTTGCTCTGTAATATGAGGTAGTAAGAGAAATAAGACCCCGAGAGAGCACCATGAAGATATACAGAAGTGTAAAAATGTCTTGCGTTTTGGCATCTACAAGATCTCATAGAAGGGAGTGGCAAAGGGAAGGCGGTGACTTTCCTTACATCCTTTTGCTCCTTTTCTTTCCTCACTTTATATCTAAATATTATGCCTAAATTTCGCACTTGACAGAGAGATTTTTGACCAATGAGTATTCACTAAGGCTAGTTTTCTCTGTCTTTAAATACACCATCCTAATTATTATTTAAGTGAGACTAATTTCCGAGTGAGTTGTAGTCAGGCAAAAACAAAAAAGGGCTTAAAGTTTTTCCTTTGAACCTTAAAATTCATTCTTCAGCCTTCTGAACACTTGGTCTTTAAAGATTCAAGCAATATCAGTGTAGTGTGGTACAATGTAATAACTGCTGCAGCAATCTTGATACAATGCATAATCTAAATTAAAATCTTTATTTTGATTGTATTCCATTTGTGATATTGTACTTTCACTTTCAAGAACCTTTGCCAGATGTCAAGGAAGAAACAAAATATGACATATTTCATGTTTAAGTCATAGGATAAAAAATATTTTGAGTCAGACTTTTCCAGCTAATGGCAGATAATATACCATTGTGAGCCACCCACTCTTTCAAACTCAGCTATTGTTACAGCCTGATAATGCAGAATAACTACGGAAGTTGGACTGAAATCAAAGGAATCTAATTGATTTAAACCCTAACCTGTTTGGGTGGTTTGTGTGGATTTGCCTGATTATTGAAACTACTGTGAACTCCTTTTGATTTCTTTGAAAATATTTATATTTTCATTTAAAAGTTTCAATGTTGCTTCTTATGCCTCTTCACCCATTATATAAATGAAAGTTACCTCTACTATTAGTGAAACATTCAGAAATGGGAGCCATCCTAAATGTCACATTTGTGTCCAAGGGTGAGCTAAGGTCATAGTTCCACTACAGTATGTTTTGCCCATAGTAAGAAATAAACTCATTCAATGCTACCAAAACACATATAGGCATTAGAAGGCAATAGAAATTGGTGTAGTAGAGATGGAACAGTTTTGCATGTGTTTTTGTTCATAAATCTATTCCACCCCATTTTTATATCAGTCGTTGTTTTCAAAAGAATTTTGCATGAAAATCTATACATATTTATGTACACATGTTGTGATTAAATATATATTTTCCCTACACATTTCTGTGCATTTTTTCACCCCAAAAATGCATTGTAACATTCACACATTAGTTCAGAAGAGGCAAATCAGGTAGTTTCTCCTCCAAAAGCAGTCTGAACTAAATCTGAGAGCATCCTTAGCATACATGAATGGTCAAATAATGGGTTTGTCATGGTTTGTGAGAGCAGCCTCAGAGCAGTTACCTGTACAATATCATTCAAGGAAGTTTGCATGCCTTTTGAAAAAGGATAGTGTGACCTTAGACTGAAGTCACAGTGTGAGAAGCAGCCCTGAGAAACTGAACACTCATCAGTATCGGAGGAAAGAGCTTTTAAAATGTGTGTCAGAAGAATGTGCTCCTCTAGACAAAGTAATTCCCATTGCATTTTAGTTGAGGGTAATAAAAGCAGAGAAAAAGCTTCTGGATATGTTGTCTGTGGTTTTCTTAATTAGGGGAATTTACCAAATAACCAGTTTTAAACATCCCTTGCCGATTAAGTCTTATTCTATTACTACTAGATTGTCTCCATGAACAAAATAAGGTCATTTTTTGGCAAGGCATGGGGGGAGAGGGGAGTACCACTGTTTTCTTATCTAAAATATATTTTGGGCAAAGTGTCCAAGAGCATATTTTCTTTTGTTCTGGAGAAGTTTGTTGTTCCTTTCTTTGATTAATGAATTCTCCCATTCCATCTGCTAATAACAGAACTGTAAGTAATAGGGGCCATTGATTTACATGGCACTTTCTCCACATAGGAATGATGTTTGTGACTGAATAATGATGTTGTATGAATATCCCATGCAGGGAAGATATCTCTACCATCTTCTCTGTTAGCTGACAGAAATGCCAATGTTTTTTTTTTCCTTTCAGAATTCATTCTCTGTGAGATGAAGGGAAGGTGCCAGGCCTCTTTCGGGAGGAGAAGTGTGCAAGACTTCAGAAGGGTCCAGCTGCCTTCTAAAGCCCCCCCCTCTCTCTCTCTCTCACACACACACACACACACACACACACGTGTTTGCTTCTGTACCAAGACAAAGGTCTGTTCTTCTTATGATTTCACACTGGAGGATATATCTGAACATACAGTTCCTTGGTTTTTAGGCAGAGGATTCATAGGGCAAAATGGCTCATACATATGATATGTTACTCCTCCTAAGGACAGCCATAGAACCACCATCCCTGTCACTTATAGCAACCATCTACAATGCAAAACTGTTTGTCCTGCTTCATTGGGTATTCCATTGACCCAGCGAGGTGGAAGCTCAGGCAAGAGAGCACAAGGTAAGGTGGCTGCCCAGTGCAGATCAGATTCAGGACCCTGGACAGTACTCCAACTACTGGCCCAGATATTCTTGGCATGAATTCAGGACCATGGCTAGCAAATCCTATAGTTAAGGGAAGAGAAACATTACCCCAGTGCTGGGACAATTTTATACAAGACGACTCCAATTTTATGTAGGACAGAATAAAATTCCACCATGAACTTGTTTAGATGCCACAACAGCAAGAACATAAGCTTCATGTGACAGCTAAATCAGGTACCTCCTTTGCACACCAAGCAGGCTGATGTTATATCTCATCAGAATAACAGTAGGGATTTCTCTGCCAAGTGGGGCTTGGGGAGGGGTGGGACATGGGATGGAAATCCCCATGGGCCAGATTGGGTCCCATGGCAGGCCATATCTGGAGGTTCGACACCCCTGATCTAAAGGATGCCAAATAATACTTTATTAGTTGTCCTCAGGAATGAAAACCACATAAGCAATGATGTTTTTAATCATGATGTTAGTATGGTTTACTAATCTGATAAAAATGATGATGAAAATTTCATCATAGAAAAATACACATTTTTTTTAAAAAAAAACCTAGCCAAAAATGCTCATTTCCCTATAGGCTAAAGTGTGAAAATGTGCATTTTGGGGAAATTTGCACTGGGGGGGCAGAATTTGCACATTTGCACATGCTTGAATTTGCACAAATTTGAAAATAAAACATCTAATTTTGTCAATGGGCAGCCAATGGAATGAAAGTCACCTGACAATCCACAGAACACAAACGGAACAAATTTTACACGATCTGTACATTCCCACTAAACAGTCCTTTGGATGTCAGCTTTTGCATCTTGCCAACAGCAATACACCTACATAAAGTATCTGTTTCTTCACTAAAGGAGTAATACATATAAGCCAGAAAAGCCTGCTTGCCTTCCTCCCCACTGTACAGAATATATATATATATATATATATATATATATATATATAGAAGTGGATGCAAATTGTGGGTTCTTTTTATGCATTCACTTCAGTATTGCAAAACAATATGATATTCCATTAATCAGAGTAACAGATTTCTGCTGCTGAATGAACATTTTGCATAACAGTTACATTTCCAATGTAATATGATACATTAAGAATTAACTAGCTTTAAAAAGAATATTACGTAAATTGTCGAGCTACATTGATGAAATGCAGCATTACAAGCTGCCAGTAGTTAGCTCCATTTTCCATTTCAGGGCTATGTTAAGAGAAAGGCTGTCTGAGAAATCAGCCAGAAGAGAAAGGGAGAACCAACATGCATTTCTGGGGTCACTGCAACTATTACCATTGATATTTTATGAAAGTCTGTTTTCACATTCAACTTCTGCAAAATGTGTGTTAGCCTATGATTTCAAAGAACATGCCCATAAATTGTAAGCTTTACACTAAAACAGCCATAACACTTTAGGAGAATTCCCATTCTTATGTTCCACAAGGGCCATAAAAGAGAACGTGAAAACATATTTCTCGCAGGCAAAACACATTTCTTTTATTTTCAGGCTGTTGATCCAATAGTAAGCATAAATCCAATACATTTTCATAATGGATGCCTATACATTTACTTGGAGCATTTCCAGATGCACATGTTCAGTGCTTTAATCTACTCAGTGTAGATCTGTGGGGTGTCAACTCAGATAGGTCTGGCCCTTCCCAGTTTCCTCTGCTGTCTGAGGTGTTTTGGGTGGGGGCACCCCAACTATGGGATGCTCTAACTTTTATTTTTAGTTTTAGGTGGCAGGCAAAGACCTTCATTTCCAGGCTTTTAATCCATGCTAATCTTTGGTGCTTTATGTTTTTATGCTGGTTTTCTAATTGTTGTGAATTGCCCAGACAGTTTCATCTACTGGGTGGTATAGAAATATAATAAATAAATAATTAAATAAAACATATGCTTCTCCTGTTTATTTATATGTTGCTTTCCCAGGTGTAATTACAGCATGTGAAGTATATGATTTGGATCAGGACCATAGCTCACAGGGAAGGGAGGGCCAATCCTTCTCTCCCCAGCCATGATCCTGTTCCAAATCTGACCCTATGCACAGAAGTTATCCTTAGGAAAGCATCAATGGGCCATGCTTTCCTAGATGTGACTGCAACGTGTGGGGGATCCAATTTGGATTGGGATCACAGTACATGGGGAGGGGGGAGGTTAATCCTCTCCATATCCTAAAGTCCCAGTACAAACCATGGCAATCCTAGCTTAATATTACATTTTTATAGACCCCAAAGGGAACTAGTTCCTTGTCCTGATCTGGCATAGGGAGAAGAGCTTGGGAGGCTGCAGCAGACAGTTTCACAGCTTGCAAGACTTTTTGGAAGTATTAAAAACAATAAATAAAAGAAAACCCTTGGCCACCTCATCCTAAAACATAAGGTGACCCTCATGTCCCACATGAAAATGTCTCTGACCCCCCCCCCCCCAATGAACATCCCTTCCCTATTTTAGGTCCACCACCAATGATAATAAAAGGGCCTTCACAATAGTTTGGGTTGTAAATCTGTGTCTGCATGGCTTTCTTCTTGCTATGAAAAGGAGGATCGGATGTGAGTGGAATGTGTACCAATGAAAAAGGTATCTCCCTTTCTCTAGAGACCTTTGTATGCTCCTGATGATATACTTTGCTTTGCATACTTTACTGTTCAGCTCACATGTTCATTGAACTGGGGATTTTATGTGCACAGCAGATACAGGAGCATAACATGCAACAATGTGTGATGCATATACATGTCTGAGCACACTTGTTGTGTCACCATTTCTCTTTCTCAAAAAAAGGGTAGGATTGTGAAATTGGACATGCATATGACTCAGGATACATTTATCCTGCTCACAACACATATAGGCTCAATTTGGATGACACTATAGTCAATGGTGGGTTGACTAACCCTAACCCTAACCTTAACCCTAGGGGGTACTTCCCACACAACATGGTAATAAATAATCAACTGTGGTGTGGATGAGGATCAGCGCTGAGTTGACTATGGCAGCATTTGGATGACACAATAGTCAAAACAACTGATAATTGTTTCCCCCACACCAGTTGTTTATTGTGTCGTCTGAATTGAGCCAATGTGCGTTAAATGTGATGGGTGGAGTTACATAAATGCCTGCTGACCTATATCATGCATAGGCAGTTCCTGGATTGATGAGTATGTGGACTGCTTCTGGTCCGTGTGTGGGTGCTGGTATGGGAACTCCGCATTTTTTTTTAAAAAAATAGAACCCCCTTTCCTCTGCCATCAAGTTGAATAAGCCGTGATTTCCATGCTACAAGGAATCTAAACAATTAAGGAAATGTGTCTATTGCAGGCAAATAGTCAAAATGCAATGCTGCATACCTGGAAAAATGTGGCACTTCCTTTGTGCTATGAACAGGGAATGGGGTTACACAGGGGCAGCATCAAGGGTAGGCATGGTCAGGCCCTTGCCAAAGTTCCACACTCCAGCAGGGGCCCACTGGTGAGCCCCCTGGACTGGCTCCTCCTTTTCTCCGTTGCAGTTTACTTGTTCACCTGCCTCTTGCTCTGGCCCAGACAACAGTAGTGGTGAGTCATAGATGCCACTGCCCACCTGCTCACTGGCTCTTTGTCTGTCAAGCAAGCAAGTGGTAGCAGCGATGAGAAGGCAGATGAGGAGCAAGAGCAGCTGCTGGTGGTGAGAAAGTAGATTCAGTTAGGGAGTGGGGCCAATTGAGGGTGCCTCCATAGCCCTGGAAAACCTGGAGCCGACACTGAGCAGAATTATGGGCACCCAGTACTTGTGACATCACTGGTGAAAAACTGTGGGAGTTACTTTATCCATGCTATATTACCCCTATTCATATATGATATGTGTTTATATTAGAATCACATGAGGGGGAACTTGAAAGTGCAAGTCCATTTTCCCTGCCCGGGGTGATTAGAATGGTGGGAGGGGGAGAGCAGGGAGGAGCCCATTGGCCCCTCCCCAGCCATGCACTGGGGGTGTGACATTGGAAGTAGAAAGCTTGTTCTGCCATGTAGACTCCCTGGGTGATATAGAACCCTCATCTAGTTGATGTACATTCTTAAGGGTTGAGCACTTTTCTGCAGTAATAAAAGTTGTGGGAATACTTTTAACAACAACTTGAAAGAATTGCTATAAGGCTGTTTTCTCTCCTGCAATGTTAACACACCCGGGAAGAACTATTTGTTGTGTGTGTTTTTCTTGTTATTTACATGTTTTGCACATTGTTTTACCAGAACTCAAACACCACGAGTATTTTTGTTTTACATGGCAAAAATCCTTTTCCCTCACCCCCACTCTCTCTCTGATGCTGTTGCAGGCAGGCTGCCCCAGCTTATTGTATTTGTACCATTTACCATGCTAATGCCTCTTTCTGGACCATCTCAGAATGTCTAAAGTACTGCTGGGGTGCACTTTTTCTAAACCTCTAGGAAAGCTGAGAGCTACTGGTAAAAATAGATGGAAGATCAGAGAAAGTTCAGAACTATTCTGCACCCTTCCTATCCTACTAAAAACTGCAACTGAGATAGGCAAAGATAGCAAACTGATGGAAGGCCAAAGGCCCAATAAGATCCCAGTGGAGCGGCCAGCAAGATGCGGTTTTGCAATTATCTATCAGAGTCAATGATTGTGACTTTGTGAATACTAAATAGTGATTAAGAAGTACGTCGGCTTGTGTGTGTGGATGGAATCACTAACTGCCTTATTAAGCCTAACATTTGGAATAGGAAGACTGAATATATTAAGAAGTGGAGAGTAATAGATTGATTAAGAGTATGGTTCTTTTCACCTGTACTGGATCACAGAGGAAGAAAAGGTTCTTCACATGTGTTTCGGCACCATATCATCCAAAAGGTGATAATGAGCAGGAACAAGAATCAGCTGACAGAATAACATCTGTGAAAGAAGGGTTGCTTCATTACACTTGAACCTTCCTGTTGCTCATTAGAACCTCACATATGGGATTCAGTGGCTTTTGGAAGATAGCTGTCTCATGTAAAGTAATTCTGACACTGATGAACGAATGCAGAGCAAAATGGAGTCTTTATCATATTGTATGTCAGTAGCACACAGGGTACAACGTTAGCAAAGGATGAGAGAAAATTGGCAGGTAACCAGGACATTTAATTAAGTAACTATGATCAGAAACATTTCCTTGGGGAATATTATAATCTACAATTACCTAACCTTTAATTCTCTTGCAGGACCATCTCCTATGCAGGTTTACTCAAATTTAAGTGCCATTGCATTCAATGAGACTTACTATCCTATGAAATGTCTTTAGGATTGAAGTCTTAATTTAATTTCTTTTGCAATCTCCCCATTCTGGAAATGGAACCATATTATTGTCTTGCAATGCAAATGAAATAAGGCCAATTGCCCCTTTTCAGTTCAAGATTTGAAACATTACATGCATTATTTAATGGAATTAACAGGAGTGTGGGGGCAACTGGTTTGTTTGCTGAATTTTGCAGTCAATGTTGTACTTTTAAATTGCTGGATTAAACATTGCTTGGCCATTTACTTTCAATCTTACATCACAAACTCCACCATATACACAGTTTGAAAACCTTGCTCCCAAAGGCTTTTCTCTTTCGCCTATCAGCAGTTTGGCCCAATTCCCTCAGTTTCTGCTGGAACCCTTTCCTCCTTATGCTTCCTTCATGGAGTTTGGATCTCCATCCCCTAACACCTGTTCTGTTTTGATGGCAAGTCCTTTCTTCTTCACCACCTCTAAATCCTGTTCATTCTTTGCTTTTGCTCACATCTCACTGCACTGGTTATAATTGTAGTAAACTAACCTCCAGTTAGATCTCGCATATGACTAACCCAGTCCCAGGACAGGAATTTGGATCCATCTTACAAAAAGGTCTTGTCAAGATTACTTGTCAATTTAACCCAGTATTGTCTACTCTGAGAGTGGAAGAAGTCTTTCACATCTCCTTTCAAACAATATGCCAGGTATGGGACATGGGAACTTTTGCATGTGCTCTACCACTGAGCTATGGCCCCTTTTCAAATATATGTTGGTTCTTTAGATCCAATATTATCTGGGTGTAAGTGTCTACTCAGACACTACTCTCAGTGTCTGAGTAGACATGTATAGAATTGTGGTCTTGAATGTCTTTCTAACCTTCTCATGACCTACAGTTAACTAATTTCTAGCAAAAGCATTTCAGTACAGATTGAGATAACATTTTGCTCATAGTATAAGCCACCATCCATATGGATGCCCTGAGAATGCTAGTGACACCATAACTTCATATGACTATTGTGAAGGAAAGAGACCACCTTCCTACCAGGCAGGCGCAGAACTCATTAGCCAAGTTCCCCCCCCCAAGCCCACCCCCTATCCCAATGCCAATTGGCCCTGAGCCAGCCTTTAGAAATAACCACACAAGTTAAGGACTGAAGCGATTTATTAAGATCCTAATTTCTATTCCATGTAGGGCCCCAGTCAGTCAATAAGCCATTTAAAATACAAGCAAGGAAGGGAGTGGGGGGTAGGATGAAGTTTGAGGTAGAAGTTGGCAGCAATAAAACAATGAATCCATTTAACCTGCTCTAAATCATGCCCAAAGGGTGACAAGTCTTTCCCTGGAATGCGCCAGACCTGAAAGGAATAAATCTTATCTATTCTCTAGCATCACCTTATTGGGTAGGGATCCCTCCTTCCACGCACCGGTCCAGGAGAAGATGGCCTCCACCCAGTTGCTATTCCTTTTATCCCTTTTTGGGTTAGCTGGCACTGTGACTCACCAAAACCAATCCTTGAGCACAAGGCCACAATGGCCATCTTGTACTAACACCTTACCTGGGAATGGAGGGAATCCCCAGTTAGACCTGTCTATGGCTCCAAGGAGTTCTCCCAGTACCTTGGTTCCCAGTACCAAATTAGTTCTCCCAGTACCTTGCATCCAGAATGACCAAAGATTAGTAGCACCAACCACAATTACACTGGATTCAGCACTAGATGCTTGTGTACACTCCTCAGATGCTTCCTAAGTAAGGTTGGTATACGAAATCTGAATCTAACTCATGATATGATTGATAGTGGAGGAAATGGGCCATGCCACTGAATCTCTACTCATTTTTCACAACATTAAATATATTTTTGAAAGTCCTGATGTATTTCAGTTAAGTCTACACTCCTACCAAAACCTAAACAAATCCAGCTGCCCCTTGCTCAACCAAGTCTACTCTGAAGAATATACACTGATCTTTTTTCATAATAGTGTACACACTTTTCTGAGGTTTCAGTCCTTATCTTCATCTGCCTTGTGCATTTTAGAACTATGAGGATACTTCTCAACCAGATACAATTTGTATTCTTCTCCTAGGTTGGACATAGTAAGTGGTGGGTGGAAAAGCATGTTCCTGAGGGAAAGTTTGATGAGGACTCTATGTAGACCTAAGGAGAGAGAAATAGAAGAGGAGAGAGAAACAGAAATGGAGAGAGTAGAGGGACAGAATTGCTAAAGAGAGAAAGGGTAAATCTCACACAGAGTGGAGGAATAGAAGGATCCACGTGTCACTGGCTGGAAGTGGAAAAGCAAGATAGCTTTGTCAGCTAAGGGGCTAGGGCAGGGAACCAAGAAAACACTGGGACAAACAGATAGGAATGTTGGAGAAATCCACAATGGATTCAAATGAGATAGGATTTCTGTGAATTCGACTTGCAGATTCCACAGAAGAGCTTTTTCCAAGTCACACGGATTCCACAAACTGGTTCTTTAATTTTTTATGGGCATCTGCATAAATGCACACATTAGCACAAGTGCTCATTTGCAAACAAACAACATTCTCCTACAAAAAAAATCTTTCTGACAATGAGGGGAGAACAGAATGAAAGATGGCTGATCATCCATGAAACACAGACAGAATGGATTTAACAAAATCCATATAGCTGAATTTCACGATGGCTAAACTAACCCCTGAAATATTTAGTTACAGTGTCTAATAATTGACAGCCTAACACACAAAGCAGATAACTTACTGTATTTAGTCTGTGGTCCTTCGAACTCTCATGTTAGTCCATGAAATATGTTCTTCCCTTGTGAATGTATTCCTGTCTTCAAAATGTGTGCATGCAGTGTCAATAATGAAGAGTGCACAAGTGTAAGAAGTGTATTCCCTTCAAAGAATGTAAAGCAGTGCCAGACAAGGCCATTCAGGTGTATTTTGAAGAGGGGAAACTGATGTATATGCATGACTACCATCCTTATTAAATCACACAATCCATTAATAACAAAGTACAAAATGTACTGTATGGAGCAGCCTGTTAGAGCTGAGCTGTCAACAACAATCAGAGAGAAGCTGGGAGTTTTGCCAGGAAGTCTGAAATCTGAGCCAAGGGATGCACCAAAGCCAGGAAGGGCATGCTGCTTGGGCACAGTGCCAGCCCAAACAGGAAGCCCTTTTATAGCCCTTCCTTTCCAAAATGTCCCAGTGGCCACCCTGGGTGGACTGTGCCAGTCCAGAACTTGGGAATATGCCATTGCCATAGATGATGGTTCAAATTATAGCTCTACTGGCTCCTCACACAGGGCACCTCTGTACCAGTTCTCCCAACATTGTAGGAGATTTTTCTGTCTAAATATACATAGGATTGTACCTTAAACCATTTTGAATACTCTCGCATGCCTGTTGATGGCAAAAATCAGTGACCTAGAACCTTCAGTGCAATACTATCTCTCTTATTAAACCTACTGAAAAAGTTACAGTTTGTGTGGGGCTCATACATGACAGCATATGATCACTGCAGTGGTTTGGATCGGGCTGACAAATTATGACACTTGGTTACTGAGGCAGCAATTCTGAAGCAGGCTCCTACTGTGTATTTGTATGGACAACAAGATCTCAACTTGGGTGTCTCCTCCACAGTGCTGAACCTCAGAGAAGCTGAACAAGTAGATCACAAGAGGGGGAAAGTGTTGAATGCTGAAGCCCAAAGGAACACAGGCAGTCTGGAACCCCTTTCCCTACCACTACAACAGAAGTAGGGAAAGACCACTGTCTCTTCCCACAGTTCACCAGTATCAATGCACGCTGGGTAAGTGGGATTGAAGGGAAAGATGTTGGGGGGGGGGTCAGTGGAAATGGGGGCTCCAGAGGTGAAGGATGGGGTGGGCCAAATTTGATTGCTTTAGAAATTAGCCAAACTATATCCCATTTATTTCTAAGCCAATCTGACATGACCTGGGGAGGAAGCTTACCCGTCACTCCTGCAGCTTCATGGATGCATGGTACTGAGCACAGGAGGCTGAACTCCAGGACCAAGAACATAAGAAGAGCTATACTAGATCAGACCAAAGGCCCATCTAGTCCAGCATTCTGTTCACACTGTGGCCAACCAGACACTATGGAGAAGCCCACAAGCAGGACATGAGTGCAACAACACCATCCTACTCATGTTCCCCAGCAGTGGTACACAGACACAGTGCCTCCCATACTGGAAATACTATATAGTCATCATGACTAGTAGCCATTAATATCCTTCTCCTCCATGAGTTTGTTTAATCCCCTTTTAAAATTGTCCACGTTGATGGCCATCACTACATCTTCGGGAGCGAATTCGATGTACTGTTGAATGGTGAAATGAAGTGATGTGTAGAATACCTCCTACAATTTTCTTTTGCTATAGTGGCAGAAAATGTTAGTATTCCATTGAGCAATACATCTTTCTTGCAGCAAGAACCTGATTATACACTTGTTACTTTCCACCTGATGTCAGGCTACAGTGACCAGATGCATCAATATCAGGACCCCCACTCTTATCCTGAAGTACTTGCTCTATGTTTCATGTGGAGACCTGAAACTGACCTTTCTCTCTCCATGCAAGTATGTCTCCATGCCTCCCTGCTTATGGCACCCCAAACCTAATTGGAAATGTTTATTTTAAGTGTGATGTGCTGCTTATGTCCTTTCTTTTTATATGGACTGACTGATCATCTACTTGACGGGATTTGTTTCTGTTGCATAGTTGTGTCACAGCTACCACTTTGAAAAATTGATACAAGTTTCTACATAATTCATACAAAATCAGGCCTGCTGAGACTGACAGAAAAATATTTTAATGTATTCATGATATACTTCTAAACTATTTTCAAGGTCACTCATTTAATTGATGTCAGCTGCTGCTGTCAGTGTTGGCTCATCCATCTGAGGCATGAAATTTCCGGGATTTGTTTTAATTAACTACTTTTTGGGGAGTCCACAGTACATGGTTTACCTTGGCCTCATGATATGATGGGAAGAGTTTCTCTAAGTGAAAAAGAAGAGCATTTATTCAACAAGAAGTATAAGAACCATGGGTATTTTGTACAAGCATTTCAGCAATGCAATGCAATTGGGAAATATAGCATCCCCCTTTCCTCTCACCAACTACAAGGCTTGGTTTTTGTCATGCTAGCTCCTGGCTATTTGCATACATCAAAGGTGGCCAATTGGCTGCATCACACCCTAGAGAGCAATTTCTCTGATTCCTCCACTGCTTCCCCTAACACATGGTTAAAAACTTCTCTCATGTCCTGCTTGATGAAAATGAGAAGCTATACCTCTCTCATGATGCCTTTGACCTGGTCAGCACCATCCATTTCCCTCTACAATAGGAGTGGGCAACTTGTGCCCTTCCAGTTATTTTTGGCCTAAAACTCCCATAATCCCTCACTATTGGCAATGCTGGATAGAGCTGAAAGGTTACAAGTTGCCCAACCCTGCTCTACAAGTTGCATTAGCCTGGTTGTATTTCTCAGTGTTGACATTCACACTCCTTCTCCCTGGATGTTTGCATAGATTAGGGGCATCCTAATCCATGACTTCTCTTGGAAAGCAACACTGCCATGTTGCTCATCCAGCCAGGGTGGCACAGGCCTCTCCCATCAGGATATTGCCTCCAGAAAGGTCTGCCTGCATTATAGCAGAGGCCTCTGAGGAATCTCCCATTTCCCCAAGGGATGGGTGCCTGCAGATTGGGTGAGAAGCAGCATCTCAAAAACTTTGTTTGTCCTTACCAAACCCACTGTTTGAGTTCAAAGCAGTGATATTTGATAAAACTGCACTCTCCATGATCTTCCAACAGGAGCAGTGGTCTACAAAAACAATCTCAACCTGACCAGACAACCTGTCCAGGAATTGAATCATATCGAATGTGTGTACCTGAGTCTGAAGGTCAGGGATAGACTAGGGATTCTCTTAGTGTACCAGCCACCCCGCTGCCTATCAGACTCCCTGGCCGAGCTCACGGAACTGGTCTCAGAGCTGGTGTTGGATTCACCCAGGCTTTTGGTCCTGGGCGACTTCAACATCCCATTTGAGGCTGGTTTGTCAGGTGTAGCTCGGGAGTTCATGGCATCCATGACAAACATGGGCCTATCCCAATTGGTCTCTGGACCTACACATTCAGCAGGTCACACCTTTGATGCTGTTTTCAGTTCCGAACAGACGGATCTGTGGGTGGAGGTAACAAATACCTCTGAATTGTCATGGACAGACCATTTTCTGGTCAGGGTCAGTATCATGGCTACCACCAACCCCTGCAGGGGTGGCAGACCTATTAAGATGGTCTGCCTTCAAAGGCTGATGGATCCTTCTGGATTCCAGAAAGCCTTAGAGGGTTCTATGGCTGGTATTGTCGACGATCCTGTAGAAGCCCTGGTCAATCGATGGAATCAACACCTAACTAGGACTATCGACACGATCGCCCCCAAACATCCTCTCCGACCCGCTTCTAACAGGGCACCCTGGTATACAGAAGACCTCAGGGAGTTGAAGCAGAAAGGACGATGACTGAAGCGCTGATGGCAGAAAACTCGACTTATATCCAACAAGACATGACATAGAGAATATCTTCGTTCCTATGGGGTGGCAATACGTGCAGCGAAGAAAGCTTTCTTCTCTGTGCGCATTGCGTCTGCGAATTCACGTCCAGCAGAACTGTTCAGGGTGGTGAGGGGTCTAACCCGGGCACCTTCCCCCCTGAATCCAACCTTAGAGCCTTCAGTAGTTTGCTGTGATGCCTTTAACGATCATTTCACAGATAAAATCTCTCAGATAAGAGCCGACTTAGATGCCATCATTATAGCAGAGGCTGACAATGGAGTGTCCAGCGACTCTGCGAGTAGGATTACACTGGATCAGTTTCAGTTGGTGAGTACTGAAGATGTAGACAAGCTGCTTGGACGAGTGAGGAGGACAACTTCCCCTCTCGCTCCCTGTCCTTCTTGGCTTGTCATTCAGGGAGGAGATGCAGTTAGATCACATTTACAATATATTATTAATGCATCTCTCATGGAGGGTAGTTTTCCATCCTGTTTAAAAGAAGCAGTGGTACAGCCGCTTCTAAAAAAAAGCCCTCCCTGGACCCCCTGAACCTTAATAACTACAGACCAGTATCAAATCTTCCATTTTTGGGCAAGGTGATCAAGAGGGTGGTTGCCTTCCAACTCCAGGCAGTTTTGGATGACACTGATTTTCTAGACCCATTTCAAACCAGCTTCAGGGTAGGATATGGAGTTGAAACCGCTTTGGTCACCTTAGTGGATGATCTATGCCTGAGTATTGACAGGGGGAGTGTGTCCCTGTTGGTACTCCTGGACCTCTCAGCAGCTTTCAATACCATCGACCATGGTATCCTTCTGGCATGCCTGGGGGAATTGGGAATCAGGGGCACTGTGCTTCAGTGGTTCTGATCCTACCTCTCGGGCAGGTTCCAGATGGTGATGCTTGGGAATAGCTGCTCTTCAAAGAAGGAGTTGCTATGTGGTGTACCACAAGGTGTCATCCTTTTCCCAATGCTGTTTAACATTTATATGAAACCGCTGGGAGAGATCATCCGGGGGCATGGGGCAGGGTGCTATCAATACGCTGATGACACCTAAATATATTTCTCCATGACTTCAATAACATAGTCATCTAAGTATAGTGTGTCTCCTCTGAATGAATGCCTGGAGGCAGTAATGGGCTGGATGAGGAAAAACAAACTGAAGCTGAATCCAGACAAGATGGAGGTGCTTACTGTCAAGGCCACAACCTGGGTTTGGAGGTATGTCAACCAGTTCTGGATGGGGTTGCACTCCCCCTGAAAGACTGTGTTTGCAGCTTGGGGATACTCCTGGATCCGTTGCTCCAAATGACAGCCCAGATAGACGCAACAGCCAGGAGTGCTTACTATCAGCTTCGGCTGATATGCCAGCTGCACCCCTTCCTAGAGTTGGAAGACCTAAAAATGGTAGTACACATGCTGGTAACTTCGAGACTTGACTTCTGCAATGCGCTGTACATAGGGCTACCTTTGTGCCTAGTCCGGAAACTTCAACTTGTTCAAAATATGGCAGCCAGGTTGGTCACTGATACATCTAGGGGTGACGTCATTACACCAATTTTAAAATCACTTCATTGGCTGCCAATCAGTTTCTGGGCGAAGTATAAAGTGTTGGTTATTACCTTTAAAACCCTACATGGTTTGGGCCCAGGTTACCTGCGGGATCGCCTTCTCCCATATAATCCGCACTGCACACTCAGGTCCTCTGGGAAGAACTTACTCAAGCCAGCCAGAACTAGGCTGACGAGTGTTACCCAGAGGACCTCCTCTTCTGCCGCTCCCAGACTATGGAATGGTCTGCCAGAGGAGATCCGACAAATTAGCAGTCTTCATGAATTTAAGATAGCCATGAAGACTGCTGTCTTCCGGCAGGCCTATCCAGTTGAATTTTAAGATGTTTTTAATGATGTATTGGTTTTTATTTGTTTTTAATATCTCATCTATTTTGTTGTCTTTGTGTTTTATATTTATTGTTGTTCCCCGCCTCGATCCAGAGGGAGAGGCGGGTTATAAATAATAATAATAATAATAATAATAATAATAATAATAATAATAATAATTAAAATACAACAGCAACTACAAGTCAATTGGAAGGAAAACAGAAAGGAGAATCACATGGGATCAAAGTGACAATGTTGATGAATTGTGTACATCACTACCCATATTGAATAATCTTTATTTAATTCAGTTTAAAAGATACAGAATAGGATGTGGTTTAAACATATAATGACAAGCCAGGCCTTGTGGCTGCAGAGACAAAGTTAGCTTCTGACCCACTCCTGGAATTGTGGCTCCTTCAACCTCTGTCCTGCTCATGGCTTGCTATAACGCAAAAGAGCTTTGAAAAATGAGGTGTGGCACTGGATTTAAGGGGCCTGGATGGGGCAGGGGTGTACCAGTGGCAGGTTGTGGCTGCTCCACAGCCTAAGCAAGGTCCTGGCCCCAAAAACCTTCTGTAATGCAGGTCTATTCAAAAATGATATTCTGAGAGAACTCCTCTTCCCAAGTTGGAGCACTCGGAGTGGCTTGGTACCTCAAGGCTGGAGTTGGAGATCAGATGCTGTCAAGGACGCTATTGCAATTCTGATAACAATTGGCTTCAGGACAGATCAAAGGAAATTCTCACCTCTCCCAGCCTCTTTCACTCAAGTTTTCATCCCCACCCCACCCCCACAAAATCCCAATGGTGGAACCGTCGAAAGTTTTGGCACTGTACTACCTGGGACTATCCTCTCCCTTTGCATTCACCTTGAATGCTCACCTGCCTTGCTCTGTTGTGAAAGTGGGGACTTCCATAAATGTAGAACCAGATGTTTTGACAACTCATGGTAGAAATCTGTCTGTGGTCATGGTGGTGAGGAACCACATTTCTGGACTCCATGCTTATCAAAAGCAGTTGCCTCAACTGATTCTTTTACCTCTTCCCTCATAAATACTCCATTAATTGCTTTTCATTTAAAGCTACAAGATACACACTTAGAGGAAAGTTTACATTAAAAAAAACATTAGCTATGTTAAGAATACCGTAGATTACTACTTTTACAGAATGTGGGATGCACTTGAATTGTGTAGAAAGATAAAAAGGTGTCTGGAAATGAAGTGTCTGAGAATAATCAGAAAAGTGATGATTAAATGACAAAACCAAAAAAACAAAAAGACAAAACCCAGTTGTTTTAACTAACAGTTAACATTGAACAGTTCAGGTTTGTACCCATTTTGAGCATTACAAGCAAACTCATATCAGAAGGCAAAAATGGATGTTAAAATAGCAAGAGGGGTTCCACTAATCACTACCATAGTTGGCTAGTATGCGAATCTTTGCCTTATCCTTTCTCCAAGGAGCCACCCAATCTCTGAAATATTGATGCAGGGATCCCAACTGAAAGGGCTCAGGTGGGATCTCAGGAATACCAAATATGATACAGAGAATTTGAAATTCAACTGTGCAGCCGGTTTCTGTCTATTTGGGCATACCAGATGTAGTAGCAAGCAGTCTCCAGACAGTGCTGTTGACTGGAATACAGACTACTTCCACAAGAAAAGATCCTGCTATGTATGGAGAGCATGAAACTACTGGCCAGAATATTTGGACCATCTAGCTGCTCATCTCTTTCCATCATTCTCCCTTGGAAATGGCAAAAGTGATTATAGGGATTTGTCAGATATTACAAATTCAATCCCCAGTTAGCTACTTTCTCACTAATCAGAGAGCTGCTCCCTGCTGAGAATTACAAATTACATTTGATGTGTTTCTTTTCTAGAACTAAGATGAATCTATGCATCTCGCCCACATCTAATGCCCCTGAGTCACCCTCCTTCTGCCCAGGTAAAAGACTTTTTGAAGCAATGAGCCGTTCCCTTGCACCCCAAACACATAAAGTATAGGCAATTAAACAGCACTTTAAGTGCCCAGAATGACTTCCAAAATGAATCATTCTTTTCTGGTATTTACTGTAAATCTGCTTGAGAGACCCTTTTTTTAAAAACAAACAAACAAAACACTTGCTGCCCTTTTGCCTTTTCCACAAGTCCTTTCCTAAGTATCAGTAGCTTTAATAATGGCATACTCAACCTAGAAAGATGTTAAGAGAAAGGTTTCATCATGCACTATTTCATCTGCTGCACCAGCTGGCCCTCTTGGTATCGTTCTTGGCTTCCAGTTCATTTCATGGACAATCTTGCCCTACTCCTAATGAATTGTTCATCATTGAGCTGTGTCTTACAGTGGACAAAAAGGATCTGGATCTATTGCCATGGACAGAGGCTCACATCCATGCTCTGGCAATTGGACAGGCAATAAGGCAGCCCATTAAATCTATTTAGGAGGAAAGTTCTTGCTTTGGAGGCATCCAAAGAATATAATGTTCTTGGGAAATGCTCCTATGCCTCTTTCAGATTCAGGCATGAATGTGCAGGGTGTAGCAGGGCCTAGATGGTAGTCACCCATCTGTGGATAGATATAATGTTTTCTTAAGGAACATGGTAGTTAGAAAGGCTTTGATGGGAATGAAAGGCACTCCTCTTTGTGACAGAAGAATCAGTGGGGATGTGGGAAACAGCATCAATAGTGAGATGATGGCAAGCTGCCTAGGAGGGCTATCTGTGCTGAGTTGGGAAATATCAGGACACTGATAAGGCTGGACATGCGTGGGAATAGTGAAGGTATGGTACAGCCAGAGGGTTGCAGGTGACTTTAGTGGGAAACCTGTCTTTTCTCACAAGAATGATGGGTTAGTTTATCAGATGCAGCTTTTAGGTGAGCTGAATTAGGCCAAGAAGAGATCTCACCTGACGGTCCATGCCAGTTTCCTTGAGCATCTCAATACTAAGGTTGTAAG
Source organism: Anniella stebbinsi (assembly GCA_029215795.1). Lineage (NCBI taxonomy): Eukaryota > Metazoa > Chordata > Lepidosauria > Squamata > Anniellidae > Anniella > Anniella stebbinsi. The sequence goes on along the minus strand of JARDYH010000006.1, from coordinate 68,167,821 downwards.
TAGAGGCAGATGAGAAATGTTTTCAGTTCACATTTTAATGTGGATTTACCTTATTTCACATGTTTGAGCTAACATGCCAACTGAAACTCAGTTGTTCTTTAAAATTCACCCTTCTTTGCATTTTGCAATGTTCTCCATTTTTCTAAAAAAAATGCATTGTATTTGGAAGATGTTTATATTAGACAAAATTGTGTACAAAAATTGTATATTAGGAGAAATGTGCACAAGAATGTGAATGAATTTCCCTGCAATTTTTTTAAAAATAACAACCCTAAAAAAAAATTTTTTTTAACACCCCTCAAACTTAAGATTGGAAAAATGAGAAACTGAGAGAAGCTGAAATTAACAGATTCATTCATCTCATCCACCTGGTGTTCACAACTTGAAAGTTGTGCAATATTTCTTTGATGAAGTCATGACTTTTTAATCAAATCCCACCTTCTAATGTCTGTCTCTTTATTTCCTTCCAATGCAACAGATATTTAAATGTGCAGTGGAAACTATAATTAAACTAGCATGACTTGAACTTGATGTAATCATTATTCAGTAGAAATAAAGCTTATTGTCATTGAATTAAAACTGAATTTCCAAAGCAAATTCATATGTTATGTTATTTCTAAGATTTAACCATCTAGTTGGAATACTTTGGGTAAGATTCGATTTAATGGCCTTTAATTTCACGACTATTTGGAACTTCCAGATTCAGGGAAGCTTATGCAAGCTGCTGGGGAACAATTGTGGGAGAGGGAAACGGCCATCAAGCTTTGCTTTTGGGTCTCCCATAGGCATCTGGTTGGTCATTGTGGGGACTAGGGAGCTAAACTGGATGGAGTTTGGTTCTGATACAACTAGTGGAGTTTGGTTCTAATGTTGGATGTTAGTGTTTTATAGGGGTGTGCTCTCTGCCTTGGAATTATCTGATAACCGTGAACATCCGCAGTGCATTCAATCTTTCAGAGCGGGGATTGGCCACTTCTAAACCCATCAAATAATCTCAGAGCGGAGACACACCCAATTGGAGCTCCTAACATCTCCGAAATTATCCAACCATTTTGTGTGTGTGGCATGTCTAAATTGAAAACCTCCCAATAAGGAAGATGGGGTGGTGGCATGGGGCAATTTTGATAATTGATATTGACATCTGTGGCTAACCAATTAGGAATTGCCACAGCGCTGTCCATGACCATGTTCTGTTCTCCTCCAGTCACAGTGTTCGGAGGAGAGAATTTTCTCACAGTCCTTGATTTTATTGGTATTTTATTGGTATTTTAATAATGTATTGGTTTTATGTGCTTTTAATCAGTAACATCTGGTGTATTATTGAAAACTGTTGCACTTTGTCCTTGAGATAACATTTGGTGTTATAACAAGAGCAAAGAACACACCAGTGTATGGCAAGCTATTTTGTTGGATCTCCTTCGTGACTGAATCACATCCTTGGCTGTCCTGGGCCTCATCCATATGTGGGATTTACTCCTACTGTGCCTCACAAACAGTCATGGCACATGATGTTTCTCCCTCTCTGCTGCAACCATGGATTTCATGCCCTAAAACCTGCATTCACCCCCAGCTGATGGTGTTTTGTTTTTCATCAAAAGAACCTTAAAGTCAGTATGCTAAAAACAGCCTGATAAACATGTCTACACTGAAGTAATTCCCATTGTCTTCCATTACTCAGCACAGAAGTGGAGTGAGGGGTGGGGGAGGAAATTGCTTTGCCTTTTGTTTCAAACCTCACTCATCCAGAGGAGCGAAGCTACTCATAATTTTAATGACTTCTTTTTTTTTTAAGGAAGCTGATTGCTGCTGCAAGACTCCACCCACATATGCCCAAACTAATGCCATTTCCCATACAGTCTGCCATGCAAAAGCAGGTGTTTTTTTTTCATATATAGCACTTGAACTGGCTGCACGTGCCACTGGAGGAGCAAATCCAATATGATGAAAAAACAGTTTTAAATTGAATTGCGTTGGAAAGCACCTCTGTGTAGATGGGGCCTTGCTTGTCTCTGACTTTCCCATTCTTGTAGTCTCCTCCTTCTTCTCTGCCTGCCTTGCCTCACATGATGCCATAGCTCTGCTCTGTTACTGGAAGGTGGGGGAGGGTTTGGGGTGGTGGCACTTCTTAGTTTCCCATTAGTGACTGTTCTGATGCCTGTGAAGGATTGGGAAGTGAAGGCTGTGGCAGTTGGGTGCTTATAAAATCCATGGCCAATGTTGGGGAGGGGATGTAGCTCAGTGGTAGAAGACATGCTTTACATGCAGAAGGACTCAGGTTCAATCCCCAGCATCTCAATGTAGGATTTGGAAGAGAATAAAAAACCCTGTCTGAAACCTCGGAGAGCTGCTGCCAGTCAGTGTAGACAACACAGAACTAGATGGAATGGTCTGACTCAGTATAATGAAGTTAATGAGAGATGTGTGAAACCAGCCCCTTAAGTTCCATGGGAACCCTCCCACCCCTGCAACGTAATTCTTCTATCAGAGTCAACAAGAACCTACATGGGAACAGTTCAGTCCCAAAGCCTCAGCAAAGCTCTCTGCCCAACAGCTAAGAAATGTGTCCTCCTCCTTCCCCATTCATTATACAGCCGGTGAGTGTTCACATAGCTTCTAGTGTTCTACCATTGTGAAGCATGGGAATTCTATTCCTTATCAAATTAATATAATGTATCCAATTACGGCTGAATTTGGTATGAAGAATTAGCTTAGTAAACTGTACAAGATTCCACAGATGTCAGATGAAAAAATGGCTCATTTACAGCATTAAAATCTTTTAGCTGAGAGAGTGATTTATATATAGGTTTGGACCCAGTTTTGGTCATACCTAGAGTAGACTCACTGAAAACAATAGGACTTGAGTTAGCTATGACTAACTTAAGTCCCATTTCTTTCAATGAGTCTGCTCTTAAAGTCATGTTGTTGGGGGTTGAAATGATTTCAAAACCTCAAGCATTCCATGGAGTTGTGCCTTTAATTGGCTTGGTGTAAACAACTTATTGTACTTTTAAGCTTAGAATGAGATTTCCAATTTTTACCTGGTGTATAGGGAAAAATAGGCAAATTATGCAGTGGAGATGATTTGTAGTTAGTGAAGATGGAATTAGATGGGAGAGAGTTGCCAACTTCTTGTGACATCTGTTGCACACTTTAAAATGGCTGCATGCAACTGCCTGGGGAGGTGTAGGGTGGCCAGATACAAAACAAGACAGAGCTCCTGCACCTTTAAAAGTTTTATAGAAGGAGGTATTTCAACAAGTGTAGCTTGCTTGAAAGGTTTCTTTTCTCCCTTGTTCCTTGCACTTGGAACATGAGTGTCCCTGGACTGCACCTCCTCTGAGCCTTAATTTAAACTTCCACATTTCCTGGTGCATGAGTGAATTTGTAAGTGCCTTAATTATTCTTTTCAAGCAAGAAACAGATTTCACATGCAAAGTGTGAAGTGGCCTTTGTTTTTAATCCACCAACCTTTTCTTTCTTGGATCTCCCTACATGTTCATTCTTGCTTCAATAGACAAGACAATGCTCATGCCATATTCTTAAATCATCCCTAACTAGAGCTGAAAGGGATTGATAAGATAGCTAAATCATGATGCATAATTGCAGAGACCATACAAGTAAAATTAACTAAGGCTTCACAAAAGGTTTTGTCAAGCAGAGATTCCAGACAGCCCCATATTAATTGCAAAGCAATCTGCACAGCACTCCAAGTACAAGAAAGAGAGTTGTAGCTCATACTAATTGGCTTTGACAAACATAATTTCCTAACATCCAAACTAATTGTCTGTGAGCCTTTCCAGGAGCGAAGAAGCAAGGTTATACTGACCAGATGTTAAGATTGTCAGCTTAATTGACAATTTAATTATTCTGACTTAATTGATTAGCTCTGCCTCACTTGCACACACTCATACTAAATACTTTTGATGTACCTGTGCTATATCAGAAGAGCATGCGCAGCACTGGATAAGCCCCCAGCTGTGGAATAGTCTCCTAAGTGTGAAATATGACTGAAGTGTCTTGCTTCTGGTGCTGGGCTAATATCAAATTGCCTGCAGGCCTAATTATCCAGCGACTCGTATATCTTTTCCTTGATTTGCCAGCAGGTTACATTCACCTTATCTTAACCTGCAGTCCCGGCAAACGAGGTGGCCATAATAAAGAGCAGGGTCAGCTACTCTAGCACTCTTAGATGGCCTACATCTCAGAAAGATTTCGATATTATATGTATTTAATTCTACTCTTCAGTCTGTGACAGCAGAAAGGGTGTTTTTAAAAGCCTGTTCTATTTAGCCTAACTAATGCTTCAGTGCTTCAATGAAATAATTTTCTGACAAGTGGATCGTGTCATTCTGCCACTAATTACAAACCAAAAGCAGAGTTAATAGAGACCAACACTATAGCAAACCAATGAACTACTCACACAAAAAACATCATTTTAAACTGTTCGCACTCCTGAGCATGTCACAAATTGAATCAAACTTTTAGGAAGATTTAATTAGTTTTTCTCTTAGGATTTATTATCTTTGGACAGCTTCTCATCCCTGGAAAAGTAGTTGTGGGAACAGCAGGTGATCTTTGTTAAGGAAGTATTTGGATGGCTAAAATACCTATCAGCATTAAAACGAATGTTTTAATTTTTTTCCCGTGAGAGTTAGCAGTTTGTGTAATTCTAACACAGCTTTGTGTGGAAAAGAAGCCTTTTCAGCTCAGCACTTTTTAATTTAAAATTGGGGGGGGGGTCCCTTAGGAACAGACTTTCTGGGCTTTGTCTAATCATTAGGCATCGGAGCGTATTTAGCAGTCGACAAGGAGTTCACTGTAGAGCTAGCTGAGAAATTTCCCTGGAGGCTTCACAGTTTCACAGAAGCAGGAAAGAAAAAAGAAAAATATTGTCCTTTAAAACGATTTCCACCCTTCCCCAAAATATGCTGAAAGTCAGCTCTGCCATCTCATGAATGTTTCTTTTGAAAGGCAGTTTATTTTAGGGTTGTGCAGTTTTCAAAGCAATTTTTAGTTTCAACTGTGTTATGAGATGAAGGACAATGTGGTTATTTGGGTAATTAATAGTCAGAACGGATTCCCCCCGCTCCTGTTTCTGATTTCCTGTTGAACTGTGAGATATACTAACAGTGTTGTCAACTCCATTGCACATGTTAGAATACATAGCAGTTCCAGCCTATCAGAGGAATGTATGGAGACTGGAAGCACAACCCCCATACAGAGGTCATGTGGGAGGAACCTTAATGAGCTCAGCAGATTCTGCTTCACTTTTGAATAAAGGCTTATATCACAACAAGTAAGCATCAGTCCTCTGTGGGATAAAAGAGCAGTAATAAAACATAGTGTCAGAAGTAAACTTCTTCTGACGAAAAGGAGAGCTCAAGCAACAACAAACAAACCAAAGCAGAAGACAACATTCTGATGATGGCAGCCAGCATGATTCCAGTTCCAGGGCCCATGGAGATGGCAAGTGATATTTTTAATAACTGGTTATTTTTCAAAGCACAGTGGCAGAACTATGAAATTGCAACAGGTTTGGAAAGCAAAGATAATAAGATTAGAGTTGCAATGCTGCTATCAGTGATTGGGAAAGACTGTAATTTGCTCCAGCAGCACCTTCATATTCCAGAAGCAGACAGACAAGATCCCTCCAAATTATTAGAAGCACTTCAAAAGCACTTTGAGCCCTCTAGAAATGTTATATATGAACGCCATCTGTTTAACAAATGCACACAACAACCTAATGAAACCATAAATCTATATGTTGCCAAATTACGCAAAATGGCAGATTCATGTGCATATGGCATTTTGAAAGAAGAATTGATTAGAGACAGACTGGTTATAGGTTCCAAGGACAAAGGAGCACAAATGAGAATGCTAAGAAAACCTGCATTGACTCTGCAGGAAGCCATAGACATTTGCAAGGCTAGTGAACAAACCAGTGTGCAAATGCAAGAGATACACCCCTCAGAAACAGAAAGCATGCATTATGTCAGCAAAAATAAACAAGCTAACATGCATATGCCATCATCCAAAAACAGTGCTGAGCCAAGAAAATCTCAGAGTGAGCGTTGTGGATACTGTGGAAAGTTGCATGCTCCAGGCAAATGCCCAGTGTTTGGAACTATATGCAGAAGCTGTGGCAGAAAAAAAATCATTACTCTAGTGTTTGCAGACATTACAAACAAAACAAACCTCCACAGCATGTGAAACAAATAGACAATGATGAGGATCTTTGCAACAATTCAGATAGTGATATTCTATATATGCACGACATCAAGACAGTGCATACTAAAACAAACAAATGGTTTGTCAAACTTGTATTTGCACCTAGCACAGAAACTTTGCAATCCTGGATCAAACAGGAAACAGAATGTCAAATAGACAGTGGTGCATCTGTAAATGTAATGGGTTTCAGAGACTTCCTCAACATTATGCAAGATAGAAATGCAAAACCATCACCAAGCAAAGCTAAACTGAGACTATATGATGGTACAATACTCACACCACTGGGACAATGCGTGCTGCAAGCAGAATATCATGGACAAACATATCAGGTACAATTCCAGATTGTGAATTCCAGACAACAGCCCCTCCTATCAGCGAGCACATGTGAATATATGAAACTAGTAACGTTAAATACTTCGCACAGTATCCACACAGTCAGGCTACAAGACAATAGGACCTTGACTGAAGGACAATCACAAAATGGCATATCACAGACTCAAATCCTAAAAAACTACCAGGATGTTTTCGAAGGACTTGGATGTCTCCCAGGCACCTTACATTTCAAAATGGATGACACTGTACAGCCTGTTCAGCACATGCCATGCAGGGTCCCCATAATATTGAAAGAAAAAATAATGACTGCAATAACACAAATGGAAAAGAATGGAATCATTGCCAGAGTGACAGAACCTACCAAGTGGATAAGCAGCATGGTAGCCATAGAAAAGCCTGGTAAACTTCGCATATGTATAGATCCAAGTAACTTCAATAAAGCATTGTTGCGAGCTCATTACCAAATGCCCACTATAGAAGAAATCTTACCAGACCTTGCTAAGGCTAAAATATTCTCCGTTCTAGATGCAAAAGATGGATATTGGCAAGTACTATTAGATGAAGAAAGTAGCTACCTTACTACATTTTGGACCCCAGAAGGCCATTACAGATGGCTGAGGATGCCTTTTGGCATAAAACCAGCAACAGAGGAATATCAACACCGTCAACAAGATGCACTGACAGGCCTAAAGGGCATAAGTGTAATCGCAGATGACATTCTGGTGTATGGATGTGGAGATTCCATGGAGAGTGCTATAGCGGACCATGACAATAACCTAATATCTCTCTTAGAACGGGCAAGAAAAGTCAATCTAAAACTCAACAAAAATAAGATGAGGCTACGGATGACAGCAGTACCCTACATGGGACACCTTCTAACATCGCAAGGTTTGCAACCAGATCCAGAAAAAGTGAGGGCTGTGCAACAGATGCCTAAACCATCAATTACCAAATCTCTTCAGCGATTCCTAGGATTTGTCAATTATCTTACCAAATTTCTTCCCCACCTTTCGGACATTTGTGAACCTCTTAAATGATTATTGGACGCAGATGCACCTTGGATGTAGTTATCCCAACATGATGCAGCCCTCCAACGGATCATAGATTTAGTAACCAGACAACCTGTGTTGAAATACTATGACATGACTGAAGATGTCACTATCCAGTGTGATGCCAGTGACACAGGTCTGGGTGCTGTACTCTTGCAAAATGGACAGCCTGTTGTTTTTGCATCAAGGTCCTTATCGCAGACTGAATGGCACTATGCCCAAATTGAAAAAGAATGTCTGGCAATAGTGTTTGCTTGTGAAAAATTTGACCAGTATTTACGAGGTCAAAAAATCCATCAGAGTTGACAGTGATCACAAGCCTCTGGAAGTTATTTTTAAGAAGTCATTATTATCAGCCCCTAAACATCTTCAACGCATGCTTCTCAAATTACAATGCTATCCCCTGGATGTACAATATAAAAAAGGCACTGAAATGTACATAGCAGATCTCCTGTTCAGGGCACCATTGCCACAAGAAATACACAATGATAAGGAAGATTATGAGATACTAAATTCCCTTGAAGAACAAACAACACAAGAGGAATTAGAAAGCATCAATCAAGCTGAGTACATGCCCATCTCACAGCAAGGACTTCAAAGCTTCAGGGAGCACACTTTACAGGATAACAAGTTACAAGAATTGATCTCTACTGTTTTAGTAGGTTGGCCAGACACCCCCAAAAAAGCTCCTGTGTCCACTCGAGACTACTGGAACTATCGAGATGAGCTAAGTGTCCAAGATGGCATCATATTCAAAGGCCAACGGATACTCATTCCAAAGAACATGAGAAAAGAAATATTATCAAAAATACATTGCAGTCATTCTGGAATAGAAGGATGTTTGAGGAAAGCTAGAGACATGATCTTCTGGCCAAAGATTGCTAAGGACATCAGAGACCTTGTAAATAACTGTGATGCATGTGTTAAATTCCAAGCAAATCAACAGAAAGAACCACTGGTAATACACAGTATTCCTAACAGACCATGGAGCAAAGTGGGAATGGACCTTTTCATTGAAAATGGTAACAATTATAACATTTTAATAGACTATTATTATTCAGATTTTTGGGAAATGGACATGCTGCCAGATACCACAGCAGCAACTGTGATAGAAAGAATAATGAACCACTTCAACAGACTAGGAATACCTGACTGTGTGATTTCAGATGGGGGACCACAGTTCACACGCAAAGAATTTGCCAGATTTTCAAAAGAGTGGGAATTTCACCACATAACATCTTCGCCCTATAACAGTCAATCCAATGGCAAAGCTGAATCAGCTCTCAAAATTGCAAAAACTCTCTTAAAGAAAACTGCAAGAAATAAAGAGAACATTTGGCAAGCTATTCTGGAGTGGCGAAATACACCAACTGCTGGCATGACCACCAGTCCAGTACAAAGACTCATGTCTAGACGTACAAGATCCCTGATACCTACTTCTCCTGCACTATTGAAACTTAAAGTTGCAACAAAAGTAATAGATGAACTGCAGCAAAAACACATCAAAGCTAAAACCTACTATGACCGGAATGCAAAACATCTGCCACCGATATACATTGAAGATTCTGTACATGTCCAGTTATTTCCCCATGACAAGACACGTACCTGGACAAAAGGAACTTGTATTGGACAAGTAAATCCACACACTTTTAATATTGAAGTTCATGGATGCTCATATCGCAGGAATTGCAAGTTCATTCGTTTACTGAGACCTCACGAACTCAAAGATAATCCAGTTATGGTGGATGATGATGATATACAGGATTGTTCTGCCATTCCATGCACTCATGCAAATGCATGTCACATTCCTGATCCTAAACTACAAAAGCAAGAAACACCTACAAATGCATCACCGACAAAGAATGGCAATAAGTTACATGATCAAGATACTTCTGTATGCACTGATCCAGTTAAAAGTACGCGTACTCGTAGCCATATCAAGCCACCTAAGCGATATGCAGATTTTGTATTAAATGACTGATAGATAACACAACTATCAGTCAGTTAGTTTCAACAATGTTATCGAGTTAATAGTTCCACATGTTTAGTTTGGAAGTTATCGTTATGAGATATATATTCTGTCAATAAATATGACATTGGGGATGTTAGAATAGATAGCAGTTCCAACCTATCAAAGGAATGTATGGAGACTGGAAGCACAACCCCCATACAGAGGTCATGTGGGAGGAACCTTAATGAGCTCAGCAGATTCTGCTTCACTTTTGAATAAAGGCTTATATCACAACAAGTAAGCCTCTGTCCTCTGTGGGATAAAAGTGCAGTAATAAAACAGCACAGACTTGGTCTTAAATGTGCATAGGATCTGTGTGGGTGCCCTCATAGGAACTGGGCTAGCCTTGGATATACCACATCCATGTGGAAACAGTGACTCACACAAATTGCACTCCTAAATGGAACTTGGCTTTGTGGCTTTGCATATTTATGAGGTCATTGTATTGTGGAACCATGGGATGTGTGCACTGTCCCAAAGGGAACCCCCTGGAAAGAACAATATTGGCACACTATCAATAATGGCATTCAATTGATAATTTACTTTTACTCTGCAATAACCTTTCATATGAATCAGACAGACCTTATAAAAGAAGCCCTCGTCAAGCATTCATCTGAATACAGCAGTCTCTATCTTTCATCTGTGCATTATAGTGTTATGAAAACAGTCTCTAGTGGGGTAAATTTCCCCCCACTTCAGTGGAGGCTCAGATTAAAATACACATGTCAGCACTCAGATACAGTCGGGATAGCCAATGGAGAGACAGGATCCTACCTTCTGTTTGGCCTGTTTTGACCTGTGTGGCATCCTGCCCACCCACAATGAACAAAAATAAGGGATTAACTTGCTGCCCTTCGGGGAACTGAATAGGATTTTTAGGGCACCCTTGATTTGGTCATTGGAATACCTTTTTTTTTTAATATGCTTTAGTGTTTGGTGCTGGTTGTCAACTTTGATCTAATTCAAACAATTGGCTTTACACTCTAATTTTTAGTCACAGCTGACAGGTAGTGCAGGCACCCAATGAGTTGAGGTAAGATGCCCCGGTGAACACCCTGAGGCACCTGCATGATGAAGAATCCCTTATCAACCTACCTCTCATGGCCATCTGGTTCAAGGAGATATGGGAGAGGGGAAAGAAAAGGGAGCTTTCTTTCACCCCTGGAGGCTTTAGGTCCTGAGGTCACAGCCCTCCTGAATGCCCAATCTGGATTCCCCAGATGCACAGAACTCCCCTCTTCCCCTATCAATCATGTGGTGGTTTACTGCTTTTGTGAAGCTTTTCCATAGTCTTTTTAAAATTGAATTTTCCAAATAACAAGGAACAGTAACAAATCCAACTATGCCACATGTGAGTCAACTTCTTTATAGTCTTTCTGATCACTCTGGAATCTCTATTTGGTACAAGCAAGATTATCTGATGAGGTCATCACTCATCCTCATAGATCATGTGTGTCTTCTTAGGAGGTTTTGTGCATTCTTCTCAATATTAACAACTGCAATAAATGGATATTGTATTCCATGTAAAGTGTCAATTTCTACTTGGCCTCTTTGTACCTGAAGATGTTTAGTGAGTATCTCCTTTAGGGCAAAGGTTCTGAGGTTTTTTCCCATTTGATAAGAGAAAAGGTTGAACTGCATTTCCAAAGACTTAATTATTGGCGGGAAGCGTTTTAGGCTAAACTGTGCTGGTATCTTTGGTATTTTGCCTCCTCCTCCTCCTTGTTAGCCTTCAGTCCCACCCCTTTTGGCCCCATCCACATTGGAATGCTTATCCAAAATGGAACTCTGCCCTCAGGCTGAAAAAGATTTTGCACTTAGGCTTTAGACACACTGCCCAGTGTGAATGGGGTGGAGCAGCTCATCTTTAGGGCAGGCAGTGTTGAAAAACACAGATCAGGGTGGAAGCTCCCAGCCAGAGGCTGAGGAAGGCTCTCTGACAGGGATGGATGTACTCATCAAGCGCTGATTAGTTGCCCCACCACAGCTGCTGTTGCTTAAATGGGGCCTTTACAGCTGCCATTTAAGCAACTGGGAGAATGCACAATTTCTGGATCCTCCATTATTGCACACAATGGAGTCTCCAACTGGGTCTAGCCAGAGGGTGGATGTGGGGTGGTCCTTTGGACTTCGAGACCCAGTTGGGTGTGCATGACATCCCCACTCTCTGAACAGTCTCGTCACATTCATTGGGTGCCTATCTTTTGCCTTATAGGTTGATGGTCATTGCAGTCATTATACAGTTGTAGCCCTTTGGGCAAAATATTGTCTTGTGCCTTCATTGGGATGTGGGACAATTGAATAAAATGCAAAAGAGAGAGGCAGGGAGAGACCATTGGTTCAGTTAAGCATAATCCCTCTTGAAATGAACACCAAATCTTTTATCAATTTTTTTGTTTTCCAAAGACTGTGAGGGATCTCACCAGGTACATTCAGGAAATGCAAGGACCTGAACTCTCTGTATGCTTCTATGACTTTTCCACTGCTGTTTGTTGGTTGCTATCTAACCAGTGCTCCCCCCTGCAATCTACTATTCTCAATGCTATTAGTGGCAAATGTAACTATTCACCATAACTGCAAATTTTCTGGAACTAATAGAAACCTTGACATCATCCTTTAGCCCATTCTTGTCTTGCTTTAGGCCAAATGGTGGAATACAGACAGCCTTGGAGGTATGGATGGCTGATATTTTTTTTCTTCAGATTGATAGTGATAATTCATCTGAATTAGTAGTTTTCATCCTTTTGGCAGCTTCTGATACTATGGGTTGTGAGATCCTAAGCAGGATCTGGAAGATCTGGGTGGTCAAAGATCTTGTTCTTTTTTGCCTGAACAAACTCAGAAGATCATGCTGGGCACTGCCTGGTCAGAGAAACAGAATATTCTTATGAACGTTGTGTCTCATAGGACTGGATAGGATGGTTTTTACTTCTGGTCCTCCAAAGCAGGATGAAATGTTCATGGACTTTGATTTCTCCCCCTCTCCCTGTGTGAAATAAACAGTATAACTGTGGGCATTGAGTTTCCAAAGCCATGTGACTGGAAAGATCAATCTCCCAGAAAAATGTCACTAGATACAGTCAGTTTATTAGTTCCGAGGGAGGAAATTGCAAAGGGTTTAGGAAATAAATTCAGTGGGCTGGATAAAATGGCTGTAACTAAGCAACTTCTTCCGAAAGTGCCAATATCGAGAGACTCTAGAGAATGTCAAACACTACATTATAAATGACCTTTCAAAGAAGTAGTTGCTAATCACTTCTGCATATCAACTTTCCACTGAAATCTGTATCTTGTTGGAAGAACTTTATCTCATTAGGTGTATTTGTGAGAAGAAACTATAGATTAAAAGGAATCCACACTCTCACAAATGCAATGCTTTAGCTCTGTAGGTAAAACGTACTTCATGAACTGACTGAAATTAATGTGCCATGCCTACGCAGCCATTATACATAGAATTGCAACCTAAGATTTGGTCATAGCTTCTTTGGATATGGTAGATTTTTTGCATTATACATGCTTTTGGCTGCTAATCTATCACTCAGAACAGTGAGCACTCAAGACAAATGTCTGATTATTCTTTTAAAAAGACAAAAAAGAGCAAACACCACTTGAGGGTCAATTTTTTTAGGCTATGCAGGTGTTCCAAATGCTGTAATAGGATCTGCTAAATTACATTTTGACAGTACTGTCCAAAATCTGTTTGCTTTTCTATGTTCCACACAACCACGGCTTTATTGAAATAAAGGCCACTGGACAAGGGCAAAGACATGATGAATAATAGGTCAAGATGTCAACATCATAATTTGCTTTATGCCAGCAGAAAATGTGTATTGTTGATTTAAAAGCCTAGTAGTACAAACTTTTGAGACAATTTATATGTTCTGAAAGTGGCCTTCCCATTCAGTTTCATCCTTTTTTCCCTTCCACTCCATTAAACTCCATTAAATACAAATAAATGGAAGATGTAATTATCTTTTACAATTTTAGCTTTGTCAAACCTCACAAATGATCTGTCAGATATTAGGATACTGCCTGGAGAAAATTATACACATCCAAGTACCCTGGGCATAAGAAATAATTTACATATAGGAAATTGTCAATATGAATATGCACATGATTACAGGAGCACGTGATTCTGTTTCACTTCAGTGCAGGGTGTAGGCATTCACTCACTATTAAATTTTCTCATCACAGGTATATACAGCAAAATGTACATGTAATGCTGCATATAGGGCAGGAGTGCAGAGCTCCTGGCCTGTGTGACTAATCTGGACCACTGAGCTCCCCAATCAGACCAGGAGGCACAGCCTCACCTTCAAGCCCCACTCCTTAGAGGAATCCCCCAGAAGGAATGCTGTAATCTCCAATCTCCAAATGTCATCCAGTTTATAGAGGGCCTGGTGGGGAGCAATCCAGCCCCCCATCCAAATACTGCTCTGCAGCTCTGATATATGGGATGCACACAATTTCCTACATCAAGTGATATCTATATAGGAAATGGAAGTGTCTCCATTTTCTACTAAAATCAGTGGTACTTAAGACATGAATTGCGCACATAAGCTTGCACAAAAAGGCAGCTGCCAGATTGATATCAGGAACCAGAAGGTTCGAACATATCAGACCAACACTGGGCTGCTTGCACTAGCTGCCTGTACATTTCCGAGCCCGATTCAAGGTGCTGATTTTAAGGTCCCAAGGTCCCAATACCTGACGGAATGCCTCTCCCTACATGAACCTACCCATACACTACGATCAACATCCAAGGTCCTCCTCCGAGTGCCTACTCCAAAGGAAGCTTGGAGTTTGGCAACAAGGGAGAGGGCATTTTCAGTGGTGGTTCCCCAACTGTGGAACGATCTCTCCAACGAGGCTCGCCTGGTGCCAACACTGTTATCTTTTCGGTGCCATGTTAAGACATTTCTCTTCTCCCAGGCATTTAACAGCGTATGTTGAGCTTTTTTAAACTGACCCCTGGATAATTTGTTTTTAGACTTTTATGGTTTTGAATTTTGTATTTTGGTTTTAAATGTTCAATGTTTTTTTTTATTTTTGTAAACTGCCCAAAGAGCTTCGGTTATGGGGCAGTATACAAATAATAATAATAAGAAGAACAATTGACTTTTCTGTTCCAGATGTTTTCTAAATTGCATCAACTGACTTTGAAAATATTCATATATAATCCATTAAAAATGATGTATAGCAATGACTCTGAGAGCTTTGATATACGTTTGCCTCAGCATCAAGTTGTGGATTGGTCCTCCCAGTGTCAAGGTCAGTAGTGAGTTCAAGCAGAGGTAAATCCATCTATCAATAATTAAGTTACAGGGATTTGTCAGATGAACAGTGCAATTCTATGTACATGTGCTGGGAAGTAAGTCCCATGGAGTTCAATGGGACTTACATCCAAGTAAATGTGTCTAAAATTGCAGCCAAAGGGTTGTAATATGGACATATGTGTCACAACCATTTTGTTTTGGTCAGTGTACTCAGGTTTATTGAGGTTTTTTTCCTCTTGGCTTTCTGTTGAAAATCTTGGCTTTGTCTTGTTTAGCATTTTGCTCTGCCCTGCCAAATGAATGTTTTCAGCAGCCAGCTTTACTGGCGGCGCTTCTGCAATTAGTTAAAGAGGCATTAGGTTGGTTTGGTTTGGAGGTTTTTGTTTTGCTTTCTCTCAGAAGGTTAGAAAGCTTGGCAGGAAACTAATTTGTTTTCTGAAATCTTAACAAATTAGCAATTTGACTTTTGTGTGCTAGAGATCTAGATACTTAACGTGTTTTTTTTTTCTGGAGTGTCAGCAGGTATTTTGAGCTATCTCTGTGTTTTCTGTGCAGAGAGGAGGATTTCTGAGGTGAGCTAGCCAGGCAGAGGGAAGCAATGCAGTGCTCTTAGGGAAAGAAAAGTAGCCTTAAAGACAAATCAAGGAGACTTATTTGGATAATTAAAGAAAACATTGCCTCAATCAGAATGTAACATTGAAAGGTGGAGAAGAAAATAAACAGAAATGAAAGAGAGCATTTCTGGAATACCCTTCCAAATAGTCATTGAAAGTATTTTTTCTCACTCACTCACATGC
Source organism: Anniella stebbinsi (assembly GCA_029215795.1). Taxonomy (NCBI): domain Eukaryota; kingdom Metazoa; phylum Chordata; class Lepidosauria; order Squamata; family Anniellidae; genus Anniella; species Anniella stebbinsi. Next base: position 68,152,127 of record JARDYH010000006.1, on the reverse strand, counting down.
ACACACATACACATTGCTGCACTATAGATGTGCATATGCAGCCAACTCAAAATACAGTAGATTTGTGATGTGGGCTGTGTACACAAATGCATGGCAATAGGCTTGTACCTGTTGGCACAGCCCCCTGACCTGCATGCACTGCTGCAAGCATGCACAAATCCCTGTGTGCATTTGCTCTTAATAATGCTATCTGAGCCCTGGAAAAAAGTAAGGGTATTATCATCATCATCATCATCATCATCATCATCATCATTATCCTGCCTTTTTCCCAATACTGGGACTCAAGGAAGCTTACAAATTAAAACATATACAGTTAAAACAAATAGAGATATACAAAAATTAAAAATATAATTAAACATAGTACAATTTAAAAATATTTAAAACAGTTAAAAACATTTTAAATACAAATATTTTTTTAAAAAATCCAAACTATAAGCAGCACATCCACAGAGGTCTCATCTACTCCTCAAAGGCCTGCTGAAACAGAGAAGTTTTAGCTACCTCCGAAAGCGCACCAAAGAAGGTACAGACTGCATGCTCAGAGCCTACACACACTGAACACACATAAGTATGTCAGCCTCTGTAAATACTCTGATCACATAGAGTTCAGGGCTAGGGGACATGATTCCATTTCCCTCTCCATGTGTTAAAGGTAGGGATGTGCATCGTATCGGATCTGATATCGAATACCAATTAAAATCAGAGGAAATTGGGCATCCGATTCACTATTTCAATGCAGTCCCTTGTAGATCCGATTTTTTGTTCTCTGATTTTAATTGGAGAAAATCGGAGCATCAGGCGTCGTTTTGAATGATTTTCCCCATAGCCTAGTATTGTGTTACAAAAATGCCTATAACTTTTTTATTTTTAAAGATAAAAGCATGAAACATGGCCACTTTGCAGACGGATTTGAGATACTTCTGCGTGAGAAATTTCAGAAAGATTGGTGCAGGCATTTTGTGACTATGATTTTTTTTTACTAACAAACCAGGAATGTCTATAACTTCTTTATTTTTAAAGATCTACACATGAAACTTGGCCACATTGCAGATGGTATGTTGGGACTCATGTGTGTGAAATTTCAGAAACATAGGTGCTTGCCTTTGGTGGAAATTATTTTTTAAAAAATGGGTTCCAGTAGGGGAAATACAGTTATGCCTTCAATTTGTTCATTTTTAAAGACAGAAGCATGAAACTTGGCCAAATTAGAGATGGCATGTAGGTACTCATGTGTGAGAAAATTCAGAAACATAGTTTCAAACGTGTAGTGGCAAGGTGTTTTTGGAGAAATGCAGAAAGAAACACATTTAACTTTTTATTTTTAAAGATAGAAGTATGAAACATGGCCACATTGCAGATGGGTTTGAGGTACTTATGTGTGAGAAATTCCAGAAACATAGGTGCAGACATTTGTGGCTATGAATTCTTTTACTTAAAAAGTTCCAAAAGTTCCAAAATGGTGGGTTTGACAACTGTCAAACAGCACCCCCGCCCCTGCCTTCTCCCCCCTCTGCCTGCTCCCCCCTCTATGGTGAAAATACGTAAAATGGAGGCCTGATTTTCTGTTTTTTTCTGATATTACTCGGATCAAAAAAATGAATCAGGAGAAATCAGACTTCCTGCAGCCAACATCAGAATCGGACATCAGATGTCCGATTTCCACCAATTTGTATCGGTGTTGGCATTGGGTATCAGGTCTGATACGATGCATATCCCTAATTTGTTGCATTCTAATTGGGTCAGAAATTTGCATGCATCTCTTATTCGTTCTCCTCCTCCTTCTCTTTTTAGGTTTTAATTTTAGTTGTGATTTGTTGTTGTTGTGCACATATAGATTTTGTATTATTGTTTGGGCATTGTAGTGTTAGAGCACAGGAAGGCCACATATTGGCTAGGCAATATTTGATGTTCCCTTTCATTCTGCTTACATGATGCCAGGGGGCTTGAAGCAGTGAGAACTATACCCAGTACCACAGTTTCCCCAAAGAGCTACTTCTGTGCCAGCTGGCTACTTTTGTGCCAGCTACTTCTTACCCAGGATAACAAGATGAATGAGGAATGGACAAATCTTTCAGTTTTGTTTTCTCATGCATTCATTTGTTTTTATTTTTTAAAAATAATTCTCATGTTCTTTCCATCCTGTATATCAAGAAATTTGCAAATTTTGATAAGTTCTGATCAAAAATAAACTTCTCACCGGAATGCACTGGCCAAAGCAGCCTTCAACAGGTACAGCTACTTCAAGCATGGAGATGATGGTATTGTATCTGCCTGTCACTTAGCTGTTAAAGATGAGGAGCCTGTCAGAAAATAGAAGTGGCAACCCCAATTCAACACCACAAACATGGCCAAATACACAGGGATTCAACCCCAGATTTTTAAGAGTTTAGAACACCGAGCCGGGGGCCCTGGATAGATGAATCTGTCAGTTTCAGTTTCAGTGCAAAAAAATAAATAGATCTTAATTCTTTCCATCCAGTTGATGAAGACATTTGCAAATTTTCTGTAAGTTTTTATTTAAAAAATGAGCCAAATGGAATTCTTACCCAACCCTAGCAAAGAGGAGAGAATTCACAAAACAGTTTTAAACAAAGACACACACAACAAAGAATCCATCCACCAAGTATAGACATACACACAATACAACTCTGACCTAGGGCTTTATCACATGTACATCCCCCCCAGTTTGCTTCTGCGATTCCCCCTCCATTTCCTATGCGAGTCTAGCATTTTGATTTACACATGCTCAGTATTGCTACGGTACCTGCGATACCTGCAATATCTGCCTGCGCCTTTCATACTTTGCCCATTCAGGGATAGTTCAGAAGAGGAATGAAAAATGGAGCACTCAGGGCATGAGAACAGTGCGAGGGGGACAACGTCATGGGAGTCCCGCGCTGAAGAACGGGATCAAAGTTGTGGCAGGTGTGCTTAAACTGCCCATGTGATAATGACCTGAAACCACAGCAGCCCACTCTAGAAATGGCCCTTTATGGCCACCGTTGTTTGCAAAAGTACATCTACAACAATAGAGAGCCCCCATCTTCCTCAAAATGATGGCTCTCATGCAGGACGGTTGGCTGCTGGGTGTCAGGTAAGTCCCAGCGGCTTGCTGGGTTCAGGAGGCAAGGGGACAATCCAATGGACTCCTGGTCAGCCTTCAGATGTCCAGATCTCATTTCGGATCCAAATCTGACTGGTCCAAAGCAGGCCAAGGTGGATTGGGACTGATTCAGAAGCTCCAAATCAGCTTCTGAAGTAGATCAGGTTGTCCCTGCACAGCCCTACTAGAAAAATATACTCACAAAAATGGTGGGGGAAGATTGTAACTATTGTAAAATGATTGTACACTTGGAAAAATTTTAAATGTTCATGTTGTTAAAAAACTTTAAATGCTAATGTTCAAATTATCATAGACCATTCTTTTGTAAATGACAGCTGGACCATAAAAACATTAGGGTAGGTTGACAAATTCTGAGATCGAGGAAGGGATAAGTAGTAATCAAGTTCTGGGCATGCCCCAACAATAGCAGCTGGTTTTGTCAGATGAATGCTGGCTGTGCAAATGCAACAGTCTGACATACATTTGGAATGCCTCATAATTTAATTTTGAATGGATTCTAACTTTGCGGGTGAAGGGGCCTACCTCACAATAAAAGCACTGTGAGCAGCTCAAGCTTTATAATGTGTAAGCCTCATTATTATCCCCAGGTAGTTTTTTCCTTCAATCTTTTCTCCCTCCCCCTCCCCCTCTCTTTTTTCCTGAGCAGTTTTATTTGAGGTATTTTTCTGAGTAGGTACACAGTACGCTTTTCACAGAAACGGAAGAGCCTCTCCTGCTAATGATACATATATTTCTGTTTTACCGAGTTTGAAGATTATATCTCTTCTCTGGCAACAAGCCTGGCAGAATGTCATTAAGGACACAGAGACATCAGATACTTGCATTTGGGCAGGATCTACACTACTGCTTTAAAATGGTTTATAACTGTCTTGACAACTGTTGGGGCCCAGGACACACTCTCTATGCTGTTCTCAACCCATTTTCAAAGTGTTATATCCTGCTTGGTGTAGATCTGGCCATGGTGCTGGTTAGAAGGGCCGGGCTAACGATGAGGTAGGTATTCAAACTGGTGCCCAAAACCATCACCCTATGTAGCTGATCAGAATTCTTGCCACTGAATACATGTGCTTGTGTTCTTTCAGAACTTTTACTTGTGATTGTGACCCAGGGAGGATCTACACTACTGCTTTATAATCGTTTATAGCAGTATTGGCCTGTTGAGGCCCATGACATATTCTATGTACCATTTTCAAACTGCTTTCGAAGTGCTATATCCTACTTGGTGTAGATCTGGACAGTTCTCTTTTGAAACTTTCTTACCCCCCTCTCCATCCCTACCATTATTTTCTTGCACAAAGGAAGAAAAATACAATCCCTCCTATGTATGCAAAAAATAATAAAAAATGAACTTCTATGAGGATGTATTCAAGATACAGTTTTTCTGATAATTTTGTTTTAAATGAGACACTGGTGATAGGCTAGAATCCATGTATAAGAACTTGGGGTGCAGTTTAATTAATTTTAAAATAATTTTATTTTGGAGCAATGGACAGAATCCAAGTAGTTTCATCAGTAGATAGGGGATAGGTGTGATTTTCAGTGATTCCCCCCCTATACCTTCATATCCACTCTGGAGGTTTGGGAAAACTCTCTGGAGCAGACTGAGGGGGCTGCAGGGGGAAGAAGGATTGCTGAAAAATCTCTCCCCTCCATTCTGCTTCTGGAAGCCTTCTAATGATGGAGGGAAACTATCTGGATTCTATCCAATTATTGTTTCTATTACTGATCATTATTTAGAGCATCAGCAAATGTGAGATACAGAGGTCTTGCAGCATGAGCTTTTGTTCTGGAAAGAACTTCGTACGTTCACATAAAGAATCCAGTACTTAGAATCTTGAACTTGTACTACAAAAGTGCATGTTACACAGTGCTCTGCTTTATCTGATAAAATTTCATTCCTGCCATGTTTCTGTACTGTACATTAATTTGCTGCTTAAATGGGCAGGTGGGGAGGGAGTTGGATCAGTACAATTTTGGGGTAACATCTTGTGGTAAGCGGAACAGCAAAAAAGTGAATTATGTCCAAACATCATGTAAAATGATGATCTTCTCTGTTTCTAGTTACCTTCTCACAATGAGCCAGTTTGCACAATCAGAATAAGACACCATGGCTTATTTAGATCACAGCACGTGCTGTTGTAGGGTTATTGGAGGTTGTTTCCACTTCCAACATGCCATGTCACCCAGATTCAGATGACACACAAGGTGCACCTGGGCAGTGATGATGAAAATTATGCCCTGCACATGCTGCAATGTAAATAAGCCACCACATAAACTTAATTTGATCGTGGAAACCAGGTCAATGTCTGTTCTCATTGGGACTCATTCCATTCTGAAATTCAGTCATGGTCATAATTGGGCTCAGCCAACCAAGCCTCCCTGTGACTTCCATCACCTTCTCACCTAATCTGCCCCTCCAAAGATGGGAGTAATCAGCAATGGGGTCCTGTAAGCATTAGTATTTAGGCCTGAATATTCCTGAGAATTGAGGAGTGGGCGGATGGGTTGATCAGTGTGGTGGGGGAGGGAGAAGATATGAAGTCTTACCAAGGGTGTGTTGAGAGTATTGGGCCTTGTCACGTTCTTGAGGACATGTTCAGAGCATAATGGAGGTTGAAGGGATTTGGGGGGGAAATAGTTTGTTTTCATCCAAGCCCATTTCTGAGCATAGCTGGGTGAGCTGAAATGCAAACTGAATGAATTTCTTACCCATCCCTATCATGAATGGCAGCAGTGTGAAAAAGGACACCTTCTCACCAGTGTGTGGATCCCACCTAGCTGTTGGCCTGATAGTGTTCCATAATCTCTCTCTCTCTCTCTTTCTCTCTCTCTCTCTCTCTCTCTCTCTCTCTCTCTCTCTCTCTCTCTCACCTGTTTGAGGGCTACTGCAAGGATCGTCTGAGCCTGTCATGCCAAAATGCATCGGGCTCTTCTACTTCGAAAAATAATAAAAACAAATTCAGCATCTTGAGAACCTGCTTCTGCCTTCATTTCCCCTGATTTGGATGCCTTTCTCCCCCTGTTTTTTGCCATGCAGGTCCTAGACAGAGGCAGCTGTTTCCTTCCAGCAGCAATTTCTGTGATTGTGACAGCAAGTTTTGACTTGTCACCAGCATAAAAATCATTGCTAGGTAACTGCATCTGAGGAGGGCCTGATCATGTGACCCATTCTCCCTGTACATGCACCCTTTGGACAACTGAACTGCATCATTCAAAGGAACATTTTCTCTGTGTGAACCAACCCTACAGTTTTAAATCCAAGTACCTCTCTGCTCTTCTAAATACTGCTTTTGCAGACGTCTACTTCCAGTTAATTGTGCTACTTGTTGGGGCGAGCAAGTTCTTCCCACTGTCATTACACACAGCTGCCTTAGGAAGCAGAGGCTGAGGGGTGGCAAGTTATTGGAGGACAGACTGATGTAGGGTGACCGTGTCCTCTTTTACAGAGGACAATCTTCTATTTGAAGGGCTGCCAAGGGGTCCTCTGGGTGAAGGATTGGCCTGTCCAAGTCTGGTTTAAAAGCAAAGAACCATAAGAATGGAAAGCAAAGGCTTTGAAGTTTCCCATCAACAGTGAGCACATCAACAGTAGAATGAGCAGGCAGGCACAGAGGCTACCAGTCAGAGTCTTCATCACTATGGCATTGTATTTCTATTTTATTTATTTATAAATTTCCGCTGATACATGTCAATCAGCATTTGCACATTTTATCAAATCTGTGTCCTCCTCCGACCTCCCCCACTCTTTTTGGTGATGCGTTTCCTCTTATGCTAGCCTACTAAACTAGCCTGCTGCCCTCAGATGAAGCAGAGGATTATTTGACAGCAAGTACATGTCACGGGTAATTTTTGTCCATTGCTCTGGGCAGCAAACTGTTTGGGGACAGCTTTGACACTGAAGTAAATACTTTGCCAACTTCTGAATCATCTCCTCCATGTTCCCCTTATGATATCTTGCGTTATGGAAGTTTCTTATCTGGGAATGAAGTGTTAATGTGAATATGTTCTAATGCAAGAGAGAGAGCGCAAGCAAGCAAGCAAGCAAGCATGAATGGAGAGGGCTCAGGTCAGCTTCAGAAATAACTATGCAGACATTGGGAAAGTGTTTGTCAACAGCTCCCCCATAATTTCCACAACTGGCTGTGGTCTCAATCATTTGGTGACGACTATAGCCATTGCAAGTAAAAGCACGCATTTGACTCTTTTCCATAGCTTGTTTCCCTGAAAAATACTAAACACAGTTTTCTAAAGGTTTAATGGATATTCCTGTGGTTTATCTCACCCGGCTAAGTCTGTTGGCACAGTATTGAAGGTAATTTATGGTACTTTACTGATTGCAAGCAGAAGATGGTGTGAAGGCAGTGAAATTCAATAAGACTTTGTTAACAGGGAAGAAGAATGGGAAAATATTGACTGAGTGCAATGCACTCTCCTTCGGACACATTTAGTATGGAAATCAACATTTTTCCAGGTGAGTTTGTTGTAGGAATTAGAATACAAATGCTCCACAACATTGTGTGACAAGCATAGCAAGTGTGTTTTAGAAGCGTACATACTTTTTAACAAACACACACATGTAGTCTTGTTCAAAGACCTTCTTTGTATATTTTTATTTATATATTTATATATATAAAAAGATCTCTATACATTTTAGCATTCTTAAATAAAAATATGAAAGTTGCTCGGTTGAATAAATAAGTCTTTTTAGGGAATCAGAAATATAAAATATCCACTCCTCTAAGAAATAAATGGAAATTAACAGTGTGGTCTTGTGCATGTTTAATCTGAAGCAAGTATCAATGTATTCAATAGGACCACCTCTCAGGTAAGTGTGTATAGGATTGAAGCCGAAGTTTTAAGGACATAAAAGGGAGAGAAATTTTATTTTGATGGGAGGTAAACATGTCCCAAGAGGGTACATCTCCCTTTGGCTGCCTCTCTCTTTTATCTATGGGTTGAATAAATATTGTTATGGGTTTAGCTGTCTAGTTACTATGAATTATATAGTTTTGCCTAAAAAACACACACCTGCAAATGGAGATTTATTGGTAGCATGAGATGTTATGGATTCATCTTCATCAGATGCATGAAGTGTCATAACACACATAGTTAAAGAGAGAAAAATGGACCCAGTGGCAATGAAATGCAAAAACTACAATCTGTGACAAATTTACATAAAGCTTGTGAAAAGACTATTGAGCCAGGAAAGTATCCATGGGAGTGCAATTGATTTCAAGTTATAACTCTTCCCCAAATCCAAAACAATTGTGGGTGAAGACAAAATGGCAAAGCTTAGTAGCCCATATATTCTCGTATCATTGTGGATAATATTCATAATGCCTTATAGACCAGCTTTGTGGGCTCCATTGATGACTAGAGCCCCAATAACTTTGAGTCCTCTCTGAGATTGTCAAAAGATTGCAGTTTTGGGTTGGTAGGGGATGGAAAATTACTGATGGCATAGGGCCTGAGGACAGCATCCATATACTCAGACACTCCTGTTGTGATGGTGACAATGCTTGAAGCTATGGGGTGCCCAGGGGTACCTGGTGTGTGTATTTTGAGTAGTACACAGAAGACTCCTGGCTGAGGTTCCTGAGGTGTCTGTGCAGATTTACTTCGACATATCCATAGCAAATTCCTTCTTCAAGTCAAGTTATACCTTCCAGTATTCCGCAGTGGCTGACGATTTTATTTTATTTTTTGGTATGGGCAGCTCACTTATATGTGTGTGGTAGTATTCTGCAGATCAGTGGTCTGCAGTGGAGGGGGGAAGGGAAAGTGAGGACGTGAGAGATTTGGTAGATGAGAATTTTGAAATGAGATGGGAGGGAGGCAAAGGCCTGAGAGTTTCAAGCTGGAATTGGATGGCAGCTTGGGACAGGACTGCACAACTTGCTATCTGTGGAACCATTATTTGCTGAAGGCTTGCTTGTTTGCTGTCACTACAATTTGTTCCTTCATTTGTAAATAAAGCAAATATTACCAAATCTCCAGAGCTCTCTCATTTAATGGAAACTAAATGCACTAGTTCCATCCTTGACACTTCTCACAGCTCAGAAATAAAAAAGGAATTTAGGTGGCAAAATATAATACATGTGCATTGTTATGCAGGTTTTGAGAACTGCCACATACAATGTGCTTTTAGGCGGTAATCCTATGTACACATACCTAGGAGTAAATTCTACTGAAGACAATCAGACTCCCCCAATTGTTGTTTGTAATCCATCCAAAAGAAAACTAGCATGTCAAGGAGAAGGCTAAAATCTAGGATGGTGAGATGCATATCACTACCAAATAAGGAAATGCATTAGCCCCAAAGAAGAAACGAGGTTATATAGATTTGCGTATCATTTGCACATGCTAATTCATATGTATGCATGCAAATTTAGACATGATTGCTGTACTTTAAAATAGAAATATAATTCCCACCATAGTGGAGAAGGCTGCAATCTTTTCTACATGAAGCATTTATTGTGCACTCATCATTTCCTACCCACAGTTGTTTCCTGGTTCTTAAGAGAGAAAATGTGATATTATTTGAGAAAGGGTTGCCATTCCATTTCCCCTTCCTTCTAGTTTTCTCCCCCACTCCCCACCTCACCAAAATGTTCAGTCAACATCCTGTACAGTTTTATTGTTCCGGTCAGCTTGACATCAACACTACATTCTGGTTGTGTGTGTGTGTTTTAAGGCACAATCCTATGTAAGTTTAGACATAAAAAAAAGTTGTAGAACTCCCAGCATTCCCCAGCCAGGAATACTGGAAGTTGTGGTATAGGAGGAATAATTTATGGGTAATAAACCTAATAAATCTCTTGTTATTTCCTACTTTCTGTCTATGACCTCCATCACACTTAATCCCCCCCTCCCAGTTTGCCACCACACTTTTTACCTCTGAGGAAGAAGCACAGCAAAATTAGATCCCTTTAACCTGAATAGCTGCTCTTTTGCTCCTAAGCTCGTTAGCTCTTCCACTCCACTCCACTCCACTCCTCTCCTTCTCTTCTCCCTCTAGTCAGGTCCTGTCAGATGAGTGCTTCAACCAGACCACCTTTCTACCAGGCAAAAATTGAATGACCCTTTAGTCTGGCTCTTTGGGGAGTACAATCCTGTCTCTGCAGAGATTCAGGCATTGTATGATTTAAAACAAAACACTTTTGAGCCTGGGATGCAAGGTTTGGGTTTTATATTGAGGCTTGGAGCTGGCTGCTGGGAGAGATCACTTTTCCCTTCCAGGACCTGCTGCAATTAATTCAAGCCCCCAGTTCCTTTGAAACTACACAGAGGCTTAGGGCGCATTAAATGCACTTAGGGAAAATAATCCAGACTTTTAACATTCTAGGAAAGGCTGGGGAAGAGACGAGGTGTCAGCAGGACAGGTATGGAAACATGTGAGTACCATGTTGCAAATCTGCACACCAGGCATGGTGAGGATGCACTAAATCGCTGGTGTGATGGAGCTCTATATCTGGATCCATAGAGATATGTGCTTTTTCTTCTGATGTTGAGAAGGACTCAGTCATTTTACACCCAACATAGTTACTTTAAAATATAATCTGTTTATAAACATATATTAGCAACAAGCACATGTAATTAAGGCAATTAGAGAAATAAATTGATATCATGGTATTTGTTGACAAAGCCGGTTACAATAGGAATAGAAAACAAGACTAAGCACAGTGCATGCATGACTAGGGATGGACGAAACGGATGAGCCCCTGCGAGGTTTGCAAGTGCTCAACAACTGCCTGCCCTGGTTTCCCTTCCCCCTTGCGTTAATGGCCACTGGCACTAACAACGTGGAGGGAAGTGCACAATTTCCGGACCCTCTGTAAATTGTGCACTTCCCCCTGCTGCATTAATGGAGGTTTCCATTAGTGTGGAAGGGGGAAACACACAATTTCCGGAGCCTCCAGAAATTGTGCATCCCCACCCCATGCCAATGGAGCCTTTAAGGCCCCCTATTGGTGCAGGGGGAACATGAAATTTCTGGGTGCTCCAAAAATTGCACATTTCCCCCTTCCTCACTAATGGTGCCATTAGTGTGGAAGGGGGAAATGCGCAATTTCAGCAGCGGCTGTGGGCAGATGCTAAGCGCTTGCCGGGGACTCATGAACTCTTGGCCATGAGTTCACACTCACACTGAGCCTGCCGACTGGGTCCATGAGGGCCAGACACAGAGGGTCCGCTGCCCTTGTGGACCCAGTCTGGCACTCACAACAACCCTATACGTGACCAATTCAGATTTTTTCCAGCAGTGATTATTCTTGCAAGGGAGCAATCCCAGCCAGTACCTTCCCTTTACTTGTATAGTTCTACACTTGAGTATGATGTACAATTTCATTGTTTGCTATACTCTAATTGTCTTTCAGTTCCAGCTCTTCATATTTGCAGGGCATCATATTTTTGCTTGTACAGTTCTTTAGAAAGTGCCCAACTTGTCCTTCACAATTTTGGCCTGTCTGAAACATGGACCTTTTTGAGCAAGAATGTTTCTCATGAAGTCCCAATTTTGCCACATCAAGCTTCCTGCTGGTAATAGGCCAAAAGCAAACTTTGGTTCAGACAGCCATTTTAGTTATGTCTCTCTGATATGCATAAAATGCCCATTGCCTTAAAACTGCCTACACTAGTTTTCTTCTTCTGTCTAAACATGCAAAGGATTACACACTTAGAGAATCAAACCTGATGATACAACATAAGTACTGTGTGAAGTCAAGCCATAGAGAGCCTCCACCAGATACAAAAGTGTATTCATTTAATGCTCTAGCTTAAATCATCAACACTTAGCTACAACTCCTGTGAAACAGGCTGTGTTGAAAGTTCGAAGGAGTAATGAAACTGTGAAGGGCATCACTGTTTACCATGATGCTAACTCCTCCACCAGCTGGCAGAATGATTAATGAAAAAAGTAAACCAAAATAATAGAATCAAAGGACAAGATGAAAAGTGGCAGATAAATAAATTACATAAGATGCATTCAAGCAGTGTTTGAAACCTTCAGGAGTGAAAGAGGCTTCTACGAATAAACTGTGGAGGGCTAGTTTGGAATGCAAAAAATATACGGAGAAAACATGTTCTGAAGCAGGAAGTTCTCTGAAATTAAGGAAAATGAAAGGGAAAAAAGCAGGAAGATTATTGATCAGAAGTTTTTCTTATTGTAATTGTATATTGACAAGGTTTTTTAAAAATTTGAAAATTAAAACTAAAATACAAAAGGTAAAAAGAATTCCTTTAAATTAAATTATATATATATATATATATATATATATATATATATAGTATTTTCTATCTATTATTTGTAGTTGTAAGTTTATTTTACTGACATTTACAATGCATATGTCTTGGACAGTCATGGGGATGTAATATTGACAAATATTCTGGGGCACTCCCACCACAGCACGGGTAGGCACCTTTGTTGGTGCCCACTAAGACACCCATACTGCTCCATTTCTTTATTTAAAAATTTTTTTTTTAATTCTGCCTGGCAGCTGGGATTAATACAAAGCCAAGTGGGAGCCTTTGACTGTGACCATCTTGATTTCCCATATATCCCTGTGGGCAAGTGACTTGTCCTTTGTGACTGGCCATGCCCGCCCATGACAGCCATTTTTAAAGTTATGCCTAGGACAGATTCTCAAATTTCCAAATGTGCCCATGGGCCCCAAAATTTGCTTACCTGAACTCCTGCTATTTGGTGGGGAGGGTGAATTATCTAACTTTAAAATAGCAACAGAAATGGCTTGCTTATACAAAGTGAAAGAAAAAGCTTGCCTCTGGGTGCAAGAGGCAGCTGCTTAGATTCTCTGACTATGGTGGCTCCTGATGTTGCCAACCAAACATGAAAAACAGTGGACTCAAATCAGTAAAAAGAGGTGAAGCTTCAAAACAATGCTATATATAAAGGCTTTAATCATAATTAAGAAATGCCTAAAGCATTTCAGTCACACCTTTTTCAAAGCACTGAAGCAACAACAAACAATGATTTAAACTACATAGTACGATAGTTATTAACTCAAATTATAATAACATCCACACTCTTGTTTTTATTGGGTTGGATCCAGAGTTGATCCTCTGTGAATGGAAGGGTTCCAGCAAGAGCCCCCCCCCCATCCCTGCCAGAGAAAAGGGGCAGGGCAGCAATTTGTGCCAATTATTCCTTCCCCCTGCATTCCTCAGGGCTATGTGCCCAGCATCCCAGAGAAAACTTTCCAAGGGGTGTCAGGGGCTGCAAGGGAGAGGGGTAATCATTGGAAAGTATCTCCCCCCCCCTCCACCTGTGGAATTACCCAGTTCACAAAGTCCCAATCTGCTCAAATTTGGATCTAATCCATCCGTTTTTGTGACTTTGGATATTTTAATGTTTTGAGTTCATGGTTAGTTGTGTGCTGAGTAATTTGTATTATGGTATAATTTGTAAAGAGAGTATCAGCCCTGTAAGACAGGCTAATATTATTATTGGTTGATGACTGTAGGGAGCAGGATGTTAGACTGGATTGGACCTGGATCGGACAGAGCAGGGTTCTTGTTAATGAAAACAGGAGGGTGGGGTGGGGTAACTCTGAGATATAGTGTTTTTCCAAGGACTGAGGCAAAATCTCTGAGGAGGCATTTGGAGGGGATGCGATGTTTTTTGTTCTTTAATCTCACTCCCCTCTTAGAAAACAAGGGGCATTTGCAGAATATCTCTTCCCCCCTGGAGAAATTCAGTGAAATGGCTCCAATTGCTTTGCCAACAAATAGTTTGCAGAAATTTGCAAGATCATTTGTGCACAGCTCGCTATAGGACCACTGAATGAGTTTCTGGCTGAGGACACTTTGAACTGGTGTGTGTGTGTGTTCCTAGCTTCTATTCTTGGCCACTACACCAGAGGTTTTTTTGTTTGTTGGTTGGTTTTCAAATGTTTGTCAATTTTTCCTTGGCAAACACATTGATCAACATGGATGTACAAATACATTGATCTATCTTTATGAATGACAGTTGGCTGGCTTTCTTCATGTTGATGCTCTAAAAGAAATACTTCAATTTAAAGCTCTTTCAAGGCGCTTAAAAAAATTTACCTCTACAAGAACGGAGTGCAAATCGGGCGTAGAGGCGCGTTATCTCTCCGATTATGCGCATTATCGAATGCACGTTAAATCGCGAGTTTTATTTTGCTCCGGCCGTTAAAGCGCATTTTGACTATGTGAACAAGCGCTTATGTGCATTAACTACTTGTAAAGCGCATTTTGGTCATCCGTTAATGCGCTTCGACGCCTCTCGCCGGCTCTCGTGCAGAGGGATTAGTTGTAAATGCGCTTCAGCGATTATGCGCATAATCGCCTAACCGGGCGCAAAAGCGAATCCTTGTAGAGGGGACCATGGACTCTTTGGACACAAGAATGCTAGGATCTGAATAGCATGTAAGTGAAAGGTGGGCCAGATTCCTGGTGGTGTAGGCTGTGTGTATTATGTACGTTTCTCAGTGTATTATGTAGGCATGTGTGAAGATTTAGCAATAGTAATTAATCAATGTAGAAACAGAGGTTTATACAGTACCACACACATAATCCTGTAGTTTCATTTAACGGCTACTGCAGCATAATACTCCTAACCTCCATTCCCCCATTACTGCTGTCCTGCCTGACCCTCAGGTCAATTCCCCTTATTCTGAGACTACCCAGGATGTCTGCATTTATGACGGCAGATTTTGCCCAACTCCCCCCCCCCCCCAGAACACTTCATAGAAATACAAATCAAAAAGACATGGTTGTGATCCAATACCTTAACTTATACCACCGGTGTTGTGACAGAGATATTAATGACCTCAAAGTAAGCTAAGATGATATCTTCTGTAGGCCAACTTCTGTTATAGAAGATATAAACTTCTGAAAACGCTGGAAATTACCAGGAACAAAAGGGCAAAGCAAAGTTAATGGTGGGATGGAATGCTAGCAAAAGAAAAAGAAAAAAGAGGGGGGAAAGAAAATGTATATTTGCACTTCAAACAGGCAGAGACAAATGGATGATCAAAGGCAAGAAAGAGTCAATTCCATTCAGTTAGCTGGCTGATAAGAGAGGTTACTGAGTAATAATTCCCTTGGGATAGCACAGTGAGACCTGGGATCCTCCCCTCCTCATGTTTGTTTTGAGCTACACAGAATTCATTTGAAATCGAGAATAGAGAAAGTGACTTTTGCTACTAGCAAAACATGCTGGGCCCATCAGAACCCTGTTTTCTGCATGATGAAACATTGCCTACAAGGGGGGGGGGAAATCAGCAGCATTCAAATGTTAAAATAACAAGAGTCAGTGGTCACCAGAATATAAATAGGGAATGATGTGAATAAAATTAAACTTCTTGTAATTCTTGAGGAAACATGTATCATATCTAGCAGTGCTACACTTTGCCATTATGATGTCACATTTTGGTTGTTTTTTAATGGCACATTACAATCTCTTCCATAGCAGTTTAATGTATGACTCTTTTTGTCCATCCTAAGAGGCTTATGCTAGTCTGGGAGTATGATTTTATTTGGGGGAATGATCCCAAATGAGATGGTTGTTGTGTTTTTCTTTTTGTCTACATTTCTGACTCAGTCTGTAATAATAGGATTCTATATTATAATTATTATTATTATTGTTATTGTTATTATTAATATTAATTAATAATTTAATTTAATTTCTATACTGCCTAATGGATGAAGCTCTCTGGATGGTTTACAACAGTTACTCAGATAATAAAATACAGTATGAAATACAGCATAAAATATAAATACATATGATTTAAAACAATTTAGTTTCAGTAGAATACTAGACCTGTTTAGATGGCTGGCATAAACCATTATGCCATTAAATGCCATTAAATGCCTGGGAGTAGAGGACAGTCTTAGCCTGGTACTGAAAAGATGACAGTGTTGGTGCCAAGTGGGCCTGAGTGGGAAGCTCATTCCGTAGTTGGGGGGTCACCACTGAAAAGGTCCTCTTCCTTGTCACCACCCTCTGAGCCTCTCCTGGATGTGGCACTCAGGGGGAGGGACAGATGTTGATCATAGTGAGTCTATCTATACACGCAGGATAAAACACTTTGAAAACATTTTGAAAACTGTATATGGAGTATGTCCTGGGCCCCAACAGTTTTCAAAACTGTTATAAACCATTTTAAACCATTTTAAAGCAGTAGTGTACATAGGCTCAGTGTCTGGGTATGTTCAGGTCAAGAAAAGCGTTCTGTCAGGTAATTGCGTCCGAAGCTGTGTAAGGCCTTACTGGTTAAGGTGAGGCCCTTGTTGAAAAAAACAAATTTAGATCAGATGGTTTTGGATAACTACCCCCCTGTATCAAATCTACCATTCTTGGGCAAGGTGCTGGAGCATGTGGTGGCCTCACAACTCCAAGCTGTTTTGAATGAGACTGATTACATAGATCCATTCCAGTTAGGTTTCAGGCCTGGTTATGGGATGGAAGCAGCCTTGG
This sequence comes from Anniella stebbinsi, assembly GCA_029215795.1. Lineage (NCBI taxonomy): Eukaryota > Metazoa > Chordata > Lepidosauria > Squamata > Anniellidae > Anniella > Anniella stebbinsi. The sequence continues at coordinate 68,135,544 of JARDYH010000006.1, read as the reverse complement.
TAACCCTGGTTGATGACTTACGTTGGGGAATGGATAGGGGGAGTGCAACTCTGTTGGTTCTCCTGGACCTCTCAGTGGCTTCCAATACCATCGACTATGGTGTCCTTCTGGATAGTTTAACTGGATTGGGCTTGGGAGACATAGTTTTAAAGTGGTTCTGGTCATTTCTGGAGGAGCGGTCTCAGAAGGTGGTGCTGGAGGTCTTCTATTCCACCCATGGCTGTTCGCCTCTGGGGCGCCTGAAAGTTCTATCTTGTCCCCCATGCTTTTTAACATCTACATGAAACTGTTGGGGGAAGTCATCAGGAAGTTTGGCTGAAGTGTCATCAGTATGCGGATGATACTCAGTTCTACCTCTCATTTCCATCTGCACATCCCAGGGAGGCTGTGGAACTCTTGAACCCGTGTCTGGAGGCTGTTGTGAGATGGATAAGGGTGAACAAGGTGAAACTTAATCCAGACAAGATGGAGGTACTGTGGGTTGGGAAACCAACTACTGCGGATGGAGGTTTGCATCTGGTCTTAGATGGGGTTGCACTCCCCCTAAAAGACTAAGTATGCAGTTTGGGAGTCCTCATGGCCTCTGAGCTAACTGGGGAAGCTCAGGTGGCTACGGTGTCCAGGAGTGCATCCTACCAACTTAGGCTGGCATGCCAGCTGTGGCCCTATCTGGAGAGGATGGACCTGGCCTCAGGATGGACTATTGTAAAGTGCTATAAGTGGGGCTGCCTTTGAAGATGGTTCGGAAGCTTCAGCTGGAGCAGAATGTGGCTGCCCAGGTACTGGTGGGGGGCAAGGCGTTCTGATCACATAGCACCTATACTGCGCCAGCTGCACTGGTTACCTGTGTGTTTCCGAGCCCAATTCAAAGTGCTTGTTTTGACCTTAAAGCCCTAAATGGTTTGGGACCAAGTCACTTGAAGGACTGCTTTCACTCATATCAGCCTGCCTGCACTTTAAGATCACAAAGAGAGGCCCTTCTCATTTGTCCACCTGTGAGGGCAATTGAGTGGGTGTCCATGCATGAGAGGGCCTTCTCTGCGGCAGCCCCAAACCTCTGGAACAAACCTCCATCAGAGGTCCGCCATGCACCTCCCTTGCAGGCTTTTAAGAAGGCCTTAAAAACTTTTTATTTTCCCTTGGCCTTTGCATGATGAGTATTGGTTTTATTGTTTTAATTGATGTTTTAGTTCTTTTAATATTTTTAATAGTTTTTTGCTTTCAATGTTTTCTCTATTTTATTGTTGTAAGCTGCCTTGTGAGGGCCTCTGAAAGGCAGCCAAGAAATGTTTTAAATAAATAAAAATTTCCCCATAGTCTAGTATTGTGTTACAAAAATGCCTATAACTTTTTCATTTTTAAAGATAGAAGGATGAAACTTGGGCACTTTGTAGATGGGTTAGGGGTAGTTATCTGTGAGAAATTTCAACAAGATTGATGCATGCATTTTGTGGCAATTAATTTTGTAATAAAAAACCAGGAATGCCTATACCTTTTTCATTTTTAATATTCCACACATGAAACTTTGCCACATTGCAGATGGTATGTTGGTACTCATGTGTGTGAAATTTCAGAAACATAAGTGCTTGCCTTGTGTGGCAATTAATTTTAGAAAAATGGGTAGTAGTGGGGTAAATACAGTTATGCCTTCAACTTTTTTATTTTTAAAGATACAAACAGGAAGCTTGGGCACATTACAGGTACCACTTTGCTTGATACGTCTGTGAAATTTCAGAAAGCTAGTTCCAGGCATGTAGTGGCAAGGTATTTTTGAAACAATGAGGAAAGAAACACCTATAACCTTTTTATTTTAAAAGTTAGACATCTGAAAGTTCCTCACTTTGTAGATGGGTTAGGGGTAGTTAACTGTCAGAAATTTCAGAAAGTTTAGTCCAGGCATTTGATGACTACGGATTTTTTAGATTAAAAGTTACAAAAGTTTTTCCACAGAGACTTGGGCTGTGTCAATTGAACCCCCCTCCCCTGCCTCCCCTGCCTCCCCTGCCTCCCCTGCCTCCCCTGCCTCCCCTGCCTCCCCTGCCTCCCCTGCCTCTTTTATCTGTCAAAAAACTCCGTGTTGTTGTAACTTTTAATCTAAAAAGTTCTTATCCACCAAATACCTGGACCTAACTTTCTGAAATTTCTGACAGATAACTAACTACCCCTAACTCATCTACAAAGTGCCCAAGTTTCAGACGTCTAACTTTATAAAAAAGTTATAGGTGTTTCTTTCCTCACTGTTTCAAAGTTGCCACTACATGCTTGAAGGCTATGCTTCTGAAATTTATCACACATGTGAACCAAAGTGGTATGTCTAATGTGGAGAAATTTCACAGATGGGTACAGTTTAACGGAAATGGCAGTGAGAGTTGGGTTTGCCCATTGAATGCACATCCTGTCCCCAGAACTGAACCCAAAGAATTCTATTTTAGGGGAACACCCAGCCTACCTTAGCATCAGCGTGGAACAGCAGCAGCGCCGCGCCCAGAGCGGCCTCTCCCAAATGCTGCCTTAGCAGCAGCCCCCCTTTGGGTGCCACGTTTCATTATTATTTATTTTTATTTTTAAAGTATGTGTGCTTTGCCCACAGTTTTTGTGTTTGCTATGTAGCAGCAGGCTACACAGCCCAGCAACACACACACACACACACACACACACACTCACAGAGAGAGAGAGAGAGTATAGAAATATTTTTTTGTTACTTTTGGGGGTTTTTTTCAGAGAGAGAGAAAAAGAAAAACAAACACACTCACTCCCAAAGACAAACTACAGATATTTTAAAGACAAACTGAACTAACAGACAAACTAACAAACAAACATGCTATCTACAATAGAGAAAGGAAAGGTAAGAGAGAAAAAGAGAGAGACAGCACAAGGAAAGCTGAAGAAAAAGACCAGAAACTCCTCAAAACACCTCCAAATTCAACTACAATCTCCACCAGCTCCAAACAAACACTCCTTAACCTCCAACTCACTACACCCCACAAAGAGCCAAAAGGGAAGGACTGATAATATATACTGGGTTTTCTACTAAGCCCTCCTCCAGCATTGCGATTGGAGGCTGAAGAAAGTCTTAACAGGATTGGGTGATTCAGTTATGTAGTCTAAAGCACAATTGGTGGATCAAGCTGTCAAACACACACACACACACACACACACACACAGCCCCCCCTCTACAAAAATCATCTTAACCTGCCCAGACATCCTGTCCGGCAACTGAATCACATCGAGTGTGTGTACCTGAGTCTGAAGACCAGGGATAGACTAGGGATTCTGTTAGTGTACCGGCCCCCCCGCTGCCTGTCAGACTCCCTGGCCGAGCTCACAGAACTGGTCTCGGAGATGGTGTTGGATTCGCCCAGGCTCTTGGTCCTGGGCAATTTCAACATCCCATTCGAGGCCAGTTTGTCAGGTGGAGCTCGGGAGTTCATGGCATCCATGACAAACATGGGCCTATCCCAATTGGTCTCTGGACCCACACATTCAGCAGGTCACACTATCGACGCTGTTTTCAGTTCCGAACAGACGGATCTGTGGGCGGAGGTACTGAATACCTCCGAATTGTCATGGACAGACCATTTTCTGGTCAGGGTTAGTATCACGGCTACCACCCGTCCCTGCAGGGGTGGCGGACCAATTAAGATGGTCCGCCCTCGAAGGCTGATGGATCCTTCTGGATTCCAGAAAGCCTTGGAGGGTTCCATGGCTGGTATCGTCGACGATCCTGTAGAAGCCCTGGTCAGTAGATGGAATCAAGACCTAACTAGGGCTATCGACACGATCGCCCCCAAACATCCTCTCCGGCCCGCTTCTAATAGGGCGCCCTGGTATACAGAAGACCTCAGGGAGTTGAAGCGGAAAGGACGACGACTGGAGTGCCGATGGCGGAAAACTCGACTTATATCCGACAAGACACGACATAGAGAACATCTTCGTTTCTATGGAGTGGCAATACGTGCAGCGAAGAAAGCTTTCTTCTCTGCACGCATTGCGTCTGCGAATTCACATCCAGCAGAACTGTTCAGGGTGGTGAGGGGTCTAACTCAGGCTCCTTCTCCCCTGAATCCGATTTTAGAGCCTTCGGCAGTTCGCTGTGATGCCTTTAACGATCATTTCTCAGATAAAATCTCTCGGATAAGAGCCGACTTAGATGCCATTGTTATAGCAGAGGCTGACAGTGGAGTGTCCAGTGACTCCGCGAGTAGGATTACACTTGATCAGTTTCAGTTAGTGAGTACCGAGGACGTGGACAAGGTACTTGGATGTGTGAAGAAGACGACTTGCCCTCTCGATCCCTGTCCTTCCTGGCTGGTCGTCCAGGGAGGAGTTGCAGTTAGATCACATCTACAGCATATCATTAATGCATCTCTCAGGGAGGGGAGCTTTCCATCATGTTTAAAAGAGGCGGTGGTAAGGCCGCTTCTAAAAAAGCCCTCCCTGGATCCCCGGGACCTTAATAACTACAGGTCAGTATCAAATCTTCCATTTTTGGGCAAGGTGATTTAGAGAGCAGTTGCTTTTCAACTCCAGGCAGTCTTGGATGACACTGATTTTCTAGACCCATTTCAAACCGGCTTCAGAGCAGGATACGGAGTTGAGACCGCTTTGGTCGCCTTAGTAGATGATCTACGCCTTAGTATCGACAGGGGGAGTGTGTCCCTGCTGGTACTCTTGGACCTCTCAGCGGCTTTCGATACCATCGACCATGGTATCCTTCTGGAGCGCCTGGGGGAATTGGGAAGTGTTGGTTATTACCTTTAAAGCCCTACATGGTTTGGGTCCAGGGTACCTACGGGATCGCCTTCTCCTGTACAATCCGCCCCGCACACTTAGGTCCTCTGGGAAGAACTTACTCAAGCCAGTCAGAACTAGGCTGGCGGGTGTTACCCAGAGGACCTTCTCTTCCATCGCTCCCAGACTATGGAATGGTCTGTTGGAGGAGGTTAGACAAATTGACAGTCTTCATGAATTTAAGAGAGTCATGAAGACTGTCCTCTTCCGACAGGCCTATCCAGATGAATTTTAAGATGTTTTTAATGTTGTATTTTTCTCTTGTTTTTTTTTTTAAAAATTAACTGTTGTGATTTTTATGTTTTATATTGTTGTTGTTCCCCGCCTCGATCCGGAGGGAGAGGCGGGCTACAAATAAATATTATTATTATTATTATTATTATTATTATTACTGGAAGTTTAAAATAATAAAGTTTAACTTTTGTTTGCCAGTAAAGTCTTCCACCAATGTCTCTGTAATTTTCAATACATAAGGGGGCATAAGTCCTCTCCCATGTCAGTGAGTTTCAGCTTTATACCTCTTAAAACAAAAAAGTGGGGGAAGTGGCCTAACGGACATGGAGTAGAGTCGGAACTCTCTCGTTCTCGTTAAGAAGCGACCGAAATAATTATAAAATTCCTATTTGGAGATGATGGATTGATGATTAAAGATCTGATATCGGGTCCGGATGCTTTGCTGTATCTGTGGAGAAAGAAGCTGCTGATTAGCTGCTGTATCAACAGAGAGAAAAGCGAAACTAAAAACAGATCGGGAACCCTGGCAGGCGACCAGTGACGGTAATTAATGGATTTTAATTGGAAGAAGTAAGGCTGACTGATAAGACTGGAGGGAGAGATTGAAGCGATTTATGTGGGAAAAGAGACATTTAACCTCCAGCCGAAAGTGTTAGAAGCCGAAACGTTTTTGTTTGATAAGAACGGAGAGGATATCTGAGGGTGACAGCCAAGATTTAGGTGAGGGGTGTGGATTTATGAGTTTAGATTTATGAAAAGAAAGCAAAAAGGTGGAAAGTCCAGTGCCCCAGCCTGGAGCAGGCTGTCGAAAGATCATCCCTCAGATAGGAACTATCATCAGCTCACTAGAGTTACTGGCATGGCGGACAAAGCGCAGCCTTCAGCCGGAAGTTCTAAATCTGGAAGCCAGTCAGGTGCAGTTCCTAAAGCGGCCAAAGAGCAAGCAGGGACATCAGATGATTTAATGGACAAATTTCAGAAGGTGTTAGAGTTGGCCTTGCAGATGCAGGAGGAAAGATTAATACAAAGAATTAAGGACTCACAGATTGAATTTATGACAGTTATGACAGGTCTTCAAACTGTGGTGGAAAATATGGAGAATTTTGGAGAAGGAGACTGGGAAGCTGAAGGAAGATAGCAAGCAGCAGGGGGAGCATTTGAAGGAGGTGGACTTGCGTTTAATTGCCCTGGAGGATAGAGTCAGGAAGGTAAACATTTGGATTAGATCTTTTGAAGAGCAAGAGGGGGAGAACCCTAAGGCTTTAAGAGACACAATTTTGGCATGGATTAAAGAAGTGGAACCCCAGGAAACTTGGATGATGGCTGATATCGAGAGGATCCACAGAGTGGGCTACAAGAAGAAGGGGATGCTCCCAAGGGATATAATTGTTAAATTTGCCAACTATTACAAGAAAGAAAAGTTAATGCAAGCAATTAGACGTCAAGGCCAGCTGATGCTACAAGCAACAACAATCGAGGTTTATCAGGATCTTTGCCCTCAAACCGCGCAGTGGCGGAAGAGTGTTAGACTGTGTACAGTGGCTTTGCGGAAGAGATCGATAACATATAGTTGGGGGTATCCAGTCTTTTTGAGATTTATGTGGAAAGGGAAACAATATAGAATAACATTATGTGAGCAAGGGATGGATCTTTTGGAGAAGCTGGGTTTAGTTGATCCCACAGATGTTGGAGAAACAAAGCAGGATGAAGGCGCTGTAGGAGGAAGCAGTCAATGAAGAAATATTATTGTAATAGGGATAAGAAGAGATTATAAGGGAGGGGAGGGTCAGATTTTTGCTCCGAAGAGTTCTAATAATATTTGGGGCCATTGCCCAGAAAGGTCTGGTGAGGAGGGGGGTGAAGATGGGGGGTAAGTGTGGGGGGAGGGGGAGGGGGGTATGTGTGTCACAGAGGGAGACCAATCTAGAGATTTGTGTGGAAAAGAGAGATGGAAAATAAATTAAGGGCTGCAACTTTAAATGTTAAAGGGCTAGGAACTGTTATAAAAAGGAAGAGGATAGAAATGTTATTAAAAAAAGAGAAAGCAGATGTAATTTTTTTGCAGGAAACTCATCAAACAAAGGAGGGCATAAATGAGCTTTGGATGAGGGAAGTGGGCGTTTATGAAAAGTCTTTTGGTACTTCTAAAGCAAAAGGTGTAGTGATAATAATCTCAAAAAAATGTGGTATTACTATACAAAGGGTGAAGAAGGATGAAATGGGAAGATTTCTGATAATTTTTTGCATGGTGGGGGAGAAGGAATATATATTGATTAATGTATATGCTCCAAATGGGAAACAAATGGAATTCTTCGATGAAGTCTTTAATGCGGTGGGAGAAGTGGGTAAAAAGAACATTGTGATGGCAGGTGATTTTAATATGGTAATAGATAAAGGGAAAGATAGGGATAATATATTAAGAGTTCTTAAGAGTGGTGGGAAGATGGGGTTAAGCAAATTAATGGAGGGAAAAGAACTACTGGATGTTTGGAGAGTGTTAAAAGGGGAAGAAAGGAAATATACCTTCTACTCACCTAGGTTTAAGAGTTATTCTAGGATTGATTTTATTTTTGTGTCAAAGAATATGATGTCTAAACTTATAGACTGTGCTATTGGGGTAATTAATAGGGATGTGCACTGGATGGAACCGATCCACGATCCGAGTCCGGTCCAGTGGGAAATCGGATAAATTATCCGATTTCCGATCCCGCAGCTGGATCGGCCGATCCAATCCGAACCGGTCCGAAAAGGCTCCGAACCGGTTCGGCGGATCGGCGGATCGGCGGGCGCCCACTGGCGCCCACCGCCGCTTCCATTGGCGGGCGCCAGCGGGCGCCCACCGATGAAAGTGGACAGTGGGGGGGGGAGGAGGGGGGCGCTTACCTTCTCGGCCCGTCCGCTCCCGTCCGGCACTAGCAGCTACTACCAGCGGGCTCCGCGGCCTGCTCTAGGGTGGCGCGTCGGGTGATGTCATCACCCGGCGCGCTACTCTAGAGCAGGCTGCGGAGCCTGCTGGTGGTAGCCGCCGGCCCCGGACGGGAGCGGACGGGCCGAGAAGGTAAGCAGGGGGTGCGTGGAGGGGAGGAGGGGGCGCGCAGAGGGGGCGCGCGGAGGGGGGAGGGGGGCCCTTACCTTCCCGTCCCGGCGGCTCCCGTCCCGGCGCCGGCGCCTACTACTACCAGCAGGCTCTGCGGCCTGCTCTAGGGTGGCGCGCCGGGTGATGTCATTACCCGGCGCGCTACTCTAGAGCAGGCCGCGGAGCCTGCTGGTAGTAGTAGGCGCCGGTGCCGGACGGGAGCCGCCGGGCCGGGAAGGTAAGCAGGGGGTGCGTGGAGGGGAGGAGGGGGCGCGCGGAGGGGGGAGGGGGGCCCTTACCTTCCCGTCCCGGCGGCTCCCGTCCCGGCGCCGGTGCCTACTACTACCAGCAGGCTCCACGGCCTGCTCTAGGGTGGCGCGCCGGGTGATGTCATCACCGGCGCGCTACTCTAGAGCAGGCCGCGGAGCCTGCTGGTAGTAGTAGGCGCCGGCGCCGGACGGGAGCCGCCGGGCCGGGAAGGTAAGCAGGGGGTGCGTGGAGGGGAGGAGGGGGCGCACGGAGGGGGGCCCTTACCTTCCCGTCCCGGCGGCTCCCGTCCCGGCGCCGGCGCCTACTACTACCAGCAGGCTCCGCGGCCTACTCCAGGGTGGCGCGCCGGGTGATGTCATCACCCGGCGCGCTACTCGAGAGTAGGCCGCGGAGCCCGCTGGTAGTAGCCGCCGGCGCCGGACGGGAGCGGACGGGCCGAGAAGGTAAGCAGTGGCGGGGAAGGGGGCTTACCCCCCACCCGGAGCCGTCCGCTTCCATCCGCTGGCGCCCGCGGGCACCAGCGGATGGAAGCGGGCGGCCCCAGGGGGGGTAGGGAGCGCGGGGGAGGGGGCTTACCTGCCGGGGCCGTCCACAGCGGACGGCCCCGGGGGGGAGGGAGTTAGGCCCCCCCTCAGCCACCCGCCGCCATTTTTTCCTCATAGACTTGCATTGCAATGCAAGTCTATGGGGAAAAAAATGGCGGCCGATCCAAAAATTTATGATTTTTGGGTCGGGATCGGACTCGATCCGGTCCGGGGGGCCTCCGATTTTGTCCGAACCGGTCCGGGACAAAATTGGAGGTCCCGATCCGGGTCCCGATCCGATCCGGGGGGTCCGTGCACACCCCTAGTAATTAAGGTCACCGATCATGCATTAATGATGACGGATATTAAAACGAAGGATTATAGACAAGCTAAGAGATGGAGAATGGATATAAGGTTATTAAATAATAAAAATATAGTGGGAAAAATAAAAAAAGAAATGCAGGAAATATGGGAGATCAATGAAACGGAGTCAGACTCGCAAGGGTTAATATGGGACACTATGAAGGCTGTGGTAAGAGGGATTTGTATTAGGGAAATGTGTACCCTAAGAAAACAACAGGAAGCACAAAATAAAAAGATTGAAAAGGAGGTAAGGGATTTAGAGGAGAAGCTAAGAGAGACAAAAGATAAACGCCTATTTGCCCAAATTCAAGCTAAGAAAAAGGAATTAGAGAAAGAAGAGTTAGAACAAGTCCAAAGGGATTTGCTATATTTAAGGAGGGATTTTTTTTGAATATAGTAATAAAAATTTGAAGATGCTGGCCAGGTCCACTCAGTCGGAAAAGGCTAAGAATATGATAGGGACAGTTAGAGATAAGACAGGGAAAAGTGGTAATTCAATGAAGGATAAATTAAATATATTTCAGGAATTTTATAGGGAATTATATACATCAGATAGGAGTCCACAGTTTAAGGTATTGGAATATGTAGAGAGGAATTGGAAAATAAGATTACAGAGGCAAGATAGGGATTATATGGAAGGATTGGTCACTGAGAAAGAAATAGAAGGAATTATTGATAAATTAAAAGGAGGGAAATCTCCGGGAATGGATGGTTTGGGGCCGGAATATTATAAGATTTTTAGAGGAATTTTAATACCAAGATTGAAAAAATTATTTAACAGTATAATAGAAGGAGGAAAGACCCCGCCATTGTGGGATCATTCTTTGATTATATTAATCCTGAAACCAGGAAAGGATTTGACGGATCCAGCATCTTATAGACCAATATCTTTAATAAATCAAGACTCAAATTTTTTTATGGCAATAATGGCAAAAAGAATGGGCACGTTTATATATAAATATATTAGAAAAGATCAATGTAGATTTATTTCAGGAAGGAAAATGCCTAATTTAATTGGAAGAGTTTTAAATATAATTAATATTATTTAAAAAAAGGAATTTAAAAGCAGGTTTGTTAGCATTGGATATATTCAAAGCCTTTGATTGCATGGAATGGCTAGCACTTAAAACAATTTTAAAAACATTTGGGCTTGGAGATAAATTCATGGGAGTAATTGATCAGCTGTATAAAAATAATAAAGCAGGAATAATGGTTAATGATGGGTTAATGCAACAGATTACACTAGCTCGAGGAACTAGACAAGGATGTCCACTTTCACCAATCTTATTTGCAATAGTGATAGAAATTTTGGCAAATGTTATAAGGGAGGATGTAAGATTGAAGGGGATAGGAGGGAAGGAGAAGATTAAAATGAATATGTTTGCGGATGATACACTATTGACATTAGAAGATTCCCTGGAGAGTGGGGAGGTGGTTAAGAAGCATTTGAGAGAATCTGGGGAGATTACTGGTTTACAAGTTAATTGGGGGAAGTCAGAAATGATGTTATTTAATTATAACAAGGAGGAGTTGGAGGAGTGTAAAGTTAAGTTAGGTCTTAGGCATAAAAATATAGTACGTTATTTAGGAGTTAATATTGCAAAAGATTTAGATAGGTTAGAGGAAATTAATTTTGCAAGTTTGAAAAAACAGGTAGGGGAAAAGTTAGAGGTATATAGAAAATTAAACATTCTTGGTTTGATAGAATAGCGGTTATTAAAATGAAGATATTACTTAAGATTAATTTTTTGTTTAGAATGCTGCCGATTAAAATATTGGAAGTAGAGTTAAAAAGCTGGCAAAATATGATTAACGCTTATTGCAATGGAGATAAGAGAGCTAGTATTAATAAAGTGTTATGGTATAAGACACAAAAGAAAGGAGGTTTGGGACTTCCAAATATAAAGAATTATTATATTGCTAATCAGTTAAGATATGTCATAAATAGTATACTAGGGGAGGAAGATTTAAAATGGTTAGAAACGCAAACAGGGGAACTAGATTTTAAATTGCAAAATATTTTTTTAATTAAAATTCAAAAGAAAGATTTGAGGGGACTGGACAACCCGTTGCTGAAAAATATTTTAGAGATCTGGGAGAAAGTTAAAGGAAAGTTAATCCAGGAGACTCTCCACTCGCCCCAGTTGTAGTAGTGGGAAACTTCCCAAGGACTTTAAAAGTAGAGTTGGAAGGGAGTCTGAAGGATCAGGGAATTATTAAGTTAAGGAACTGGATGGAAAGAATGATAGATAAGGAGCAAATTAGAGAGTTATTAAAAGGACAAAAGATAGCTTGGTTCAAATGTTTACAATTGGAAAAATGGACACAGGAATGGAAAATGAAAAATAAGAAATGTAGAAATAATACAAGATTTGAAGATTTAATTGAATTAAGAGGAAGGAAGGAAGAAACTAAAATTAAAAAAGGTTTGACCAGTGAGATATACAAAATATTGATAGAGGAAGATGATCATCAGGACTCTCTTAAAATTATTAAAAAGATTTGGGAAGACGATGTAAAGGAACAAATTAATGAATATAACTGGGGGAGGATATGGGATGCAAGAATGTTAAAGCTGTTGTCGATTAGAATTAAGGAGAATTATCACAAGACAGTATGGAGATGGTATTTAACACCTGTAAGATTTCATCAGATAGATAAAAAAGTGTCTAAGAATTGTTGGAGGGGATGTCAGGAGGTTGGAACTTATTTTCATATGTGGTGGAGCTGTGAATATGTACAAAAAATTTGGGAAAGGGTGTTCAAAGAAATAAGTGAAATAATTGTAAGTAAACTGGAATTAAGCCCAAAGTTTGCTCTACTAGCAATATGGGATAAAGGAAATGAGAATATAAGTAAGAGAGAACTGATAAACAACCTCCTGGCTCCTGTTAGAATAATGATTGCTAAAAATTGGAAAGGGCAAGGGATATATACTATAGAAGAATGGTATAAAGAAATATGGGATATGACACTTAATGATAAGCTAACGTGTAAAATGGAAATAAAGAGGGGAATGTCCAGTAAGAATGATTTTGGAGAAATATGGAGCCACTTTTTGGAATATGTATTAAGAACGGGGAAGGGGCAAATACCTTCGGAAGAGTCTTTACAATTTTGGAAAGAGGAATAATGAATAATTGAAGGTCTCCTGGGGGGGTGGGTTATGTATTGTGTTTTATGTTGTTTTATGTTGTATTATGTTTTTAAAATAAAATAAACAAAAAACAAAAAAGTAAATCCCATGTAAAACGCCATTAATAAACCTTTGCCAGTAAAGTCTTCCACCAATGTCTCTGTAATTTTCAACACATGAGTCCTCTCCCATGTCAGCAAGTTTCAACTTTATACCTCTTAAAACAAAAACGTTACAGCACATTCTTTTTCAAAACACCATTTAAAACGATCCGATCCGCCAATTTTTTCCGATCCGGATCGGACCTCGGTGGATCAGATTGGATCGGATTGGAGGGTTGCTCGGATTGGATTGGATCGGATTCATCCAATTTTGGGGCGAATCGGATTCAGATTGTGGATCCGATCCGGTGCACATCCCTAGTTTACAGTGATGCCGAAAATGGTGGGTTCAAAGGAGTTGTTTAGTGTATTGGAAACACAGACTCCACCTCTGTCTCATACACAGTCTTTTGGGCAAGGTTACTTGTCCTTTGCCACACCTTCCATGTCAGCCATTTTGTGGTGGTGCCCAGGACAGTTTCTAAAATTGCCAAATCTGCCCATGGCCCCAAAAGGTTTCGTATCCCTGATCTGGAGGACCCAGGAGCCATACTGCAGAACATAGCACAGAAAAAGCCCAATTACACATTTCCCAAAGGTACAATGGGGAGATCTCAAAGCAATGGTTGGTGTGTGGTGGGCTGTACAATGACGGATCTGGTTGTACAGCTTTATCATGATAGATTAGTCCAATGAAAAGCCGTTGAACCCTTGAAGTATTTTTCAGTTCTGTCAAATCTCATGTGTTTTCGGAATGTAGAGATTTGTGCTATACTCCTGAGGTCAAAATTAAAATCTCTAGCTTGCAGAATCCCGAACATAACCAAAGATTGTTTTTAGTTTGTTTCACCTTAAAGCCTGAAGGTCTAAAAAACAAACAAACACGGCCAACCTAGCAATCACAGCACATCCCCTACAATTCCCTAGACAGAAACATTAATATGTCATAAAATGCTATCTAATCTCATAAAGTTGATGCATTTTGTCTCCATTGAGAACACTGGAAAATGGCTTTCATTTTTCCTAGTATTAATCAGTGCAGTAAACACTTCACTCACTCTTTACACTAGTCTTCTGTATAAACTTTTTGTAAAAATCTCCAACAAGTATCTTGCTGTCCTAATGAATATAATTTCAAAGACTGGCTCTTTACCCTTGCTTTTATTTTTGTATTTCTATGGCATCATATGCATGCTTTCTTTAATGCTTTCATCTTGGCCATCAGAGGACACTGTAGCTACCGCATGCTGATTATATTAGAAGCCTGTTTGCATTTGTCTTTAATCATACACACATTTATTTTTTAACTCATCTTTTAATACCTCTTTAAATCAGGGATTTGCATCCCTTTTGACTGCAGTGCTGGGTGGTGAGTTGCGCACATGTGTGTGTGCGCACAAGTATTCCCCCACATACATTTCAGCATGCAAGGAATAAGATCTGGGTGTGGGGAGGCAGTATTTAAATTCCCTACCTGCCTGCCAGTATTCCTGATCCAGGTTGCTGTTTCTCCACTGATGTTAGCAGAAGGGAATGCATTGGGATCACTGGGAATGTATTTGTTATTTGTTAGAAATGTGACCAACGTGCTTCCCCCGGCATGTTTGCTTTGCTTTATGATAGACCTGCACAGATGAGGAAAACCTGTACACAATCAGCATCTGGGTAGGTGATGGGATCGTGTCCATTGGCCCCACCACCCAATCTCCACAAGTTGATCAGTACTTCTTTGCAGAGCTCACATGTGTATATCCTCTACATGCTGTCTCCACATGATTTGTACTCCCCTCATGCATATAATCTATGCATGTATAGCTTGTATTTGTAAGGGGAAAGTGTTCATGTTGATGCATTGTTTTAAGATTGGAGTCAGGGAGGTATTCAGTTAAGCACTAATGTCAATGTCATTGCAAGCTGCCCCCTCCTTTCTAATAGCAGAAGCAAAATTGCCTGAACTGTGTGTGTGTGAGAAAGAGAGTGAGTGGGCAGGGGGCTGGGCGGGGCTGGGCTGGGGCTGCTTTATACAAACTATCTGACACAGTTCAAGCAGCCATCCATATATGGGTACATGTACAAATCCAGTTATATAGCAATAGATGAGATCTGTTCCCTGTGAAATCCCTGTTCTTTAATTCATTAATACTGCTGCCAGGGCCAGCCCCACCATTAGCCAGAGTGTTGAAGTCAGCTCAGTTGGCAGATACTGGGAGGCAGCAGCAAGGTGTTGTAGGAGAGATCTGTATGCCAAGTGGCCTGCCTTGCACCCCCCCCCCCCCAAGCTAGCCTGCTGCCTTCAGGTGTGGTGAAGAATGCTGTCCTATTGCTGATATTGAAGAAAGATTCAACTACCAGTCCAGTTGCCTTTTGTACATGAAATGGGAAGGGAGGGACACCATCTTGTTCTTTTCCTCACACAGCCCAATCCTAACTGCTGCTGTTGTGATATCTCAAAATTCATGTCTCATAGAATCTATCCTACTGTAAGAAAGGAGGAAAACACTATCCAGGTCCAATCTTCACTGGAAAAGTGGGATTGTGCTCATATCACCTCACCACAAGCCAACAAAATTCGGGCTTTTAAAGTTCCCAAAGACAACATAGCTTCAGATTGTTCAGAACTCTCTCTTTAGCATGCAAACAGTTTTGGAATAGTAGCAAATGGTTTTCACAAATGGACATTAATCCATCTGGACATCTTTCATGTCAGTTAGATCACTTAAATCAATGAGATAGAGGGAACAGGCAAATTCTGCAAAGTAACACTATTGAGGATTCTGCAGAAGCAAAGACCTTGAAAACACTGTGAAAGCAGTTCTTCCAAAGTCACTCACTTTCTGGGACCACACTGTGAATAAAGCTTTATAACAAAGCCTAATTTCCATGATATTTAGTTATCATACATAGTAGGGACTGTATTTTGTTGGATTTTCAAGGGGAAAGTTTCTCCAGGTCACTTCTCACATCACATTTTAAAGAGAGGGATGTAGTGTCCCTAGTCACTCCTTTTTTAAAATATCTCATTTTATAATGATGGAGAGAATTAGGCAATTCATTAACTTATAGCATAGGCTGTATTATGTCAAGACTGTGCTCTGTCTTACTCCACTTTACATATATCAAAACCTTTAGATGCATGCAACTGGTTGTTTATTTGTTTTGTTTTGGTTCTTCTAAGAATCTTGTCTGCTAAATCTGTAATCCTCATTACTCATCCCAGCAAGATAGGTGAGGTTTGGTCTGTCTGATTATGACCTGGTTTGCATGATACAGCTGGCTCATTGAGGGGTATTTAACCCATGATGTGCCATGGTCCATTATTGACAGGTGTGTGGCCACCATTTTGCATACGTAAGCCCAGATTGAGAAGATGGAAGGTAGCACTGTGTTGTGTGAACCCAGCCAGCATGTGTTATTTGAGGGTTTAAAAACCCTTGTAAAACCCACAATTAGAAGTAGGATTATGCAAGGGGTGTTTAATCCTTGAATAACCCATGATAGCCAGGTTGACACGACATTGCGCAACTCCCAATCACCCTGATTGGTGTTTGCTTATTGAAAATGGTGACCACACATGTCTGAAATATACCACAGTGGAGGTTATATAATGATTAACTAACCCATGATAACCTGGCTATGTTGTGTTAATCACCACTATACCAGAAGTACACCTGCTGCTGTTCCATTTTCATACTGGCTTCGTCCATGTTTATGTCTGCTTCCAAGCATGTCCTCTTGGACAGGAATCAAATGTGCTTTATATCACAGATTTGATACGCAGTATATTTCACTAACCATTCAAGGGAATAAAAATCTTTGGAATCCCTCCACCACTCTTATCACTTAGCAGCCTTCCCCAATGTGGTGACCTCTGGATATGTTGGACTACAACTCCCATCACCCCCAGTGGTCGTGTGGTTGTGCTGGATGGGCATGATGGGAGATGTAGTCCATCACATGTGGAGTGGGCCAGATTGGGGAAAGCTGAATTAGAGTTTTGCCAAACAGAGGGGGAGGATTGCACTGCAGATTGTCTCTGTGGCAGTTTTCAAGTCCTTTGCCACCTCAAGGGAGGAAATTGGCAATGTAATATAGGTTGACCAGATAAAATCCAGGTCAGGGCTCATGTAACTTTAACAGTTGTAGAGAAAAGGGAATTTCAGCCAGTGTTATTTGTATGCAATTAGTTCCTGGTGATATTCCCTTTTTATCACAACAGTTAAAGTTGCAGGCACTATACTAGAGTGACCATATACAAAAGAAGGCAGGGGCCCTGCAACTTTAACTGTTGTGATGAAGAGGGAATATCACCAGGAACTAATTGCATACAAATGACACTGGCTGAAATTCCCTTTTCTCTACAACTGTTAAAGTTACATGAGCCCGGACCTGGATTTTATCTGGTCACCCTACAATGTAATGTTCAATATTGCTCCTCTTTCCCCTCTCTTGCAAATGTACGTTTGAACTGACTAGGCTGGGGAAGCAGGGCTATAATTATTATGATGTCTAAACCCAGAATTGTAGGTTTATGAGGGAGAGAAAACCCAGGAACGAACAATGGATTATAAATCTTCCCCAACAACCCATAATGCTGGGTTTGAATGTCACAATAAACTGCCAAGGGATGGAGCACCCATGGGTTGTTTAACTCAGTGGGGGTGGGCAAACAGGAGCAACATTCTCACTCACTCTTGCTCTTTCATGACTACACAGGTTGTAAACAAAACCTGGGTAGCAGTAATGTGAGAACCATACAAAAGAGAGATAGGTTACAGGAGCAGGAGCAGCAGCAACCTAGGTAAATATTCTTTAAATCCAGATTGGTTACCTACCACCTTCAATTTTTCAAGCATGCCTCCAAACTATAATCTCTATTGGTTTAAAATCTTCATAGGTTTGGTCTTGTCTCTCATTTGCTTCCTGCATATGTTCTGTGTACAGGACAGACACTTTGCTAAAATACCAAGGATTGTAAATGGCTGCCCTCTTCTTTAATGTGAGCTTTCTCTTTCCCTTTCTGTAAGCCAGCCTATTAAAGTCTGACAGGCTTCCCTGAAACTGCATGCAGCTTTAAGCCCAGAAATGAAACATAAGGCAAAAATCATCATTATAGGCTTAGAGAAAACAATACTTGTGCCCCGGCAGCTGTGATCAAAGCTATTTCTACTTCTCTTTCTGAGGTAGCAATCCCAAGGTGGCAATCAGGTTTTATAAAGAGGGATTTACAGACTGTATTCTTAGCCTTCTACAACCAACAAGATAATATGCAGCAAAAAAACAAGAAAAAGAAAGAACAAACAAACAAACAAACAAACAAAAACCCTTCCACAGGCTTGGTTGAGAAAGTGATGTATTGAGACATTAACCAGGTTTCCGAGTTTGATTTGAAAGTAAAACCAAAAGTCCAGGAGGCCGTCATCAGACAAAGTGCTTTTAAATATCAGAATTTAATATTTTGCAGACAAGTGTATATCTTGGCTTGATAGCTTGTCTCTTTCTTTGCTGAAAGGAAAAGATTTCCAGGGAAATCCATTATGCCAGCAAATGCTATTGGCATTGTGCTAGAGGTCTCTTTCATTAGTGCAGCATAATTCATGTTAGTGGTAGCGTCGCATTGGATATCGCCCACAGACTCTTTGATAACATGACTTATCTTTTGTGAGAATATTAAGAATTCCAGAGATCTGTATTGGCTGAAATGCAAAAGGGTGTGTAGCACAGGCTCCATTTTGAATAGTGTGTACCTGTGTGTAATTTTTCTAGGATTGATTTTTAGTTAGGGCAAATCTGACTGAAATGCCAGCCCTCCTATTTTACTGTTTGCCACCAGTCCACAATATATAGCTCCAACAGCCAAATTATTATGATTTTGAATATTGAATTTCTTTCAGTTGACTTATTACCAAGAAACAGATTCACTAAGAGCCTATCTACACATGAGTTTTTTGACGTTTTATAAGGGTTATGAAAACTCTTTGGGCCACATGACGCACTCCCTATAACGTTGTATACCTGAGGTTTTTTAAAACTCACTTCAGTTATATACAACGGTTTCACTTTTAATAAATCGTTTTAAGTAAAATAATGTGTCCTTCCTTACCATTTGGGATTCAGGGGGGCAGTGCTTCCTTTACTGGTGCCCAAATGCTTAGCAGTTGATTGGTGGGGAAGAAAAAGGAAGTGGACCAGTGAACTACAACACCCACAATTCTTAGCCCTATACTCGCTAGGGAATGACAGAGGAACTAAGAAGGAAGTGTGTAACTGAACTACAACCCCCACAATGCCTTGCCCTAAATTCATTGAAAAACGAAAGAGAAAGAGACAGGGCAGAACAGTGTGTGACTGCACACACCGCTTTAAAGATGGAAGACTGTTCTCCTGTAATGTGAGTACTCAGTAATGTGGCCTAAGATGTTTTAGAATGCACCTATTTGGAATGTTTTAAAATACTTTTTAAAACGTTCCAAAGGACTGTGTGGATTCCCCCTAAGATAGTTGGTATATTTTATTAATATAGTTCTGTTGCAAACCCATTAATTTTATCTGCTTTAATTCTGATTTGTCGGTCGTGTTGCTTATATGTCTATAAAACTCTGTGCATGTGTTTTAGGGAGATTTCGTTTAGAACTTACTTTAGCCTTCCCCAGCTTGGTGCCCTCCAGATGTATTGGACTTCAACTCCCATCAGCCCCAGCCAGCATGGGCAATGGTCAGAGATGGAGAACACCAGGTTGGGAAGGTTGCCACATTCAAACATCAGATAGATATGTTCCTGGTAATATTCTCTTCTTCCCCAAATATGATTAATGGCATCCTCAGTTTTGTCTCAGTGTTCCTCCTTGAGTGACCTCAAGGGGCTCATTAACTGGTGAATGTCTCAGACAAATTACAGACAGAGTTGCTGACAATACAATGGGAAATGACTCAGTCACTGCAATGGTAGTAACCAGCTCCAGGTAGTAGCAACTCTACTTATGGAGAGCCTGGTTGGTTAGAAATATTCTCTATCAATCAATCAACTTTATTGCTGCCAACAGGCCAGAAAATCAGATAAACAAGTAGCATTTATACAGTATGTTTGATTCATGGGTACATTAAATCTAAACATCTTATATAACTACTTGAGCTCTGCAAACCAGTATATTATGGACAAATTTGGCTACTTGGGTTGTAATATATTTGTCTTTGCCCTGAAGTAAAAAGACTACTATTTCGCGAGGGTTCTTATCTGCTAAATCTTTAATTAAGGGGCCAATTAAGGTGAACCTATCATCTCTATAGAAAATGCACTTAATCAACATGTGTTCGACCGACTCAACCTCTAATTTATTACACGGACAGAGTCTCTCTTTGATAGGGATTTTCTCAAATCTTCCTACCAATAAGTTAGAAGGGAGGGCATTAAATCTTGCTAGAGAGAAGGCTCTTCTAAATTTGGGCACTGTTAACCATCTCAAATAGTTCATTCCATCTCTACAATCCTCTCTCGGTAGCTCTAAAGAGTGTGGGGAGCATGGGCCGCGGGCCTTACCCTTCAGCTCCTGAAGATCTATATCTTTTAATCTTTGGCTCACGAGACTCTTGGCTACTCTGATGTCCGAATTAAGTAAAACAAAAGGGGGAAGCCCTATCAAGTGGATCTTATGGGCAATCGCTTTCACCCATTGGGAGTCATAAGTGTCCAAGAGAACCTGGGACACTAAAGAATTAGAGGAAAGGCCATGATAGAGTCTAAGCCAGAATTACTTTGAATGGGTCCATGCCAAGGAGCTCAGGGAGGAAAGACCTGCTTCCAAATTAAGAACCGCCCCCGCTACACATCTAGGAGTTCCAAGTAAGAGTCTTAGATAGGATGTCTGAACATCTTCTATTGAACGTTTGTTGAGAGGGAACCAGATTGGTGCACCAAATAGAAATTGGGCAACTAATTTTGCTCTAAATACTCTAATAGCCGATGGTAAAAATCTACCTCCCTTTTGGTAAAAAAAGCGACATAATGCTCCCAGGGTCTGTTCAGCTTTTCCTTTAATGAAGGTTAAGTGATTTTGCCATCCCAAATTTTCCTGAAACCAGATCCCTAAGTACTTAATGGCATCAACCTGGTCAACTTTCCGTCCATCCATTCTCCAAGAGAATCTAACTTTTTTCTTCACAAAAATCATGATTTTGGTTTTTTGATAATTAATTGACAGTCTGTTAACATTACAGTATTCTGCAAAGCTGTCTAACAATCTATTAAGGCCTAGGCGGGTTTGGGATGCAGTCCACTCCAGGGCAGGATCTACACGTCGTTCTCGTGGCGCCTCCTTTCGCTGGATGTTTGTGTCGAAGTTAGTCGATTCACATGACATTTTTGTTTATGCGCTCTGAAGAGCTTCATGTCGTCCCTTTTTTTGTTAGTTTAAATGTTTTATTATGTTTTGAATCGCTGTATGTGTGTGTGTTTCTTTGTTTTGTTCTTTCCTTTCCCTCCTTCTCTATGTTTTTGCTGTGACTTTCCATATATGGTTTGCCTATGCTCTTTCCACTTAGCCAATGTGTTTGAATGTTGAGTTTGGGAGGGAGGAGCATCCATTTTTCAGAATCTGTTTTGGCCCTCACCTATTGTATGTTCTGCATTCTTCAATTTTTCTTAATATCGTAAGTAATAACTTATGTTTTGGTACTGTTAATGTAATTACATTCGATATGTGCATCTGCAATTGTGCTTACGCTGTACTTTTTTTTAAAAAAAAAAATTGGACGGGAACAAATCATGACGTAACCAGGAACATTTTGAAAATCCCGCCTTCAACTAAGCTGCGATAATATGAAAAGAAACGGGATTTGAAATACATATGCATCACTGATACGAAAAACAGCGCCGGAAAAACAAAGAAGAAATGGACAGATAAGCCCAGTGTGGCGCATTACGTTTTATTGTGGTTTAAAATTAAGCGAGAGGACGCGCATCCACAATGACGTGTAGTTTCCCCCCAGGAAATGCATCTGATTTTAAGTGTTTGGCCGGCTGGCCATGCTGAGATTGAAGTCCACTTCCATGGCACTAACAAAAAATAGCACGAGTACACTCCTCTCCATACACAGGTGTGAAATGGCAAAAATACAATCTCCCTCCCTCCACCCACCCCTATCCCAACCAAATGATTGTTCCCTCAATTTCTGATGTTCAGAGGTGAGTGCCAGTACATATGTAGCCAAAACAGCAGCATCCGTGCACACAAGGGAGGTCTCAGCAACTGTGTGACAAAACTCCATGGTTTGGAGAGGTATGGAAAATCTTTAAGGGGGGAAAAAACCACAGAATGCTGCCAATGCAAAATCACCAGCTGAAAATGCACATTTCCTCTACAGGTTAAAAAATGAAAATGCAGCTTTTGCTCAAATGTAGATCGCACAAATGCCAATTTGCACAAATTTGGGAAATTGTGGGGGGGAAACAATTCTGTCAGTGAGTGGATGACAGACTGAAAGGCAGGTGACAATCCGTGAAATGAAGATGGAATGGAGTTCATACATTCTGAGTTGGGAGGAAAAACAGAAGATCTGATAGGAGGGGGGATGGAATGGATTATTATGGAGGGTGCCATGGCTGACTCAAGCACCCTTCTTTTTTTCCCAGAAAAGTCAATGACCAGGATTTTCAGCAGTTCTTTGTGAGTGTCCCAGGCATTCCAGGACATTTGGCAGATTAGCTAACAGTACTTTCTAGATCTCTGATTAAATGTTTGAGGGTCCCCCTTTTTTGGAGACATCTGGTGAATCAAATCCTGATGTAAGCAGAAGCTCCTTTACATTGATGGGGAAGATTTTTATGCATTGTTTTCATGGTATTTTCGTGTCCACTCAGCCTTACGTCTTAATGGTATATGACCCATATGTTGGAATCCTTTGTTTGAAACCCTCTGTTTTCTGACAACATTTTAAAGCACAGCATGCATTGCAGATCTTTCAGGCTGAGCTCCCGCTGACTGTGACATAAACTTAGTGTGTTTTGAAATTGCAGGCTGTAAATAACTGGGTGGCACAGAATGAAATCAAATGGAAATCAAAGTTGATCAGAAGGTCTCTGGGTACATTGCCCAGAATAGCACTGTTGTGTGTACATATAATAATTACTTGCATGAAATTATAAAGGAAGGCAGCTGTGGGCTTTTGTACTCCAACTTATTTTGATATTTCCCCATTTCATAATGCAAATATTCTGAGTGTGACCACATGATCCCCACTTCTTTTGATTCCCAGCCCATATTATTATTACAGCACCGAATGTGCATTTAAATGAGTGCCATTGAACTGCATAATAAATGCACCAGGGGGTTATCTTGTGAGTGAGGAGACAGTGACGGCTCATGGCTACTGCTTGCTGGTAGGCATCGCCCTTGGCTCTTCTCCATCAGCAGGCTCTTGGACTGGTACTGTGAGCATTGGTAGGCAGGGCAGTTTAAAATACTTTTAAGATCTCACATTTACAGCAATTGCTTTCTTTGAGTTTGTGGGGTGAATTTTAAATGCTTACTCCAAGCCCCTGCCTGTCTTCCTTGTGGATTATTTCATCATGTTCAGTGAAGTTGTATCACTGTGTTTATGGTGTTTTCATGCATCAAACAAACAGAAAGAATGGAGCTTCACAAATTACAGGGATTGTAAAGGCCATTTAGACAGATGTCTCTATCATGTGCTGTCCTTGTTGTTTTGAGGTTGCGTGATATTCTGGAATGAAACAGGCCTATGCAACATAAAATCATTCCAAGCATGTCAGATAGTGGAGCTGGGTCCAAATAGCCCTCTCTGCAGCATCAAGGAGGTTAATTTTGACTATTATTCAGGGCTGGGAGGAAATTGGCAAATAGTGTTGGGGAGTGTATTTTGCCTTCCCCCCTCTCTTATTCTCTTTCTTTGAGATGCTGAGGTCACCTTGTCTGGGGGTGGTGGTGAGGGTGAAGTGGGGATATGGAGGATGGCAGGCAGTGCTGGCTCCAGGTTTCAAGAGACCCTGGGGAAATGAATGAGTTCAACTCCTTCCCTGAATGAGTTCAACTCCTCCTCGGTTCTTTTGCTGCTGGATAATAACAGCTTGGTTTGCCTCTGTACCACTGCCCAAAGGGAAAGCACAAAGCAAGTCAAGGAAACTATTCTATGTCTTCATTCTTTTAACTGCTTGCATACTCAGAGAGAGCAGGTAAATAGGCAATGAAACCAAGGAAGAGCAGCAGAAGGTTCCAGATGATCCAGGCATTAGCAGTGGGGCCCCTGCAGAGGTGTAGGCCTTGCTTGGCAGGTGCTCAACCATACCTACCCCTGATGGCAGCTGGGAGTTGCCAGCAGTGCTCTTTTTCTATCATTCTCTCTCTCTCTCTCTGAATTTTTCTACATGAGGCATTTATTTTGCATTCGTGGTTGTTGGTCCTTTAGACAATTTAGTGACTGCCCAGTTTTACTTCTGTTTGTAAACAGCACTTCCCACAATTTTTTTAAAAAAGAGAAATGGGGCATTACTGCTGAAAGGATAGTTACTTCTTGTGTAGTTGCCTATTCTGCTAGACCACAGCGCCACCTAGAGGTTATGTAATGGAAAAGCAGAAAATGACAGGCTGCTCATAAGTGCTTGGATTTCAATTCCGTGACAAAAGTAGGGATGGACGAATTCCCCTGAGTCCTGTTTGAGGGCTGTTTGCCAGTCTCCTGCCAGCTGCCTGACCCTGGCAAGTAAGTGGGGCAAGCCACCTAATGGCCTAGGGTGCCATTTGTGTAAAAATTGTGGGTATGCTAGAAATATTTTTGCAAACAGAACAAACGATCAAAGAGCAGATAATACAGGCCTCCGGTTCATGTAACCTGTTTCGCAAAACACTTTGCATTTTTCGGCTGGGACTTTAAGTGAACCTTTGTTTGAAGGACTAAAAATGTTATTTTGGAATTGAGGAACGAACTCACGACATCCCTCCATTCACCCACAGCAGTAGCTTTGTAATGATGCTAATAGTTGTAATACTCTGAAGAAGTGTTTTGCGAAACAGGTTACAAGAAACAGAGGCCTGTATGTCTGTTTTTTGATTGCTTGCTTGTTCTGTTTGTAAAAACATCTCTATTCAGCTATCCAGCCCGTTGAATCTACGTTAAAGAATTTGTATACATATTCTTCTACCATAGTACACTTAATGTTACTTCATACCTAAGTGGTGGTATTATATGGGGGGGGGGGAGTACATATATAAATATATGCTAAAAAAAACATTTTTTTTCACCCCAGTTTTTCAAATTGTTATATGTTTAGCAGTTCTGTGCCATGTGCATCATTTTTGTGTGATTCTTCCATGATACTCCATTACATTGACCCCAAAAGAACAGCCAGTCAGCATTCTGTGGCCACTGGCCCTCATTGGGATGTTTTGTGGGTTTGCACCCCCTCATGCACTTTAGGTGTTTGTGAGTGAAGAAGAAACTGAGGAAATAATGACACAGATACCAAAGCATGGGATAAACTAGGGCCTCTATTTAATGTGGCAATTCACCCCTCCTCTCTGCATCTGCATGTGAAAGTGTGGTAATCTATTAAATCCTTTCTACAGACCTCTAGCCTGTCTTATGGGTGAGTCACTTTGCCAAAGGAGTCAGGGTAAACCTTGCCCCTTTCTGAAGCTACACTTCCATATAAGTGGGGAGGGGGAGATCACCTTGCGTCACCCCCACCCAGTACCACACAGCTCCAAGTAGGTGAGACAGGAAGGTCCCCAAAGGCAAGCCATATCCTGACTTGAGAGCCCCGCAGCCTCTGAGGAGCAGGCCTCCGAACTTGCCAATCACCATAAAGGTGCCATCGAGTGCTCATCAAACCTATTCTAATATCCCCAAAATTCCTGCACAACCCTGCCCATTCCAATCAACCTATTTACTCACCCTCCACTAACAGATAATTCCAGTATGAAGTAGGCGAAAAACCTGTACACAAAAGTCTATCAGTGGCAGGTAAATTCCTACTCAGCCCTTCCAAAGGGAGCGACTGGCTTATCCCATACTGGCTATAGGGAGGAAGGGTGGGAGCCAGAAAGTGAAGGAGGCCGGAATACCAGTAGAGCCTGCCTTTATAGGCCTTGCCCCGCCCACACCTCATGCTGCATGTCTCTTCCTCATCCTTCCTGCCTGCAAATGCCTCTCCCTGTCCAAGCTGTACTGGCTGGGCAGGAAGCAGGCTCCCCCCTCCACATATATATTTCTTAACTTCCACAAACCTTGAGATTTCCCCAAGCCTGCTGATACATGTGTCTTGTGTGGTGGTGGTGCCACTTGACTACATAAGGATAGGCACACACCTCTGAACGTCAGAAATAGCGAGGCTGATAGGAGGAAAATTATCAGTTGATCTTTGATTTTATATTTAAAGTAGCTCCTAGATCAAATAATTTGTTGCAGCTACATGGACTCAGATGTGCTTCTTCCACTCACAGATGCTTTTCAGCTCTTCTCAAAGGAAGGGGCAGCTTTGTGTTGCATCTGTTTGTGCACTGGAGCTATTCCCACTGTTAAAGCAAATTGGGGCAGGCTTCTTGGATAGGAATTTCTGATGGGCATCAGAAAATTCACCCGCGTTCTGCATTAAAACATACAGCATGGCA
This sequence comes from Anniella stebbinsi, assembly GCA_029215795.1. Classification (NCBI taxonomy): domain Eukaryota; kingdom Metazoa; phylum Chordata; class Lepidosauria; order Squamata; family Anniellidae; genus Anniella; species Anniella stebbinsi. The sequence continues at coordinate 68,109,430 of JARDYH010000006.1, read as the reverse complement.
CCTCTTCCCACATCACACCAATTCATAGCCTGTGATTCCAACCACAAGTCATAAAGGTCAAGGAAAAGACCCACCACCGATTCGTACTCCTCAAAATGTTTTTCATTGTATGGAGCTGCTTTATGCTGATTCAGACCAACGCTCTCTCTGCCAGCATATGTCTAGCAGCAGCAGTAGCAAGTCTCCAGCAAAAGTTTTTCCTAGTCCTGCTACCTGAGAGATTTTAAATTGGATGCTCCAAGGGCAACCTATAAATACAAAGCACCATGCTCTGCCAGTATGTGTGCTTGTGCACTTTGCCACTGAGCTAAAACTGCCTTCCCCCTGATCCCTGTGAAGGACATAGTTTTTGAAAATGAACTGCCCGGCAAGGGGAGTTATTGGGCAGGAAGCCGAAAGTGGGAACCTTGAAGCTCAAGGGAGGAGGGTGATGGAGGAACCGATTGTTGACACAGTTTCTGGGCTGGTTATCTCAAACTGTACCAGCCAAGGTTAAGCAGGTGGATGTTGTTAACGAACTTCAGCTGGAAGGAATTAGGGAGGGCTGATTTCCTTGGCGAGGAGACCAGCCCGGGAGAAGATAGAAAAACGACGGTTTGGGCGGGGGTGGGCATCTCTCTTCGGGGCAGAGGCTCTGCTGGAAGGTGATCTCCGTTTGGCCGGATTAAGTCGGGCGTTAGTTAGAATTTTATTGTTTTATAGCCTGCTCGGTTTAGGGTTGCTTAGCACTTTTAAGAGTCTGCTTAATTGATTGGGGTCCTAATGGTTTTATGGCTTTTTGCTTGTTTGTGCTGCTAATATCAGACCTACCTAATTCCCTTCTAACCTCCCCCCTCCTCTCCCTCCCAAACCCCTAAGCCTTATTTTGCTATATTGCGTGTATAATCTCTTCTGCTTTGACCAAGGCCTTAACTTAGAGTAAAGTGTGAATAAACTTGCTTTGGTCCCTAAATTCTGTGTGGTTATTTCCAGCGTTGGCTCAAACCAGCTTTGGCTGGGGAACTGGGTGGCAGGAAGGGAAACATCCTGCCACGGCAAGGAACGGTTCACATTCTCTTGACAATCCCCACTTCGGATTTTCATCTTGTAGTTTGACTTTCTGTGAACATCAGTGAAAATGGTTTGCAGGGAAAACTAACTAGGAGTGCAATCCTTTGCATGTTGAGACAGGTAAAAGGGGCATACTGGGAGTTGTAGGACTTACTTTCTGTCTACGGATTCATAGGATTGCACCCTAAATCTATTTTAATCTTGGTTTTAATTACTGTTATGGCACAATCCTATGCATGTTTAGACAGATAAAGGGGGCATGTTGGGAGTTGTAAGATCTTTTTTCTGTCTAAACATGCATAGAGTTGCATACTTCACTGTCTTAAGCACCCTGGTTTTTGCTTTTTTTGTTGGAAAAGTTGGGGTATACATTCAATAAATAATAGGCATTTCTTTATGCAGAGTGCACTTATATGCCATACTTTCACTAGGAACTTAGGAAGCTGCCTTATACTGAATTAGAAGATTGATCCATCACGTTCAGTGTTGTTGATATGGATCGTCAGTTGGCTCTCCAGGATTTTATGAGGGAGTATTTTGTTTTTTGTTTATCCCTACCTGGAAATGCTGAGGGCTGGAACTGGGATGCCATTTTCATGTGTTCTGCTGCTGAGCTATAGCCCTTGTGACTATAGTTACTCTAAACCCTACATGAGGAAGTCCAGCTCTGACATTTAACCATACCATCACATAATAGTGTTTCTGCCGTGCCAAACTGAGAACAGCCTGAAACAAGTACGTAATAAATATATGCTTAAATTGAGTAGGAAACATGAATTTTTTAAATAGAAAGATAGCAGTTTCTCTCTCTTTTTTTTTATTCTCACAGTTTTCTGTCTTACAACCCCCCCCCCCCAAACTCTGGAGCAAAATGACAAACATAAAATGAGATGTTAAACTACTTTGTTTACTTTTTTATTAAAACACAAGAACATCAAAACACTGGGGAGAGGAGAATACCAACACCATATGGCCCATCAAGGCTTGCTGTGTGACTGATTCGGCTGTCACAGAAAATGACTTATTAATTGTGCTACACTGAAGTAAGCCCAGTGTGAATCAGTGGAAATTACTTTCACATAAAGTAACCATGATCAGGGTACAAGGCAAAATTCCTTAAACCAATTACTCCCCAGTAGTGCTATTACATGCAGAGATTGTTCTAGAGAGTATTTTTATGAATTCAGTTTTTTTTTTAAAAAAAAAATACACACACACACACAGAGTTCCTGCTGTCAAGAATATGTCAGGGGTGGGCAACATGCCACCTATGCATCACTTGTGGCCTCTGTTGGGAATATTGCAACCTTGTCTTCAAGTTCCAGGAAGGTGGCAGTGTTGCAGTTAGTTAATTCATGGGAATTTGGGGACTAGCTATCCTTCGGACCTCTATGGTGTGGTTTTGTGCTCCTCCCCTTCTTTCCTCAGTCCCTGACCTCCTCCATTGTTGGGAACACATATGTGTTTGCTCTGTTGCTCCTGCCTGTGTTATAAAAACAAATAATAATAATAATAATAATAATAATAATAATAATTCTCCGGATCGAGGCGGGGAACAACATCAATACAGACAATATAAAATACATAAAACTAATTAAAAGCATATAAAATTAATATATTAATAAAGAAATGGACTGAACAAATTTTGTTTGAAACTCTATGCTGTATCTATAGTTTTATGTAAGAATATTGTGAGTAATCCATTTTGCCTTTTCATCACTAAAGAAGGGTATGGTCTCCTTTTATTATCCTTGTGTACATGTGGAACTGGTAAACACTCATTCTGTTATGCCTTTTGGGTTTTCTTTCTCTCTGTTGACTGCATTTTTAACAGGAGGCAGTATGACCAAATAATTCCCATTAGCTCTCACTATTCCCATTGCACCCCACCAGGCCTTTCTTTTTTTAATTAGGAAAAAAGTGAGGGAAAGTTGTAGTTTGCCACCAGAATTCATCAGAAAACCACTACAGGTAGCAGTTTGCCACCAAATTCTGATGGCAAATTGTGACTACACCCTTTTTTGTGGGACAGTGGTGGCGGTGGCAGCATTTTGGGAGAGAGTGGGGAAATAGCCTCCCCACACCACCTGAAGTTGCTCACCCCTACTATTGTATGGATAGCAAATCTAGTTAAACAGATCATCTGTGTACTAGAGACAGGCCCTATCTATTTGGTTTAGGTTCAGAAATGTCATCTGTCTTTGGTGCTTTAGAGGTTCTGAGTCATACAGAGAACTAGTTGAAATAGGAAAGAATTATTTTATTAGTAAGAAAATAACATCCATGCACATCATTTAGCCTTAATGCAGAAACTGAAAAAGAAAAGAATTGTTTACTATGTTCACCGGTGAAGGATCTGTCTTCTTTCAAACCCTCTGAAGGGAGCTGAAGGGAGACTCTAAGAATCTGGAATGAAGGGAGAACCAGTGCTATGCTGAAAATTTCAATTCTTCCATTTTTGGCATTTCATGGGGAGCAGGGGGCTTGAGGTGATATGAAAATTCTGGTGAACGAGACTGGGAGAGGTGAGAATCTTGAATAACTTTCTCCTTGGGGAGGAGGACAGAATTTCTGGTAGGCTGACCATATGTCAGGATCTTTGGTAACAAATCTAGGAAGGGGGGGATTATGAAATTTGAAGAAAAATCCAGACTACTTTATAGTCAATGGGAAGTAACAAAAATGCTTACAGCTCTGTCATTTTCAAAGATAAAGAAATGAAACTTGGCAACATCGTAGCCCTTAGGTAGGGCTTTAGTGATGCCATATTTGAAGCAGATCCATTCAACCGTTGATTTTTAGGATTTTTTTAAATGTTTGAGGTTTTAAAATTATTTTTTTAAACCATCATTTTTAAAGATGAAACTTGGCATCATGATAGCTTTTAAGTAGGGCTTTAGTCGTGCCATGTTTGAAGCAGATCTCTTCATCTGTTGATTTTTAGATTTTTTTTAAAAAAATTGAAGTTTAAAAATTATTTTTTTTAAAAAAAACATCATTTTTAATGATAAGGAGATGAAGCTTGGCATCATGATATAGCTCTTAAATAGGGCTTTAGCCATACCAAGTTTCAAGCAAATCTGTTCATCTGTTGATGTTTAGCAAGTTTCAAAACAAAATCGAACTTTAAAAATAAAATAAAAAAGCCAGCCAGCCAGCAGCAAGCCCTGTTAAGCAGCAGCTTGCAGCGGTGTGAGGATACAATCAAAAAAGTGGGGAAAAAAGAATTTAAATTAAGCTTATATGCAGATGACATTATATTGACAATACAAAATACAAAAAAAGGAATAAAAGAAATGACAAGAGAATTGGAAGAATTTTATCAGGTAGCGGGGCTCAAGGTAAACAAAAAGAAATCGGGATTGATGTGTCTAAATATAGGGCCTCAGGAACAAATAGAAATATCAAAAATGACTAGTATCCCTATAATATCCAAAGCATTTAGATATCTAGGAGTACAGATCCCCATAAAACAGAAGAACATATTGAAATTAAATTATGGAAGAGTATGGATAGAAATTAAGAAAGATTTGGCCAGATGGGAGAAAAAGCAATTATCGCTATCAGATCGAATTATGGCAGTAAAAATGACTTTGGTGCTGAAATTTACATATTTGTTCCATGTACTACCACAGGAAATTCAAAACAGTAGGTTCAAAAATTGGCAAAATAGCTTAGAAAAATTTATATTCAAAAGTAAAAAAACACGAACAGCAAAAATATTTAGATATAGGGTTACGCAAGATGGAGGATGGAGTATTCCACAATTAAAAACATACTATGAGGCATACCAGTTAAAATATTTATTAGTAATAACAAAGGAAGAGGGTAATCTACAATGGGTAGAGATAGAAAGGGAGCTAATGGGACTTAAAAAAAGAAGAAGAAATGTACAATATATTTTACAGTAAGAAAGATATTAAAAAACAAATGAATAATAAACAAAGCTCAAGAAAAGGAGTGATGAAAGTATGGTATCACAAAAAAGGAAAATTAATGCCGGGGATATCATCTCTAATGCCAATCTGGATGCATCCAGAATTTGATATAAGTAAGAAAGCATTAACCAAAATTAAATTGAAAGAAATAGGAATGATACAAATGAAATTTTTTTATGAGCAACAAAATCCAATAACACAAGAAATATGGAATAGAAGAATACAAAATTTGGAAATTTTATGGATGGCATGGATGCAGATTGGCAAATTTATAAGAAACAGAAAGATAGGAAGGGAAAGTACAAGGGAATTAACAGAGTGGAAAAAATATGTAGATAAATACAGAGTAGGGGATAAAGGAATGATAACACAAATATATAGAATCCTGATAAGACAAGAGACTGGAGGAAAGCAGATAGTAAGGCAGTTATGGGAAGGAGATTTGGAAGAGGGAATAGAAGATAAGGAATGGGGAGATATATTGGAGAAATTCCCCTTCCAAACAACCTCAACAAGGATAAGGGAAGGTGCTTTAAAAATAGCACAAAAATGGTACATGACACCAGTGAAGATGGCAAAAATAAACAGAAATCTGACCCAAATCCAAATACATATGTGGTGGGAATGTAAAAGGGTTAAGAAATTTTGGAAAAAGGTATTTCAAAAAATAGAGGAAGTTACGGATCAGGAGATAAAAATAAAGCCAGAGCTAGCTCTACTGAATATGTATATTAAAGAAAATAGAGGGTTAGAAGATAAAATTTTAATTGGGTTCATGTTGACAGCAGCAAGACATCTGATAGCATCCAAATGGAAGACAGCTAGGATGTTGACAATTAAAATGTGGGGGAAAAAATTACGGAACATTGCAATAAATGAAAAATTGACACAGAAACTTAGAGTTTACGGGAGGAAAAAGAAAAGAGATACCTTCAGAATGGACTGGAAAGCATATATAGAGTATATGAAAAAAGAACCAAATAGGGAAAATATGGTGGAAGCATATAAAAAGTTATGGGACTTACGAAAATAAAAGAAAGAAAAAAGAAGAGAAGAGAGAAAGAAGAGAGAAAGATCAAATCAAATAAGGATGGGACCGCCGACTGGGTCCAGGAGGTTGTAAATGCCTCCTTGAGAGAGGGAGTGGTGCCGGCCTTGTTAAAAGAGGCGGTAATCAGACCACTCCTGAAAAGCCTAACCTGGACCTGGAAGATGTTAACAACTATAGGCCGGTGGCGAACATTCCTTTCCTGGGCAAGGTGCTTGAGCGGGTGGTTGCAGGACAACTCCAGACACTCTTGAATGAAACAGATTATCTAGATCCATTTCAATCGGGTTTCAGGCCTGGTTTTGGAATAGAAACTGCCTTGGTCGCCCTGTGGGATGACCTTTGCCGGGAGAGGGACAGGGGGAGTGTGACCCTGTTGGTTCTCTTGGACCTCTCAGCGGCTTTCGATACCATCGACCATGGTATCCTTCTGGATAGGTTGTCTGGGCTGGGAGTTGGAGGCACTGCGCTGCAGTGGTTCCGCTCCTACTTAGATGACCGTTTTCAAAAGGTGGTGCTGGGGGATTATTGCTCTGTGCCGTGGCATTTAAGCCATGGGGTTCCACAGGGCTCTATTTTATCCCCTATGCTGTTTAACATATACATGAAGCCACTGGGAGAGGTTATCCGGAGATGTGGGCTGAGATGTCACCAATATGCGGATGACACCCAGCTCTACCTCTCCTTTTCAACAAACCCAGGTGAGGCAGTGGCTGTTCTGAATCAGTGCCTGAGCACGGTAATGGACTGGATGAGGGCTAACAAACTGAGACTCAATCCAGACAAGACGGAGGTACTGTTAGCGGGTGGTTCGTCTGTCCGGCGAGGTGATGTTCACCCTGTTCTGGAGGAGGTTGCACTCCCCCTAAAGGATCTGGTCCGTAGTTTGGGGGTGCTCTTGGGTCCAGAACTGTCACTTGAGGCACAGGTGAACTCGGTGGCAAAGAGCACCTTTTCCCAGCTCAGGCTGATATACCAACTGCACCCTTATCTGGACAGAGATAGCCTAGCTACAGTTATCCATGCTCTCATAACCTCTCGTTTGGATTACTGCAATGCGTTATATGTGGGGCTGCCTTTGAAAACGGTCTGGAAACTTCAGCTGGTACAAAACAGGGGAGCCAGATTGTTAATGGGGACTGGCCAACGAGACCATATTACGCCAGTCCTTTTCCAACTTCACTGGCTGCCGATCCAGGTCCGGGCCCAATTCAAAGTGCTGGTACTAACATTTAAAGCCCTAAACAGCTTGGGGCCAGGTTATCTAAAGGAACACCTCCTCCCATATGTACCTGCCCGGACCCTAAGATCATCTACAGGGGTCCTTCTCTGTGAGCCCCTGCCAAAGGAAGTGAGGCAAGTGGCCACTAGGAGGAGGGCTTTCTCTGCTGTGGCACCCCGGCTGTGGAATGAGCTCCCCAGAGAGATTCGCCTGGCGCCTACTTTGTACTCTTTTCATCGCCAGGTGAAGAGCTTTTTATTCTCCCAGTATTTTAACAGTTAAATTAACTCAATTTTAATCCTTGCTGTTTTAAATTTGTATTTTAATCTGTATTAATTCCTGCTGCTTGGTTTTATTCTGGTTGTGTTTTTATATTGTATGTTATTCTGTGTTTTCAGATTGTGCCTTGTTTTATATATTTTAAAATGATTTCATGGTTTTAATTTTTGTGAACCGCCCAGAGAGCTTCGGCTATGGGGCGGTATAAAAATGCAATAAATAAATAAATAAATAAGGGGAAAAAAAGAAAAGAAAAGAAGAGACAAGCCAGAAGAAAAACTGCGGGGGGGGGGGATGAGGGGGAAGGGGGGAAAATTATACTCGATATTGGTGATTATTATTAAAATGATGTATATGTTGTTGGATAAGAAAATGTAATAAAGAAGTATTCAAAAAAAGATATTTGAGGGAAGGGGAGAATGTATCAAACAGCATATAGTAACAAAGTACAGCAAAAGCTACAAAAGTAGGAGTGAGTGAAGTTAATTAGATACATTTGATGTCTCACTTATTATTTCAGTGATTTTAACATTAAGATGTCATGTAGTAGAACAGATTTGACTTAATTGTGTGCTGTAAAATCAGACATGTGACCAAGGCTGTGTTCCGGTGGGCACATCCCCTTGGTGCTAGACATGCTCCATGGAGGCAGACATGTTGATGGGGACAACCCCTTGGGGGCTGACCATGTTGTCCTCCTTTTTGGTTTCCAAAATATGGTCACCCTATGTAGGTGGTGATGGGGGGAGACTTCTTTCTATTTTTTTAAACACCCTCTGTACTTCTAGTAGCCCTGGATTCTTCTCCACCCTTGCAGCTCTTTCTGGATTCCCAGGAGACCACATGATCCCACCCTCTGAAATTCAGGAAAGATTTCGAGGCTGCAGAGCTCTGCAAAGCAAGAACAAATGGGGCTTTAAAAAATTATCTTTTTCCTTGCAGCCACTTACAGCAAACAAGATAAGATTATTTTCTAAAGCTCCCAAAGTCCCATTTGTTCTTGCTTGCGATAATAGCCAGAACTCTTTGCAAAACTTCTCCAGCCCAGGAATTAGGCTGACCAGATAAAATCCAGGTCAGGGCTCATGTAACTTTAACAGTTGTAGAGAAAAGGGAATTTCAGCCAGTGTCATTTGTATGCAATTAGTTCCTGGTGAAATTCCCTCTTCATCACAACAGTTAAAGTTGCAGGCACTATATTAGAGTGACCATATACAAAAGAAGGCAGGGCTCCTGCAACTTTAACAGTTGTGAAGAAGAAGGAATTTCACCAGGAACTAATTGCATACAAATGACACTGGCTGAAATTCCCTTTTCTCTACAACTGTTAAAGTTACATGAGCCCTGTCCTCCTTTTCATATGGTCAGCCTAGGTTAATGTATTAAACTTACTGATTGATTTAATGTGTTATACTCACTGATTGGCTACATTATGGAGGTCTAGCCTCAACTTAGGGTGACACCTTCGTGTTTACATATTTTCTGATACATCTTGTTTACCGTTCTACAGAAATTTACTCACTTGTTCTCGGTGCTTTTACCCTGTCATCTGGGCATGGACTATTTTACCATGTACCATCTGGGCAAGGACTATTCTCATCATGTTCTCTTTTCCCCAGGACTCAGGTCAAGCTGACCTGCCAGGAATAGGCCAAGAGCAAACTTTGGTTCAGAATGCAGCCCTTTTAGCTAGGCTTCTTTGGTATGCCTAATATGACTGTTGCTTTAAATAAGCTTTTTCATATTTGCAGCCCCCTTCACTATAGCTTGTAGAACTTGATCATATCTCAGTGATAGACTTGACATAGTAGTATTCCTCTTTTATGGCCCTTCTTGCAAGGTAAGCAATTGAAACATGTTGGTGAAAATAACTCCAGGGCACCCTGCTGTTATTTGCCTGAGCAACAAGATCCCTGGCTAGTTTTCTTTTTGACTGCCAGTGGCTTCTTCTTTTCTTTAATCCTCCATTCTCTACGGTTCAGATTCCTCAGTTAACAACCATAGCTTGCAATTGACACCGATTCGATCCCCATGGATTATTTTAGCTTGTCCAGACATTGCCTTTGTGTTTTCCCTGCACCATAGATAGCTTTTCTGCTACTCCAGACCATGCAAGCCTCCAGATAGGTGAGAATTTTGTTTGGTTTGGTTTTTGATAAGAATTCTTCATAAATAGGATGGCAAGAACTTGAGATTATTTTTTAAAAATGAAACAGATAAAGTAAAATTGACAGATTCGCCCATCCCTATGCAGTCTGCATCTCGCCTATCATTGCTTTGGCCTTGAATCTTATCAGTATAGATGCAATAATGAGTGTGATGAGACACGTGTGCCTTGATTTTTATTGATTTGCATATGCAGTCATAAGCAGTGTTGACATCAAGGTATGCATGACTGTGCACTTTCTAAGGGCCTCCGCCTAAGCAGGGGCTCACTGATTAGAGCCCCCCCCCACCCCTGAAGTTGCTGCTTTTCACCATTGCAAAGTGGTGGCTCACTTGCCTCTTGCTCTGGCACAGACAACAGCAGTGGTGGGAAGGAGGAGCCTCTGCCTACTTGCTAACTGGCTCTCTGCCTGTCAAGAGAGAAGTGGTAGCAGTGATGAGAAAGAGAATAAGAAGCGATCGCAGCTGGTGACCATGGTGGTGAGAAATGGAACCATTGACAGTGGTTTTCTTGCCCTTCAAAAGCATGGAGCCTTCACTACTCATGAGCATCAATAGCCTCAGCAAACTGTATTGGGTAGCGGACTGAGCAAAATCTGGAAATCAAAAATATTATCATGTAATTTTGAACATCTACATCTAAATTACTATATAATTTATGTGCATATTTGGCCTCTTCATGTGGGGAGGAGAGTAATGATGTCAAAATACTGTAGGTTATCTCAGCGTGTTTCCAGAGATCTTCATCCTAATAGAAGAAGTTGAGATTATATGACACAAACATCCTTTCTTAGCTGGAAGCTGAATTCTCCCAGTGAAGAGGGTACCTGGGGTTAATGTGGGGGAAACTGTGGGGGATGTTGAAATTGGCATACTTTATAAGGCTTAGGGAGGGCAGAACAAAAACAATGTGATACTTTGAAAGATTGTGGAAGACCTCAATCAGCATGACAAAGGGGAATGGAGTACTGGAAACAATTGCTATTTTTTTAACAAGAAATCTGTATATGCATGAGTGTTTCTTTTTCTAAAAATAATAGACATCGAAGGCAAAGATGTTACTGAGTTTCGTAATTACTTGACTCAGAAAATGAACTTTATATACTGCTCTTATTTAAAAATGAGGTTGGCATCGTGACCTTTGAATTATTCACTTAGATTTTACTCGAAGCCAGAAAAGAAGTCTGTCCTCCCTGCCTGGTATCCACCAACCTATCCACTAACATTGACAGTGTGATTATGATTACTCAAAACATACGACACCTATACTTGAAGCAAATTATAGGGAAGGAGTGCTGACACAAATGTGTCAGACACAGTTGTAATGAACAGCCACATTTTCTGGAGAAATACGCAGTCTGAGGTTGGAAAAAAGTTAATTTAAAAATGGAATTCCTCCTGCAATGTGCTATCGGACATTGCAGATGCATGTCCGATAGCCTAGTTTTTCATGTTTTTAAAGTATTCCATGACCTGGAGGAAAGTCAGCAGCTACCCTGTTTTAGGGATAGATGAATTTGTCAATTTCAGTTTCTTTCAGCTTTTCATTTTTTTTAATCCATTCTATTTCCACATCAGTCTTTGAATTTTCATGCACATTTCCCGTAATATATGCATTTTTGCAAACAATTTCCCCTAATTCCTTTTGTACACTTTTTTTCACGAATATACACATTTTTGTGCACACTTTGTACTCATTTTTTTGATTGAAGAAGTGCATCAGAAAATTTGAAGAAGTGCATATATTGGAAGATAACTGCTATTCTTTTTGTGTATTGTTTCAGGAAGTGTGAATTAGGTGGGTTCACATTTAAATGGGTGATCTTGGGATAGTCATTTTCCCTCAGCCTTACCTACCTCACAGGGTTGTTGTGAGGATAAAATGCGGTGGGGGAGGCAGGGTATAAAAATGTTTTAGGATGCCTTTAGTGTCTTAGTTGGATGTGGCTCAAATGATGTAATGAGGAAATTAAAACGATTTGTAGGTATACTAGCAAGCGCTTATGCATAAAGCAAAACACACAATTATCTTTGGCGATGGTCTGAACATCTGTCCCTACAGAATTGCAATTGGCAGCTGAAGTACTCTCGAAACATTTAATAAAAAGTGAATTATCTTCAAATTAAATTAATATAAAACTTCAGGAGATTAGCAATGAAATGTAATTTAATGCCATTATACGTGTGTATGCTTTTATGGTAGATTAAAAGTGATCAGACATCCAGCTTTACCATGGGATTTTTATGGCACTTACTGGGTGTTTTAATAATTTGTAAGGATATTAAAATGTTAATTAGAATTTCTTCTAACAAAAGCATCTTCTTCCAGCCATCTTCGCTCCTGCATTTACTGCAGCATGTAGGGGCAGGTGTGGTGTAAATGAGCTTTGATGATGGGTAGGAGATTTTCTACCAAAGGCGGAGGTGAGGAGTTAGAAGAATCGAGTTATAAGTAGGTTAGAGGAACAGGGACATGATGGGTTCAGTCCAGAGATAGCTATAAGCAGATACATGCTGAGCAGAATAGTATCACTTTAAAATGGATCTGGGTGTGTACCTGGCTTTTGGTGCACACAGCTAGTCTGGAAGGACAGACCAGCTATCAGTCTATTGGCATTGTGCCCATTTTCTGGATGCACAGCAGATTTCTTCAGGAGAAGCATCCATGACCTCTTTAAATGGCAGACATTGTTCCTGAGGCCTCCCCACCACCTCTGTCACTCTGGTCAGTTGCACAAAGTGGTAGTGGTGGAGTGGTAAATATTCTAGGGGATTGCTGCAACTGGGGCTATTCCAGATTCATTTCACATTAGACTGGAATCTGGTACAAATTCGATTTAATCTAAATTGGATCTGGGACAGGTGGAATCCTAATGTGTGGTGCCTGGATGCCTCTTTTACAAAGTCCACCCCTCCACTATTTGCTACCTACACACTGTGAAATTCCAGACATGAAAGAGCAGTGTATCTCCTTTTTGTGTGCCCTGAAGGATCCTAGAGAAGATTGTGCATGTGTGGGCAGCTCTTCCACTACTTGAAGTCCCGGCCAAAATTGTGAAGCCTCAGATGTGGTGAGCTGTTACACTTCACAATTTTGGCCGAGACTTCAAGTAAACTTCTACAATGACTTGAGGAATGAACCCCTCCTTTATCCATGGCAATAGCCTTCATGATGGTGCTAAAATAATGAGTTTTTCTGAAGAAGCCTCTCACGAAACGGGTTGAAAATAAAATAACCGGAAGCCTGGAGTTTTGTTTATTCTCATTAAATATTAGTATTGTAAAAACAGTTTGTTTTCTTTGCAAAAAATATCCACTTAACGTTTCCTTTTGATCATTGACTATTTTGTTTGAATACTCTTCATTCAGTTGTGTAGCTTGCTTAAATTGTATAAGTGTGTTTCACTAGTGCACAGTTCATGTTATTTCTGGTCTTAGCAACGATTATGTATATATAGTATATATAAATTATACAGTCGATAAGAAGTATTCGCTTACCCCTATTTTGAAAATTCTTCCATCATTTCAAGTTGTGTGCCTTTTGCATTATATCTGTTAATTTGCCAACTGCTGCTTTCTGCTTTTGTGTGCTGTACTTTGTAGCCATAGATATAGTAAAAACTGAGACCACCATGATCTTAACTTTAAATCACAGTTTGGCTTTCTGGGAGGAAGCCACGGTTTACAGGTACATCCCAACTGCAGCGGCAGCTATGGATTGTGGGGGCGAGGGGGCTGCAAGCAGGGAGTGGGGAGTCAGGGCTCCCATGGACTCTTGGTTGGCCTTGTGCCTGGCTTTCCTAGGTGCTGACCGCATTACCAGCACCCAAGAACCCACAAAGCTGACCCACTGCAGGGGGCCAAATCTCGCTTCGGCACTGAGGCAAGGCAGGCACCCCCTGAAGTGCTCATCTGCTGTTGGATCCCTTTGTGCCTTTCTCTCATTTGCCCTTCACTTATTCTTCCATGTTATTCTCTATCCCCAGAAATCTTTCATCAATTTGCTCACCAAGCTGTTCCTTCTTTTAAAAACCCTTTTGCAAAGCTCTTCCTAGACCACCAGAAAACCTCATATTCTGTGCTGCCTGCTGCTACCACTTCTCTATTGTGAACCCAGCTCCTCTTGTTCTTTCACCAAACCACATATTTTTCCCTTCGCCACTATGAACAAAAGTCCTTTAGCAAGGAACCTGACTCATTTTTGGTGTTTCTACCATACGTTGCATGCTCCTCAAAGCTAATTAAACGTTTGAATGAACGTGTGATCTTTTCAGAGACGCTTCTGTTCCGCATCCCAAGAGCTTTATGATCTATATTGTAATAAGATTGTGGCAGTGAAGCTTTGCATCACAAGGCATGCAAGGAGAGGGAGAGAAACCAGCATTTTTCTCTCTCTCTGCAGCCAAGTTACATGCAAAGCTTTGAACAAATGTTTTCAGCTTAACGTCACTATTTCTACAGTTACCAGATACTGAAACTATATGTAGGTAAGTAAATAGAATCTTTTTCAAAGTTTCTCTAAAGACGCAAGAGCCGATCATGAAATTCAGCTTGAAGGCAGAGACTTTCTGCTATTTTCTCCATCAGGAGGTAGCTAAATAGATTACCAACACAGTACCAGCATGTGACTTTCCCCTCCCACCTTCTGTAGTTGTTCCTCTTTCAATTTTGTTATAGGTAGATCTGGTTGTTGGATAAAGGGGATGGAATATTTTTGGAGGGGTCTTTTTTTAAAATCTTCTGCTAAAAACAAAAATACATATTTGCTTTCCTTATTGTAGAGGATTATATAACAACTGGCTATTGCAAAATGAACAATGATGCATTTTAGTGAGGTTTTTTAAGTATTTCAAACCAATAGTGGCTACAGCATATCTGTGGAAAATATTTTTAAAAACACCTATAATCATTTCCCCTGCTAAACTACCCAGTGTGATACATGCAGTAGAAACTCACTGAGCAGCTCATGTTTCACCTTTGCTGAAAATCTAACAATGCTTAATTACACATGATTTAAGGGGTGTTCCCTAAAAAACTAGAGAAAGTGGGTGGGGGGATGGAGTAGCTGTGGTCTACAAAAGCAATTTTAACCTGACCAGACATCCTGTCTGGGAATTGAATCACATCGAGTGTGTGTACCTGAGTCTGAAGGCCAGGGATAGACTAGGGATTCTGTTAGTGTACTGGCCACCCCGCTGCCTGTCAGACTCCCTGGCCGAGCTCACGGAACTGGTCTCGGAGCTGGTGTTGGATTCGCCCAGGCTCTTGGTCCTGGGCGATTTCAACATCCCATTTGAGGCCGGTTTGTCAGGTGGAGCTCGGGAGTTCATGGCATCCATGACAAACATGGGCCTATCCCAATTGGTCTCTGGACCCACACATTCAGCAGGTCACACCCTCGATGCTGTTTTCAGTTACGAACAGACGGATCTGTGGGCGGAGGTATTGAATACCTCCGAATTATCATGGACAGATCATTTTCTGGTCAGGGTTAGTATCACGGCTACCACCCGTCCCTGCAGGGGTGGCGGACCTATTAAGATGGTCCGCCCTTGAAGGCTGATGGATCCTTCTGGATTCCAGAAAGCCTTGGAGGGTTCCATGGCTGGTATTGTCGACGATCCTGTAGAAGCCCTGGTCAATAGATGGAATCAAGACCTAACTAGGGCTATCGACACGATCGCCCCCAAACATCCTCTCCGGCCCACTTCTAACAGGGCACCCTGGTATACAGAAGACCTCAGGGAGTTGAAGCGGAAAGGACGACGACTGGAGTGCCGATGGCGGAAAACTCGACTTATATCCGACAAGACACGACATAGAGAACATCTTCGTTTCTATGGAGTGGCATTACGTGCAGCGAAGAAAGCTTTCTTCTCTGCACGCATTGCGTCTGTGAATTCACGTCCAGCAGAACTGTTCAGGGTGGTGAGGGGTCTAACTCAGGCTCCTTCTCCCATGAATCCGATTTTAGAGCCTTCGGTAGTTCGCTGTGATGCTTTTAACGATCATTTCTCAGATAAAAACTCTCAGATAAGAGCCGACTTAGATGCCATTGTTATAGCAGAGGCTGACAGTGGAGTGTCCAGTGACTCCGTGAGTAGGATTACACTTGATCAGTTTCAGTTGGTGAGTACCGAGGATGTGGACAAGGTACTTGGATGTGTGAGGAAGACGACTTGCCCTCTCGATCCCTGTCCTTCCTGGCTGGTCGTCCAGGGAGGAGATGCAGTTAGATCACATCTACAACATATTATTAATGCATCTCTCAGGGAGAGGAGCTTTCCATCATGTTTAAAAGAGGCGGTGCTAAGGCCGCTTCTAAAAAAACCCTCCCTGGATCCCCTGGACCTTAATAACTACAGGCCAGTATCAAATCTTCCATTTTTGGGCAAGGTGATCGAGAGGGCGGTTGCCTTTCAACTCCAGGCAGTCTTGGATGACACTGATTTTCTAGACCCATTTCAAACCGGCTTCAGAGCAGGATACGGAGTTGAGACCGCTTTGGTCGCCTTAGTGGATGATCTACGCCTTAGTATCGACAGGGGGAGTGTGTCCCTGCTGGTACTCCTGGACCTCTCAGCAGCTTTCGATACCATCGACCATGGTATCCTTCTGGAGCGCCTGGGGGAATTGGGAATCGGGGGCACTGTGCTTCAGTGGTTCCGATCCTATCTCTTGGGCAGGTTCTTGAGGGTGATGCTTGGGGATAGCTGCTCTTCAAAAAAGGAGTTGCTATGTGTACATAGGGCTACCTTTGTGCCTGGTCCGGAAACTTCAACTTGTTCAAAATATGGCAGCCAGGTTGGTCACAGGTACACCTAGGGATGACCACATCACACCAGTTTTAAAATCACTTCACTGGCTGCTGGTCAGTTTCCAGGCAAAGTATAAAGTGTTGGTTATTATCTTTAAAGCCCTACATGGTTTGGGCCCAGGCTAACTATGGGATCGCCTTCTCCCGTACAATCCGCCCCGCACTCTTAGGTCCTCTGGGAAGAACGTACTCAAGCCAGCCCGAACTAGGCTGGCGAGTGTTACCCAGAGGACCTTCTCTTCCATGGCTCCCAGACTATGGAATGGTCTGCCGGAAGAGGTTCAACAAATTTGCAGTCTTCATGAATTTAAGAGAGTCATGAAGACTGTTCTCTTCTGGCAGGCCTATCCAGATGAATTTTAAAATGTTTTAATGATGTGTTTTCTCTTTTTTTTTAAAAAAAAATTACTTTGTGATGCTTGTATTTTGCATTGTGTTCCCCGCCTCGATCCGTAGGGAGTGGCGGGTTATAAATAATAATAATAATAATAATAATAATTATTATTATTATTATTATTAGCACTGAAAAAATAGCTACCTAACCATGATACACTTATCTTTATGAACCATACATACCAAGTGTCAGTGCCTAACAGTTGTACAATGAAAAATCAGCCCCAAAGCCATGTCTTAGAAACAATCCTCCTCCTCCATTGTTGGCACAGCATTGTGGGCTAATCTTCCTAATTCTAGGCAAGAAGAAAGAATATATTTTATACAAACAAGAAAACATGGGCAGAGGCTAGAAAAGAGCAATTTCATGATAGAAGTGATCTTACCATACAAATCCAGTTGCATTGGCAAGAAAGAGGCAGACACCATGCTTGGATTTAAACTACGTCACAACTTTATTTGTGTACAGGAATTATTATCTCAGCAAACACATGATTGAGTGGGGAGGGAGCAGGCTGTAATTTCTCCTGTTTGTCCAACAGGGATAGTCCAAAACATTTTGAAGCCTGAAGTAAAGAAAAAGATGGCATCCTTAACATCCCATATACAAAAGCAGGCAGCTGAATCTTTCTTTCACACGGACAATGGCACTGCTTCCTCCCCTGCATCTGAAGGCAGCAGGCTAGCTTAGGGGGCTCATGGAAGACTATGTGGCACATAGCTCTCTCCTCTAACACCTTGCTGCCACCTCCCAGGATCTGCCACCTGAGGTGACTAACTCACTTTGTCTAATGGTAGGGCTGGCCCTGTTGCCAAAGGAGCTGCTCTTGCTGTTCATTCTTCTTTTAGCTTCTTCTTTTAGCTCCTTTTAGCTCCTTGGGTAGTCAATTCAAGCCTTCAGCTGTGTTGAAATTTTGTGTTTGCTGTTACAAGAGGGCATAGCATAGTTCCCAGTTCCAGTGATAGCTGTTCGATGATCGCCACTCCATCCCATGCTTCTCATTGCAGTCATGTTCACCCTGAATTAGGCTGACCAGATAAAATCCAGGTCAGGGCTCCTGTAACTTTAACAGTTGTAGAGAAAAGGGAATTTCAGCCAGCGTCATTTGTATGCAATTAGTTCCTGATGATATTCCCTCTTCATCACAACAGTTAAAGGTGCATGCACTATACTATAGTGACCATATACAAAAGAAGGCAGGGCCCCTGCAACTTTAACTGTTGTGATGAAGAGGGAATTTCACCAGGAACTAATTGCATACAAATGACGCTGGCTGAAATTCCCTTTTCTCTACAACTGTTAAAGTTACAGGAGCCCTGACCTGGATTTTATCTGGTCACCCTACCCTGAATAGGCCTTCAGCTCCCATTTTCTCTTTTCTACACAAACACCTACTTTAGCAATTTATATAGAAGAACCGAAGGTTATATCCTAGGGAAAGCAAAATGCCCAAAGTTAGCCAGCCTGTAAGGCTTGAAAACATTTCTTCCTGGCCCCTAATTGGATATCCAGCTGAGGCCTGGGGTAACCCTAAATCCAAGGGTTGCACTACCTGATCCAGATGACTGAGGCTGAGCCATGTGTGGTGAATCCTTATATAGGTCTTGTTGAAGTCTACTCCAGCATCTTATCACACACTGACGTCCCATGTCTTCCAAGATTTGGGCTTCCTCAACTCTTGCACTGGCAAGCAATACTCAGCCAAAGCAAGTTGTCCTCTCCCAGCACCCAGGAGGCCTCCTGGGCACTGACATTTTTGCTGCTAGTGGCTAAACAGTCATAACGGGTTGAAAACAGCACTACCTCCCCCACACTTCAGGATAGCACTCTAAGGGGACCACTGAGGAAGGAAAACTTCTCATTTACATGTCTTTCATTTCAAATGATCCAATGGGAAAAAAACAAGGAAAAAATACCCACATTGGTCCTTGTTCAAAACAGCAAAACTGGTTAATTGAAATGGAAGTGAATGCTTCCAAATTCATTCTCATGGCCATACCAGAGGAGGAATGAGAGGAGGGGGGAAGGCACTGGCCTGAATTATCCCAGTAGATGGTTTTAGTAATCTCTCTCTCCAAATATTTATTTATTTAATAGATTTATAGATCACTGACCATATTTAAAAATACCTATAAGTAGTTTGCAAGAAAATGAAATACATTAAAATACATTAAAATGTACATTAAAATACAATTAAAAGACATAATAATTTCTAAACATTTATATATAGCATGAATAAAGCATTTAAACCAATTAAAACCAATATAGCACCATAATTATAAACAAACAAACTGAGTTGCACACTTACTCAGTGATGGCCTTGGCAAAGAAATAGGTCTTTAATTGGTGCCTAAAGCATGCTACAGTTGGTACCTTCCAAATACCAGGGGAGACCTCATTCCATAAAGTGGTTGCCAATGTGGAGAAGGCCTGCTTCCTAGTTGCTACAAGTTGGCAATCTGCAGGTCATAGTACAACCAGCAAGGCCTCCTCTGATTATCGTACTGATCATACAGGTGTGCACTGGGGGAGGTGATCTGCTAGGTAACCTTATCCCAAGCTGTTCAGGGTTTCATATGTCAACTGCAAGACCTTGTATTTGGCCCAAATAGCTAATGGGTAGCCAGTGCAGTTGCTTCAACACCAGTGTAACATGTGCACAGCCAGGCACTCCACTCAGCATCCTGGCTGCCAGATTCTGCACCAGAGGCAGCTTCTGGACCATGCATGAGGCTAGACCCACATAAAGCACATTACTGTAATTTGACCATGAGGGTACCAATACATGGACTAGAGTATTCAGGAAAGGGTGTAGCTGACATACCAACCTGAGTTGGTAATAGGTGCTTGGATTCACACTTGGATTCTTACATCCCCTCCAGGTAAAATTCACCTTAAGATCAACATGATTTAATCCCTGGCCCCATACACACACCTGTTCCAACCTCTAGCCAAAAATGTATGCATCAGACTGGAGCTCCATTGTCAATATTCACCTTCTGCAATGTACAACCAAAGTACAACAGTAATATATTTCACTTTTTTAAAAAAAACTTTATGCATCTTGTGTCTCTAATCAATATCACCTCTCTTTCAGGATTCTACACTATATCCTTGTTAGTTGCATTAGCAATATATGCCCATTTTGTTTAATTAATCGATCAGCTGGGATTTTACACTGATGCAGGTTTAAGTTTTTGTTTTGTTTTGTTTTAATTTGCAGCTGGTAATTAGGGATGAGCAGATTCCATAAATTTTGTTCCGGTATTGTTCCAGCATTCTAATCTTCCTTTGGTGATGCTCTAGTCAAATTCCAGTAGGAAATACATATTTGGGGATATCAGTAACTGAATAGATTTTTTTTTAAGTTAATAGCAGTAACAAAAATAATAAACCAACATTCCTGTTTTTTAAAAGTATAAAGTGTTTATTTTTAGAAAACAGTAACACAATTATATAAAAGAAATACAGAAACGTGAAGAGATTATTTTATAAACATTCTTACTGGTAATGTGTTCTGTATCCCATGTTAGAGATTCCACTGCATTTTTTAAAAGTTTGGTTCTGATTATTTAGCCTCTGATTAGATTAGTGAATGGTGAGTGCCTCTTGGATCACTATGAGGCTTTACAATTAGCACCTGGGTGAATATTCATCTGCTTTCTGAAAAAAAAATACATTAGCTTGTAATGTTGGAGCATGAGCTTTACTGTAGTATACTTGGCTGTATCTCCTGGTTTTCCTGCCCTTCCCCCCCCCCAAGTCAGGAATGGTACCAAGAGAGGTTGCTCTGGCCTGACTTCACCCCCCCCCCCTCCAGTGAAGCAGAGCAGGCTTATAGAATCACAGATCACAGAATCACAGAATAGTAGAGTTGGAAGGGGCCTATAAGGCCATCATGTCCAACTCCCTGCTCAGTGCAGGAATCCACCTTAAAGCATACCTGACAGATGGCTGTCCAGCTGCTTCTTCAATGCCTCTAGTGTGGGAGAGCCCACCACGTCCCTAGAAAATTGGTTCCATTGCCATATTGCTCAGGCCTTTTTCCAGATGTCCAGCCAGACTCTGGCTTGGATATGGGGAAAGGATGGTGTTGTGTCTAATTCCCCTCCCCTTGCACAGGGTGAAGGGCTGTCAGACATGAATTCAGAATCAGATTCTGAACTCGAACAGACATTCCAGTCCATACCAGAAGGGGAGGATGTGGTTCCCATGGCCTCGTCCCCAGTGTTTATCTCTCCTGATGTATATAACCCTCCGGCTGAGAAACAGCCCTCCTCTTCTGAAGGGAAGGGAGTAAGCAACCTCAGAGATGCCAAATTCCGTAGGAGGGAAAAGTGCGTGCAGACCAGGGAGGTCAGAAGGCAGCTCTTGGAAAGATTGGTGGCTCAGCAAAGGCTTGATTTGGATCCCTCTGAGAAGTAACTCTCTCTTTCTCTTGAATGGATCAACTGTGTTTTTTGCATAGCTAAATTACACCTTGGGGCAAAATGCTTTCTACTTTTAAAACTCTCTTCAGCTGAAGGAAGGGGTCATTTGCTAAATAAAAGATTGATTGCTTTCCTAAGAGACCTCTTTATTGACTTCAGTGAATGCAAGGAGTTAGAGAGTCAGGACAGATGGTTTCCTCCCCTGAACAAGAACATCCCACCCTCCACTTCCAAGCAGGAAAGATCCTAGCAGCATGACAGAGTCTTGGTGAGTGTGGTAAGACAGTACAGTGGGTGAGCTGAGGGTTTCTATTTGGAGGAGAGACACTCTGCTTCCTAGGGGAGAGTGGAGGTAGACGAAGCCCATGGGCTCGCATGTCCTTTATTGTATTGCCTCATAGGAATGGTAGTTTTCAGCATCAGCCATGGTAGAAAACTGCTTGGATATGTAATCACCTGCAGCAAACATACACATACCTGGGAACAAGTTATGTTTTAGATCTGGATGTGAGGCAACGATTACATAAAACTGCCTTTCTTGTAAGGAAAAGCAAACAAACAAAACAAAATTGAAAGTGTAAGGGATGTTTTAAAAAATCAAGAGTGAAGTTACCTAACCAAAAAAAAATAAAAATCAAGATTGAAACATGAGAAGGACTCCTTGAGAAATGCTGCAAGATCTGCAGTACACCTGAGCATTGCAAGCTGCACAAATTCATACTCCGATACAGGTAATTAGAAACAATGGTGTCACCACCTATGGTGGCAGCAAAAATGAGAAACTAGCCCTATGTTTTCTCTTTAGAGTTATGTCTGTTAATAGTCCATAAAAATAATTAAAACAAAGTCCATGTCAAAAGTGTACAGCACTGTTTGAGACATGTAGTGTCTTTATAGGATTTATAGGACTTAACACAAATTAACATTATAAATCAAATCTCATTTCTTCATAGTGAATTTATAACTAACAGGTAAAGAGTTACTACCATTGTAAAACCTACCTTTTTTTTTGATGCCATATAACAGTGCAATTCTTTGCATGTCTACTTTGAAGTAAGTCCTATTACGTCCAGTAAGGTTTTATCCCAGGCAGTAGAGGCTGTAAATCCATTCTGGGTTTTAGTGAGAACCAGTCAGAGCTCTAAAGGAGCTATCCAAGGTGTTGAACCTGTTTTGGGGGCAGTGTTCAGCACCTTGGATAGCTCCTTCAGAGTTCTGCATGGTTCTGACTGAAACCCGGGACAATGTCATCAAAGGCAATTGTAGCGAAGACGTTAGAAATATTAGCTGATAGACTCCTATCTATGAGCCTAGATGCCTCCAAAGAAACAAATTGCTCCCAGGAGGACTCAAGTGAAGATGACCACTCCTCAAACAATCAGGGAGAGTGTAAGGGAGGAGAGAAGGGAGGAGAGATCCTTGAAACGGACGAGTATGCTACTCAGCAAGGAACAGGTCGAGAGCACTCTAGAGTTAGCTCAGGAGGAATTAGGGGCAGAATTGGATCAGGAGGAGATGCCAGAATATGTATCTCGAGTGGCAGAGCATATAAGGGTGGCAGGGATTGAGGCACATGAATCCAGAAAGAGCCTTGACGATGTGCTTAGACTCCTTGCAGGCAGAATTAATCCAAACCATGATGATGCAGTCATGAAGAAGCTTGATCATGTCCTGGGCGAACTCTCTACAATACATACCAAGGTAGACGGAATAATGAATAAGCTTAATACATTACATGCTGATATAGACAAACTAACGTTGTCATCTTTTGTCTCCACCAAAGCAGCCAAAGGGAAAGTTGACCACAGGCATCACAACTGCACAAGTTCATGCTCCTGATGACTCTGAAGCGTTGAGCCAGTTCAACATGATCCATGGAGCCTTTACGATTAAGGCCAAATGGTGTGACACTTCCGGCACTCCAGGTGTAATCAACTATACATTGCCTATTCCACCAAGAAGAGCAATTGATAGCATCACCTGTCTTGTAAATGTCAACCAGGCCAATTTTGAGAAAGTGCCGGCAAAAGTCTCCAGGTGCAAAAAACTACAGACAACTACATCCTGGGGCGTATTCCAAGAATGTAACTACATATATACTCCTACCTCACCGAAACCAGGCTGCACATTTGTTAAACTGTATCTGCCAGATCCATGTGAAGAGAGGTAGTATAGGGGGAGAGACATCCCCGATATATGGGCATCGGGAAGGCAAAGGTATAAGACCAAGTTCTGCATGTGCTTGCAAGATGCAGATGTTACCATTGCCATTAACTACTATCCCCCAAAATACACTGCTCTTTTGATTATTGCAGTACATGTGGGGACAAGGATCTGATTGAAGGGTCTTGTATGCTTGCATCTGGAACAAAGATCACATTCCCGAGAGTTACTAAGCATGTTGAACACAATGAGTCTATATTCTTTGGGGAACTGATTGAATATCCATTGCATGTGCGTATAGACTCATTGCACGCATCATTTCCACTTAAACCCTCACTGAAATACAAGGATGATTATTATGAAATCAAATGTACAAGACTCAAGAAACAAAAGAAGAAAAGAGATACACAACAACAATATATTCTGGACATGTCGTAGTATTGAAGACCATCCAGCAAATGTTGTTTAAGACAGTTATGTCACAACCGACGCTTGATCTATCTCCTGTAATCAGATATGTTACAGGTGATGAGGATACCATTGGACTTGCTAACAATGAGCTGATCTTATATTGGAAGTGTAAAGTTGTTAATGTCGTTATGGCACCATGGAAACAATCCACTCTGTACCCTCGTGTAATCTGGCAGAATAAGACATATTTTTACAACCCCTACACTACAGTGATCTACTCCACATCTCCAGACTCACCAAGTGGCCTTTATCTCCTTATACGCATGAATCAGGGTTATTTTGCGGGTGCAACAGGATCAGCAGAAGTGCCAAAGTTAATCAAATTCCCAAGAGAAGTTACTCACTTAAGTGCCTCTTTTGGAACTGAAAATATGCTTAATGACATTAGAACCCATGTTCACATGACAGATCCTACCTCCTTAGTTGTTGGAGTCAGTATTGACCAAAGTGCACTAAAACATGAAATACTCAATGAGGCATCAAAGATGTCTGCATATTACTCAGTGGGGTTGAGTTATCTCAACCCATTCAATGTTAATTATCTTTTTAAGGATTTATACATTAAGTTGTCCCAATTTAGAGGAATGGTATTCCTCATTTATGCATTTGTGGTTACAGTTGCTAAGTCTTATATGTACATAAGACATGGGATTTTTAAGCGGCATATATTGCCTCCAGTTGACTGAAACCCAGAATGGATTTACAGGCCCACCAAAATCAGAGCCACCAACCTGCACTGGTCCCGGGTAAGTGTACATAGGAGTGGCTACATGGGCAATAAATCCAGATTCTGAAATGGAATTTTCCCAAACTCATAACACAAACTTTTCATAAGTTCACCTACTTTCTGGTCCAACAAAGAGTGAAGGGATTAGACCTATTACTAGACAACTAATTAGTAAAGCACTCATCTAGACCGACTCATAAATGTACTACAATTTTTCCTCATCAAAAACAAGAGCATTAGGGCCACTATTGGTAGTAATGTGATGGCAAGCACAACTGCAGGTTCAGTGTTTTTCTTTCATGCTTTTCGTTTTTCCCATTTTCTTTCCTTAACTACTTTAACCACATGTTTCTTGCCATCACTTTCACTGGAAATAAGCTCTATTTGTTATTGTATTTAGGACCTCAGTCGAAACAAGTCAATAGTGCACTTGAGAGTGTTTAGCCATTACAGAAACCTTCTTTCCCCATAAGCAGTACATCGTTTTTTTGTTCGAAATGAAAGATGACTCTCTCTGTCTTGGGCTCAATGAAGCTAGTAGGCAGGAAGAATCCAGCTAGCTAGGAAATATTCCCTAGAGAATGATACAGAGCAGCTTCCCAGCATCGAAAATGCTGAAAGTTCTGTTGTTCTTCCCTGTTCACAGAAAGAGAATAAGAATGAAGAGGAAAGCCAAGAGATTAATCTTCTGCAAGCAGCTCAGCATATTTGCAGAGGAGGTGTGTGTGTCACAGTTATAACAGTCCTAAAACGGGATTCAACTGTTGTGTTTGACTGTTTTGCCTGGGGATTTCGGGTAAAACAAAGGTAGCTGCCATTAACTCACTTGGATTCGAAATATATACCTAAAAATATCAGTCTTGGACATCAAGGCATAACCATTTCTTGTGCTACATTTTGTTTCAGGGAAATGTGTAAAATGTGCTACCAAAACAACATGATTTCTATAAATGGCATGCATATGTAGAAGCTGCAGTTTCCCAACAAAACTCACATGAGCAAGAGTCTTATCCATACTATTCAGAAGTGATGATTATGTGTGTATTATGTACTGGAGGGTGAGTTTCTCAAAACATGGGTGTTCTCTGTGAAGATGAAGATTTAGTTTGGAATCACATTATCATTATTTTCTGCGTTGGGGTGACTTTGATGACAAAGTCCCATATGGAACTCCATCCTGGAAGGCTCCAACATGCCATGGGAACCAGGGCCAACAAGAATTTTGTAAGATTCAGAATTGTTAGCTCAATGCCCTAGACCAAGGGTGGGCAACATGTGGCCTATGGACTGCATGCACGCCCCCCACAGCAGGCCACTCAGCCCCAAATTTGTTTTTTTTAAAGGTGTTCATAGTGACTTCAAACTGCCAAAAGCCACTATGAGCACCTTTTGTCAGTCTATAGCCAATATTTTTTAAAATAAATAAATAAATAAATTCTTAAATCGTTTTAAATTATATTCGGTCCCTGCCTCTGGGGGTGGGGTGGGGGCATGGGTTATGAAAATGGCTCCTGTATCTCCTGCAGTTGCCTTAGACATGTGGAATCTCTCTTTTTTTGTACTTATGGTTGTAGGTGGGTAAAGTCTCCCCAGTTCACCTCATATTAACTTAGAAAGTAATTTTCTGAACCAATCTAAGTCTTAGAACATGACCCTGCCTCCTCCCCACCAGCCTCCTCAAACACACTCTGCCCGGCCATTGCATTAGCCTTGGAAAGACTGCAAGTCCCAAGAAGACCCACTACACCTTTCCGCCTGGTGCATTTCTCTGGGTGGGCCAGTTCAGCTGAGAGGAAGGAGGAAAGGGACATATCTCCTTTCTCCCCTCATGCAGCTATGGCTCCCATTGCTGGACTGGTAAGAAAAGGGAAGAAGAATGGGGGTGACAGGTGAGTGTTTGGGTGATGGGTAGGGCTGGAAGATAGTGGCAGAGGGAAATGAGCAGGGTTTTTATGGTCTGGATTCAAGCCAGAGAAGAATTTGGAGCCTTAAAAACTCACAGGTCTGTTATGGATGCTTCTTCTCCAGGACTAAGCCTGGAGATGTCCACCAGTGTTTGTGTAGAAGAGGAAATGGGAATCACACACACTGGCCCAGGACTCAACTGCTGCATCCAGATTCAAACCTCTGAAGATATCTGTGCATATGTAGGCATGGTCCATGCAGGACCTGCATGGAAAGACCTTGTGTGAATGTGTGCAAAGATCAATGTGCAAAGCCAGCAGGCTTGATCTCACTCCCTGCACTCATTGTGTGTATAGGGCTAGAACATAGGGTCAGAAAGGATTGGAGAAATTGTATAATCCACCAAGCTGTCTTGGAGCATACCTAAAACATTTGCAATGGCTATCTGACTACCTTTTCCTTGAAAAATGTCTAAGGAAAAGTCAATCTACAGTTGTTTACGATGCAGCTCATTCTGATGTTGAGTTGTTCTTGCAATTTGGAAATTCTCTCTAACTCCATCTCCCTGATCTTTAAAACAGCCACTTGTACTATTACCAGTGCATTGGATGAATCATTGTTCCACAGTTCTTTTCCCAATGCTTTGAAATGTTTGAGAATGAACTGCATGTTCCTCCAAGCTTACTCTAGTCTGAGTACAGCTTCTGAATCAACATCTTTCTGTAATTGGGATGCCCAGAACAAATTATGAAGTTCTAAATGTGTATACCTTCTAAAATCGCCTAACTCTTGGAAGCTAAAGCATTACATTTTTGACTCATATTCCAACAAGTTGAGAATTCATTGAACAGTATTTAATGGACCTTAAAATATCCAGTTTTCTCCAAACCATTTTTAGATGGTTCTGTCATAATGAACTTAGAGAAAATATTTCTAGTTATGTTCTTCTATGATTTGATCTTTGGTGCTAATGCCATAAATGGACACCTGACTTAAATAGGCCATCCAGAGGAAGTTTAGTGCACTTAAATCCCATTGAATAATTAGATGTACAGAGTATGTTGCCAAGACACAATGGGCTTTTTTTAGGATTCAGAATACAATAAACACGCCAGTAGGTGAAGGCTAAAGATTTTATTAAGCAGGAGTAAAGTAACAGAGTAATTAAAGCAAAACACTACAAAGTGAGATTCTAAGGCTTATGTCGCTATAGTTTGTGGGAATCCAGTCCTAATGGCAACAGACATAACTCCAATAATGGCCTGGTATACAGCACCTTTCTGGATTGGCCTGCATTGAGTTCCCACCCTAGGAATGCCTTAGGGATTCATATATACTAGGGCTGTACACGGACCCCCCGATCCAATCCCGATCTGTCAGGTCCGGATCGGGTCCAATCTGACTCGGATCGGATTGGGCCCAATCTGATCTGACTCATATCTGGATCCGATCCGGATCTGTGCACAGAACTCCCTCCTGCCCTCCCCGCTCTCCCCTCCCCCCACTCTCCCTGCTTACCTGCTGCCTCCTCCGCATCATCCCCCATCATCCTCTGCGTCTTCCTGCCTCCTCAATGTCAGCCAACCGCTTTCCCGCTCATGCTGGTTGATGATGACACACACCAAGTGCCACATTTGCCAGTTGCGGTGGGTGACATCATCACCCGGCAAGAGCAGGAAAGCAGCCAGCCAACATAGAGGAAGCAGGAAGACATGGAGGATGAGGGGGGACGATGTGGAGGAGGCAGCAGGTAAGCAGGGAGAGTGGGGGGAGGGGAGAGTGGGAGGGAGTGCTGTGCATGGATCTGAATTGGATCAGGATCGCAGATCTGATCTGGCCCGATCCAGGCCTGATCCAGATCCGGATCCAGGAGGCCCGGATTGGCCCGATCTGCTCCAGTTTCAGGATCCAGATCTGGATCCGTGCACGGCCCTAATATATACCATTGCACACAATTAATCCCACCCTTAACAATTAATCCCACACCCCAGTGACTTCAAGAAAGTTTGACAGTAATCTGGCATAGATAACTCCATGACTATCCCACCTACTCTCCTAACAAGTGGCCAACCTTGAGATCTCGACAGAGGCTTATCTAAAGGTAAATACTTGCCTCTCAAGCTGTACAGTCTCGAGCAGAAAACTCACTCTGGAAAATGATGGGAAGAAGTAGCATTGTTTAATTTAAAGCAACAGGCCCAACCAGAAGCCTAGGTGCATAAAGAAGCAATTGTGGTGCACCACTAATTCTTCAAAATAACAATTGTCTTCTGCATTTCCATGACACAGAGCAATACTATGGTATCTTGGAGAGCATCCCAGGGACCAGAGATATAGTGGATTTCCCCTCCTGAGGCCATAGATACAGCAATGACCTCAGGAGGGGAAATTTGAGTGGGGATTTTTCAACCCCCAGCCAGCCAGTGTGGCAGCTTCTCTCCTGAGGATGCAACAGTATCCTGGGAGAGGTCAGGGAGTGCAAAAAGGAGAGTGTTCCTGTGGGTGGTGAAGAGGACAGAGAGATCTATGAGGTTCTCCATCTCCTGTTCCCACCCCTGCTTCCAGGTAAGTGGGTGAGTGGGGCTGGGCTCAGAGGCCTGATTTGCTCTCAATACTAAAACAGAGGAACAGGAGGCAGTTAAAATCTCAGTTAGTCCTCCTGCTCTGCCCAGATTTGGCTGACAGAGCACGGGATAAATGCAGGACTTCAGGATTAGAACCCTCTTTCTATTAAATGTCAATCCCTTAGGACTGCATGCTGGATCCCTGATCTGCTTGCTTTAAGTACCATAGGTTTTAAAGCACTGACAATACATTCCTGTGCATGTGTACTCAGAAGTTGTTTACTCCAGGTAAATGTGCATGGAATTGCAGCCTTAATTGCAATTTTCATGCCTAGATAAAGTAACAGCATGAATAAAACTGTTGCCTTGATGGCAGAGAACATCAGTTTGAAGCAGCACAGAATTTTAGTATCAAGCTGTTTGTGTTTCCTTTTGCTGGCTCATCTGCATTTTACTTGAATACCTGAAGGCCAGGTGGTGGTAAAAGGCACTCAGTAGATAGATTTCCACTGTGAAGCAAATGGAAATCCATTGCCAGCCACTACCTGGACCAAGCTAGGTATGCACACTTGAGGATGCGACACCTTTTGTGGCCATGTTTTGTTTCAATTGTTTGTCTGTCATTGTTAAAATAAATTACCTTTGATGATCAAGGCAAAATGATTTAAATGCCTTTGATACTTCAGTCAGATTCTTCCACTGTCCTACTTGGGTCTTAAAGTAAAAGTCCTTCCAACCTCCAACCCTGACCCAACTACATAAGTTTCCTTCATGCTTTGCTCTCCAGTTGCAGTCGGATACAATTGCAGCATCCTCCCTGGTGTTGCGTGGCTGAATTGTTAAGGAGCAGAGAAGGTCACACCCATCTCATGATGTTAGGCAACATGCTCAATATGCCTTTGCTCAGCTGAGGATGCAATGTGCTCCCTGCATGGCACAGTATGGTGCTGGAGCAAAATAATTAAAGGAAACCTGCTGCCTGTTCTTTCTCTTAACTTGATGAGGTCTGATTTGCGAAGTTTTGTAAAGCTTAATTGGCCAAACTTAATAATTAGATGGGCTGCTGATTGCAAAGAAGCAGGCGCTGCTAGTAAGATGATCATACTTTACAGCGGGGTAAGTGCTCATTGGCAGTGCTGGTCTAAGAGCTTGCCTTTCATAGGGGTTGGGGATAAAAAGTAACCACAGGTGAACTGTATACTGTACTGCTGCAAGGAGATCAGATAAATTGAGTTGGACCCAGACTTACACTCAGCAAAGTTCTGCGCATGTGAAATAGTGACTAGATTAGCCAAAGGGGATTGCTCCCCCATTCCGTCTTCCTGTTCAATTCAGGCTAAGGAGGGAGAAAAACCCAGGGATCCTGACAAGGTTCCTCATCCAGCAGAGACTAGGGAGGGCAAGGTGTATTGTACAAGCTGTTTCATAGGGCAGTATCCAGTGGTGTCATTCAGCGTGCTAGTGGAGCTCTGCTGAAACCTTCCGTTGCACAAGCGCTTGTCCAATGACCACACTTGCACAGCTGCACTTGCACTACCCTAACTTGAAGTTAGATTTTCCTCTCACACATAGTTCGGAACTAGTTTCCACTAGCACAGTGTCATTTGCTAGCGGAATGACACAGTTGGATACTGCCCTAAGTTCCCTTTCCTGACCCCAGGAAGATGCAGATCCTTGCTTTCTGAGGAGGCCTTGACTTCAGGGGAGTGCAAACACCAACCTGTTCAGAGTTAGTGGTAGCCATGTGTTGTGGCCCTCCCAAATCTGGTGCCCTCCAGATGTTTTGGATGACAACTCCCAGAATGGCTGTGATTGGTGGCAGTTGAATTTCAAAACATCTGGACAGCAGCAGGTTGGGGTAGGCTGATGCATAGGATTCCCTTTGTAGCTACCAAGGATTTCTGACATTATCACACATGAGTAGTGGAGTCTGATGGCACCAATTTTAGTGGGGCTGTGAATCCATTCTCGGTTTCAGTCAGAATCAGCCAGAACTCTAAAAGAGATATACAAAATGCTGAATCTTATCCCCCAAAATAGGCCCAGCACTTGGATAGCCCCATTAGAATCCTGATTGAAATCCACAATGGATTCACAGCTCCACTGAGCCACCAGCCTCCACTGGCTGAGGGAAACAAGCATTTTACACTGTGCATAATTTCCTCTTCCTACCATCTATAATTCTATAGCCCTCTACTTTGAAATGTGTCACTAAATTCATTGCCTATAATTTTTTTTAAAAAAAAAATATCTGCAGAACGAAAGTAGACAAAATGGTGTTTGGTACAGTAGGTACGAACTGGGTAAATGCTGATAAAAAAGAAAGTGAAATGAATTTCTCATACATCTGCAGTTTAAATATTAATTTAATATGATTTTCAAAAATGTTTGTTCTCAAAATATACTTTTCTTTTTTTCTCAAAACATACATTTCTGCATGGATTTTTTCTCTCAATATATTTTTGAGCTGAGAACCATGTTGGAACATTTGGAAAGTGTGAAAGCCAGCAGGAAAATAAATTTTAGTCTGTGCATTAGTCTGGGTCAGTTTGTATTAGGGGTGTGCACGGACCCCCCGGATCGGATCGGGACCTCCAATTTTGTCCCGGACCAGTTCGGACAAAATCGGAGGCCCCCCGGACCGGATCGAGTCCGATCCCGACCCAAAAATCGTACATTTTTGGATCGGCCGCCATTTTTTTCCCCATAGCAAGTCTATGAGGAAAAAATGGCGGCGGGTGGGTAAGGGGGGGCCTAACTCCCTCCCCCCCGGGGCCGTCCGCTGTGGACGGCCCCGGCAGGTAAACCCCCTCCCCCGCGCTCCCTACCCCCCCTGGGGCCGCCCGCTTCCATCCGCTGGCGCCCGCGGGCGCCAGCGGATAGAAGCGGACGGCTCCGGGGGGGGGGTAAGCCCCCTTCCCCGCCACTGCTTACCTTCTCGGCCCGTCCGGCGCCGGCGGCTACTACCAGCGGGCTCCGCGGCCTACTCTCGAGTAGCGCGCCGGGTGATGACATCACCCGGCGCGCCACCCTGGAGCAGGCCGCGGAGCCTGCTGGGAGTAGTAGGCGCCGGCGCCGGACGGGAGCCACCAGGCCGGGCAGGTAAGGGCCCCCCTCCCCCCTCCCCCCTCCGGGTGCCCCCTCCTCCCTTCCACGCACCCTCTCCTTACCTTCCCGGCCCGGCGGCTCCCGTCCGGCGCCGGCGCCTACTACTTCCAGCAGGCTCCGCGGCCTGCTCTAGAGTAGCGCGCCGGGTGATGACATCACCCGGCGCGCCACCCTAGAGCAGGCCGCGGAGCCTGCTGGGAGTAGTAGGCGCCGGCGCCGGACGGGAGCCGCCGGGCCGGGCAGGTAAGGGCCCCCCTCCCCCCTCCGCGCGCCCCCTCCTCCCCTCCACGCACCCCCTCCTTACCTTCCCGGCCCGGCGGCTCCCGTCCGGCGCCGGCGCCTACTACTTCCAGCAGGCTCTGCGGCCTGCTCTAGAGTAGCGCGCCGGGTGATGACATCACCCGGCGCGCCACCCTAGAGCAGGCCGCGGAGCCTGCTGGGAGTAGTAGGCGCCGGCGCCGGACGGGAGCCGCCGGGCCGGGCAGGTAAGGGCCCCCCTCCCCCCTCCCCCCTCCACGCGCCCCCTCCTCCCCTCCACGCACCCCCTCCTTACCTTCCCGGCCCGGTGGCTCCCGTCCGGCGCCGGCGCCTACTACTACCAGCAGGCTCCGCGGCCTGCTCTAGAGTAGCGCGCCGGGTGATGACATCACCCGGCGCGCCACCCTAGAGCAGGCCGCGGAGCCTGCTAGTAGTAGTAGGCGCCGGCGCCGGACGGGAGCCACCGGGCCGAGAAGGTAAGTGCCCCCCTCCTCCCCCCCCCGCTGTCCACTTTCATTGGCGGGCGCCCGCTGGCGCCCGCCAATGGAAGCGGCGGTGGGCGCCAGTGGGCGCCCGCCGATCCGCCGATCTGCCGAACCGGTTCGGAGCTTTTTCGGACCGGTTCGGATTGGATCGGCCGATCCAGCTGCGGGATCGGAAATCGGATAATTTATCCGATTTCCCACTGGACCGGACTCGGATCGTGGATCGGGTCCGATCCAGTGCACATCCCTAGTTTGTATCAATATTTGCAAATATCAAATTCCTCAAGCATCCTAGTGTGAACACAGCCTGAGGCATGGACAATGGGTTGGGTCCAATGATAATCTCCTTCAGTTCCATTCATTTCAATGGGTTTACTCCAAGTAGGACTAACACTGGATACAGCCCATTAATACACCTTTTTCTTTGAAAAAAATACATTCACCCTTTAAATAACTTTGAATTTATATGCACAACTGGTCTACAACAGGAACATCATATAAAACAAGAACTGCAAAATCAAAGGTGGGCTATGATGACTAACACCTTCCATTCACTTATAATAATTTAGAAGGAAATGCATGTGTTCTGATTACGGAGTGAACTCCATTTACATTTTTAATGGGCATGAAATGATGAAAGAGGTATATTCATTACAGTTAAAGGGACACTGTATAACAAAAAAGTATCATTACAGGTTATTTGTATGCCATGGAGTAGGACATATCTGAGATTTGTAACTATTATTGCATGTCACTGCTTTTCACTGTCAATGTGGGGGCTTAAATCACAGTTAAACAGCATGTGGCATGCTGCTGGATCCATCATAGCACTTGCTTTATAAAGAATTTGCATGTTCAGAGAAATTGAATTTGAAAAGTATGTTTTTGCTTTCCTTCACTACTTTTTAATAAATATGTGATTTGAAAATCAAACATGCTACTTCTCAAACATGCTTCTGTGGTTTTACCATTCATTCTGCCCCACAAATGTCAGTGCACTGGGCCCAGTATAAATGTGTGATGTCTGTAATCCCCCTCCCTGAAAGTCTATGCCAGCTTGGGGAAAATAGAGGATGGCAAGGTGTCCCTTTGCTTCCTTTCTTTAAGCTCTCAGAGTAAATGAACTGGAGCAGCAAATAGAGAACTTTGTATTGGGATGATGCTAGAGGCAAAGAACAGCTGTTGCCATGTTGTCAGGCACATGGAACTTGGGTGGTGCTTCTGCTGCTTGTGGTGAGTCACTGATCTTATTTGGGAGTAGAGCCCGCAGCAACACAATTCTAAAACTAGCCTCCCAGTCCCAGGGAGCTTATAATCAAGAGAAGCAGAGATAGTTTTGAATGGATCTTTGAAGGGCAGTCCAAGAAGGCCACACCACTCCCATCACCCCCATGCTTCTGAGGAAGGCCCCAGCTTCAAGAGGTAGGGTCCTCTCTGAGAGCAAGAGGTTGGGATGGTGAGAAAAGATAGCCCTGGAATGACCTCAGATAAAGCAGCTACTGGTGCTGCTAGCTGCTTTACTATAGCAGCAAAAAATACTGTTCAATAATGGCTCACTGTTACATTTTAAAAGTATTTTTTTGCTTCAATGAAGCAGCAGTGCAGGTACTCTCCAGGGCCACCCTAACCCAGAATGCGCCATTCTGAGGAAGAACTCATCTTCCTTCAGAGCAAAGCATTGGGATGATGAGGTAAGAAAGATAGTCCTAGGAGCCCTAGCAGCTACTAGCTGCTATTTTTCCATGGTAAAAATATTGCTTAAAGGTTAAACTTTGAGCAGAATTTCTACCACTGTAGCAAAATAGCACTGGGGTTCTTTGAGCAATGGGAGAGGAAAATATAATAATAACAGGGCCAATGCCCCCAGAATGGTGTAGGCATTGGTGGGCCCTGCTGGGACCCCTCATGCTGACACTCAGCCTGTGTTTGTCTATTAATTTAGCAAGCCATGCTAGTTTTTGCACCAAATCTACGAGTTGGGAGAGACCAAGGAAGAGGTTCCCCCAGCCAGAGACATTCCTGAGTTTTCCATTGTCTCTGAGGAGCTTTCCCCTAAAACATGGGGAAAAAGTTTGAAAATGACATACCCTTAGGTGTGGTCTGGTACATGAGAAAAATTTCACATTCTCAGATTGACTCCAAACTGTTGGGGAAGCAAACAAACGCTGCCTGCGCTTGTGTAAGCAATAAGTCCAGTTAAATCCAGAAGTTGAAGAAATACTCACACACAATAAGTTGTGTATAATACAAGTCGTTTACTTGTGTTCCAAAATAGAAATATATACAAGGCACAACTGGTTCCTCCAGATATATACACAGGCTCCAAATATATACAGTCCTCCATCCAAATCTCTCATACACAGTCTCCATCCAAAATACTCCAGCCTGACTCCCCACACAGCCATTAAAAATTAGAGCTATCTTTATACCTTTCTGTACCCTAGCTCTGCAAAGATCAATTACCTTATCACAGTAGAAACATTACCACTATCAGATTGACCTTTACAATTTCAGACTAGAAAAAACTCTTTCTCTGCTTATTGTATTCAGCTGGCTGTTCTGTCCTTCTGGACACTAAAACTTTTGTCCAATCAACTTAGACTTAGAATTTTCCTCAACACCCCTTCAAAATTGAAGATCTAAGTTGTCTAAAGTTGTCTTTCCTCACCCAGCATTTCAATACCTAACATTTCAGTTAATTTGGTATGTTGGTGTCCTGTCAATGGCTTGGTAAATATATCTGCCACATTTTCCTTTGATTCACAATATATTAATTTGATCAAACCATTCTCTATGTATTGTTTAACATTCAAGTACTTAATAGCCACATGTTTTGTCCTTGCTCTGTACATCTGAGCATTAGCTAAGGCAATACATGATTGTGAGTCATCATAAACACAGAAACATTACCACTATCAGATTGACCTTTACAATTTCAGACTAGAAAAAAACTCTTTCTCTGCTTATTGTATTCAGCTGGCTGTTCTGTCCTTCTGGACACTAAAACTTTTGTCCAATCAACTTAGACTTAGAATTTTCCTCAACACAAACCAGTGCCAACGTTTTGTGCTTGTTTGTGCCATTTTGTGCTGCAAACCCCAAGTTTTGTGCCTCCAACAACAACTTGGTATGGATACTTCAAGTGTGGGTTCCAAGGAAACACACCAAAAAGTAAACTTTGTCATAGCACCTCCAAACCCATGCCAAAGTTTTGTGCTGTTTTGTGCCGCCCCAGGAAGCCTGGAAATGACATACCCTTAGATGTGGCCTGGTGAATGAGAAAAAATTCACATTCCCAGATCGACTCCAAACCGGTGCCAAAGTTTTGTGCTAGTTTTGTGCCATTTTGTGCCACAAACGCCGGGTTTTGTGCCCCCAACAACAACTTGGTATTGATTTTTCAAGTGCAGGTTTGGAGGAAACACACCACAACATTTCTGTGAAGTATGGGCTTTCACACATAATCAAATGTAGTGGTGGGGAAGAGAGAGAGAGCCACAGAAGAGGGGGGAAATAAACTTTGAAGCCATCCACATTGGCGGCCATTGCATTAAAATATATGTATCTTGCAACTGGACTAAACCAAAACAAATTTCCCCTCTCTCTTTTACCTTGACCCTTACTTCTTATTCGTTGAATCTACAGATAAATAGTTCATTTTTTTCTTGCTCCTTCACAAAATCTATAAGGGGTTTCTATTCAGTTCTAAATCTATCTGTTGACTTTTCTCTAATTACTGACGTACGTTTTGCCATCTCCAGTATCTTCAAAATCCATTCCTCCATTGTAGGTAACGTTGTGATTTTCCACCTCTGTGCATACAACAATCTCGCTGCCATCTTCATATACAAAATTAAAGTTCCACAGTTCTTCTTCATCTGATCAGCCATTAGACCCAACAGGAAATATTCTGGTTTCAATTGTAAATTGATCTTCAATATTTTGTGCATTAAAGAATGTTTTTGTATCCAAAAGGCTTTTGCTCTTTTACAAATCCACCATAGATGGTAAAATGTTCCTTCTTGCTCTTCACATTTCCAACAAGTTCCAGAGGCACCTTTATACATTTTAGCTAATTTTGAGGGAGACATATGCCATCTATACATCAGCTTATAAAAGTTCTCTTTAAGTCTAGTACTTAATGTAAATTTTAGGTCTTTTGACCACAAGTTTTCCCGTTGCCCCACTGGTATATTATATACAAAGTTTTGTGCCCATTTTATCATACACTCTTTCACTTGTTCATCTTCTGCCTCAAACTTCAACAATAGCTTATATACTTTTGAGATCATAATTTCATCATTTAAACATAGTGCACTTTCAAATTCAGATCTTGTTTGTTTTTTTATCTATTTTAAACCTTTCCACAATTTGTAGGTAGGAGAACTATTCACACATACAACCTTCTTTATTAACCCCTCTCTTGGTTTTAATTTATATTCACCTTGTATCCTTTCTAATAAATCACTGTATGTTAACCAATTATGTGCACTTGTCAATTCTCTTCTATGATAAGCTTCCTGAGCTGATAGTCACAATTGTGTTTTCTGACAGAGCCTAGGTCTATATTTATTCCATATTCTCAAAATAGCATGTCGCACATACTGATTGTTAATTTCAGCCACATCTAAGGGTATGTCATTTTCAGGCTTCCTGGGGCGGCATATAACTCAGGGGTTGTGGACAAAATGGCACAAAACTAGCACAAAACTTTGGCACAGGTTTGGAAGTGCTATGACAAAGTTTGTCTTTTGGTATATTTCCTCGGAACCCACTCTTGAAGTATCAATACCAAGGTGTTGGTGACAGCACAAAACCCAGAGTTTGCTGCAGAAAAACTAGCACAAAACTTTGTGCTGGTTTGGAGTCGACCTGAGACTGTGAAATTTTTCTCATTCACCAAGCCACATCTAAGGGTACGTTGTTTCCAGGCTTCCTGGGTGTGGCACAAAACTCGGGGTTTGCGGCACAAAACAGCACAAAACTAGCACAAATCTTTGGCATATGTTTGGCGATGATTCTAGGTTGGGGGTTCCTAGTAGGGATGTGCACTGGATCGGACCTGATCCACGATCCGAGTCCGGTCCAGTGGGAAATAGGATAAATTATCCGATTTCCGATCCAACAGCTGGCTCCACTGATCCAGTCTGAACCGATCTGAAAAGGCTCCGAACCGGTTCGGCGGATCGGCGGATCGGCGGGCGCCCACTGGCGCCCACCGCCGCTTCCATTGGTGGGCGCCAGCGGGCGCCCGCCGATGAAAGTGGACAGCGGGAGGGGAGGAGGGGGGCGCTTACCTTTCCAGCCCGTCCACTCCCGTCCGGTGCCGGCGGCTACTACCAGCGGGCTCCGCGGCCTGCTCCAGGGTGGCGCGCCGGGTGATGTTATCACCCGGCGTGCTACTCGAGAGCAGGCCGCGGAGCCCGCTGGTAGTAGCCGCCGGCGCCAGACGGGAGTGGACGGGCCGGGAAGGTAAGCAGGGGGCGTGTGGAGGGGAGGAGGGGGCGCGCGGAGGGGAGGAGGGGGGCCCTTACTTTTCCGGCCCATCCGCTCCCGTCTGGTGCTGGTGGCTACTACCAGCGGGCTCCGCAGCCTGCTCCAGGGTGGCGCGCCGGTTGATCACCCAGCGCGCTACTCGAGAGCAAGCCGCAAAGCCGGCTGGCGGTAGCCGCCGGCGCCGGACGGTAGGGAATGGCCCAGAAAGGTGAGGAGGGGGCGTGCGGAGGGGAGGGGGGGTGCTTACCTTTTAGGGACGCCCGTCCGGCGCCGGCGGCTACTACCAGCGGGCTCCGCGGCCTGCTCCAGGGTGGCGTGCCAGGTGATCACCCGGCGCCCTACTCTAGAGCAAGCCGCAAAGCCGGCTGGCGGTAGCCGCCGGCGCCGGACGGGAGCGAACGGCCCTAAAAGGTAAGCAGTGGCGGGGAAGGGGGCTTACCCCCCCCGGAGCCATCCGCTTCTATCCGCGGGCGCCCGCAGGTGCCAGAGGATGGAAGCGGACGGCCCCAGGGGGGGTAGGGAGCGCGGGGGGGGGGCTTACCTGCCGGGGCCATCCACAGCGGACGGCCCCGGGGGGGAGGGAGTTAGGCCCCCCTCACCCACCCGCCGCCATTTTTTCCTCATAGACTTGCATTGCAATGCAAGTCTATGGGGAAAAAAATGGCGGCCGATCCAAAAATTTACGATTTTTGGATCGGGATCAGACTCGATCCGGTCCGGGGGGCCTCTGATTTTGTCCGAACCGATCCATGACAAAATTGGAGGTCCCGATCTGGGTCCCGATCCGATCCGGGGGGTCCGTGCACACCCCTAGTTCCTAGTTAACACAGCTACACTTGGCTCCCACTTCCTGAGATCTCAATTTCCATAGTTATTATGATGCTTAAATTATATCATAGTACTTCCTGCTGGTGGTCTGTGCCTACACATTGTTTGCTCCTTTGGGCTTTGGCCTATGAATATGACATGTCTACAGGATGTAAGGGACACCAAGAAGTGTAGTTTTTGAGAGAGCAGGTCACTCTCTTAATTTCTCTGTCTCTTAAACTCCAAGCTTTGGAGGGTGTCCGCTACACAGGCTGTCTTTCTTCTACACACACATACACACTCTTAAGAAATATGTGTCGGAAGAAGTGCGTAAACATAACTTTTCTATTTATCACCCACTTTCTGCTTTTAATTTTTTAAATATACATTTGGAAATGTTTAGTTGGTTTTCTAGATAGCATTCATTATTCATCTCGTTCCAACATAATGGGTCGAATATCAAGAGCATTACAGTGCCTGTATTATTCTGCTATGGCATTTTGTGTGCCATCCTCTTAAATCAGTTTCCCCATCCATTTATCTGGCAATGTAGTTTATGTAAATTGTTTCCCCGAGCCTTTCATGACCTCAATCACAGAACTTCTCTTCTTGAGCAGAATTATTTTAATCTCAGTTGTCAAAAGTTGTTGATTTTACAAACTCTGTACCTCTTTAGTTATCACCATCTCTGTATTATAACAATCCTTTATTTGAACTAGTGATCTTTGAAGTTCAGTATTTTTCAGGTGCACGTACATTTCCATTTTCATTTTACTCTTCCATGCAGTTTGCATTTTTTATTATGCACAGTATATATTCTGCTATTTTAATGTGATACCATTAAGATGCCTCCAGGCTGCTCTGCAGATTCAAAATATTTACTTCCACCCTTCCCACCTTTTAAACTACTTGTAGGTACTTCACATTTATGATGTCTGCTCTATAGAAACAAACAAGCTTTATAGTATAGCTTCTCTTACAAGTTGCTCATTGGTAATGTTGCTTATCATTTTCCCTCTCTCTCTCAATCTCTATTTCTCTCTTTAAAAAATAAGTATCCAATTCTGAGCATTTCCCTTTCAGAAGATTTTGCCTTTCCCAAAATCTGTCCCAAAATCTTTCCCAAATCCTGCATGCAGGGGACTGAGTAGCTGAATCACAGCTTTTCATTGCTATTGAAAGTTTTCTGAACTTTCTCCATCTGATCTTTTTTTTTTTTAATGTGTCTGTGATTTTACCACAATTTTGTCATAAGCAAATATTTTGGTGATCTTTACAGTTACTAAGAATTGACTATGTGAAAGAATGCTTTATTAGCAGTTTCTGTATCCATGTCTCCAAATGATTGCATGTGGTAGCTTATTTATAACTAATATGAGGTTGTATGTGTGTGTGTGAATTAGGGCTGTGCATGCCCCCCGATCAGATCTGGATCCAGATCCGGAAGGTCCGAATTGGGCCCAATCTGATCCGGACCGATCTGGACCAATCCAGACCTCTGGATCAAGATCCAGATGCCTCAAAAGATGGCCGTGCATCCATTGGACTCACCTCCCTCTCCCTACTCTCCCCACTCACCAGCTGCCATCAGCCATTGTCTGCCATCCACCATCATCTGCCATCCACCATCCGCCATTGCCGTTGCCTGCTGCCTACACCCATCACTGCCTGTCGTCATCCGCCGTTGTATGCCGTCATTGCTGTAGGCTGCCACATCGTCCGCCTCATTTCCTGGTTGTGGTGGGTGATGACGTTGCCTGCTGCGACCAGGAAATGCATCACTCTAATGAGAACCAGACCTCGCAGGCTTGTTATCATTAGAGCGACACATTTCCCGATCATGGAGGATGATGTGATGGCCTACGGTGATGACGGCGGATGGTGGACAGCGGAAGACAGAGGACAGCGGTGGTGGCGGACAGTGGATGGTGGTTGACGGCAGCTGGTGAGTAGGGAGAGAAGGGAGAGGGAGGTGAATGGACTCACCGCCGGCCTTGCACCAGGTCTGGCGGGCACCCAGGGACCTGCATCCAAATCTCCGGATCAGTCCGGATCAATCTGGACCAGATCCAGATTGATCCAGACCTCCCCCGATCCAGTTAGGATCCAGAATTCGGAGATCCATATCAGACTGATCTGATTCGGATTCAGGATCCGGATCCAGATCTGTGCACAGCCCTAGTGTGAATGCATGTGTGTGTGTGTGTGTGTGTGTTAGGGATGTTTTAAAATCTTGAAACTTTTTAATATTTATAAACTTCTACATGCTAATTACTCAACATCTTTGAGCTTTGTATATGAGAAATAAAGCTGGTGATCATTCTGTTGAATTGGCCACTTACATTATTATGAAAGTTGACAATGCAATTAATTCCACAAGAAGACTTTGCTTTCCCAGTTCCGGTTTTTATACTGCTTAGCCACTGTATGTTCAAAGATTAGAAAAAGGCAGAATAAATCAATGTTTCAAAAGAATTGTCTTTCTAGCTGATGCATTGTCCCTTTAATAGCCATCATTATTGGCTCTGTGATTTGAGGGAAAGATACATGGCTTTCTGCTGAACAAATTTATAAGATATTCTCTTTAGAAATTCATCTTTTTGACCTACAGTCACTATTGCAACATAGATTGTTTCTATGGTATCACACGCTCTTGCTTGAAACAGCATCCAAAGTTTTGATAGAAGGACTAGAGAGTAAAGAAGCTGTTAATGAAAACCTATCCATTTGCAACATCAGTTGTTCCCTACACGGAAAAGTGTTTAATTTGTTTGTGCCCTGTCCTTCCCCCCCAGCATTACCCACAAGGAAAAATACTGCATAATGATATAACTATAACTAGTATAGGATTATCCAGTCATTCCCTTTGGAGGGGGGCTGAGTAGAAATTTTACCTGCCATGGATCAGTTCTTGTGTAAGTTGTTGTTGTTTTGCCTA
Organism: Anniella stebbinsi; assembly: GCA_029215795.1. Taxonomy (NCBI): domain Eukaryota; kingdom Metazoa; phylum Chordata; class Lepidosauria; order Squamata; family Anniellidae; genus Anniella; species Anniella stebbinsi. The sequence continues at coordinate 68,067,164 of JARDYH010000006.1, read as the reverse complement.
CTTTATACTGGTATTTAATTTAGTTGAGGGTGGGTAAATAGGTTGCTTGGAATGGGAAGAGTCATGCGGGAATCTTAGGACATCAGAAGAGGTTTGGTGACCATTCATTGGCAACTCATGGTGATTGGTAATTTCTGAGGCCTGATCCTCGATGGACTGTGTGGCTCATGACTCAGGATATATGTCTTGCCTTTAGGGACCTCTCTGTCATCTCACCTATTTGGAGTTGTGCAGCAGCACATGGGGGTGACATGGGGTGGTTCCCCCCCAAGCACACAAGTGTACCTCAAGAAAGGAGCCGGGTTTACCTGACTCCTGGCTTGCCAAGTGGCTCACTCATAATGCAGGCTAGTTGCCTGGAGAAAGGATTAATTAGATTCCTGCACTATCACATGCAGATCCAGGGAGAAGTGAATTACCCAATTAAATAAGACACCCTAGTTATCCCAAGCTCTGGTGTCTGTGCCATTATTACTGGGCTTCCTTCTCTGTCTGCAAAGGAGAATGCAAATTACTTATCTGCTGCAGACACGTGACCATGGTTGAGGGACAGAGTGTTGCTTCTTCAATTGGTTATAGTTAAATGTTCTGGTTCTTTGGTGAAGAGAGCATTCTTCATGTCCAGTTCTAAAGGTTGTTAGCAGCTGACTTCCTGTTCCCCAACTAATAACAACTTAAGAGACATTTTTGCTTGGGAGCGAACAGTCTTTGAAGCAGTTGCACAGGCTGCTAAGTAGTTGTTATTTTTAATCTACGAGAGATCCTAATACTTATGGTTGTGATGGCTTTTTAAGGTTGCTTTTAAGGTTTTACTATATTTTCATGTGATTATGGTTTCAATGTTTTGAAATGTGTGTAAATTGTCCTGGTTGGTTTTAAATAGGCAGCATAGATATACAATAAATAAAATATATCACAAATTTCCAGAGTTGGCTGTACTATTAGGCGGAGTCAGGTGGCCACCTCAGGCAGCATATGCTAGGATAGATGTGTGCATGTGTGTTGGGGGGGGCAGCTCTAGCAAACTCCAGCTGTTGGTCTTGATTGCCCTGGGCACTTCCTCTGTTGGTGGACAGAGCTACATGTACTTAGAAAGTGACATTTGCCCTTAAGTGCAGTGGGAGATGCTGTCCTGTCACCACTACTGTTGAAGTAAATGGCTTCTGTACTTGGAATAGGGTGTCACCTAGGCTGACCATATGAAAAGGAGGACAGGGCTCCTGTATCTTTAACAGTTTCATAGAAAAGGGAATTTCAGCAGGTGTCATTGGTATATATGCAGAACCTGGTGAAATTCCCTCTTCATCACAAAGTTAAAGCTGCAGAAGCCCTGCCTTCTTTTGTACATGGTCAAGAGACAGGGCCCCTGCAACTTTAACTGTTGTGATGAAGAGGGAATTTCACCAGGAACTAATTGCATACAAATGACACTGGCTGAAATCCCCTTTGCTCTTCAACTGTTAAAGTTACATGAGCCCTGTCCTCCTTTTCATATGGTCAGCCTAGTGTCACCTTTTTGTCCTTTGCCAAATGTCTTGGGTTTGCCCTGCAGATCTCCATTGTCAATCTAGTTTTGCAATGTGTTTTCACTACAATACAATATAAAGTGCCACAGGGTTGCGAAGAACTTCAGTTTTGATCACTATTGCTGGGAAACAGGAGAGGTGAAGGTCTCTTAAGAATGTTGGGCGATAAAGGGATCTCTGTCTAGGAAGACTTGTATGTGTATAGGTCATCCTTAAGGGATCAAGCAACTGAAATATTTTGTAGAACTAACCATAGGCTGACCAGATAAAATCCAGGTCAGGGCTCATGTAACTTTAACAGTTGTAGAGAAAAGTGAAATTCAGCCAGTGTCATTTGTATGCAATTAGTTCCTGGTAAAATTCCCTCTTCATCACAACAATTAAAGTTGCAGGCACTATACTAGAGTGACCATATACAAAAGAAGGCAGGGCCCCTGCAACTTTAACTACTGTGATGAAGAGGGAATTTCACCAGGAACTAATTGCATACAAATGACACTGGCTGAAATCCCCTTTTCTCTACAACTGTTAAAGTTACATGAGCCCTGACCTGGATTTTATCTGGTCATCCTAACTTACCAGGAATTCCTTGCTAGGTTACAACTTCTACATTGCAAATGCATTCTAGTTTGATTTCTATAGAGACAATTCAAATTAAATTATTTTTCTTTAGGGTTGGAGGAACATAATGGCAGCTCTTCATTCACAATAAAAATAGATATTCTATCATAATGAAAGAAGGCAGGGATGACTTTAAAAATAAGCCTGCGTCAGTGATTGTGAGTCATAGTTCCCCACTGTGAAATATCTGATATTGTTAACATACAATAAATAAATACCATTTCCCAAAATAAAATGTTACAATCATGTCCAAAATAAGGGATGCACTTAAAAATAATAATCAAACACTTTGTTTTCTGTAGTCAACACTGTGAACAGGTAAAATCTATTGAATGTGGTGTTGAGTTATTAACCACTGAGGTTCAAAAATAAAGGTGCCTTTTTCGTGTTTTGTATTTTATGATTTTCTTTGCTTTGGAACAAAGTGGGCGGGGGGGGGTGGAGTAGCTGTGGTCTACAGGGATAATCTTAACCTGACCAGACTTCCTGTTCGTGAACTGAATCACATCGAGTGTGTGTACCTGAGTCTGAAGACCAGGGATAGACTAGGGATTCTGTTGGTGTACCGGCCACCCCACTGCCTATCAGACTCCCTGGCTGAGCTCACGGAACTGGTCTCGGAGCTGGTGTTGGATTCGCCCAGGCTTTTGGTCCTGGGCGATTTCAACATCCCATTCGAGACTGGTTTGTCAGGTGGAGCTCGGGAGTTCGTGGCATCCATGACAACCATGGGCCTATCCCAATTGGTCTCTGGACCCACACATTCAGCGGGTCATACCCTCGATGCTGTTTTCAGTTCCGAACAGACGGATCTGTGGGGGGAGGTAACAAATACCTCCGTGTTGTCATGGACAGACCATTTTCTGGTTAGGGTTAGTATCACGGCTACCACCCGCCCCTGCAGGGGTGGTGGACCTAGTAAGATGGTCCGTCCTCGAAGGCTGATGGATCCTGCTGGATTCCAGAAAGCCTTGGAGGGTTTTATGGCTGGTATCGTCGACGATCCTGTAGAAGCCCTGGTTGATAGATGGAATCAAGACCTAACTAGGGCTATCGACACGATCACCCCCAAACGTCCTCTCCGACCCGCTTCTAACAGGGCGCCCTGGTATACGGAAGACCTCAGGGAGTTGAAGCGGAAAGGACTACGACTGGAGTGCCGATGGTGGAAAACTCGACTTCTATCCGACAAGACACGGCATAGAGAACATCTTCGTTCCTATGGGGTGGCAATACATGCAGCGAAGAAAGCTTTCTTCTCTGTGCGCATTGCGTCTGCGAATTCGCGTCCAGCAGAACTGTTCAGGGTGGTGAGGGGTCTAACCCGGGCACCTTCCCCCCTGAATCCGATTTTAGAGCCTTCGGCGGTTCGCTGCGATGCCTTTAATGATCATTTCACAGATAAAATCTCTCGGATAAGAGCCGACTTAGATGCCGTCGTTATAGCAGAGGCCGACGATGGAGTGTCCAGTGACTCCGCGAATAGAATTATACTGGATCAGTTTCAGTTGGTGAGTACCAAGGACGTGGACAAGCTGCTTGGACGAGTGAGGGGGACGACTTGCCCTCTCGATCCCTGTCCTTCATGGCTGGTCATCCAGGGAGGAGATGTGGTTAGATCGCAATTACAATATATTATTAATGCATCTCTCAGGGAGGGGAGTTTTCCATCATGTTTAAAAGAAGCTGTGGTACGGCTGCTTCTAAAGAAGCCCTCCCTGGATCCCCTGGACTTTAATAACTACAGACCGGTATCAAACCTTCCATTCTTGGGCAAGGTGATTGAGAGGGCGGTTGCCTTTCAACTCCAGGTAGTCTTGGATGACACTGATTTTCTAGACCCATTTCAAACTGGCTTCAGGGCAGGATACGGAGTTGAGACTGCTATGGTAGCCTTAGCGGATGATCTACGCCTGGGTATTGACAGGGGGAGTGTGTCCCTGTTGGTACTTTTGGACCTCTCAGCGGCATTTGATACCATCGACCATGGTATCCTTCTGGAACGCCTGAGGGGATTGGGAATCGGGGGCACTGTGCTTCAGTGGTTCCGGTCCTACCTCTCGGGCAGGTTCCAGATGGTGATGCTTGGGGATAGCTGCTCTGCAAAGAAGGAGCTGCTGTGTGGCATACCGCAAGGTGCCATCCTTTCCCCAATGCTGTTTAACATTTATATGAAACCGTTGGGAGAGATCATCTGGAGGCATGGGGCGGGGTGCTATCAGTATGCTGATGACACCCAAATATATTTATCTACGCCTTCGACAACATCATCAGCTAAGGATAGTGTGTCTCCTCTGAATGAATGCTTGGAGGCGGTAATGGGCTGGATGAGGAAAAACAAACTGAAGCTGAATCCAGACAAGACAGAGGTGCTTGCTGTCAAAGGCCGCAACCTGGGTTTGGAGGTGTGTCAACCGGTTCTGGATGGGGTTACACTCCCCCTGAAAGACTGTGTTCGCAGCTTGGGGGTGCTCCTGGATCTGTCGCTCCAAATGACAGCCCAGATAGATGTGACGGCCAGGAGTGCCTACTATCAGCTTCGGCTGATACGCCAGCTGCGCCCCTTCCTAGAGTTGGAAGACCTAAAGATGGTAGTGCACGCGCTGGTAACTTCAAGGCTCGACTTCTGCAATGTGCTGTACATAGGGCTACCTTTGTGCCTAGTCCAGAAACTTCAACTAGTTCAAAATATGGCAGCCAGGTTGGTCACCGGTACATCTAGGGGTGACCATATTACGCCAGCTTTAAAATCGCTCCACTGGCTGCCAATTAGTTTCCAGGCGAAGTATAAAGTGTTGGTCATTACCTTTAAAGCCCTACATGGTTTGGGTCCAGGTTACCTGAGGGATCGCCTTCTCCCGTACAATCCGCCCCGCACGCTCAGGTCCTCTGGGAAGAACTTACTGCAGTCAGCCAAGACTAGGCTGATAACTGTTACCCAGAGGACCTTCTCTTCTGCCGCTCCCAGACTGTGGAATGACCTGCCGGAGGAGACTCGTCAACTTAACAGTCTTTTAGAATTTAAGAAAGCTATAAAGACTGTTCTCTTCCGGCAGGCATATCCAGTGTAATTTTTAGAATGTTTTTAGGATGTTTTAGGATGTTTTAATGCAGTTTTAATAATATTTGTCATGTTTTAATTAGTTTTATGTATTTTATCATGTTATTGTTCCCCGGCCTCGATCTAGACGGAGAGGTGGGTAAGAAATAAATCGTTATTATTATTATTATTATTATTATTATTATTATTATTATTATTATTATTATTTTCTGCAGCCACCATAGAAAGGTTACTACAATCCCCCCCAAGCATTGAAAGAAAGTGGGAGGAGGTGTGGGGTCACAAAGAGATAGCCCCAACATACTGCTGACATACACTGCAGCCACACAATCCACCAATGACACCTGCAGCAAAAGCTTTTCCCTGCAGGACTGGCCCTACCATTAGGCAGAGTGTAGGCCTGCTCTGCACTCCTCAAGTTAGCCTGTTGCCTCCAGGTTCAGTGGAGGATGTTGTCCCATCATGAGTATTAGAGACAGATTTGAGCAGCGATCAAACAGGGGTTTTGCGCAAATCTACCCAAATTTGTGCGAATTTCATCCATAGTGTAAAGTGGGCACAATTCAGTATGCTGAAGAAATTTGCATGAATTAGGAAATTAGTGTAAATTGAACTTGGAAGCAGGATCAAGACAAGCATGAGGATATGTTTGAGAATTTATGAATGTTTTCAGTGTATACGTGCTCATGCTCACGTTTGGGTCTACGAACAAGGCATGCTGATATATGCTACGAACAAGGCATGCTCACATGTTTTGTGACCAAAAATGAAATTCTCATGTATCCCTATTTTGTAATCTAAATATTGGATATATGACTGCAATGTATAAATATATCATGCACTGCTACAGCACACCTACGTCTTTTGTTGCTTAGTAGGTTCATCTGCAATCCTGTACACTCTTACCTGGGAGTAAGCCCATTGTACTCAGTGAGAGTTATTATGAGCTAGAGATTTCAGAGAAATCCACAACAGAACCAAGTGAGTTTGGATTTTTTTATGCGTCCAACCTGTGGATTCTGAAGCAGCCCGGCTTCTCCCCTTTTGAAATTTTGCACAAATTTCATCATTAAAAAATACTCAAAAAATCCCTGGCTAAAAATGCACATTTTCCCCATAGGCTAAGGTGAAAAAATGCATATTTTGGGTAGGGGTGTGCAAGGGAGGAAAAATTGTATTGGAATCGGGACTTCAGATTTTGCCCTGAATCGTATCAGACAAAATTGGAGGTCCCACGAATTGGATCGGATCTGATTCCGATATGAAAATCAGACATCAGATTTTAGAATCAGATGCCATTTTAAGTGTTTTTGCCATAGGCTTGCATTGGGGGAAAGAAAGCTTTCCCCCAATGCAAGTCTATGGGGAAAACATGGAGGCGGGTGAGTGGAGACCTAACTCCCCCTCACTCCCCCTCACTCCCCCCCACTCATGCTCCTTACCTGTCAGGGTGTCCACAACCGCCCGCTGCCACCAGCTTCTTCCACCTACTGAGAAACAGGCTTTGCGGCCTGTTCCACAGTAGAGTGCCAGCGACGCCGGGTGACTTCATCACCCGGCGCTCTGGCACTCTACTGAGAAACAGGCTGCAAAGCCTAAATCTCAGTTGACTGAAGAAGTGGACGGCAGCTCAGGATGCCGGCAGGTAAGGGGGGACCACCCTCTCCCTCTCCCCCCCACTCCTTACCTGCCGGCATCCCGCGCTGCTGCCCGTTTCTTCCGTCTACTGAGAATTAGGCTTTGCGGCCTGCTTCTTAGTAGAGCGACGATTCGCTGGGTGATGCATTGTCACTCTACTGAGAAGCAGGCCACAAAGCCTAATTCTCAGTAAACAGAAGAAGCGGACAGCAGCACAGGAGGCCAGCAGGTAAGGGGGGACTTCCACCTCCCTCCCCCTCCTTCCCCCCAATTACACTCCTTACCTGCTGCCTCCTCACTGCCATCCGGTGCCGCCTGCTGCTTCAGTACTACTTTGAAACAGCCCTTGTGGCTGAGTGATGATGTCACCTGATGTGCCATTGCTCTATTGTGGAACAGGCTGTAAGGCCTGTTTCAAAGTAGTACGGAAGCAACGGGCGGCAGCGGACAGCAGTGAGGAGGCAGCAGGTAAGGAACGTAAGTGGGGGGAGGGAAGGAGGGAAGGAGGGAAGGAGGGAGAGGGAGGTCCCTACTCACCCACTGCTATGTTTTCCCCATAGACTTGCATTGGGGGAAAAGTTTTCTTTTCCCCAATGCAAGCCTATGGCTAAAACATGAAAAATTGAGGTCCAATTTTCTGATTTTACCCGATAAAAATTGGAGAAAAAAAATATTGGATCGGAAAAAAACGGATCTCCAGTTTTTCATATCGGAATTGGTATTGGATGGCCGATATCTTCCGATTTTAATAGGAATCGGATATCAGATCCGATACAATGCAGATCCCTAATTTTGGGTGAATTTGAACAAATGTGAATTTGCACAATGCAGAAACAAAAAAAATCTGATAGTGTCAATGGGCAGACGGCAGAATGAAAGGTACTGGATTCAGTGCTGAGCTAGAAATATTGATAATAACTTCCGATCTCCGTTCTGGTGTCTCAGTTGTGATTTATGAAATCTGAAAGTGTTTACATGTGCCTCCATTTGTAAACCCCATCCTCTTATCAGCTATTTTGGAAATACACTATAAAGACAGGATTCTGGTTGGCATAAAGAACCTACAATAAAATGTCTTTAAGGGTGCTTGGTGAATTGCTTTTACTCAGTATTAAGGCCTAACTAGACATTACAGGAGACATATAGCTGTTGCTTTCCCCATCTCCTTGGTAACATTTAACAATGTGTTTGTGGTGGAAGAAATGTGTTGCTGTTTTACTCACAATGCACCAGAACTGGAATTTCTGGCACTTGGAGAAATGACTTCTGGAACTGCAGCCATCAAAAAGACTGGAGGAGCAGAGGTGAGTCCTCCACAGGTGTTACCAGTAGCATATGGCCTCACATTTGCCTAACCATGCCATGAGTTGGTGCTGGGCCTAGTGTTATCAACTGCTGGAATTACCATGTGGGATACAGACTGACACTCAAAACCTAATGGCACTTTTTAGAACACTTTTCTTTAGATAAAATGCAGTTAAATTCAATCCACTCAGACTTTCCGCATTCATGAAATAGTTACCAGTGTTAGAGCAATGGAACCTGGTGGCAGACCCAGATTGTATACTTAAAAACAAGAGGTATGCTAGCATGGTAGCTGCTTCTCTTTGGTGCCCATGTATTCTCAAAATTCTGCTGATTTTGGTGTATCTTAAATACTCTTTCCCCCAAGTTTTTTCCCAGGAACCTGCAAGGCTCACCCGCTTTGTGGTGGAGGGCAATTCGTCCTTCGGTGCCAGTTCCAAAGTGAGGCAACCAAGCCTTGAAGCACCCCAAGTTGAATCGGGGCTGATTTGGAGACCCAAAATGGCCTCTGAGGCAAGTCGGGGAGGGGGAAACCATGTCCTTTAACTATGTGTTCTGGCACCAGCTTTTCTTTATAAGTTTGGACTGTCACCTCCTCACATTTGGGCTTAACTTGGAAGTTTCTTTGTTCAGTGTTTCCCAAACTCAGCTAATTAACTGCATCTTGTTCACTTTCCATGGTCAGCAAATGCACACGCCTGATTTCCCAATGCATCACCCTTTTTCTTCTGCTTACTCTGCATATTCTTTCTGGTAACTTCCTTCCATTCAAGCCTCAGGAATGTTGCATCCCAAAGGGGGACATTATATAATTTTATGTGACACTGGTCCCAAATTTTATTTTCACTAGATTTATTGCAACATTTAACAAAATACTTCCATGAAAGAAGTATTTTGCAAATATAATGCACACCTTATCATGTCTTCCATTTTCATTAGTCAATGCTAGCTATGAATGCTGTAGGGTGCTGCCAAGCAAATATCAAGTAGGTAGAATAACTTTAAAACTTGCAATGGAAATTTATTACACAACTGCCATCTGGAAATTACTGGACCAGATGGGGACATAAATTCCCCAAACAAAAGAGGCAGCTGTCAGTTCTTCGTGTTTGTATTTGAAGACGCTGTTTAATCAACTGGCAGCATGGCTTGGTGTATTGCTCATGTTACTGTAGCATGTAAGCCTCCCATATCAGGAACACACTTTTATTTTGAGAATACACAGAAGATTATAATTTCCACTAAGCAGATGCAGCAGGTTTGTGGATTTTAATACCAGCATGAAGGAGTGTGGTGAGGAAGTACTGATTAATCGATAAAGTTACCCTAGGCACCCATCACTTTGGCTTTCATCCAGGGAGTAGCAATACTTCACTTAATGAAAGAAAACCAAATTGTTATGTATTGCTACACTGTATACAGTTATGTATCTCCTTGCTAAGAACTCATCACCATACTTACTTGAATGCACATAGACACATATTTACACATGCTTACACAGGAATGGCCCAAGACATTTGGCTGCCTGAGGCAAAGCAGGAAATGGTGCCCTTCCACACATCCAAAGTTAAGGTTCACAGTACCCAAGGCTGGCCAAGTCATCTTGACACTAGAAGCAGAAAATCCTGCAACAGCCTCTCCCTACAATAACAATGCAACAAAAATAAAGATAATAAGTAACAATTTGCTGCCCTTTCAAGACACCCCAAATCAGTTGCAGAGTAGAAGAGAATGGTGGATTCATGTGTATCAATCCAATAAACATTTCCTTAAGAGTAAGGAAATATGGGCTGGAGGGTGCTGTTGCATTCATGTGCTGCTTGTGGTTTTCCTGCGGACAGCTTGTTGGACACCGTGTGACCAGAATGCTGGACTAGATGGACCATTGACTAGACTGTCCTATCATGGCTCTTCTTCCTATTTATGTTTTTTTAATGCTCCTGAAATATCACCCAACCATAGGATCAAATCACTTGCTGGTTTTAATTTATTTCACGGGCATCTTTACATTAAAGGGAAATTGCATTGCTTATTAGGGACGTATGTGCTTCCTGCTTTTGGGCATGATTGTTATGGACAGCATTACATGGACGGAGAAGGGCAACAATGTGGTTTGAATTGAATACTTCCCCACTAACTGTGCTCTGTTCACGTCCATTGAGACATTGCCATCTTGTGGTAGAAGATCCCACCTTTTTCCAGATGTTTCCACTTTAAAACTGGTTCTTTTCATGATGGAATTTCCAACGGATGAGGTGGGAGACGTCCTGGTCATTCTTGACATAAGTTAATGTATCAACCTTAAATCCCAATTTCCTGGCTTTGTGGAGCCTAAATCAACATGAGATAGCTTTAACTCTGGTCTTAAACCTACAGAAACTTTCTTTTTACAATTGAATGTTTAACATATAACTAGTTGTGACATTTTTTTAACAAGTGAGATGGCAAAAGGTGGCCCAGGGTTTCACAGCTAATGGTGCCAAAGATTTATAGTCAGGTCAATACTGAAACTATGCCGTCTGCATGGTGTATCTGACCAGTTAAGGGACTAGTGCCTTTTTATGTAGCTGTTAGTTTCTTCTAGGTAGCAGGGTTTTGAATTGGAGGGATTTGTTCCAATGACACTGTTCTGGTCTTTCCTGATGCTCCAATCCATACATCAGAATATGTAGCCAAGGTACTTCTTCTGGGTTCAGAACACAGGGTGCAGAATCGAGTAGTGGCAGATAGACTGGGGAAGGACTGGAGGATAGATTTGTCTCCTCATCCATTGACCAGCATTTGAGGCTTCTGCATCTAAGGCAGGGGTCCCCAATGAGGCACCCCCAATGGCATCATCCAGTTTTAAAATATACATATATGGATTTGCATATATCCATAGCAGTGAATACACATATGAAACCCATGGATAATTCTAGCAATTATATGTAAGCTTGAACAAAAGGGGGGCAAATCTTCAAAAAAGTATAAATTTGAATGTGGTGTCTATATGCCTTCTGTTCAAATATTGAAAGTGTTGTAAGGTTCTCAACCCATTGCATTATCGGAGGTGAATGTTTATCCTTCCAGTGTTGTAATATCAGTCTTTTAGCTGTGAAAAAGTTCCTGAGAATCCATCTATTCTGTCCATTCCTTAATTTCCTAATTCAGTTTCTTCCTCAATTGTGTTCCTGAGTACACACCTGTACTTTCTCCCAATATCGGTGAAGGGCTGCCATTTATTCCTTTGGAGGAAAGAAAAGTCCTGCACATCCCTGAGAGTAGGAAACTCAGCCACCACTAATGAAGACCCTATGACAAGTGGGACATAATGTTCCTTTTCTACCATCTACAGGAAGAGCCAGGATTCCTTGGGAATATGTTTTTGATGCTCCATATGCACACACACACACACACACACACACACACACTGAAATAGGATCCTGGTTCAAGGTGAGGAGTAGAGGTACTTCTGGGTTGGGATTGGGGAGTGATCCTTATTTCCTCCTAAGTGCATGGAGGCCATATTTGTTTTGGTGGAAAGAGGTTTGGTGGAACAGGTCCAGTCTAGTCCCATTCCTTATTCTTCTGCTTGAAGCAAAGGTCTCAATGCTGGATGGGAAGTCAGTGAGGAGATTTATGCAAGTAAAGTTAAGGGGTGTAAGGGGAGGAAAGGAAATAAGGGAAGATGTCACAGAGGTTGTATAAAATTATGCATGGTGTGGATAAAATGGACAGGGAGACATTATTCTCCTTTTTTCATAATACTAGAACCTGGGGTCATATCATTAAACTGCATGGTGGGAGATTCAGGACAGATAAAAGGAAATACTTCTTCACACAGCACATAGAGTATCATCACACAAGGAAAAATCACGTTTGCTTACCGTTACCTCTCCAACCATGCATTTGTCCGTCATTACTTCCTCTTTCGAAAGAGGAAGTAAACAACATGCACATGTCCCATTCGATGGGCCATTTTGATCGCATTGTTTCTCCTGCACACAGCAGGAGATTCTTCTACACACAGCAGGAGATAGCGGCAACTTCCATCTTAAAAAATAAGTCAGACTTACTGGGGTGTATTTTTGTGGCGCAATGAAGGCTGGAAGAGATGGGAGGCATGCAGGAGGCAAATGATGTCTTGAGAGGGATCCGCAAAAATCCATGAGTGCCCAGTAACGAGCATGCAATAAAACACTCTCATGATGGAGCTCATAGTGGAACTATGGAATTCACTACCACAAATTGTAGTGATGGCCACCAATTTGGATAGCTATAAAGGGGAATTGGACAAATACATGAAGGATAAGGCTATCAATGGCTACTAGTCCTGATGGATATATTTCACCTCCAGTATCAGAGGCCTATGTACACCAGTTGCTGGGGAACATGAGCAAAAGTGTGCTATTGCACTCATGTCCTACTTGTGGGTTCCCATAGGCAGCTGGTTGGCCACTGTGTGACTAGAATGCTGGAGAAGATGGACACTTGGTATGATCCAGCATGGCTCTTCTTATGTTCTTAGAGTTGGGGGAAGGATTGGAACTCTCCATCCCTTTCTTTACCCACCTATTAAACATGAAGAGCCTTTAGTTAGCTGAAAATAAAATCAGTGCTTAATTATGTAATTAGGCTTATGAAAAGAAACATAGGGCTATTATGGGGCGCTTACACTGCATTTCAAGGGATGAGGTGTGCCTTGTAGTAGCATCAATCAAACTTTGAGAAATACATGGAAGTATTAATAATGGGTCAGAAAAAGATGATGTGGAAGAAGTATTTTGCAGCCATGAAGTAACTTGGTTGTTGCCTGCTGCAGGGAGAAAACATCAAATTCCACTAGGTAGAGTCTCTCTCTCTCTCTCTCTCAAGCTGAATGTATATGTGTGGGTTTGTATGTCCGGAAATATTTACCCACTTCTAGAGGAGCTACAAACTTGAAATTTGGGATGCTGATAGGTCTTCCTGTACAATGTACCAAATAATAATAATAATAATAATAATAATAATAATAATAATAATAATAATTTAAAAAAAAATTGTGTGTGGTTTAACTATTTTTAAACAATATTTTTTAAAAATCCTGCACTTACAGCTACAACTCCCAGCAACTGTCAAGAAAGCACATCTCAGAGGATGGGGCTGCCTGTGGACTGCGGAAGGCATGCTGGAAGGTGTCAACATTTTAGAGATTGACCACATGGGCAATTGTCCAAGATTTGTGAAATGGCTGCACATCCCAGCATGCTTTGCCCAGAGCTGCTCACATCCACCAAGAGCTGCTTCCCTCCACTCCTCTGTGATGCTACTCCTCAAGAGAGCTGCAAGGAGCACATCAGCGACATGCAGAGGGAACTGGATTAACATTATTTGGGAACCCAAGCAATGCCAGAAATATCTGATAGTTTAATATCTAATCAAAATGATGGCAGGTTTTGAAGCCAATGCTGTTCAAAAAGAAAACTTCTAATTGAAAGATCTGGAGCTCTACTTCCCCACGGCTTGTGATGGCTTGCTTTTGTTTGTGGCAAGAAATATTACAGATAGGTTCACATTTGCTTTCATTCTCCAGAAAGATGTTGTTTGTTTGCACAGAAAATCAGTTAGATATTATATTAACCTCTGCTAAGGCAGATGACAAAATTAAATAGTATTTCAACATTAAAAACACATCACTGCCAATTTTAATGAGATTTTGGGGAACAAAACTGGATGAGGAGGGATTGTAGTTTAAATTGACTGAGAGCATAAAGAATTTCATTATCTGTGCAGTTGCTGTTACTTTTTTTTAGTTTTAGTTTATGTCATTGCTTTGCTGCATCTCCTTTTTTACCTCAGAAACATATTTCCCCCCCCAATGGGGACGTTTACAGGATTGTTTTTAAATTATGTTGCTCTTTTAAATTAAAAAAACCCTTTTCAGTTGAGAATAACAAACCTTTAAGCTTTAACACATACTGAGGGTTACTTTCATGTTTTTAAACTGTTCTTCTAGCACAGAGAGCATTATCCTGTAAATGCTACAGCATCTCCACCTAATTGTACAGACAAGTCCCCATTATATTACTCATTTCCTGCCAGATCTTGTTGAAATCCTTCAGGTGAACTGAGAATCTTTTCAAGGACCGTGAAAAGAAGGCCTGTTGTTAACATCATTTATGTTTTGCAGGGTGTCCATTTTTTTTCTGTCCATTTGACATATGTACACTGAATATTTCCCAACAGTGCAGTCCCACTATTAGGATTGCCTATGCTTATCTGGATATTGACGATTGTCCTTTAAATCTAGATAGGAGAGTCATTTGAATAATCTTTCAGTTTTTAGCCAGGGCTAATAATCAGAAGAAATCAGTCATTAAAGTCTCTCTCTTTCCTTGCAGGAAAAGAAACTGACACTGGGGGCTCATCTACACCTAAGGGTAGGGGGAGCGGGAGGATCACGGACTTACTTGCTTCCACGATCCTCCCCTAGCATCTAGACAGATGCATGATGTCCCAGAAGGTCCCATTTTTTAAAAAACGAAGAGAAGCCAGTTGTGCGGCCCTGATCCACAGAAAAAAGATAAAAAACACACATCCCGTGCCCATCCCCCACCCCGCCATCCCAGGGATGGTGAAATTGTTATCCACCCCACCCCCATAGCCACAGAGCCACTCCCACACAGCTCTGTGCCAGTTTCAGGACCCCAGGAGTGTACACCACACCAGCTGCACTCCTTGGGATGGTCCCAGGACTGCAGGAAAACTGGGATACATATGGATGCACAGGGCCGACCTAGAGACGACCCTGGGATAAATGGCTGGTGTAGACATGGCCTGGGTCAAATAAGATACTGGGTTTTTCAAGGAGCACTGAAGAGGTTTTATTTTTTTTATTACATTTTTATCCCACCTGTTTTCCTCCTTAAGGAACCCAAGGCAGCATACATAATCCACCCCTTCTCCATTGTTTTAATCTTCACAACAACAACTCTTTGGCTCAATTCAGACAACACGTTAATCAACTGAGGGGAATTAACTCACTGACAGTGTGTTAAAAAGGTGGGCTCAATTCGGACGACACGCTGCAGCAGGCGCTGCAAAGAATTTTTAACCACCCTGGTGGTTAATAACGTACTCGATTCTGACTGACAGCCCGGCCACCATTTTCCCCACTTACCGAACTCCGTCAGTCCTCCAGCAGGTATCCCAGCACACACTGCGGCCAAAAACCATGGGCGCCGCCATTGCAGCCGATGCAGGACATGCCTCCCTAACCCCATTGGCTGCCTCAGTCAGTGGGCGAAACTCAGCAGCCTCGGGCAAAGAGGCTGCTAGGAGGAATGGCAGCACCAATACAACATTCGCACCCCATGCCCAGCACTGCAATTCCAATGTTGGCACCCACGCCCCAGCCCCCCACCCCCCCACCTCCCTCCTAGAGCATCTTTTGCACACACAGGAAAGAAGGCAAGAGTGGGGTGGCGTAGAAAACTTTATTCAGCAGGGAGCTCAGACATGGGCAATAAGGCACATGGGCAGAACCTACGGAAAGGACAGTCGCCCCCAGGAAGGGAGGAGGCAGCTGGAAGGCACAGCGGTGAAGAGGGGATGGCCAAGGCCACACCCCCAGGGAGCCAAGCATGGAATGTGCCAAGGGGATGTGGTAGAGAGGGGCGGCATGCCAGGGAGAGTTGCCAGTCCACAGATGGAACTCCACAGCAGACGCTCACAGGGGGTGGGGGTAGCGCAGCCAGATCCAGGCACTGATGCTCTGAAGCACCCGGGACGCCTCCGCACGGGCGCGACGCTCCCCAACGGGGTTCTCGGGGCCCGGCAAAGGCTCGCTGTCCAGCTGTGTTGGGCAGATGAGGGGGGGCTCTCTGGTCACCGCTTCCCCTGCCCTCGTTCTTCTGGGTGAAGCGAGGGTGGAGGTGGAGGTGCGGTGGGGGTCTGCTTCGGGTGGAGTGCGTTTCTCCCAGTTGGTGTGGGGGGGCTGCCTCTTGCTCCAGGGCGCCTGGGGTTTTGGGTTATTCTGTCTCCCCCTCCCCCCCCTTTGTCATACTGCCCTTCTGGTGCGCTTCCCTTTCCGTTTGGGTAGCTGACTGGGCACCCTGCGTGAGTTCGTGCAGGAGCCGGCCCCTTGTTGAGCTCCGTGCCAGCTGCCTGGTGGAGGAGGCGGGCATCCTGGTTGCTATGGCGGCGATACCAGTGGTCTGTTGCGAGCATGCCTGAGCGGCCACCCGCTTTCTGCCACTCTTGCCGCTCTCCTCTATGGTCTTTTGTGTTAACGTACTCACCTCAGTTGTTTAGCCTACACACCTCAAGCGGCTGAATTCGGACAACACGTTAATCAATTGACTAACTTTTAAACAACTCGCAAGCGAGTTGTTTAACTCAGTTGTTTAAAACTCCAACTTAACCAACCGTGGGTTGTTTATCCGTTGTGTGGCTAAATTCGGACGACATGTTGAGCTAACCAACTGATGGTTGTTTAATTTAACAACCGTTGCTCAACGTGTTGTCTGAATTGAGCCTTTGAGTTAGTTTAGCTGAGAGTCTATGAATGGTCCAAATTCACCCAGTGTCATATTTACGACTCTTAGTATAGGAAGCCTGCCAACTCCCTTATCTAAGAATGTCTGGGAAAAATGCCAGGCCTTTAACGGTTTAAAGGGTTTATTTGCAATTCCAAAATCAATTACCAATAGCCAAGGTCACGCCAAAAGTTCAGTCCGTCCGAATGTCAAGCCGAGGGTGAAACCAAGTATTAGAGCAGTCCAAAGTCCAGAGCCAAAATAGTCAAGCCGGTTGTTCAGTCCACAGGTTCCGATTCAGGAGTATGCCGAGTGTCAAGAGCCGAAGACGACGGTTGTTCTCAACGGATCTTAGCTTCTGCCTTCTTTCTCCTTTATAGTTGCTTGAGCCTGTTCACAGCTGCGTGCAATTCCTTCGTTATCTTACTTAAGGCTTGCATCAGCTGTGCTCTGTTTTCTCAGTCTCATGCTTCGCCTTGTGGGCTTAGCTTTCTCCGCCCGTTTGAGCTGCCGCCTTTGCTGGGGAGTTACTGGACAAACTCCTTCAGACCCCGAGTCTTCCTCATTAGAAACAGGGGGTGGGAGAGGGTGGCTTTCCTGGGGCTCTTCAGAGGAATCTCCCTGCTGTTCCTCCTCCTCCGGTAAGTCCTGGGGAATGGGTAAAGCTGCAGTCTCTGCCACTTCTTCCTCCTCAGAGGAAGATTCTTCAGACTGCCTCATGACACCCAGGGAGAATCTACACTACTGCTTTATAATGGTATTGAAGTGCACTGACAACCGTTGAGTAGGCTGACCATATGAAAAGGAGGACAGGGCTCATGTAACTTTAACAGTTGTAGAGAAAAGGGAATGTCAGTCAATGTCATTTGTATGCAATTAGTTCCTGGTAAAACTCCCTCTTCATCACAACAGTTAAATTTGCAGGGGCCCTGCCTACTTTTGTACATGGTCACTCTAGTATAGTGCCTGCAACTTTAACTGTTGTGATGAAGAGGGAATTTCACCAGGAACTAATTGCATACAAATGACACTGGCTGAAATTCCCTTTTCTCTACAACTGTTAAAGTTACATGAGCCCTGTTAAAGTTACAAATGGTCAGCCTACTGTTGAGGCACAATCCACATTCCATATACCACTTTCAAACCACTTTCATAATGTTATAACCTGTTTGGTGCAGATCTGGCCCTCATGGGCATCCATGGCTGAGTGGGGACTAAAACCCATATCTCCCAACCACTGGTCCAATGCTCTAACCACTACACCACACTGGTTCATTACAAAATTGCATTTGTAGGTCTATTCTTGTTTTAAAAAATATGGTACTAAACAAATTTAGTACCATATTTTTTCCTTTCCTTTCCTTTCCTTTTCCTTTCTAAAATTGTCCTTCTGAACACTTCCTAACTATGTTGCCACTGAAAAAATTAATTGCCCAATTGCTGGATTATATTATTGGTGAAGATGTGTGTTTCAGATTTATCAAATCATTACTAAATTTGATCAGCACCTTTTAAGGAATGAAATTAGTTCCTCTGATATGACAATTGATTTCTTGTCATAGATTTCCCATAAATTGTGTAGTATTGGAGAACTGTACAGCTTTTATATTTTCTGTAATTAAAACCAGTAGTAAAAGAGACAAAAAATCAATAGATGCATGGGTATTTTGGTTTTTTTGAATGAATTTTACAATCACAAAGAGCAATATATTTGTGATTTCAGTTACTTGGAGGGTTCTCCAACATAAATTCTAGAAACCTTAAAGGGTTTCAAAGGCCTTTATGGGAATTACTTTAATGTAATGCCAATAAAAAAATGATGGTCAAAAACCATAGAAAACCCATCTTTTAAAAGCCCCCGCTCAACTAATCTAGATAAAGTTAGCTGCGTCTGTGCCCACCATGAAATGAGTGGCACAATTTAGTTGTGGTTAATTTAAGCCCTATTGAAATCACCTATTGAGTTTATTAAATGTAATGATCAAGGGCACAATCCTATGCATGTTTAGACAGAACAGTCCTATAACATTTAGACATTTTTCTGTCTAAACATGCATAGGATTGCACCCTAAATATGTTCTCTGAATTGAGGTCTAGGTTTATATTTCAGAAATTAAAAATTCATCTCCCCAATTGTCTCAGTTTCTCTGGACTGCTTCCAGAGAGCTTGAAAGTGTCTGAATTGACAAACACATTTCTTTTAAAGCTCATATTTTATGAAAGACAACAGTTTCAACAAATTCCTTGGTCTGAAGCAGCACAACCTCTGATGAACCCGGGAATAGGAAACATTAAATTCTATTCTTAAAGCAGATATATATGGAACAAAAAATAAATATATGCAGCAGATTTATTAGTGGCTAATCAATAAAAGGTGAAAAACTTCTTCCTATACCCATTAGGTAACAAAGTTAAAGTATAAAATTCATTAAACAAAAAACCTACGGTTTACAAAAACAATGTTAAGGCTCTACAGATTCCAACCAAGCACCAAAAAGCAGGGAAATTGGGAGTTAAGGCTCACAAGCCTTATGTTATAAATTGCACTTGATAGCGGTAGCTTGAAAGAAATAATACTTAAACTTTGAAACAAACAACGCCTTTAATTCAGGCAAAAGCAAACAGTTCTATTCAGGAAGCACTTTTAAAGGAAGCAAAGTAAACTAAACGTTGAAATTAACAATGGCTAACGAACTCGCTTCCTAAACAACTCTCCTTCGTTAAGGTCTGCTTGCTCCTTTCTTTGCAAACGTTCAGACCTGCGTGGTCTCACTCTCGCCTCTGTTCTCCTCAGACGTCTGCGTTCTTTGGCATCTTTTAAAGAGGTTTCTCCCTCGTCCTCAGAGGATACGGGCGTGGTTCCACCTGCTGGATCATCATTTAGATTAGCACTCGTTTCAGAGCGCTGATTCGCATCAGCTGGCAGAGAGGGGCTGCTAAGCTCCTCCTCCTCAGACCCAGGATCTGGATCAAGCTCACGATCCCTGTCTTCTCTTGCCAAGCCATCTGGCAGCTGCTTCTCCTGCTCAGAAACCCGAGGGGTAAACACAACATCATCCCCCCCCTCAACACGCTCCCCCCCGAAAGTACGACAGGGAGTCCCCGGAGCTGGTTTATGAGGATACCTGCAATGAAAGTCATGCGCAAGCTCTGGAGCGTGCACACTATCCACAGGTTCCCAAGAGCGCTCCTCAGGTCCATACCCCTTCCAATGTATTAAATACTGCAGCTTCCCTCGACACAGATGGGAATCCAGGATCTGAGCCACTTCGAATTCCTCCTCCCCGTCAACCATTACAGGGGGAGGGGGGTCTGCAGAGGAGCGATGGGGATCCCCGGACCTCACAGGGGAAAGCAACGACCGGTGAAACACCGGGTGAATTTTAAGTGAAGGAGGAAGGGCCAGCCTAAACGCCACAGGATTAATCTGGGCTGTAATCAAAAAAGGACCGGTCCTACGAGCGGCCAGCTTCCTGCTCAACGCCTTCATGGGAAAGTGCCGCGTCGACAACCAAGCCCAATCTCCGACCGCTAAAGGAGCACCCAGCGCCCTGCGGCTGTCTGCTGTCGATTTGTACGTCTGTTTAGCATGCTCAATCTGTTCCTGAAGCACACGATGTAGAGCATGCAATTCATCCACAAACTCTTGAACAGCAGGCACTCTAGCCACACCTATGGAGGATGGAAAAGCCCTAGGATGAAACCCATAATTCACAAAAAAGGGAGCCTGTCGGGTGGAAGCATGAGTGGCGTTGTTATAAGCAAACTCTGCGAGAGGTAAGAGCTGCACCCAATCGTCCTGCTGATAATTAACGTAGCACCGCAGGTATTGTTCCAGCGTTGCGTTTGTGCGCTCTGTCTGGCCATCGGTTTGAGGATGATACGCTGAAGACAGACGGAGTTCCACTCGTAGTAAGGAGAGCAGTTCTTTCCAAAAATGAGCAGTGAACTGAGCACCCCGATCTGAGACCAACCTGTCTGGCCACCCATGCAAACGAAAAACATGCCTCAAAAACAGTGTTGCAGTGTCTTTGGCGGAAGGCAACCCTGCACAAGGGATAAAATGCGCCATCTTTGAAAATAGATCCACGACCACTAAAATGGTAGTGTGGCCGCGGGAGCACGGCAAATCAGTCACAAAATCTAAGGAAAGGAACGACCAGGGCCCTGAAGGCGTGGGAGCTTAGGTATTTTTAGAGTTTCTGTGCAAAACAAATAGCTGCTTGAGCCCAGGTTAAAAGTGCAATTTGCACAATTTGTTTCCTTCATGATGGACTTTTGAAATTTATTAGTACTTAAATATTTTTTCACTTTTCTTTAGACATAGAGCTCAAAGGCAGGTGCTTATCTTTGCTACATATAATTGGGGCTACCTGCCTGACAGCATGGGGTAAGGGAAACTACACATTCAAATCACATATTAATCAAGATGCCCTGGAGAAAACCATGTGGCAAGTTGTTTTGCAGGCAACATATTCCTCTCCCCCCCCAAGGAGATTGATTTTTTTAAAAAAACTAAGATATTCAGAAGAACCCAGCATGTGCTGGAGCCGTTCATGTGATTGCTCATTAAGTAATTGTCACCAGGAATTAGGCTGACCAGATAAAATCCAGGACAGGGCTCATGTAACTTTTAACAGTTGTAGAGAAAAGGGCATTTCAGCCAGTGTCATTTGTATGCAATCAGTTCCTGGTGAAATTCCCTCTTCATCACAACAGTTAAAGGTGCAGGCACTATACTAGAGTGACCATATACAAAAGAAGGCAGGGCCCCTGCAACTTTAACTGTTGTGATGAAGAGGGAATTTCAGCAGGAACTAATTGCATACAAATGACACTGGCTGAAATGCCCTTTTCTCTACAACTGTTAAAGTTACATGAGCCCTGCCCTGGATTTTATCTCGTCACCCTACCAGGAATTGAATGCAGAAATTACCTTCTGTGGAGAGAATGCGTTTGTATGAATCGATCCTCCGTTTGCTGGCAACAAACAGAAAGACTGTATTTGGGGAGCTTTTCATGTAGGCTCTAACAATGATTTATTACATTTTATCATTCAGCTGCTTTGCTTCTGCCTTGTCCCATCTCTCTGCACTCCTATTCTGTTGCAGATAAACAAGCTGGAAGCTGGCCTCAGGCAGGAAGGTGCTTGGATTAGGGTGACCAGACGCCCGGATTTGTCCGGACATGCCCGGGAAATGGGGTGCAAATCCGCATCCGGGCGGAAAAACCATTTTGGGGGGCCAAATCCGGAAATTTAGCCCCCCAAAATGGTGACCAGATGGCCCTGGGGCGAGCCGGGCCAACTGGGGGGCGGCGGGGGCAAACCGGGGCAGCGGGGGGTCACGCGGCGGTGGCGGGAGGCTGGTGGCGCGAGGCACCTACCGGCTGGGGCGTCCGTTTCCCTCCGGTGCTCGGAATCTACTGAGGAACAGGCTTCGCGGCCTGTCCCTCAGTAGCGCGCCGGGTGATGACGTCATCACTCGGCGCGCTGAGAGGCAGGCCAGGAAGCCTGTTTCTCAGTAGATTCCAAGCACGGAGGGAAACGGACGCCCCAGCAGCAGCAGGTAAGGAGCGCGGGGCGGGGTGGGGGTGGGGGGTGCGGCGCGGGTGCTCGCGGCGGGTGGGGGGGCGGCGCGGGGGCGCGGGGCACTTACCTGCTGGGTCTTCCCACCGTTGCTTGGAATCTACTGAGAAACAGGCTTCGCGGCCTGTCCCTCAGTAGCGCGCCGGGTGATGATCACCCGGCGCACTGCTGAGAGACAGGCCAGGAAGCCTGTTTCTCAGTAGATTCCAAGCACGGAGGGAAACGGACGTCCCAGCAGCAGCAGGTAAGGAGCGGGGGGCGGGGGGGGCGGGGTGTGTGCATGGGGGGTGGGGGGCGGGGGGTGCGCGGGGCACTTACCTGCTGGTCCTAACGGGGAAAACTGGGGCAATCCGGGCCGACAGGGGGGTGGCGGGGGCTAACCGGTGAAAGGTTCAGCTCTCCTCCCGCCCTAAAATGCCCGCGCTTCTCCCCGGCCTCCGCAAGAAAGAAGAGCTCAGCGTTAGGGAGCGTCAACAAATTCCTTGTCTGGTGGCTAACTGCTTTAGCCTCCAGACAAGGAATTTGTTGACGCTCCCTAATGCTGAGCATTTCTTTCCTGTCTGTGCTGCTCCCCGGCCACTCCCAGGCCACCGTAAAAAACAAGTGCTCAGCGTTAGGGAGCGTCAACAAATTCCTTGTCTGGTGGCTAACTGCTTTAGCCACCAGACAAGGAATTTGTTGACGCTCCCTAACCCTGAGTACTTGTTTCCTGCGGAGGCCGGAGCAGCGCCAGCATTTTAAAGCAGTCTCTTCCTCCTCCTTTGCCTGCTGCTGCTGTTGCTGTTCCTCAGATACCTCCAGGGAGCCCAGGAGCAGGGCAAGAAGGGTGAGGGGACTGCAGGGGTCACGCGGCAGTGGAGGAGATCGGCGGTGGCAGGACTAGGTAGGTCTGGGCTGGGTTTTTGGGGGTGTGTGACTTGGTGGGGGGGGTTGTTTCGGGTGGGGGGGTGGCGGGGGTGTCTGCTTGTTAGCCATATGGCGGGCAGCTTTTTTAATTTTTTTATTTTATGTTGAGGGGGGAGGCTGCTTTGGTGGGGTGGTCATTTTGGACAGGGATTTTGCTTTCCAAAATCTGGTCACCCTAGCTTGGATGGTAATGGGACTCAACAGAAGGAAAATGAGCATAGGATGAAAGAAAGGCCGCATGACTTGGAGCTGTAAGATATGTGTTGCTGAATGTTCATGCTTGGATATAAATCCTTCTTCTAGTACTATATCATGCCATCTTGAACCAACTTGCAATGAAAAGTAAAAGAGAGAGGTTGGCCTTGCCACTGTGATGGATAAGCGTAATGAGAAAGGTATGTGTACAAGAGAATCTGGAACTTCAGCATCAGATATGATGGCGGTTAAGCATCGAGTAATAAAATGTGGGCTGGATACATCTACAGGCCATTTCTAAAGGAGCATCTTATGCCACAAAATAAAGATTGGAACCTCATTAGGCTAATCCACTCCACCTTTCTGCTGGTCTCAAAGCCAAACTGCATGCAATACTGAAAATATGTGATTGGACTCCTGAAAAAAAAATCTATTTGTACTTGGAAGCAGATGCAGGGAGCTTCAGGGCCAGATCTACACCAAGCAGGATAAAACACTTTGACAACATTTTGAAAACTGTACATGGAGTGTGCCATGGGCCCCAACAGTTGTCAAAACTGTTATAAATGGTTTTAAAGCAGTAGTGTAGATCCTACCCTGGTCTGATTGTAGCAGTGCTACTAGAAAAGGTTTTTTTAAAAAAGAACATCCCTTCCCCTTATGTGCTGTTTTTCTGGTCTAGATTGCTCTCCTCCAGCTGGTGTTAGTCCAGGGGTATTCTTGTACCTGTATTTTGCCCTAGCAAGGCAGGGTTTTTGTAGGGGGGATTTAGATTGGTAATGCAGCATGGAAAGGCAGAGTTAATCAATCCCTTCCATAGTGCCATGGTTCCTATCAAAATTGGAGCTGCCTGCATCTGCTTTCAAGCACCAGCAAAAAGATTGTGAGATTTGATCACAGATCTCCTGCAGCATGTGCAGTTTGGACTACTGGGCACCCATCATCTGGAATGAGCTAAGCTTCAAAGGCCAGCAACATTTATTCCACTCCTCTGAATGCCAAGTGTTTAGCCCAGGGGTGTTGTGAGTAGCCTTATAAAATGGCTGCCATGGTGGGCATGGCCAGTCATGACACTCATTTTGCAGAAGGAAAAGTGGTGAGCTTAAAAGAAAGGTTACTTACCCAAGAACCTAAGCACATGCAGAGGTGGGACCTTAGATCTAAAATACAAAATTGCTCATTTGAACCCCAATAAAGATGGTGCTGGAGGCAGCCCTGAACACTGCAGCATGCCAGCCTCACAATTATTACTTTTTTATTTAAAAAAATAAGAAGAAACAAAAATAAACATTGTGAGGAGGAAGAGAATCTTGTGGTCATCAGGGCAAGATCTACACTATTGCTTAAAAAAAGTTTATAATGGTATTGATAATTGTTGGGGCCCACAACACGTTCCATATACAGTTTTCAAACTATATTCAAAGTGTCATATCCTGCTTGGTGTAATTCTGGCCCAAGAAAGGTCTGTGGGCACCAATATTGGCATCACATTGGAGACCCTATTTCTCTCCAGTGAGAAAAGCAGCAGAGAGTTGAGCAAAGTTCTCCTTCTAACTGCCCATTAGTTCCATGAGCCTGGGCCTTGACTGGTACAGTGGCAAGAAATAGCTGAATAAGTGGAAGGCTCTGCCAAAGCCTCTCTATCTGTTTATACTGGGAAGCAGATGGTTAAAGAGAAGTGTCTGGGGTGCATAATGAGGGGTAAAGAGAGCTTTGGCTATTAGGTGGTAATGTAATAAATAAATCCCTTAGATCAGCAGCTCTGACAGGGCCACCCGCTGCCAGTCTCTATTTAATACTGGTAATAGCCCTCTTCAGGCATTTGCCTGAAAACATGAGGCTAAAAAAGGAGATAGGGCATCGAGGTGTGCATGCTAGCCCTGCTCCCAATGTCCCTGCCCCATCGGCCCCAAAACTGACCTTTGCACATTTAGTGCAATGGTCTGAAGGGGACTTCTACTCATGTCTGGATGGATGCACTTTGAAGCCTCCCTGAAATCAGGAAATCTGTCTTCTCTGGGTGGCCAGACATATGGAGGCTTCCAAGCATATTCAGATAAGCACCACTTAGACACCCTCTTTAGACCTTCATGGTGAACACATGAAGATCTTGAAGAGGAGCCTGCCTATGAGGAGAAGTTGCTTCCATGCACTTTTGTCCCTTGTGTGCCAAATGCCTGAGCAGAGTTCATGCAATGCACAAAGTATAATGCAATGCTCATGGTTGTAATCTGCTCAGTGAATGTTGGTTATTGGGTGGATTCAAATAACTGTTATAAGTGATAAAACAGCAATAAACAGGCACTCGCTCATTTTTGTTCTAGGTGGTGTTCAAGCTTCCAAAAGCAAGCTGGGGCACTTTGTTGCAACTGAATCTCAAGTATGACTGTTTTGGCTAGGTCAGTGCACTGAAGAACTGACCCCTTCACTGATGTAAGTCATTTTAAAAGCCTGATTACATAATGATGAATTAGAAGTGGACTCCTGGGGGAGGGCTCTGAACCTTCCAATTAACCTCTGGAGCCTTTCAAACGTGGTTTATAACCATGAAAAGGATCATTTATTTGTGTGCCCTAGGCAGGTCAGTGTCCCTTTATTAAATTCCCAATGGCTGTAGCTGAAACCTCATCCCAGCCCTTTGTAGGTGTTACCTTCTATTTAATGTGCTGGAAAATTCCATGGTAAGGTATACTGTGAAAGTAGTGTCATATATCTCTTTGAAGGGAGGACACATTAATATTTTTGCTTTGCCTTTCAGTGGAGACAGATAACCTGTACTGTTGAAACATGCCCTTCAAAAGAATGCAAAGATCTCACAAAGAAACAAGGCACACACTTTCTACTGTGCATGGAAGAGAACTATAAATGCCGCACATGCCCCAGCAGAATGTAGGAAGGTTTCTGTGACAATCATCTGCTTTCTAAAGATATTTTCTGAGATGTCACGATTCCAAATGAAAAAGGCCAATGATGTTGACAAAAAGCCCCCCCCTCAAAAAAGTTTTGCATTCAAGTTTTTAAACTGAAACTACAAATGGCCTAATTATTTTATGTTCCAATTCTATGCATGCTCACTCAGAAGGTAAGTGGGTATATGAATGCAGTGTTAGGGCACAATCCTATGCATGTTTAGACAGGAAATAGTCCTACAATTCCCAGTCACTCATGCCAAGGATTGTGCCCTTAGTCACTCACTTTGGGGTATCTTTTGAGCAAAGCAGACACAATCGATAATGTTCAACATTGTTTAATTCATCAGGTCTCCCTTGTTCTATGTTAATAAAAACTGGTGGGACATGGGCTCTTCTAAACTCTAGAGAACTCGGTCCCACAACTGAGTGAAAGATACAGCTCCAACATTAGTATTTTTATTTTACTATACATGGTCTTCATATATACAAAACAAATGCTATAGATGCATATATAATGCATAAGTTTTAAATTTTGTATTTAAAATTTAAAGAGGTATTTAAATTTAAATTGTATTTAAGAGGTGTCTAGAGACACCTCTTAAAAAGCCACTTGTTAACTAATTGGTATTCCACTTACACACTCAAATTAATTTAATCAAAATAACCTATGATATGCCATCATCTTAAATTTTTATCATTCAGATGATACATCAAGGTTGACAGCCTGGTTATTGTCCATTACAACAATAACAATTTAGAGTCTGAAGTTTGCCATAAACTTTACAATTATTACTCTAACAAAGATAGTGGGTTTTGGATGCTTTGTTAACTACACAAGCCACCCACCCTTACCTGGGGGATGTTTTAATGTTGTCTTTGTCCCAGGGTGGCTACAAATCCATGTTGTGTTGGTTAGATGAGGCAGACGCAGATTCGAAGTCAACCCAGGGCAAAGAGGCGAAGATGTATGGCTGAAATGTCAGGGACTTATCCCGACTTTTCCAGCCAGAGGGAGGGCAGCCTGGCTCTTCAGCTGGCCTGTCTGTGCTTGGAGCCACTCCAGGGGCATTCCTGGGTGGGAAGCAACCTCCTATTCATCGCTGGGAGCCATGAGAGGGGGAGAGGGTGGGCGCAGCAAGTCTAATCGCTGCTGGAAAGCTCATGCTGCCTCCCCTCATTAGGACAAGTTACTGCTGCAATGCACTAGCAAGAGCAGGGCTTTGGTGGAGGAGCGGTGCCAACCCGATGCCATGAAGGCAGCCCCCATGATTCGCCTAACAACAAGCCATGCCCAATGAAGGTAATAAGGGAAATTGGGCAACCTGCACCTGACAGTAACAGGGGTAGTTAATAAGTCATGATAGCTTATTAACCACGTGTGTGTGTGTGAACCTGGTTCATATGCGGGAATATTGCAAGTTACTATCCCTCCTATATTATTTCTCAAAACATTTATATCTACCCATTCCTATGGAAAGCACAAGGCAGCTAACCACAAAAATAAAAACATAAAATTAACAATTAAGAAAAGTTTATGATCGACAACTTACAGAGCAATCCTAACCCCCTCAGATGGCTGTTATTGTGGGGAGCAGTGAGGATGGAAGAGGTCTCACTCAGCTGGCAGAAGAGAGAGCTCCAATTGTGGTGGTTGTGGGAGACATCTATCCTGGATGCCCCATTTATGTGCCTATAAAGCTTTGTGGCCATCATGCTGGTGGTATTCTTGAAACAAAGTGTTCAAGGATAGGATGGAGTTGGCTTTGGGTCTGCTTTATCTGAATCCCCTCCATTCGTCTGAGAGTGGCAAGGATGAAGTCCCTCAGCTATGCACACCTAAAGCAGGCATAGCTAATTTTTCACCATTGCTTTCAATGTGGGGTGTGGAGGCAGGGATGAAATGGAATATTAGGCAGTGGCCAGAAATTATCCGTTTTGGTGGGATTAATTGATGACTTTTCAATACAGGTCTCACTGCAACTTATTTTAAATATACTGAGACCACACCTTCCTGCAATGAGGCATTTGCCACTCCCACGACTCATTGACCCTGTTCAGAAGACATCTTAAACCATGGCTTTAACCATGGTGAATAAAGTGTCTTCTGAACAGGACCATTCAGTCAATCCACCTTAGGTTGCTCTTATTAGCCAGTATGGGCAACAGTGAAGTACATGTGTAATTGAGCTCATCTATTTCAGTATGTGCAAGCTGAAATCTTAGAAAGTTATATCTTCAAGGCAGCTTCTCACTCTAAATTCTATATTCAGATAGCTGGAGAATATAAAGCCTACTGTGTGTCATGGCCCCCTGATCCTGGGTCTTGCAGTACCCTGAAAAAGACTCAAGCTCCAACCAGCAAATAATCTTTGCTGTATTCTCCTATGCCCTCACAACCAAAGTTGTGGCCCTACCATCATCCTCAGAGAGCAAGTCCCCAACAGACTCACCACCTCCCCAACCTTGCAGAAAACTTTGGTTATAGAACCAGGCAAGGACCCTTTAAAGAAGACAGCCAGGTCCTCCAGGAAGGCAGGGTATAATGTAGAATAGACTTTGCCTACCTTTATAAGGCTTCTGATAACTGCTGAGGTAACAACCCCCCAATGTCAGCAATAAGGGGAAACTTCAGTTGGTACAGCTTCACTGAGAACTATCCTTGGTGCTGATATGGAATGCTTGAAGAGACCATGGCCTCATCTACAAGAATTTGCCTTTACGCAGAAGTGCATTTAAGCCTAATACCTCTGTACGAGAGGCGTCAAAG
Source organism: Anniella stebbinsi (assembly GCA_029215795.1). Lineage (NCBI taxonomy): Eukaryota > Metazoa > Chordata > Lepidosauria > Squamata > Anniellidae > Anniella > Anniella stebbinsi. Next base: position 68,038,148 of record JARDYH010000006.1, on the reverse strand, counting down.
CGCATTACTGGACGACCGAAACGCGATTTAAACTGTTGACATGCGGAGAATTGCGTGTTCACATAGTCAAAATGTGCTTTAATGGCCAGAGCAAAATAAAACTCGCTATTTAATGCGCATTCAATAATGCGCATAATCGGAGAGAAAACGTGCCTCTATGCCCGATTTGCACTCCGTTCTTGTAGAGGTAAATTTTTTAATGCGCCTTGAAAGAGCTTTAAATGCCTATTGTAGAGGCAGCCTAAGCCAAAGTATCCTGAGCCTAACTTTATGGGAAGTGATCCTACTTACTGTGCCTTTACTTGATGCGACTTTACCTGATGTGATCTTGTTTACTACACTTTGATGACGATGATGATGATGACGATGATTTATATAGCTCACTGTCTCTAATTAATTACCTTTTCTTGAAATAAATCTGCAACTGCTTCCCCTCACCCCATGAACTTTAGGCTTCAGAACAGGATACTATGTCAGTCATGAATGATCAACATGTGCTGACAGTCTCTTTCTGTAAATTTTATGGAAGCTGCCACATCCAAAGGATCAGGTCCAGTTCGAATACACATAATGAAACGTGCTTGAGGATGTCACATTTTGTTTTGGGAGTGGGGAAATTATTTTTGCAATTGCTAACCCCACCCCCCATAACCCCTATGTATAGCCCTGGAGCACTGAACAAAGCTTATGTTCAGAATTTATACATGTAAGCTTGGTATGAATAATCCACATTTTTGCAGGGTCAAGATTACAAAAAGAAAGCCTAAATGAGAATAATTCATAAATGTGCAGGCTCTTTCAGAAGCTCACCAAAGTAAGTACAATGCCTGTGCATGGGAGAGGCTGCAGGCTTCCCCCACCCCCCCAACCTTCAGCCATTTGCAAGAATGTGTGTAATGAGGCCCTGTCTGCATGTCAGGGGAGGACCTTGTTTCCATGATGCTCTGTGTGTGCTCATTGTGTCTCCTTTGAATGCCTGAAAAGAGCTAAAACTTCAGATCTATATGTAGAAGTTGTGTTGCGGCCAGCAGGCACGATCCCTCTCCCCTAGTGCCTCCTGGCTGTGCACCGATGTTTTCAGATATCTTGCATGAACAAGGTTAATGAAAAGAACTGGCATTTGTATACCAATGCAGGAAATGTAACAATTTGTTGTGGGGTGCCTGCTATAAGTGACCTAATGTGAAAAGGGTTTTATTTATAACTGTTTCATTTCAAAAGTTTCTGAGTTGGCATGAGCTGATGGAAACAGTGCCAGCAATTTGCAATAGATAAAGAGGGCGATCAATTTAACCTTTAACTTCACTGGTTCAAACATATCTGAATTTGATAAATTACTGCAATTAATACCGCCTTTCTCAAATCAAATACAAGGAATAAATAGAACTGTCTTGTGACCGTTTGTTGTTCCAAACAAATGGAATGCATTTTTTCTATCAGTCTCATTTATCTTACTAAAAATATAACTAGAACCTCCTACAATATTAGACAGCATGCACAACTTCTTCCAAATTGTCAGAAAAGAGAATGCCATTGTCGATAAGCAGTATGATGAGATTATACACCAAATCCAATTGATTGATTTTTAAATAAATGCAGAGCAATTCCTTTGGATTTTGGTGTGTTTGATATATGTTGTTGCCTCAATGGATATTTATGCTCTGCTGATCTTGGAGATGGGAAAAAAAAGGCTGGGCATGGACTATTGAAAACTACCGAACAAAAAACTGCATTCATTATAGAGAAACATTGTCACATTGTTGACAGTTTTGTGTAGCAATCTCTTAATGAATGCATAGGGCTGAATTTATATTTCATAAGTGTGAGGTAATGGATATAGTTGGATGGTTGCCATTGCTTGAAAAGGGCTTATTTACACAGTTAGATATTAACCTGACTAAAGCATAAACATGTGAATATTTTTAAATTCTTCAGCCAATTATACAGAACCTACAAATTGACTGTTTTGAATTAATCTCTATAATTTACAATTCAGCTCATATACTTGAAGCATGAACTGTTTACAGACATTAGAAATGCATAGAGTTAATATTCATACATTGGTCAGGAGGTATAGCATTGTGGTGCTAGACTCTGTCCCAAACATACACATGTTCATTGTCTGAAAGTACCCTATGCTCGGTACACAGAGTCACTTCAGAAATCATAACAAACATGTGGAGATTGACGGTGGAGCTTGCTGCTGCAGTCCCGTGGTCTACTTAAATGCATTCATTCTGTATTCCATATCTGTCAAAGGCTATGGAGTTGGTTAATGGTACAATTCATCAGAATGGGCTTTCATGTAGTTGGCTTTGTTTTGAAATTATTTCTAATTATTCAGAGTAAAATGAAATGTATCTGTGCAATTTCAATTGTACAAAAAGCATCTGAAATAAAATATCTAATGGGCTAAATGTATTCACTGATGTATCAAGGGAGCAGCTCATGGGATCTAGTACTAGGATTTTAGCACTGGTTTGAGACACAAACCCAGCTTCATGAACAATTCAGTAGCAGACATTAATGTTCCTGCATAAACTACTGTCTCCCAACCTTGCTCAACCCTTCCTATGCAGTATCCGAAGCAGCTTTTGAAAACTTAATGCAACCACACAAAGCCCCAAATGCAGCAGTAACATGAGCATATCGCTTGCAACCAGTGGGGCACCAGATAGCTCCCCTCCCCATTTATTAGGAATAGGGTTAAACTTTAATTGTTTCTTGATGTGCTGCAGTTAATGTCATGTATAGAACTACGCTACTTGTTCCTAAAGGCTTTTGCCTTCCTGGCATCCGAGGCCTATGTGTGCATAAAAGCCAAGAACAAGAGAAATTCAGCAACTTCCTTTAATATCTGCTCAATTTTCTTCAACTTCTGTTTTGTGATTTTGTTTCTATGATAATTAATTCATACTAATAAAAATAGAATCACCAAGGGCCTTATCTTGCTTTCCATAGTATGGAACAAAGTAGTCTAGCAGTACTGCAATGAGGCAAATATTTGAAGTGGAGGGAATTTAAGTACTGTTCTGAATCGGAATACTAGCAAACGTTCTGCTTTGGGAACTTAGAATAATTGCAGCAATAAGAGCATGATATCCTTGGTTGATGATCCAGTACTAGCGATTTCTATGGGAATTCAATGCATGATAATTGTTATTACTCAATAGCCACTCAGTTATACCACTGATCCTGAGAGAACATCTTTTCTAATTAAAGATTCTTTAAGCTCTAAAGAGACACTGTTCTTTCTAACTCCCCTCACTTATTTTATTAGAAAGACCTTTCCCTACCCTGCTCGCAGGGGTGGGGAGAGGAGGTTGCGGGCGAGGATGGGGTGTGGTGACGTGGGGGCCTACTATTGGCTGGCCCAGGGTGGTGCCACTGGAGAGAGGAGGGGTTTAGGTCTATTTAAGACCGGAGACCCCTCCATCTCCCCATTGTGGGCTGCGCAGCTCAGCAGAAAATTCGAGGAGAAGAAGCAGCGGCGAGAGCAGAGACCGGCGAGGGAGCAAGGGCAGCGGACGAGTGGTGCAGCAGCGGGCAAGAGACTCACCGGCGGCGGAGAGGAAGCAAAGTCGCAGCAGGGATCCTGGCAGTGGAGCCGCGGAGATGGCTGAGCGGAGCAGAGAGGCTTATCAGCGCGGAGCCGGCTGAGCGGTATGGAGGCAGCTGAGCGGCGCAGAGGCAGCCGGCTAAGGCAGGGGAAGTTTGGCAGTGGAGCCGAGGCTTCGGCAGAAGAACCCAGCGGTCGGGCGCCCTGCAGATTGGCGTGAAGAGTGGAGCGGAGCAACAGTGGTGTCTAGCAGCTATAATTGAAGCTCTGCCCACGGTGCACAGCCGTGCACGAAGCGTCAGGTGCAGCCTTGCAGGGCAACCCGGAAGAAGGAGGAGGCGACGAGGGACTCAAGGAAGGGCGGCGTCCGCTGGCCCCATCTTCTCTCTGGCCCATGAGCCATCAGGTTTTTTCGGGGCAGTGGGGGAGAGTAAGCGGGCACCCAGGTCAGGCAGTGGCCTGAGTTGTTAGAGGCGGGCAAGGCGACTTGGGCTAAACGCCCCAATATTTCCCCGGCTGCTACCAGCAAAAAAAAATTAAATTAAATTAAAAAAAAATTAGGGCAGGACATTCCTTATCGCGTTTCCATTCCCTCGATTTGTGATAGCGGGGGGGGGGGAATCACCCCCCCCAACCCCACAGCTCATATTCATTTGGAAACAGGGAATTGCTGGCTGGTTGTTATTACTTTTGGGCATTCAGCTCAATAGGAAATTATATAGCCTCAAGGAAGATTCTTTGGTTTGCTTTTACGGTTATTATTATTGGTCTATTTAATTTTGGCTGGTCTGGAGTGATCCTACCAAATCATTTCTGTTTAGAGCTATCTGGTCCAAAGCATCATCAGTAATATTATTATTATTATTAATAATAATAATAATAATAATAATAATAATAATAATAATAGAATAATAATTTTCAGTGTTATTGTTGTTGTATTGTGGGGCATTGCTTAACATTTCATTATGCCACCAAAAACAGGAGTTGGGGGAAAGAAGAGTAAAGGAAAGGCCCCTGTCCAAGCAACCAAATGGGGAAGGCCGATTGGAAATTCTTCATCTGATGAAGAATTAGACCCCCACGTTTCAGATATTTTATCTAGATTACAAACATTAGAAAAAGAAAAAGGTATTACTGCCCCCGCAATTCCATCCATACCACATACTCAAGCAGGTCGTAGACAAACGAGAAAGAAAAGGCAGGATGACTTATGGGATGCTCTTTCAGCCAGGTTAAAGGTGGTTGAGGCTTCTTCAGGTGGACTCACTAGGGAGGCATCCGATCCAGAGGCGAGCTGTATCCTGTCTTCCACCCCTTCTGCCATCTCGGAGCCAAGCACAGTGGCCCTTTCAGAACAAGCTCTTCAATACCCCACTACAGGGCAGGGACCAGAGCCTACAGTACAAGGTGAACAGCAAACACACTACACCACACCACTTTCGCAGGCAGCAGGCACCTTTCCGGCACAGTGGGGTTTCATGCCGTGGTTAACGGGAATGGGGTTACAGATGGGGAGTGCAGCTCAAACGTTTATGACACCTCAAGCTCTAGTGCCACCAATTACTCCTTCCGCTATTCCAACTAACTCGCAACAAGCTGGTTTAGCATCTTCAGCACCCACTAGGTCTCAGCAGCTGAGTACTTCAGGGATCCTTCCTCAGGAGGGACTAACACAGCCCCTCCTGGTCTTGGATGCAATGTCAGCTTGTGCAAGTGTATGGCAAGGGCCTGCCAGCGCGGCTGGGTCCAGATCCTTAACCAAGAAGTTAAGGATCCATATGCTGGCACCACATATAATTATATTCCTATGGGTAGCACATCTGCTCCCCTAGGCTATCATTTGCTCCCTGCAACCAGGGAAAAGATTTGCAAGGGAGAATATGTGGATATATTCTCCTTGCTGTTTCGGGAACAGGAGAGCACTGAGAAAGAAAAGGGAGTGGACAAAGAGGCGGAAAGGATTAAACGAAAAAAGGTGTTCTGAACATGGGCTAATTGGCTTCCTGGATTCCTCATCTATATGGGTGTTCCAGTGCTTCCCAGGAAAAGGGGTTATTTTGGCAAAATACCTCAATATGATCTATCGAGCGTATTCCGAATACGAGGGTGGAGCCTGGTTGGCCTATGACGAATCATTTCGTCATAGAGCGGCTTACGACCACACCCTTCGCTGGGATGTCAAGGATCATGATCTGTGGTTACAGTTCATGACGCCCGCCCGGCCAGGTTTCAGCGAAAGGGTGGATAGCGGCCATATTATGGCCAAGCAACAGCCCGCGTCCACCTCTAGGGGGTACGCGGGTCAGGCGGTTCAACACCGCCCACTCTGTTGGAACTTTAACAAGGGAATCTGCACTTGCAATCCCTGTAAATACAGACATGATTGTCAAATCTGTTCCGGCCATCATGCCGCAACAAATTGTTTCAAAAATAAGGGGGGAAAATGGCCTGTCAAGGAAGGACAGGGCGCCAGGCGTCCCGGAGGCCAACAACCTGCTTCCAAAGGGGCCCAGTCCGGTCAAACTTAGGCCCCTTAACGAGTTGTTAGCATTGTATCCCAAGCGGCATGAAGCAATGTATCTCAGTGCGGGGTTTTGTGATGGTTTTTGTATACCATTCCAAGGTGTTAGATGCAGTTATTTAGCTAGGAATCAAAAATCTATTAGTCTAATGAAGGACATTTCTCAAATGAAAATAAAGAAGGAGGTTCGTGCAGGAAGGGTGCTGGGGCCATTTTCTACCCCCCCCCAATTCCCCATTTGCGGGTGTCTCCGTTGGGAATTGTACCCAAAAAGGTGCCAGGGGAATTTAGGTTGATACACAACCTTTCTTTCCCAAAGGGTGCTTCCGTGAATGACGCTATTCCCAAAAACGTAAGTTCTGTTAGATACGCATCATTTGATTCAGCGGTAAACATGGTGCGGAGAAATGGGGCAGGGGCCTTGATGGGAAAATGCGATATAAAGGCAGCTTTTCGCATTTTGCTCATCCACCCTAGGGACTTCAATTTATTAGGATTTTGCTTTCAGGGACAATTTTACATAGATCGTGCCCTGCCAATGGGATGTTCCATTTCTTGCACAATGTTTGAGGCGTTTAGCTTGTTTTTGGAGTGGGCCCTCATTTTTAGGGCGGGAGCAGGTGATGTCATTCATTATCTTGATGACTTCCTGTTTTCAGGGCCAGCAGGAAGTCCACATTGCAAGCACATGATGGAAAAAATTCACTCATTGTGCGAGGAGTTGGGCGTTCCTCTGGCGCATGAAAAAACGGAAGGCCCATCTGCGGTGCTTAAGTTGTTGGGCATTAAATTAGATTCCAATTCTCAGTGCTGTCGCTTACCAATGGATAAGCTACACACACTGCGTACCAAATTGCTGAGTATTTTTAATGATAAAAAAGTATTGCTAAGGCAATTACAAGAAGTCGTGGGTCATCTAAATTTTGCATGTAAGGTCATCGCCCCTGGGCATGCCTTTTTGCGGCACCTGTGCTCAGCTATTTCAGGCTTGCGCAAGCCACATCACAGAACACGCGTCACCAGTGACATGCGGGCTGATATTTCAGTCTGGTTGGAATTTTTGGAACATTTTAATGGCGTATCATTTTGGAGGCACGAGCTTTTGGTAAAAGCGGACCTGCAGGTTCATTCGGATGCATCGGGTTCATGGGGTTTTGGCATTATTTGGGGAAAGAAATGGTGCGCGGAACAATGGCCCGAGAAATGGCTTTCCGAAGGCACTTGCAAGGACCTTACCTTTTTAGAGCTGTTCCCCATTGTAGTGGCTGCACATTTGTGGGCTACCGATTTGGCTAATTCCACAGTGTTATTCTGGTGTGACAACCAGGCCACTGTGCATGTAATCAATTCTCTTTCCTCTCATAATCCTCGTGTCATTAACCTGGTTAGAGCTTTTACTTTGCACTGTCTGAAATTTAATATTCTTTTTCGGGCAAGGCATATACCAGGTTTAAATAACAATATAGCGGATGCTTTGTCCCGATACCAGGTGCAGAGGTTCCGGGAATTGGCTCCATGGGCTCTTCTGCAGCCGGAGATCATGCCCCCAACCCTTTGGCTGACTGGAAGGAGGAGATAGAGCAGGCTATATGGCAGTCCTTGGCGCCTAGCACCAGGGCTGCCTATCAAACCGCAGGTAGGGAATTTCAGGCCTTTCGTTTAGCCAATCATCTTCAGCTTCTGTGGCCCATTCCCGTGGGAACACGTGCTGCAATTTTGCATAAGTTCCAAAAATAGAGGTTTATCAATTCGTACTATATCGCTTAAGCTGGCAGCTTTAGCATTTATGGCAAAGGCACGCGGACTGGAGGATTCTACTTCGGATTTCCGAGTGCTCAGGTCTCTATGCGGCTGGGGAAAAGCATCACCACGTCCCCCTGATGCTAGACTTCCATTGTCTCTGAATATTCTGCTTGGGCTTAAGGCTCAGTGGCCACTTCTTTGCCACTCACAATACGAATCAGGTTTATTTCATGCTGCAGCGCTAACAACTTTCTTTGGGGCATTTTGTATATCCGAGGTTTTGGCCTCGTCTAAGAAAGATAGTTCAGCAAGGGCATTGCAATTCTCTGACCTACGTTGTGAGCCAAGTGAGGCTCACACTCAAAAACTGATCAGAGAGGTAAGGAATGTTGGGTTACCCTATTCCCTTCTACCAATGCAGAACTATGTCCGCTAAAGGCCTTGATGGCTTTTTTGGTTTTGCGTGGGGCTTCTGCAGGTTTCCTGTTCTCCCACCAGGACCGCACTCCCCTCACCAAGTTCCAATTTTGGGCAATTGCAAGGAAGGCACTCGACAATTTGGGTCTGTGCGTGGCGATGTTTGGTACACATTCTTTTCACATCGGGGCTGCCTCTACAGCAGCATCTTTAGAGTTTTCCCTTACACAGATTCAGGCTGTGGGCAGATGGAGTTCGGTAGCATTCAAGACATATGTACGGCATATGGCTAAATAACTAGCAGCGGCAGGGGCTAACGTTATCATGTTTGTGCCAGTGGCATGTAGCCATATCTGCCAGTGGCTACGGCACCCGTGCGGGTATCCATATGCGGCCACAGCATGGTCTTTTGGGCCAACAAGCATGCTTCCAGTTCCAGCATTTTATAGCAGCTCGGCTTGGGTCAACACGCTACCATTCATTGGATCGGGAAACGTGGTATGCGATGGGAAAATCTCATACCCACCTTGCTGCAGCATCATTCCGATTTGCTCCCCCTGCAAATTCTGCTCCTTCATTTAGGGGGAAATAATCTGGGCCTAATGAAAGGCAAGGCCATTATTTTGCAACTCTGTCTGATTTGCAGCAAATACGTCAGCACTGGCCATGCATTAGGATCATCTGGTCCTGCATTCTGTCCCAGCTGCACTGGAGGGCCAGTCGCGACCCCCTTGCTATCGAAAAGGCTCGTAAATGGGTCAATACCGAGATCTTTAAAGCCGTGGCGCTACATGGGGATGTTAGCATACAACACCCTAATATTTGCCGCTCACGGAGGGAGCTGTATAGGCGTGACGGGGTACACCTGTCACAGCCTGGCAATGACCTATTCTTAGCTGATCTGCAGGATGGTCTCCGAAAAGTACTTCTTCAAGGGGGAGGGGGAGACTAAGCCGAGGCTTTCCTCCCCCTGTGGCGGTAGGAGTGGGCATTTTAATGTTATGTAATGGTGAGCATTCACAGGCATTGTTTAAGTGATGGGTAACGCTTGAGGCCAACCACTGAGAGCCCTGCGGCATCAGTTGGGGGGATAAGGCTTACCTTTGGGGCCAACCCTTCTTTTCTACTCGGAGCCCTGCGGCACGAGGGGAGACGACACCGGAAGGCCTCCCACCTCAGATCAAGGAAGCTCAGGGGGCGGCGAAAGTGCAGGCGCCACTTCCTGGGCTGTGAATGCATCGCCCAATGCCTTTAATGGCCTGGCTGGCCATGGAAAATGCCCGCTTAGGTTTACCTCCCCCTTTTTGCTATCTGTTGAATAAATAAAGTGGCCCTTGTTTAAATCCCAACTCTTGTGTCGCCTCTTTATTTCTCATCCTTCGCTCCACAAAGACCTTTCCCTACCCTGCTCGCTGGGATGGGGAGAGGAGGTTGCGGGTGAGGATGGGGTGAGGGGACGTGGGGGCCTGCTATTGGCTGGCCCGGGGTGGTGCCACCGGAGAGAGGAGGGGTTTAGGTCTATTTAAGACTGGAGACCCCTCCATCTCCCCATTGTGGGCTCCGCAGCTCCCTCCTGCCCTCCCCTGTTGTCAATGTGGGTTCGCTGGTCGTCTTTTTTGGAGGCCAAGTAGGAATTTTTTGCTCACAATCTAATTTGGTTGTGAGTTTTTTTGCCTACTTCACACTGCAAAAGCAGAATGGGTGATAACTAGGTTAATCTGGCTATTGGTCACTTTAATGGCAGTAGGAGTGGGCATTTTAATGTTATGTAATGGTGAGCATTCACAGGCACTGTTTAAGTGATAGGTAACGCTTGAGGCCAACCACTGAGAGCCCTGCGGCATCAGTTGGGGGGATAAAGCTTACCTTTGGGGCCAACCCTTCTCGTCTACTCGGAGCCCTGCGGCACGAGGGGAGACGACACCGGAAGGCCTCCCACCTCAGATCAAGGAAGCTCGGGGGCGGCGAAAGTGCAGGCACCACTTCCCGTGCTGTGAATGTATCGCCCGATTCCTTTAATGGCCTGGCTGGCCATGGAAAATGCCCGCTTAGGTTTACCTCCCCCTTTTTGCTATCTGTTGAATAAATAAAGTGGCCCTTGTTTAAATCCCAACTCTTGTGTCGCCTCTTTATTTCTCATCCTTCGCTCCGCAAATGGTAATGAGCAAGGGATGTTCAAAAGGTGGTCAAAATATGTGCATCAAATATATATCTGACAAAGTATCCAGCAAGGTAATCTCTTTTCTCTTGAGACTGTTTGCAACTTTACACTTTTATTGCATGGGACAGTACCCATAATGCATCAATCCTCTGGAGGATGCAATGGATGGATAACAGAGAGGGTCCCATTTTTAACCCCAACTTCTATATATTTGCTTTCCAGTAGGGTGATTGAGTACTACTATTCTTACAGGAAATGCAGGGTAGATTAATATATATTAATTCAATCAGCTTGCATTTTATATTCTGATAAATGTAATGGTTTGGTTTATTGCTGTTTTGGTTTATCCCTGTTTGATTTATTGTTTTGTTGGTCGTTGGTTGTTTTTTTAAAATAAGTAATAACATACGTGCACCAGTTGAAGCAATCCCAAATAGTACCTCACTGGTTCTGTATGAAGTGTTGCGCTTAAGAAAAAGTGCTTGCAGATGAGAATTAAGAGTGTGAGTCAAGTAGGCAAAAAGGCTTCATGAACCACAATATGCATGAGCTTTGGGCACCAGCAGGCAGCCCCTTTGCTCCTGCTTTGCTCCTCCCTTTGTGCAAGTGAACAAGCTAGGAAGTCACAGTTAACCATAGCTTCCTGTTATGTCTGATGAATGGCTTCCAAACAAGCCAGAATTCAGAAGGTAACTTTAAACCATGGCTTCATAACCTGGCTTGTTTGGAAACCATTTACCATACTGTTCGTTTCCCATTTGGATATAACAAGGAGCTACAATCAACTGCAGCTTCCAGGCTTATTTCATTGCTCAGGTGGTGTGAAGAGCCTGCATAGAGATCCAAGAAGCTCTTCCATAAACTGGCTTATAGGGCCAGGATTTCATTGTCCAAACTGGAGCATAATCTTTCATTTGATATTGCACTTTCATTTGATTATAATTGAAGGATGTTGCCTGCCACATATCCTCTTGCCAGGGATAGAGGTGCATACAAATTTCAGATAAATAAACATCTACAGTATGCGTGGGCACAGAAGAGAGATGGAAATATTTGGATCTCTTCCTAACTGGTTTGTATGGAAACACCTGAAGTTTAACAATAAATAAACACAGTTTAGTATTTCTTGTCAAGCCAAAGTGAAATGATCAACCTGTCAGGACACAGTGGGAGGGAAGCAAAGAGTTGAGGTCCTGTCTCATTTCCTCTTCATTTTTGTATTTGTAGTGCATTTTTCTGTTTATAACAAAAGCTGGGCTTTATTTGAGCTAACTGCAGTGTATAGTTGGAAAAGAGAATGTGTTTAGTTTAATCAGTGACCCTTGAAGGCGTTAATAATTTCAGGTTGCATACATATACTTAAACAATCAAACTATTTTTTTGCTTAAAATCTGTCATGCAATGGGGGATTTTTTAACAACAACCCAGCAATATTAAATATTCATCAACCGGAGCCTTTAATTTCTCCCATCTCATTACAGAGAAACAGAAAAAAGTAAGCAATCGATTTCTCTGAGGAAATTCAAGTAAACATTATTTTAATGTATGGATGACAATGAAGCAAAGTATGTAAAATTGGAGGGATGAGCTATATAAACTGAGAGCAAATTTAATGAATGTTTGGTAGAGGCCAGCCATTGCTTCAGAGTGCCAAGTTTAAACTAGATGAAATTCCACTAGATTAGACTTTATAACATTTGAATGAGTTGGATTCCAAGATGTAACAACTTTGAAAACTGATGCAAAATGGCAAGGGATGTCATAGGAAATGAGGTAGGAGAAGCCCTGCTCAATTTCTGCAAGCAGGATCTGAGGGAGAAGCAAAGCCCATGTTGAGTGAACTGCCCAGGGCCTCTGTTCTGATTTTGCCACCACAGGAACTTTCAGCATGCTCTCTTGGCTGGCCAGCATAGAGACAGAGGCTCAATTCAGACGACATGATAGTCAATGGTGGGATAATAATCAACTTTACAGTTGTTCAACTAGGGGGTACTCCCCACACAACATGGTAATAAATAATCAACTGTGGTGTGGATTAGGATCAGCGCTGAGTTGACTATGGCAGCATTCGGATGACACAATAGTCAAAACAACTGACTATTGTTTTCCCCACACCAGTTGTTTATTGTGTCGTCCAAATTGAGCCAGAGTGTGCTATGGACAGAGAAGAGGGTGGCTGGCAAACAGAAACTGGAGGTGGAAGTGGTTAATGGAAAATGGTACAGGGAGAAGGGATTAAAACCCATCTCTCCTCATGCTGCAGGCCTGATCCAGGTCAAGGGGGCATGAGGAGAGGAGAAGGAGATCAAACTCACAGAGGGAGAAGAAGATAACAAACCCCGAGATTCAAATAATTGGCTGTATCTCACCCCTAGTTTGATCCAAAGAGAGAATTTATTCATTTATTCATTCATTTGATTTATACACTGCCAACCAAGGAAAATTTGTGTATAAAGATGTCATTAAAACAATCACAAAACATATACATTAAAAACACAATTAAATTTCATCAGGTGCAATATTTGTCCCTGGACCAGGGAATAATGAAGGAAGACACCATTACTGGATTAAATAAGGATCTTAACTTTATTAGTTGAGTTAAAGTATCTGCAGTAAAATACTTCTATAATTCCTTTCTGTCTCCCAACCCCAGTATAGGTATGACTTCCTGGGCTAAGTCTGCAGATGGAAGCATCTATTCACCTCACATCTAGGGTGAAAAGTGAAGAAAGTGAGAAAACTTTCCAACCCTCTTGCCAAAGTGAGTTGAAAGGGCAGAGGGACTCTTACTTGGCTACAGTAGCAACTGGCTAATCTTGTATTGCAACCAGAGAGGATGAGTATATGCTAAGCTGTTTCAAGGCTTCCAGCTTTAAATGGCCAGCTGCAGCCTGCCTTCCATTGACCAAGTGACATGAGGCAAGTGCAGCCAATCTTTAATTATCTTCCTTCACTTGTCCCTAGTAGCCAGACACAATGCTATTTCTAACTTCCCATCTGCACTCAGGGGATGTGGAATGAGAGCTATTCTTATCCTTGCATGACAACCTACACCTGTTAAAATTTCCTCTTCTACATAGTATTATTAAAGGAAGAGGGGGCCCTGGCCACCTTTGTAGTTGGGCAGTGTACCTGCAAGGCCTGACTTTGCTTATTAGCCTGAGTCAACTTGAGCTTCTTGCTGCAAATCAACTTTCCTCTTGCTTGCCTCTTGAACCATGCAGTGGTCAAGATGTTATAGGTGGAACAATCAGTGGAAAGGTCATCCTGAGTCATGGTTAAGGGTTGGGCGAAATGACCCTTTGAAAGATAATTGCAATGTTCAGCTTATAAGTACATGCAATTATTTTGTTGTTGCTTTCTGAAATGGTATTTAAGTATTCTGGTCATGTTATGTTTGCTTATTTAGTTAAATAACAATACTATCACAATGAGACATGTATTGAAATGTCAGAGAATTAAGTTTTCCCCGAAGTTTTAAATTTATATTCACTAAGAGAGCAATCCTATGCGCCCTAGGCGGTGTTAGCGGGGCCCATAGTTTGCAGTGGATCTCACCTTCCAAGGCCAGAGACAGGAGGAGGAGATTTGAGTGTGGATCTACCCATTCTACCTCCACAGCCACCATGGAAAGCTCCATGGCAGCTCCTTCTCCCAAAGGTTGGGAAATGTAGGAACTTTGACCTCAGTATGTTGTGGGAGCCAGGCAGTGGGAAGGGAGGAAAGAGGCTGTGACTGTAACAGCTTCTCAGCCCATTTCCCTGACTCTGGTACAGAAAGAAAAATGCGATGGGCTAAAAAAAATGGTGCAAAGGAAGATGGGGATGCAAAGTAGCCTCTGTTGCTCCTCTGGTCTAGCCAACAACTGCCCGGCAGTGCTTAAGGTGATCAAAGGGCTCCAACATAGGAGCCTTCCGTCATTTGGCCACCAAGCCCATAGGATGAATTTGGGAGGCCAGGAATTAGTACTGATTATCCTCACAGAAAAAGTTATAGAATTATCTGCCCATGTCGTATGGAGAGAGCATTGGGTGCAGAGCAAACTCTGTTGTTGGTGCTCTTAGTAAGAGCCTGAGAACCAGTGATTGGAGCCACTTCCACATGGTCCTGTTCATTTACCGCTTTGGCAATGCATGGAATAAGAACAATGTTGGCAGACAAGATGTCTTGGAAACTTTTTGCACCGCTTTTATGGTGCCTCCTTTTATGGTGTGTCCTCTGAATGAATGCTTGGAGGTGGTAATGGGCTGGATGAGGAAAAACAAACTGAAGCTGAATCCAGACAAGACGGAGGTGCTTGCTGTCAAAGGCTGCAACCTGGGTTTGGAGGTGTGTCAACTAGTTATAGATGGGGTTACATTCCCCCTGAAAGACTGTGTTTGCAGCTTGGGGGTGCTCCTGGATCCGTCGCTCCAAATGACAGCCCAGATAGATGCGACGGCCAGGAGTGCCTACTATCAGCTTCGGCTGATACGCCAGCTGCACCCCTTCCTAGAATTGGAAGACCTAAAGACGGTAGTGCACGCGCTGGTAACTTCAAGGCTCGACTTCTGCAATGTGCTGTACATAGGGCTACCTTTGTGCCTAGTCCAGAAACTTCAACTAGTTCAAAATATGGCAGCCAGGTTTGTCACCGGTACACCTATGGGTGACCATATTATGCCAGCTTTAAAATCTCTCCACTGGCTGCCAATTAGTTTCCGGGTGAAGTATAAAGTGTTGGTTATTACCTTTAAAGCCCTACATGGTTTGGGTCCAGGTTACCTGTGGGATCGCCTTCTCCCATACAATCCACCCTGCATGCTCAGGTCCTCTGGGAAGAACTTACTACAGTCAGCCAAGACTAGGCTGACAACCATTACCCAGAGGACCTTCTCTTCTGCCGCTCCCAGACTGTGGAATGACCTGCCGGAGGAGACTCGTCAACTTAACAGTCTTTTAGAATTTAAGAAAGCTATAAAGACTTTTCTCTTCCGGCAGGCATATCCAGTGGAATTTTAGAATGTTTTTAGGGTGTTTTTAGGATGTTTTAATGCAGTTTTAATAATGTGTGTCATGTTTTAATCAGTTTTATGTATTTTATCATATTGTTGTTCCCCGCCTTGATCCAAACGGAGAGGCAGGTAAGAAATAAATTATTATTATTATTATTATTATTATTATTATTATTATTATATAGGCTGGCAATGCTTTTATGATGGGAGTAACAATGCAATCCCACCACCCATGTTTTTCTTGAGTAAACCTAAGACAGTGCATAAATATCTCCAATACAGCAATGATGTCATTTGAGCATATCCTATGCTACCTTTTTCTCTCATTTGGGTAATTTCAAGATAATCTGAATTAACAATAAAGCAACAATACTATATCACACATATGAGATGCTTTCTTTTTTTTTTAGAAAAAAAAAGCATAATGGTACTGCAGGTCAACAAGATGTGTCTAACCTGTTTAAATCTTCAGCCTGTGGATTATTGTCCTTGAGAATATAAAGAACCATCCTTCCTTCCTTGGTGATAGGAAACAAAATGTTTTTCCTAAGGCCATTTTCACCGACTGGCACTTGTTAATGTTGCTGTATGCCGGGTGCTTGGGGCTTCTGACTGAGGAGGCAACATGCAGATTTATAGCATGTGTAAAAGAGAGCAGGATTGTGTGCTGAGTCCAGCTACACTGTGAACATTACTTTTTATTATTGGTATAAAAAGGATATTATAAAATGTTAGTAATATGAGGACCTAAACTGTTTTGGTGGAAGTAACAGAGACTGAAACAGTGGATGTGACATTCCTAAACCTTTCTCAAGAGGAGATTTCAAAGGTACCATTCAGGTTTATTTTTATTTAATGGCTGCATCTTTCTATGTGCTCCACTGCTTCATTCTCCCTTTTCAGCTTGACCTAGCTGACATCGGCAGCAGACAGTTTATCAAAGAGCAGATCACAAGAGACACACAAAATGGTGCCAGAATGTCTGAGCCAATATCACATCTTTCTCTGTGACAACACAGATGGAAGACCTAGCATAAGTTCATATAAAACAGAGGGTTTGCAACACTGTACTGAACATGTGCCAGAGACTAAATCCTGTGTTGGACAATGCAGTGAATGTTCTCTACTCTTTAGTGATGATGTGCTCTCACATATTGCCCATCTAACATGCATCCCAAGAACATATGGAGCATCCAAGTTTCGGAAGTGTTAGTTTTGATGCTACAGATTGTGATTATTACCATAATCATTGTGTCATCTCTACATTACAGAATCAAAATATTGTGATTATTACCAAAATCATCATGTAATTTCCATATCAACCTTCCAAAATGGTGATGGCTACTTGGTGTTGCAAAGAATGAGGGGGCTATCTCAGCGGTAGAGAGCATGTGTTGCCTGAACTCTGCTTTTCCCACACACTCTGCTTTTCCTGGTCCTAGCTTCAACTCAATGTGTATTATTTTAGAAATGCAAATAGCAGCCTCTGCAGACACTGAAAATGATCAGAATTGCAACAGTTGGAAAGATGGAGTGTCACCATTTCCTCCCCTCCTTAGGAATATTGCTCCTCTGAAGCTGCTATTTGCACAGGAAGACCCTCCTCCATTTGTGTCAATGAGGGATTTCCTCCCAATGCAAATAGCTTCAGAGGACAATTTTCATCAGGACCCCAGCAAGGGACGAAAGGGTCAAATTACCCCTTCCTAGAGATGGAAAGCCCAGAAAAAAATCCAGGGGGAAAAATAAAACAATGTTTTCCATTTTCCCCCAGCAAATACTGTGTGTGTGCCTGTCTTAAAAATATATGCATATGGAAAAACTGAACAATTTTGGATTATGAATGTTATCTTTTAGAATTTAAGACCTGGTGTTTATATATCATTATCCAGCCTTTACTGACTCCAAAGTTATTTCTAAAAACTATGCAATATGAACACTTTTTATAGAAAGGCTAGAGATGTAACATGTCTGGAAATACTGAAGCCATGAGGGAAATCTTTTGTTAACCTTCTCTGTAAGATTCACAGCATCGTTATTTCTTCCATTCCTTATTAATATTATTGATCTAATGTATCGTTTAATGATAGACATTTGGAATGTTCCAAATCATGCTCAGTTTCCCAGCATTTGAGTAGAGTCACCATATCATAAAATGGAAGAAAATGGACATTTCTGAGAGCTTTGGTTCCCTTCTACAGAGACTTGTATTTGGGGACTTGTCCTGTGTTTC
The DNA here is from genome assembly GCA_029215795.1 of Anniella stebbinsi. Taxonomy (NCBI): domain Eukaryota; kingdom Metazoa; phylum Chordata; class Lepidosauria; order Squamata; family Anniellidae; genus Anniella; species Anniella stebbinsi. The sequence goes on along the minus strand of JARDYH010000006.1, from coordinate 68,020,520 downwards.
TGGGCTATAGCAAACAATGTAGTACTAATCTAAAACCCACATGTGGAAAAAAATGTAGGTTATCCCATCACTGTCACCAAATGTGACACCATGTTGATTATCCCACCAGGCAGTTTTTTTCTTTTTTTTAATTAAATATAGAACTCACTGCCACAGGTTTTAATAAAGTTCTCAATTAGATCTTATCTCTAGGGAATGCTGCTTTAACTATAAACCTTTTAAGTGCTGCCACTAAAACAAACCCTCCCTGTCTAAAAGAAACTCCATAGCCTTTTTCATAAAGGCCCATTTGTGCAAATGGTGGTTGTAAAGGAGCCATTTACACAAGATTACAGGCATAAATGGTCTAGTTATACCTGTAATCTTACATAAATGGCCACTTTATTTGTGCCAAAGGGTCTTTACAAAAAAGGCTGAACCCCCATTGTTATGTGAAATGTGTGTGATCTAAACCAGGGGTGAGCAAAAAGTAGATCTCCATTCTTGACCATTGGGCATGCTGGCAAGGGCTTCTGGGAGTTGAAGTCCAAAACATCTGGAAATGTATCTTCTGCCCACCTCTGAACTAAAAAATTCTTTTGGTCATATATCCCAAGGTGATCACTGATAAGTCTTAGCTCAAATTGAGTCCTGGTTGTTGTTGTTTGTTTGTTTGTTTGTTTGTCTGTTTTCTGGGCAGAGGTTGACTTGGAAAAAAAGTTGGTTTAACTAGAAAAAGTGCAATGTTTGGACCATTTTCTCTGTGGGTCATTTTCTCCAAGAGAGGAGCATGTGCAAAGGAGAATATCACATTTATTTCGAGCATTACATTTCTCTAAATGCTACATCATGGAAAAGAATCTGCACTGGTACTGTACATGGAATTGTGTTATTAAAAACAGATGTGCCATACTTCTTTGAATGTGCACCTCTATGTGGAGGACATCCCAACTGAGAAAAAAATAGACAAAAATGCACATACAATGAGGCATGGTGAGAAGGATTTGTTGCATGTTATCGGGTGTATTATATTTCTCAGTAATGAAATCAAATCGACAGGAATAGGGGGATTTGCTTTGTGGTGAACAGCTGGATATAGTTTTCCTCTTGCCTGCAAGACAGTACAATCCATACCATTAATCATCTCCTAAACATTCACAAAGGGAAACGGCCTTTTGAAACAAGTACTAAAGGATAACAAATGCTTGAGGATGGAATAAACAATCTCAAAACTAATAAAACCTATAGCAATTGCCCACTATTTAAAAGTTCGTTTAGTAACCATTCCAGGGAGGCAGTTGTGGGAGGGGGTTGAGGGGAGGTGTGCCCACAAGCCATTGGCTGTGGCACGGTGGCACCACTGGCTGGGGGTGGGGCGGAGCAGCCTTTATTAGGTGCCCGTGGCCACACCCCAGCCTCTTTGCATTTGCGGCACCATCCCTCCCTCCCTTTGTGTAGTATGGGCTTCGCTGGTTGTCCTTTTGGGGGCTGAGTAGGAACTTTTGGCACATAGTCTGATTGGCCAGGGCTATGCATCTTTTTGCCCACTTCACACTGTAAGTCAGGAGAGAGTGTCTTAGGAAATTGGGTGGGATAGGTGAATTTGGTCACATTTGTTAGGCAGGTAGGGTGGGCACGTTTAGAGGAAAGGGACGGTGATCATTCTGTGGCACTGTTCACGGTGACAGGTGATGCCTGAAGTCTTCCGCTGGGGGTTATGTGGCTCCAATGGGGGGATAAGGATTACCTGTTAGGCTGACTCATGCCACTCCAACCAGTATTCTGAGGCCCAGGGTGTGTGTGTGTGAATGGCAGTGGAAGGTCTACCCTCCCCGAAAGGGGTATGGCCTGGGAGTGGCAATCCTCAGACGCCACTCTCCAGACATAGAGTGTTACGCCCATTATAACGTCTAGTTAGTTGCTGGCATAGCTTAAGGCCCACCCAGTCTCCCTTTGCAGATCATTAATAAATATGGCCCGAATTTGATACCATTTACAGTTGTCTCATCTCTTTATTTCACATTCTCTCACTGCAATAGCAACCTGGGCTTCCACCACTGGCAAACAGAATAATTTGACTCCCAAAACTAGTGGGCCTACAAACATCTATAGGGTGCATGTGTTAGATGTGGTGGGATGATAAATTTATTGCCATTTGTGAGGCCCTCAAGAGACACAGCACACAGTTGGAAAGGTCAAAACCTCCTGCTTCTGTCCCACAATAGGGACAAACGGCTTCCTCTTTATTCCACGTGGGCCACGTGGGCCATTCAGTGGATCTTTTATCATGCTAATTTTCCAGTACACAGCAGGAAATGGTGGCAAGTCTTGTTATAGTCAAAACAATTGGATTTTCTGGTTCTTATTTTTTGACAGAAAAAAGAGCAGAAGGAGCAGGGGACATGAGGGAGGGGGACAGCTTCATCAAAAGGCCATAAACATCCATGAGTGGTCAGTAATTAACATGCTATAAAATGCTCATCAGTGCCATTTTTTGCCATGGGTAGAGTGACCATATGAAAAGGAGGACAAGTCTCCTGTATCTTTAACAGTTGTATACAAAAGGGAATTTTAGCAGGTATCATTTGTATGCATGCAGCACCTGGTGAAATTCCCTAGACATCACAACAGTTAAAGCTGCAGGAGCCCTGCCTAGTGTATCCAGATTCAAAAGGGAGCATATCCCCTTTTCTATACAACTGTTAAAAATACAGGAGCCCTGTCCTCCTTTTCATATGGTCATCCTAGCTTTGGGATCCCAGCTGATATACCTAATGACTTTGTGGCAGTTTCATTGTCTACTAGTGCTGTGTAACAAGAATTTCCCTACAATCAGTCTCTAGTAGTATGTAATAGAATTTGGACGTGCATCTGAATGCATATCCAATTGAAAGTAATATTGTGTGTGTGTGTGTGTGTGTGTATATATATATATATATAGATATAGATATTGGATGTGTATCTGAATGGGAAAGATTTACTCTCCAGAGGCTGCTTCGGGGGCTGAATCATAACATGCTGAGACCCAAAGCTCTGTCAGTCTTAAAAGGCTCCAGAGCTTTACAAAAGCATGATTATTCTAACAAAAAAAACAATGAAAATAGAAACAATAACACTATTTTTACCTATGGAGTTGGCAGAGATGCAACAAAAAAACTTATCTAATAATAACAGCTATCTTGCAATAAGCCTATTTGCAGTCATGAAAGCTTTGAATGTATAAAACCACAAGAGCCGTTACCAGTTCAGAATTACTTAATCAAAGAAGCAATACAAACTACACTGTGCTGGTTTACATATCGCATAAAATCAAAAATATTTTCAGGGAGCAAAGTTGTTGATGATATCATAAAATGATAGGTTATAACGTTTATCACTTTGTATGCACATAATGCTTCATGCATACAGCCTTGCTTGTAACATTGTTCTCTGCAGCTGCAAAAATGACCTTTCTCCTGAGAGCTTGTTACCATTCAATTCCAAAAGCTGCTATATTGCTTCTACATTTGGGAAAACCAAGTGTATTTTATTTTTGATGAAGAACTGATACAGATCCTGATGGCGAAAATCCCCTTTCTTTGGGTAATTGCTTGATATAAGCATGGAAGTGCTTTAATTCCCCAACGAGGTTAAGTTTAACATAGTCAGGATATTGTTTCATCAGACGTTTTATACCTTCATGCAACTGTTTTTGTGGCATCCGAATCAACAAAAAAAGAAATGAAAAGAAACATTATGCAATATTTTCTTTTTTTTTTTGTAAATAATTTTATTATTTTCAACATAATAATAACATAAAATACATACATAACCCTCGACAGTCCCCCCCCGTGCACCCCCACTCCATGAGACCTTCTCTTAATCTTTTATTCTATCCAGAAGTTTATCGACTCTTTTGAAGGTGTTTGTCCCTTCCCCGATCTTAATACATATTCCAAAAGGGGTCTCCATATTTCCCCAAAATCATTTTTACCGGACATTCCCCTTTTCAATTTCATTTTACAAGTTAGCATATCATTCAAAGCCATATCCCATATTTCTTTATACCATTCTTCTATTGTATAGCTTCCTTGTCCTTTCCAATTTTTTGCAATCATTAGTCTAACAGGAGTCAGGAGGTTGTTTATCAATTCCCTCTTGTTTTTGTCCTCTTCCCCTCTATCCCATATTGCTAGTAGAGCGAGCTTCGGGTCTAATTCCACTTTACTTCCAATTATTTCACTTATTTCTTTAAATACCCTTTTCCAAAATTTTTGTACATATTCACAGCTCCACCACATATGGTAATAAGTTCCAACCTCCTGGCATCCTCTCCAACACTTTTTAGATATTTTTTTATCAATCTGGTGAAATCTAACCGGTGTTAGATACCATCTCCACAATACCTTATAAAAATTCTCCTTAATTCTGATCGATAACAATTTTAACATTCTTGCGTTCCACAACCTCTCCCAGTTATATTCCTTAATTTCTCCATTTACGTCCTCTTCCCAAACCTTTTTTATTACTTTAAGTGAATTTTGAAATTCTTCCTCTATCAATAATTTATATATCTCACTAGTCATCCCTTTCTTAATTTCCTTTCCTTCTTTCCTACCTTTTGACTCTACTAATTCTTCAAATCTTGTATTGTTTCTACACTTTTTATTTTTCAATTTCCATTCCTGAGTCCATTTCCCTATTTGTATACATTTAAACCATGCAAATTTTTGACCTATCAATAGCTCTTTAATTTGTTCATTATCCTTCATATTTTCCATCCACTTCCTTAACTTAATTATTTCCTTATCTTTCAATCTCGCTTCAATCTCCACTTTTAACACTCTTGGGAAATTCTCCACTACTACCACTGGGGCAAGTGGTGAGTCTCCTGGTATCAACTTCCCCCTAAATTTCTCCCAGATCTCCACTATATTTACCAACAAAGGGTTGTCCAGTCCCTTTAATTCTTTCTTTTGAATTTTTTTAAAGAAAATATTTTTCAATTTATAATCTATTTCCCCAGTTTGCGTCTCCAACCACTCCAGATCTTCCTCCCCTAGAATACAGCTTATAACATATCTTAACTGATTAGCTATATAATAGTACTTAATATTTGGAAGTCCTAAACCTCCCTTCTTTTGAGCCTTATACCATAACCCTTTATTAATCCTAGCTTTCTTATCCCCATTACAATATGCGTTGATTATATTTTGCCAACTTTTCAACTCTACATCTGATATTTTAATTGGTAACATTCTAAACAAAAAATTAATCTTAGGTAAAATCTTCATTTTAATAATTGCTATTCTACCAAACCAAGAATGTTTTAATTTCTTATATACTTCTAATTTCTCCCCTACTTGTTTTTTTAAAGCTACCAAATTAAGTTCCTCAAGCCTATCTAAATCTCTATCAATGTTAATACCTAAATAACGTACTATGTTTTTAAGTCTAAGACCCAACTTATCCTTACCTTCTTCCAACTCTTCCTTATTATAATTAAATAACATCATTTCTGACTTCCCCCAATTTACTTTTAATCCCGTAATTTCTCCAAATTCTCTTAAATGTTTCTTAATCACCTCAGCACTCCCTAGGGGATCTTCTACCGTCAATAAAGTATCGTCCGCAAACATATTCATTTTAATCTTCTCCTTTCTTCCTATCCCCTTCACTCTTTCATCTTCCCTTATTACATTTGCCAAAATTTCTATTACTATTGCAAATAAGATCGGTGAAAGAGGACATCCCTGTCTAGTTCCTCGGGCTAGTGTAATCTGTTGTGTTAACCCATCATTAACCAATATTTCCGCTTTATTATTTTTATACAACTTATCCATCACTCCCATAAAACAATCTCCAAACCCAAATGTTTTTAATATTGTTTTGAGTGCTGGCCATTCCACACAATCAAAGGCTTTGAATATATCCAATGCTAGCAGACCTGCTTTTAAATTCCTTTTTTTTATAATACTAATTATATTTAATACTCTTCCCATTAAATTAGACATTTGCCTACCCGGAATAAATCCACACTGATCTTTTTTAATATATTTATTAATAAATGTGGCCATTCTTTTTGCCAATATTGCTGTAAAAATCTTTGAATCTTGATTTATTAAGGAAATTGGTCTATATGATGCGGGATCCGTTAAATCCTTACCTGGTTTCGGAATTAATATAATCAGGGAATGATTCCATGATGGCGGAGTCTTCCCCCCTTCTATTATAGTGTTAAATAATTTCTTTAATCTTGGTACTAAAATTACTTTAAAAAGCTTATAATACTCCGACCCCAAACCATCCATCCCCGGTGATTTTCCTCCTTTTAGTTTATCAATAACTCCCTCTATCTCTTTTTCCGTAACTAAACCTTCCATATAATCCCTGTCCTGTTTCTGCAATTTTATTTTCCAATTCCTCTCTACATATTCCAATATCTTATCTTGCGGTCCCGATCCTGATGTATATAATTCACTATAAAAATCCTTAAATATACTTAATTTATCTTTCATTAAATTACAACTATTCCCTGCCTTATCCTTTATTGTCCCTATCATATTCTTAGCCTTTTCCAACTGTGTGGATCTAGCCAGCATCTTTGAGTTCCTATTACTATATTCAAAAAAGTCTCTTTTTAAATACAACAAATTCTTTTGAACTTGTTCTAATTCTTCTTTCTCTAGTTCCTTTTTCTTAGCTTGAATTTGGGCTGTTAGGCGTTTATCTTTTGTCTCCTTTAACTTTTCTTCCAAACTTCTTATCTCCTCTTCAATCTTTTTATTTTGAGCTTCCTGTTGTTTTTTAATGTCCATCTTTCCCTAATACAAATCCCTCTTACTACAGCTTTCATTGTGTCCCATAATATGTCCTGCCGATTATTCTCTTTTTCATTAATCTCCCAAATTTCCTGCATTTCTTTCTTTATTTTCTCCATTATATCCTTTTTATTCAACAACCTTACATCCAGTCTCCATCTCTTCGCTTGTCTATAGTCTTTCTTGGTTTCCATGTCCATTGTCATTAACGCGTGGTCAGTGACCTTGATAACTCCAATATCACAATCTATAATTTTGGGTAACATATTTTTTGATACAAAAATGTGGTCTATCCTTGAATAACTCTTAAATCTCTGTGAATAAAAAGTATATTTCCTTTCTTCCCCTCTTAAAGCTCTCCACACATCCATTAATTCTTTCCCTTCCATTAATTTGCTTAACTCTGTCTTCCCCACCCTCTTAGTATCTTTTAGTATGTTATCCCGGTCTTTCCCTATATCTAGTACCATATTAAAGTCACCAGCCATCACAATGTGCTTTTTACCCACTTCTCCCAACCCGTTAAATACTTCATCGATAAAATCCATTTGTTTCCCATTTGGAGCATAGACATTCACTAATACATATTCCTCTTCTCCCAACTTGCAGAACATAATAAGAAACCTTCCATTGCTATCTCTCTTTACACTTTGAATAGTTATACCACATATCTTTGAAATTATTATTGCCACTCCTCTCGATTTCGAAGTTCCATATGCCTTCTCATAAACGCCTACCTCCCTCATTCGAAGCTCATTAACTCCATCTTTGGCCTGATGAGTTTCCTGCAAAAAAATTACATCTATTTTTTTTCTTTAATAACATTTCAATCCTCTTTCTTTTAATTACCGTTCCTAGCCCTTTAACATTCAATGTTGCCAATCTAAGTTTATTTTCCATCTCTCTCTTTCACACAAGTCTTTAAGTCGGTCTCCCTCTGTGTAACACATACCCCCTCCCCCCTAACCCTCCCCCCCACATTCACCCCCAATTCACCCCCCTCCTCACCAGCATGCTGGGCTTTGGTCCCAATCTTCTTAGAACTCTTAGGGGGGGGGGAACTCGGCCCAACATTCCGGAATGACGTCTACCCTCCCCTCCAAGTCTCCTCTTCTCCCTATCTCTCTTACAATATATTAAAGTCTATTCATTGCTCCCTCCTGCCGCGCCTTCGTCTTGCTTCTCCTCTCCAACCGATGTGGCATCCATTATGCCCAGCTCCTCCAACAACTCGATTCCTTGCTCACAAGATGTTATTCTTTGCTGCTTCCCGTTCCACTTGAACCTCAAGAAAACTGGGTATCCCCAATTATAGGAGATCGATTTCATCTTCAATGCCCCTGTGCATATTCTAACGCTCTTCCTCCACTGGATGGTCTGAGGGCATAAATCCTGGAAAACCTCAATTGGTGTTGCTTGAAGCGTCGGTTGACCTTGACTTCTAATTGCTTGCATTAATTTTTCTTTTTTATAGTAGTTAGCAAATTTCACAATAATATCTCTTGGGAGCTCTCTTGACTTTCCAAATCCAACCCTATGGGCCCGCTCAATATCTTCCATTCTCCAATCTTCCTGTGGCATCAACTGTTTGGCCCATGCCAAAATTAATTCTCTTATACTGTTAGGGGTCTCCGCTTGCCTCTCCCCAAAAGATCTTATGCGTAGATTTGCTCTCCTGTCCCGATCTTCCATCGCTATAAGCCGTAAATCCTGTTGCGTTAGCTGTTCCTGTTGCTTCTTGTATAAAACCTTTAGTTCTCCAGTTTCTTCCTGCAAAGCTCCAACCTCTTTCTCTACCTTTTGGAGTCCTGCTAAAAGCTGCTGCTGTGAATCAGCAATCCTCTTTGCCAATCGATCTTCTTGTTTGAGTAAATCCTGCTCAATATTTCCATCTTGCTTTAATATTGCCAGATCCAACATTTTTTGAAAATTCTGAAGCAACTCATCTGTTGGGTCAGCTTGCCTCCCTGTGGTTATTTTAGGAATTGCTCCTGGCTTAGTTCCAATCTTAGAACTAGCATTTCCGGCATGACTCGGGGATTGCTTTTTTGGCTTTTCAGAATCCTTATCCGCCATTTTGTCAGTACGGACAAGCCTGAAACTTCTATCGGACGGCTTATCTCCCTTAGTTCGGCTCCAAGAAGTTATTTTCTTCTTGCTCATCCACCTTTCAAGCCTATCCGATAAGCACAAGCCACTTCTAGCCAGCAATCAAAGTCTCTTTCTCTCCCTCTGGCTTTTTTTTTTTTTTTTTTTTTTTTTTAGTTTCGTTTCTCCTCGGGCTTCTCAGCCAGATCGTTATACAGCTAGCAATCTTTCAGAGCCTAAAAGCTTAAAAGTCTTAAAAGTCTCTTTTCTGAATGCTAGCAATCGTTCTGTTCTCTACAGCCTTCAGCCCGCAATCATAAATACGTCTTTTAATTACCTTCACAGCACTGCTACAAAGCTGTCGGTCCGTCTCCTCCCTTCTGCCGAGCCGGTTATAAAGCCATAAATCTCATTCCAGCTGCAATCTCCTTGGCAAGCTTCCCCCTCTCCATAGCAGACTTAAATGCAACAGAGGACGCTTTTAAGATAGGGAATTTACAATTAATTCATTGCTTCTTTCGGAGGATGAAGGATTTGCGACTCACTCCATGATCTGCTTGGCCACGCCCCCCATTATGCAATATTTTCATGTATGGTTGCTCTTTTCTTCAAATTGCTTTCAAGTGCATCTGTCATAGGAATAAAGGATTTCACTTGAAACCTGTCTCTTGGAGAAAGCCTTTAATCAGCATCAGCTGTATCATCATCAACAACTTGTTGATGTTTTTCTCATTATTTCCTTTTTATTTCAATGTTGTAGTTATCAATGTATATATGGTAACAAAGCATGCACTCTTGATGACCATGTTTTAGTTTTCTGTGGATGTTCCAATCAGAGTGAATGATATTGCTGCAGGAAAGACTGAACTTTCTGTTCCAGCTTTTCAAAAAACCAGGCCCTGGTCTAATACAATTTCAATATAACTTAGTTATTTCTGCACAGATTTATAACCTCGGTGTGGTAAATAACTGTGTAGCCATAAAAGTATATTTTTGACTTATCAGAATGTTTTAATATTCTCCCCTTTATCCTTTTTCAGACAAGGATAACACAACACCTAACACATGGCTGGCTAGGATGGGGGTCCGAACACAGCACCTTTGGACATATGGCACCCACAGGCACCTGCAATGGTGCCCATGATAGTGCCATGTGTCCATATGGGACCCGCAAATGCTTTCTTTCTTTATTTATTTCCATTTAATATACGTACATAAATAGCAATGATTATTACAAATGAAATGCATGCAGCTTTTTAGAAATTATACACAGGGTTCAATGAAAGTGGACCAAATATTCAAGTAAGTATCCATTTCAAAATAGCATCTATATGCCACCCATTAAAATACTAAAAGTCTTGTAAAGTCCTCAATCCACTGCATTATAAGAGTTGAGTGTTTATCCTTCCAATGTTGTAGTATTAGCTTTCAAAATGGCCCTTGAGAATCACTTTAAGTTCATCACCTGTCAACTTCCATGAAACAGGTAAATAATTTAAAAGAGCGTGTACATCAGTGAATATTAAAGACTGTACAAAATTTGTCTATGTAATAACCTCCTACCGAAAAGAAACAACTACTTGACATTGCCAAAACATATGTTTAAAGGAAGCATTATCTTCTTTATGAATTAGACAATCCCTTTTTAAAGAGACATCATGGTGTCCAATAGACATGAATCAAATGTTTGCTGAATAAGACACAACCTAAGACCCATAGACATGAAAGGTAGACACCAAAACAGCAATCCACTGATCAGTCATTTTGTGGCGGTGACTACAGCATAATCTCAAATTCCCAAATGTGTCCACAGGACTCCTTGGCTAGGGAATACTGGGAGTTGTAAGATTTTCTCTTTATGCCTCCATATACATAAGATGCCCCCTAATCTATATCTCTATCTATCTATCTATCTATCTATCTATCTATCTCTATCTATCTATCTGGGGGAGGGGAGCTCCTCATAATGTAAGACCCAAAGCTGTAGCTTACCTAGCTCATCTCTTGCTTGAAAACTGTTTCGTTCTCTTTCACAAAAGTGTGTGCATAAAACCATGAAAAGGGATCAAGTTTCATAGGAAGGTTTATGAAATGTATACTCATCATTTGGCTCACTACATTTAACAAATATTGAATCTGCTTCCTCTTTTTATGTATTTCCAGCATGGTTTTTGCCCTCATATCTAGAGCCATGTCTTACTTCTTTGATCCATGGCAAGCTCAACAAAACTTGAGAATGTTTACTACTTTCTGTCATGATTAATAATGTCACATTTATTAAAACTGCTGTATTCCATGCAGTTATGATTGGCCACAATTGCAACTGGCCTCCAGACAAGGGAAGTATTCATTACTCTTACATGCCTGCAATACATTTAATTTGCTTCAAACACTGAGACTAGTACACATTCTCAAGACTGGCCATGGCCAAAACCCTCACCCCAGCCCAGTGGAACTGGTGGCTCCCATTTTGTGGGGCTATGAATCCATTCTGGGTTTCAGTGAGAACCAGCCAGAACACTAAAGGAGATATCCAAGGTACTGGATACCAGCCCCTAAATAGTTCTAGCAGCTGGGATGACTCCTTTAGCGTTCTGGCTCGTTCTGACTGAAACCCGGAATGGATTCATAGCCTCACCAAAATTGGAGCCACCTGCCTCCACTGGCCCAGCTACTTTGGAAGTTCTGGCAGAAGATTATGTAGCAAAGCTAGGAGAAGGAGTTCAAGCAGCAGTGGTTGCCTGGCAACCATCTACCAAGATTCCTTTGCTTCTTTTTCTCCAGCAAAATAGCTGGGACTCTCATAGTGTTGAAGTAACTTAAGCTTCACACAGTTGGGGGGGAGGGAGAAAAGAAAAGGATAACAGTGTGTGTGTGTGTGTGTGTGTGTGTGCAGATGTGCCACAATAGCTGTTTGGTGGCAAATATAACTGGAACCTCTTGGCATTATGAGAACACCAGTTACACAAGTTGATGTTTGAGGAAGAACTCTTGTGATATCTTCTGATATTCCACTGCACATTTTATTTTTTATTTTTTTAAAAATCAGTGCAATCCTATGCAATCCTTCTACTCAGAAGTAAGTCCTATTAAGTTCAATGGGACTTGTTCTAGGGTTCATGTTTATGGGGTTGCAGCTTTCCACAGATGTTGAATTTAAGCATTAATATGTCTTTAATTAACATCCAGTGTTATATATTCTTTCTATATGAGCCTATCAACACATGCAGGATAAAACACTTTGAAAACGTTTTCTCAAAACTGTCAGCCTATCCATACTACTGCTTTAAAATGGTTTAAACTGGTTTATAACAGTTTTGAGAACTGTTGGGGCCCAGGACACACTCCATATACAGTTTTCAAAAAGTTTTCAAAGTGTTTTATCCTGCGTGTGTAGATATGCTCTATGTTGCCAAATGTTTTCATTTTTATGTCATTTTAAATTCCATTTATTTTTTTACCATTTTGTGAAGGATATTTTTCTTCTCCTGGTTTAACTGATTTCGTATCAAGCTACAAAACACATTGGTATGGATCCAGAATTGCCACCCATGGACATAAAGGCTCCACTCATGGAAGGTGCCTGTGCTTGATTTTTGGTGATTCCCCCTTTCCCCCATAGTATGTCCCATTCAGTAGAGCCCTCTGAACGTCTGTGCATAATTTTCAGGGGACTGGAGGGGCTGCTGAGGGAAGGAGAGGATGGGGATGTCACATCCAAAATCTGGATTTGACCCATTGATTGTCTTAGTAAAGCCTGTATAAGAGTGTGCCGTTTAAAATAGCTGCTTCTGTAATTGGTATAGGTTTCAGAGATGGCTTAGTAAAGGATGCAAAGAAATGACTGTTAAGAAAACCTAATAAAAAACCTCTTTGTGTACACACAAGCCAATGCACATATGTAAAGGGGAAATCACTGGACGATAGCCAATGTCTTTGGAGAGACTTTTCCAAGAACTCACTTGTTTGTAAAGAAATTAATTAATCAAAACATTATGCTGGTCCCAGCTTAAAAAAGTGAAAGTCATTGGGAAAGTATGCTCATTTGCAACTCTTAAGGTTATAAAGTCCCAGTTCAAGGTCTGTTTCCAGATGATTTCCTTTGCCTCAAAGTTAAAGGCAGAAAAGACCTAGTAAATCAGCCAGGCCATCTGCCTCCCAAAGCACATATTCCCTAATGTAAAATTACGCTTTGTCCAGTGCATGTTTAATTGCCCTGAGTGATGGCACTTTCACATCTTCCTCTGGAAGATCCACACACAAATGCTTAATAGAACACAAGGTCACCATGTTTTGAAATGGTGCCTTCATTTTCATTATCTCAATTTTATCCTTTTGCTCCTCAGTATAATTCAAAATAACTTCTTCCCTCTTTGATTGAAACAACAGTTTTGTCACATAATGATGATGATGATGATGATGATGATGATGATGATGATGATTAATTCCATTTATATACCACCCCATAGCTGAAGATCTCTGGGTGGTTTACAAAAATTAAAAACATTGAGCATTAAAAAACCGATATACAAAATTTTAAACCATAAAAAGCATACAAACATGTTATAAATACAATATCAGCCACGTGATACATACATAGAATATCATTGTACTTCTGGTGGTATAACATTGAATCTGCAAAAGCAGAACTCTCCCTTAACAGCCCAAATGGTTTACATATGTAAACCACATGATTTGAGGGAAATGTATGAGAATGTATGTAGTCCCTATAAGATGTGTATAAAGAGGATGTGTGAGTGGGACCTATGGCTGACATGGTCCAGCATATGAAATAATGTAGGTGAGGAATTCATTTCATATGGCTTTCTTTGTGTGAGGAGAAAATGTCCTTCATCTTTCTCCATAGTTTAAGACCCTTTCCACATTTTCTGCACTCTGTACACAGCAACTCCTATTGGATTTTGGGGAACTAGATTAACCTTTAGAACTACCTTAAATCTAGCTGTCTTTCTTTCATCCCTGTTAAATGATCACTTACCAAGTTATCAGAGCTGACAGCACTGACCATCTGTTTGGTAGAAGGACAAAGAATCCTTGCATGTACCAAAGGATGCACATTCTACTGCTGTCGAAGGACATCTCCATTACTGACAGAAGCTATACATATTTTTGTGTTTTGTACAGTGTGGTCTATAGGAATTACAGTGGTATTAAAACCCAGTTGTATTTTTTACTTAAATATCAATGGTCAACTCAGAATTCCGGTTGGTTTATATGCCTCATTAGGCCAATTTAGAGTAGACCCATGGAACTTATGTTAGCTTAAAATTGGATACAACCAGTAAACTGTTATTTGGAATTTTATTATTGAATGTTTTTGTTTCTAGAGTTATATTGCTTTAACTTAAAGACAAACTCTAAAACCAAACTTTGAAATGCTGACTTTTCTTGATGCTTCATCTCTGCTCTAGAAATTCTTGAAGGACTTGAAGGATTAACAAAACTACTTCCTACTTCTTCCACAGTTACGCGCTATCTGAAATTTATGACAAATAATAGAAGCCTCATCATAATTCAAAACAGTTAGAGGCATGTCTTGTTCTTAATTATTCTCCCTGATTTGTATAGAAGAATTTGGAACATAGACAATTCAGAAATATAATTGTACATTTGATTTTGCTTATTACATAAATTACTTCAGAAGTAAGGGATAGTTATTATTTATGTTTACTTATTTCTCATTGATTGCAATATATAAACTGGATGGTATAGCCTAATCTTTATGATATATGGGAAATTATGTTTCAGTTCGAAGATTAGGTTTAAATATTTTTTTTATTCCTATAATTCTATGCAGTTTGGAGTGTGGCTTTTAGTGGGAGTTCTCAAGGCCTTTTGGAGCTGGAGACAGAAGCTATGCAATCACCATTACTTGTGTTGTCATAACTTTCTCAGGATTTTCTGAGCCATGGTCAACTCTCAACGTAGCCTTTTTCAGATCTTGTCCTTGAACATTATGATGGTTATGGTGGCATGTTTCCAGCAATCTGGAGGCTTTCCTGTCTTAACCTTCCCAAATTTTCTTCTTCCATTGCAATTCTCCCTTCCCTGACTCATCCTTCAATGGTATTGCTTCACCAGTCATCAGCTTCCATTGGTTCCTAAGCGGGCACAGAAATCACCTTCATTTCAATTCACAGATGGTATTTATCACCTTCAAAACTTCATCACTTATATAAAACACCTCTTCTTTCTTGCAGAGCCTGTCAATGTATTATCACATGTGGTGAAGTTGTGATATGGCAAAATGGTTTTTGGATTCAGCCTTATGCTGAAATAAGTAAAACTGTATGTTATAATTTAATGATGAACCCTAGGTTATCCTTGCTTGGAATTTTTGATGGGAGTTTAGAGCTAAAACAGACCTTCTCTTGACACATAGCATACAGCTATGGTTTTGCTTACCTAATTACAAGCATGTGAAAGGGAATGATCCTTACAGGGGGTGCAGTGCATGGGAAGGGGAGAAGTATCTCTTGTCTCTCCAGCATGAATGAAGCCACAATCCCCCACCCCATGATTAGAATGCTTAAAATTGAGTCCCAATTTGCACAATTTTTCTAAGTATTCCTGCCAGGCAACAAAAGAGGGCTATGGGCCCGGAGCATGCTAGAGAGAGAAGAGCTGAGCCTGCTCTCCATGTGCACTGTGTTTCCTGGTATGACTGTGATTAGGTAAGGAAAAACTTGATACATGGCTTCCTGCTGCATATCAAGTGCGGCCCTTAGCAACTTGCCTCACAAGAACTTACAATCCTATACAAATCTATCCTATACAAATCTATGCAGAAGTACATCCCAAGTGGTTTAATAGGGTTTATTCCTAGGTAAGTGGATAGGCTGCTTTAGGCTACAATCCTATGCACCTTATACACTATACACTATACTGGGAGTAAGTCCCACTGAACCTAATAGAAGTGTGCTGTTAGTCATCCCCCCTATTGGTAGCATGTTTCTAATTTCCCAATGAATGGAAAATTGGCCAGTGGTACACAAGGGTAAGGGATTTAGCCCTTGATGGATTGCCTGGACAAGTACATGTGTTTGCAGGGTACAGAATTGCCCTTAGAAAACTAGAATATAAATGTAAAGAACTGGAAGCATTAGAATCTGTAAAAATAGCTAAATCACTAATTAATGCAGGCACAGTCGTGCCTCCATTGTTAAGGGCCGTCAGTAAAAAACACATTCCGCCATGTTAAAGTGATAATTGGGGGGGGGGTCATTCTAACAGCCATCAAATCAAAAATGTTTCACCAACCTTTCTGAAAGTGCCAGAAAAAAGTTTGTTTTACATTACCTGAAAATTTCAAGAAGATTGGTGAAAGATTGAGGGAAGGAGAGCAGTTTAAGGTAGAAAAGGAATACAAACCTGTCTCCCTGCTTTTGTAAATTTACTTCCGGGTTGAGACTTTTTGTGCTCACAATTTGCATAATTTCTAGAGCCTTATTAATTAATCCAGTGGTGGGGTCTTCTTCCTCCTTCACTGTAGTTGGTGGAAAGCTTTTCATTTTTTTAAAATTCCCTTCGGTTGACTTTTAAGGACTATTTTAACCTCTCATTCAAGTCAATGAGGCGGCCATCTTCCCTCATAACGCGACACTGACACATGCTCAGTAGCGTTGCTCTCCCCCCTCCCTCCTGCCTTAGAATATGGGGTGGGTGAGTGAAATGGCCGCTGCCTCTAGCACAGACATTCTGAGTGAAGAAGAAGAAGAAGAGTTTCTCTTTTCTCTTCTGGAACATGCATTCCTTTGGCTCTGAGAGTATTTTGGGCTATCCTCATAAAGCCAGTTTGCTCTTTTGCTCCCTGGTGAAGCAGGGTGTGGTTCCTCTGGATCCATGGTAACCTGATCTTCAGATCTCTCCTGGGAATAGGTAGCTATACCTTTCTTTTAAATTCCCTCTTTTCTAAGAGTTTGGTCCATACCGCTATAAAGTTGAAAGCTTCAAACACTTCATTTAATTAGTTTGGGCCGGTGTAAGTTTTAAGTACAATGTTGAAAACTTTCAAAGTGCTTCTGGGCCTACAACGTTGGTTTCGGCCTAGTCACCCTGTTTTTTTAATAAGGTTTAGAAACAGTTGAGGTGTCGTTTATTTTGCATAGTGTACACATGGATTTTCTTTCTAATCCTTGCAGTCTACACTGGCTCCCTTCTTGATGTGTTTTTGGAAGCAGACAAACCCTTTTTTGTTCCAGCAGGCCTTTGGCAAATCATCTGGACCTCTGTCTATACCTTTGACTTTTAAATTGTTATGTATTTAAAATGTTTTAAATGCTTTAATATTGAAAAGTATTTAATTATATTTTTCACTTTTGTATATTTAGGCTGACCATATGAAAAGGAGGACAGGGCTCATGTAACTTTAACAGTTGTAGAGAAAAGGGAATTTCAGCCAGTGTCATTTGTATGCAATTAGTTCCTGGTGAAATTCCCTCTTCATCACAACAGTTAAAGTTACATGAGCCCTGTCCTCCTTTTCATATGGTATATAGTATATTCCTATTTATAGGTTTTAGCTGTATATGTTTTAATTTTGTAAGGCTGCCCTGAGGCCCAGCATTGGGCAAAAGGCAGGATACTTACTACTACTACTAGTAGTAGTAGTAGTAATGTTTCAGATTTCACTTCTACATCTGATGTTCTTTTGCATTTACTTTTATTTATAAACCATTCATATCTTAAGACTTCTTGTGTGGCATGTTTTCATTGGTTTAACAAGTTAAAAGGGGTATTCACTGTTTTCATGCTTATGTTATAAAATCTATTTTCAACAGGCCTAGTAACTTCAAGAGTAACAGAGTTGGGGAAAATCCTCACTCCCTTTGCTATCAGAGGCACTGAGTAAGGGATCCCTGGAGATAATTTAGACTGACCCCAACCAAAAAACACTATTAAAGTCCCCAATTGTAGCAGAGGAGGGGAAAGCATGTCATTCTCACCCCACCCCACTGCTCCAATCAGGCCCTTTTCTATAATGCCTGGGAATGACATGTTTTTCCGTTTTAAGTAGGGATGTGCACTGGATCGGACCCGATCCACGATCCGAGTCCGGTCCAGTGGGAAATCGGATAAATTATCCGATTTCCGATCCGACAGCTGGATCGGCCGATCCAATCCAAACCAGTCCGAAAAGGCTCCGAACCGGTTCGGCGGATCGGCGGATCGGCGGGCGCCCACTGGCGCCCACCGCCGCTTCCATTGGTGGGCGCCAGCAGGCACCCGCCGATGAAAGTGGACAGCGGGGGGGGGGAGGAGGGGGGCGCTTACCTTTCCGGCCCGTCCGCTCCCGTCCAGCGCCGTAACTGTATTTACCCCACTACTACCCATTTTTCTAAAATTAATTGCCACACAAGGCAAGCACCTATGTTTCTGAAATGTCACACACGTAGTTCCCAAGGTACCACCTACAATGTGGCAAAGTTTCATGTATGCAACTTTAAAAATGACAAAGTTATAGGCATTCCTGGGTATTTATTAAAAAATTAATTGCCACAAAACGCATGCACCAATCTTTCTGAAATTTCTCACAGATAACTATCCCTAACCAGTCTACAATGTGCCCAAGTTTCCTGTTTGTATCTTCAAAAATAAAAAAGTGGGAGGCATAACTGTATTTCTCAATGGGAAAGTGCTTTCCAATGATTTCCTATGGGCAAGTGCTTTCCAATGATTTCCTACGGGCAAGTACTGTCCAATGATTCCCTATGGGCAAGTACTGTCCAATGAATCCCTATGGGCAAGTGCTGTCCAATGAATCCCTCATTGTTTCAAAAATTAATTGCCACACAATACAAGAACCTACGTTTCTGAAATTTCACACACATAGGTCCCAAGGTACCGCCTACAATGTGGCAAAGTTTCATGTGTGTAACTTTACAAATGACAAAGTTATAGGCATTCCTGGGTATTTATTAAAAAATTAATTGCCACACAAGGCAAGCACCTATGTTTCTGAAATTTCACACACATAGGTCACAAGGTACCACCTACAATGTGGCAAAGTTTCATGTGTGTAACTTTAAAAATGACAAAGTTATAGGTGTTTCTTTCCTCATTGTTTCAAAAATTAATTGCCACACAAGGCAAGTTCCAATGTTTCTGAAATTTCACACACATATCAAGGCAAGTGGTACCTGTAATGTGCCCAAGTTTCCTGTTTGTATCTTCAAAAATAAAAAAATGGGAGGCGTAAATATATTTACCCCACTACTACCCATTTTTCTAAAAATTAATTGCCACACAAGACAAGCACCTACGTTTCTGACATTTCACACACATAGGTCCCAAGGTACCACCTACAATGTGGCAAAGTTTCATGTGTGTAACTTTAAAAATGACAAAGTTATAGGCATTCCTGGGTATTTATTAAAAAATTAATTGCCACAAAATGCATGCACCAATCTTTCTGAAATTTCTCACAGATAACTGTCCCTAACCAGTGTATAATGTGCCCAAGTTTCATCCTTCTATCTTTAAAAATGAAAAAGTTATAGGCGTTTTTGTAAAACAATACTTGGCTATGGGAAAAAGCATTCAAAATGGCGTCCGATCCGGATCGGACCTCGTCGGATCGGATCGGATCGGATCGGAGGTTGATCGGATCGGATCAGATCAGATTTTCCCGATTTTGGGGCGGATCGGATTCGGATTGTGGATCGGATCCGATCCAATGCACACCCCTAACAAATACCACGTAATATGGCCAAAATATTTAATTTGAATTATAAACCATTAGTCAAGGAGATGAAATGAAATATGATTATCAATATTAGGAAGAATAGCAGCAATTCAGATGAAAGTGATTTCAAGATTCTTGTACCTATTCCAAGTCCTTCCCATCCTCATCCAGCCTCAAATGTTAAGAAAGTGGCAAAAGCAAATAAACAAATTTACTTTTAAGGGCAAAACACCTCGATTAGCAATGAAATATTATTATTAAAAAAACTGCCAGAGGAGGTTGGGGACTCCCTTCCTTATCGATATATTATGGAGCATTTCAATTAAGATCATTGGGATTCATAATAATGAGAAATGAAAAGAATTGGATTGGATTGGAGCAGGAGATGTTGGGGAGGGGCCCATGTGGGCTGTACCTCACAGAATACTAAAGATAGGAGATAACCGCCAAATTAAAAACCCATAAACATTGACAACTTTTACTATTTGGAAATGCTGGCAGACTAAATTAGCACCAGTGTGCTCTCCATTGACTCCATTACAAACATATTCCAGACTACTAGATGAAGGGTTGAAAAGAAAAATAGCACAGTGGACAAATTATGGCCTGTTTCATTTAAGAGATTTTTATATACATAACACTCCTTATATGAAAGATCAGCTGAAAATTAAGGTACAACGATGGTACTTAAATTGGGACACAATCACCAAACGACATGCTACTAGGCCACTAACAGCAACTGAACAAATTATTCTCTCAACTGGGTTTACAGGGAAGGGAATTGTATCTTATCTGTATAATACCTTAGTTGACATACAAACAGGTTCTCCACAGGGACTCAAAATGGTATGGGAGACAGACTTTGGCTTTAATATACTGGATAGCCAATGGAACCAGCTGTGGGTACAAAAACCCTACAAATCAGTTTCAGCAAGCATAAAGGAAACATCTTTGAAGACACTGCATCGATGGTATAGAACTCCAGTGCAAATGGCTCGCATCACCTCAAATGGGAAGTCTGCTTACTGGAGGGGATGTTCCACCAGAGGTACATATTATCACCTCTGGTGGGAATGCCCACGGGTTCAACAGTTTTGGCATATGGTACATCAGGAATTATTACAGATAACAAAGGAAGGTATTCAGTTTACCCCAGAATTATTCTTATTGTCCCTATATTATAATAAAAATGAATCTATTGCAGCTTAACAATTAGTAACTCTCTTAATAGCAGCTGCAAGACAAACAATAGTACAACAATGGAAAAACCTGGATCATCTTGATAAAGAGGCCTGGTATAGAAACATATGGCCTATTGTAATCTGTGAAAAATAATGCATCAGTTAAGAGTACTACAAGGCAAAGATGATCCACTAATATTTAATGCTATATGGGGGAAATTTATTTTACATACAATAGATTTGGAGTCACTGACATATATGTCAAATAAAGCAAAGGAGATATGGACTGTATAAATGTTATGAAATTTCAGATACTGAGTATAACTTTAGTAAATTTATAATATCAAGAATGTTAAAAAAATTATAATATCAAGAATGTTAAAAAAAAGTAATAAGGGGAATAAGCTTCACTCCACTGTGTGTATTTTATTGTTGTTATTTATTTATTTTGGGGTGGAGGGAAGGGGGTATAACATACCACAATATATTATATTACATTATGTTATAATGTTTATAGTTGTTGAATATATGAAAATCTGTAATAAAAATATTACAAAAAAAGTACGTGTTTGATAGGCAAACACACAATTGGATTCATTTATGGGTAGATGTTTTATATTTATTTCTTATATAAATAATAAATATTCTCAAATTGACAAATCTTTTTTGGATAGACTTAATATCTCTGTTTTTCTATGATCATCAATTCTATGAAGCTCTGACTTAATTGATGGCAATACTCAGTTTTGGTTATAATAAGCAAGCTTTCCCCAAACTGGTAGCCTCCTGATGTTTTGGACTTCAATTCCCATCAGCCCCAGCCAGCATGGCAAATGGTCAGGAACTCTAGGAATTATAGTCCAAAATATCTGGAGGCAGCAAGTTGGAAAAAGCTATAGTATGTATAATGCCTTTTTGGTCTTTGGTTTTATGTTTTGCTTGGTTTACTTATATTATTTCTTTGGAAAAATTCAAAATATGCATAAAAGAAATTGCCTTCATTTCTAAGCAAATTCAAGATTTAGTCAAGAGTACAGTCAAAACTATTCATCCACTTTTTCTGTTCCGATACACACTTTCATTTGCTTGTAGTGATGGGTGAGCTTACCCAAAGTTAAACTGTTATTTCCTTGAAAAATAACAGATTCATCTGTGCAATGTCACAGGAGAGTTCTCCTTTAATTCGACGTTGTGTTCTGCACATGTGAGTTGTTCCTCATATGTAATATCAAACTGCATCTTTGGAGCTGCAGTTTGGAATTTTAATGCATCACAAATCACCACATTATGCACCCCATCCTGATTGGCTGTTTTTACATGGCCTGCATGGTAATCAAGTCTAACTCATTTGTTTATTGGGAAGAATATGGGGGGGGGGGGCGTTGCCAGCTCCCCTTAACTGTTGCTGCATCCTCCATGAATTTGTTATCATTGCTGCCGCCACCCACCCACCCAGGGACATATTTTAGTTTAGTCAATATCCAAGTAAGTAGGGATGGGTGAAATCACCCCTGCTTGCACTGCATTCCATTTGCTGGACTGCTGCTGCCCTGCTTGATCCTGTTTGCCACATATGGCGAGCTGCCAGGCAGTCTATGGTGCCTAGCAAATGGTGCACAGTATCTCGCTGTTGTACCAAGTTGCCATTTTGCACAGAATGGCAGCTTGGCCTTTTCTGTCAATCACTATTTTGCATAAATGGCAGCTGTAAAGAGGCCCATTTAAGCAAAATGACAGGCATCAATGGTTTAAATGAATGGGGTGAGGTGGGGGCTGCAGACTTGAGTCCAGGATGGTCGAGCAGAAACCCAATGAGCTTGAACCCTCAACCAGACACTCACGAGTAAGAAACAAACTAAATCTACTTATATGCTAGCCAGCTGCATCGACCACACCATACCACAGGGACTTCCTTTTATTTGGTTTCCCTTTCCAGTATCCCTCCTACAGTAGGGTGACCAGATAAAATCCAGGTCAGGGCTCATGTAACTTTAACAGTTGTAGAGAAAAGGGAATTTCAGCCAGTTTCATTTGTATGCAATGAGTTCCTGGTGAAATTCCCTCTTCATCACAACAGTTAAAGTTGCAGTATAGTGCCTGCACCTTTAACTGTTGTGATGAAGAGGGAATATCACCAGGTACGAATTGCATACAAATGACACTGGCTGAAATTCCCTTTTCTCTACAACTGTTAAAGTGACATGAGCCCTGACCTGGATTTTATCTGGTCAGCCTATCCTACAGAAAAGACTCCAGTGCTGCCACCAGCACTCACTGAAGTTCAGTTCTACTTACCAAACAAGAAAAAAGGGTCCTTTCACTAGAGAGTTGAAATGATACCATCACATTTCCTTCAGAAAGAAAAGGATTAAACCAACCCATTAAGCATATGCATGGAAATGGCATTGTTTAGATGCAGACTGTGCATGCCCACAGCTCACAATCAGTTCTGAAATTAATAACGAATTTGTAAGCCTATGAGCTGGCTGCAATGAGCTGAAATTCAGAGGCACCACTGTTTGTTTTGTTCTCACTATCTTTTGGCTATTGGGCGGTATAGAAATGCAATAAATAAATAAATATGTTTTGAACACAATGCATTGTTTGGCAATGCAAATTTCAGTTAGTGGGCAAATAGCAGTTTGTGGGAAATTTGTCCATTTTTAGCATGTACTTACTGGCTCAACCAGGCATCCAGACCCTGTACAGCATTTCTGCAAGATTACTTGCATCTCTCTCTCTCTC
The DNA here is from genome assembly GCA_029215795.1 of Anniella stebbinsi. NCBI lineage: Eukaryota > Metazoa > Chordata > Lepidosauria > Squamata > Anniellidae > Anniella > Anniella stebbinsi. The sequence goes on along the minus strand of JARDYH010000006.1, from coordinate 67,997,022 downwards.
TCTCTCTCTCTCTCTCTCTCTCGGGACAACTACTGTTGATAATTACAGAAAACTAAATGTTCCAGAAAAAAAGGCAGAAAAGCTTGAACAAATAGGTAAAATCAGCTTGAAACAGCTTTATGTTTATTACAAGAGCTAGTTAAATATGTGTCACATGTATTACCCATGAGGGTAGGAATGACCTAATATTAGCAGGCAAGTGTCTGACTAACATACAGTCACTTATCAAAACATATGCTTGAACAGATGGTTTTAACTCATCGGAATTCTGTGTTTTAGGAATATATGCTTGGTTGCCTCTTAACACAATCTTAAAATACATGTGTTGCCTGCATGTAGGCTTGTGCTTGACAGACCAAGCAGGTGCAGTCCAGACATCTACGTTCATTGGAATCTAGTACACTAGATTGCTGATCTTTGCAATTTATTTGGAATTCTTGCTTTGCTGTTTTAAAGAAAATCATGTGGGTTATGTTACTTATTGTCACTGAACTCTTGGCTCAATCAAGGCCAACCAAACGTACTTTGTCTCAAACTGCTTGTCTTAAACTTTGACATAGTGATCTGTATCTAACTCACTGAGGCCAAGTCCTGCTGTTCTCCTGTAACTGGCAATTGTTATGGAGTTCAGTATTGGTAATTATGGCTACCAGATCATCCCCCCAACATTGCCTGCATTAAATGCAGCCAAACACAATTGTCCACATTTGTTATTTATTTTAAAACTGCCCTTCATTGTAACAGACTAAAACATGCCACAGATACAGTACAATAAAACATTCAAACAACATCATATAATAAAAACAAAACAGAAGCATAAAAATGGCAGAGCTAACTATACATAAACTAGATATAGCACTCTATAATGCAAATAAACACTTGGCAAATAAATGCATTGGGTATGTCAGACAACACATGGTTAGGCCACTAACCCTTTTGCAGCAAGTGTTTATGTAGCCACCATTGTTAGGAACATTTCAAACAATGTCAATGTCAATGTCAATAGGTTATAAATTTTCATTCCTAAATCTGTTCCATCACATTTCAGAATTAATCTGCAAATTTAATGGGGGAGAATTCATATGGAAATTTATATTCAAATATGCATTTTGGAATGTACTTTATCCTAAAACAAGCTTTTAAAAATATTTTTGGTAGGATTTTTGAGCCAATATTGCATCACAAAATTTGGAATTCAAAATCTAAAGGATAATTACAGTCTGACCCACACATTAGTCTGGGAGATGCAGATCAGTAGGGACGTGTGTACAAGCAAAACTCAAGTTCATCAAAGTTCTCCAAATTCCACCTAAAAGCTTGTTATTTCTCATGTCTGTATCACATTGTGATCTTTCTTTTTCTCTCTTCTCATGAAAAATCATGCATATTTTTGTGCATATTTTTATAGAATGTACACATCAGTGTTGTGCATTTCAAATCTACGCATTCTTCTCCCATTGATTAAAGCATTTTTATGCACATTTTTTAAAAGTACACACATTTTTCAAATGTATGCATGCTATCAAACTCAGTATTTTTGCTCTGCAAATCATATTGCAAGCTCAGAAATGTATGGACTTCAACCGCAGGTTGTATTCAACTCTGTATTCCATCCGAAAGGTGCAAACTGATACATTTTGATAAAATAAGAATTGAAACACATTTCTTATATATCCCTAAGATCAAGTCAGTTAGCATCATATTTGCAAAGATCAAATTCCAGCAGTGATTCAGGGACCAAGAGCAGTCGAAAGTTTTGCATTTCTGATCCAGGAATTATAAAACTTTTCAACAGCTGGGATTATGGGAAGGCACCATTAGACATGCAATATTCTCATTTCTTTGTGGTTCTATGTATCAAGTCAAATGGTGCCACCAAGTGAAGGGAATCAAGTTCTGAATTAAAATATTTTTAAAACAGCATTGATTGATTGAGAAAGCATGCTTGTTTAATCTCAAACGTGTAAAGTTGCAAGAAATACTGCACAGTCAGGAGGAATAGTAAATGACAAATAAAACAGTACCCTCAATACTATCAAATCGGAAACAGCATATTGGTTTGCTTTAAAAACTAGGGGTGTGCATCGGATCGGATCCGATCCACGATCCGAATCCGATCCGCCCCAAAAATCGGAAAATCCGATCCGATCCGATCTGACACAACATCCGATCCGATCCGATCCGACGAGGTCCGATCCGGATCGGATCGGATCGGCGGATCGGACGCCATTTTAAATGCGTTTTTCCAATAGCAAAGTATTGTTGTTTTACAAAAACGCCTATAACTTTTTCATTTTTAACGACAGAAGGATGAAACTTGGGCACATTGTACACTGGTTAGGGATAGGTATCTGTGAGAAATTTCAGAAAGATTGGTGCATGCAGTTTGTGGCAATTAATTTTTTAATAAATAACATGGAATGCCTATAACTCGGTCATTTTTAAAGTTACACACATGAAACTTTGCCACATTGTAGGTGGTACCTTGGGACCCACGTGTGTTAAATCCCAGAACCGTGGGTGCTTGCCTGGTGTGGCAATGAATTTTTGAAAAATGGGTAGTAGTGGGGTAAATGCAGTTATGCCTCCCATGTTTTTATTTTTAAAGATACAAACAGGACACTTCGGCACATTACAGGGAACACTTCCCTTGATATGTGTGTAAAATTTCAGACAGCTAGCTCCAGGCATGTGTTGGCAATGAATTGTTGAAAATTGGGTAGCAGTGGGGTAAAATACAGTTTTGCCTCCCATTTTTTTATTTTCAAAGATACAAACGGGAAACTTTGGCACATTGCAGGGAACACTTCACTTCAAATGTGTGTGAAATTTCCGGAAGCTAGGTGCAATATTTTAGTGGGAAACGAACGTTTATTCATGGCATTTCACATGGGATTTATGGGTTGGTTTGAAGAGCTACCAAGCTCTAACTCGCTCACATGGCAGAGGACCTATGGCCGCTCATACGCTGAAAATTTCACAAACTTTGGTGCAATGCTTTAGTGGGAAAACAAAGGTTTATTCATGGCATTTCACATGGGATTTATGGGTTGGTTTGAAGAGCTACCAAGCTCTAACTCGCTCACATGGCAGAGGACTTATGCCTGCTCAAACGCTGAAAATTTCACAAACTTTGGTGCAATGCTTTAGTGGGAAAACAAAGGTTAAACTTTATTATTTTAAACCTTCAGGAAAGGGAGGGGGAGGCTGTGTTTGTGTGTGTGTGTTTGACAGCTTGATCCACCAATTGTGCTTTAGAATACATGACTGAATCACCCAATCCTGTGAAGACTTTCTTCAGCCTCCAATCGCAATGCTGGAGGAGGGCACCAGTATATATTCTCTCAGCCCTGCCCTTCTGGCTCTTTGTGGGTTGAACATGGAGGAGATTAGGGAGTGTTTTGGAGCTGTGTTGGAGAGACTGTATTATTGATTGTATTTGGAGGTGGTTTTGAGGAGTTTTTCTGATCTTTTACTTCAGCTTTTCTTGTTCTCTCTCTTGGCTTTCCTTTCTCTCTTGCCTTTCCTTTCTTAGATAGCACGTTTGTTTGTCTGTGAGTTCAGTTTGTCTTTGCAGTGAGTGTGTTTGTTCTTCTTTCGCTTTCTGAAAAAAACCCAAAAAAATAATAAAAAAATATTTCTATCCTCTCTCTCTCTTTCTCTGTGTGTGTGTGTGTGTGTGTGTGCGCTTGTGAGTGAGTGTGTGTTGCTGGGCTGTGTAGCCTGCTGCTACAAACACAAAAAAAGTCAGCAAAGCACACACTTATACAAAAATAAATAATAATAAAAATAAAATGAAGCGTGGCACTCAAAGGGGGGGTGCTCCCAAGGCAGCATTTGGGAGAGGCCGCTCTGGGCATGGCGCTGCTGCTGCTGCTGCTGGGACCAGCAGCAGGCAGCCTACTTCCACACCCCCAGTTAAACTGAGGCGTTCTCCACTGGGGCAGCAGAAGCAGGCAGAGGCAACTCAAAGTAGTGCCTGCAGGGCACTCTTTCAGCAACATGAGGCAGGTGCTGGGAGCAGCAGTGGGCATGAAGAAGGAGCACTATATCCAGCTCCTTCTTTGGTGGGTGAGCCTGTGAACCCGCTGACTGATCTTTTCCCAGATCTTGTGGAAGTCAGCGAGGTTCAGAGTGAGGAGGAGGACTCTGATGTGGGGCAAGAGGAAGAGCAGGCAGCACCAGAGACTTACTCTCCACAATCCGTCCTCTCTTCCACTCATTCCCTTGCTCCTGAGGTGACACCACAGAGCGAAGGCGCTGGCAGGCCGTCTGTGTCACCCCAGAAGCGACAGGCAAGCAAGGTGTGGGACCACTTTGAGGTGGCAGTGGATTCCCGCTTTGCTGTCTGTCGCCACTGCAAGATGTCAGTGAGCAGGGGAAAAATGCCAGGCCACTTCACCACCACGAACCTCAGCCGCCACATGCAGAGGCACCACCAGTCTGTTTTGCTTGGGACCGAGGCGGGCACCTCGCAGCAGACTGGTGCTAGCGGCAAGGGCAAGCAGAAGGCTCCTGCAACTTCTGCCAGCTCTCGACCTCCCATCCCCAAGAGGCTTCGCCAGGCCACCATGGAAGAGATGGGGTGGGGGAAGTATGGAGCCACAAGGTGGCGTTTTCCAGCGCCCAACCAGATCACCAATTGCATCGGTGAGATGGTGGCGTTGGATGACCAGCCATTCAGCCTCGTCGAGAACGCAGGCTTCAAGAGGCTGATGGCTCTTGTGGTTCCATACTACAAGCCGCCGTGTCGCACCACCCTGAGCAGGCGTGTGGTGCCCTCCCTGTACCAGGCATGCAGGGAGTTAGTTCTGGGTCGTCTGTGCCAGGCAGAGGCACAGAAGGTGCACTTCACTTCGGACATCTGGTCCAGCGAAGGAGGAGTGCACGCTTACCTGTCCCTGACGGCTCACTGGTGGGGAGCCTCAGGGCAGGAAGCACCCAGGACTTCTGGGACTGGGAAGGAGGGCTGCCGCTGGGCCCTCCTTCATACCGCAGTCATGGACCAGTCCCACACGGCGGAGGAGATTACGGAGGCCATGAACCGCATGGTGGCAGGGTGGCTGGGCGGGCACCAGCACACCCGCGGTTACATGGTCACGGACGGGGGAGCCAATATGCTGAAGGCGGTGCGCGATGGCGGATTTGAGGGCATCCGCTGCATCGCGCACGTCTTCAACCTGGTCGTCAGGGATGGCCTTGGAGGCAGCAAGGCCCCTCTCCCTCCCCAAATCCGTAATCTCCTAGAGAGCTGCAGGAAGGTGGCTGGGCATTTCCACCACAGCGTGAAGGGCAGTCGGTTGCTGCGGGAGAAGCAGCAGGAGCTGGGACTTCCGCAGCACCGGCTAGTGCAGGACGTGGCAACACGTTGGAACTCCACCTACCACATGCTCGAGCGTATGGTGGAGCAACAGCGTGTTGTCCACGAGATGTTCAGGGTCGGGGACATTGGCATCCAGGCCCCACTGTCCAGGCAGCAGTGGGAGGCCATGTCCCAGCTTCTGGTGGTCCTCAAGCCGTTCCTTGAGGCCACCGAGACCCTGAGCAGCAGCACTGCCCTTCTCAGCCAGGTGCTCCCCGTGGCCAGGCATCTCCAGAATCAGATGGGCAAGTTTCTGGAGGCCGGGGATGCCGTCACCGGCAGGCGCTTCCTGCCAGAGGTGCGGGAAGTGGTGACGAGGCTGAGGGAAAGCCTATCCCGCCGGGTCCAGCCTCTCTACAACGAGAGGCAGTACATGTTGGCCACCATGTGCGACCCGCGCATCAAGGATGGGTTATGTGGGCAGACTTCCCGGGCAGGTTGGGTGGAAATGCTGGTGACGGACGTTCGGGCGGCCCGGGATGCCAGGATTGGGCAGGCAGAGGAGGAGGCCACCGAAGCCCAGGCGCTAAGTCCGCTGAGCACCACCAGCAGCGGCGGCAGCAGCACCACCACACCCAGCAGGGGGACAGGCCAGGGGTTTTGGGACAAGGCTTTGCAGGCTGCGGTTGGGCATAGAGGCACTCAACCCAGCCGCCGCCAGGATGACGCTGCAGCAGCAGTGCAGCGTTACCTGGCGGAGCAGATGGAGGACGGCTCCATCGAACCCCTGGCCTACTGGTCATCTCGGCACCAGATGTGGCCTGATCTGGCGCGGGTGGCCATGGACAGAATCAGCTGCCCACCGTCCAGCGTTCCAAGCGAGCGGGTGTTTTCCATGGCGGGCGACGTGGTCACACCCCACCGCTCTCGCTTGGACGCTGAGATTGTGGAGCAGCTGGTCTTCCTCAAGGTCAATCTGCCCCTGCTGGGATACCCCACCCTCATGCCCGCGGGGGAGTAATTGGCAGGCACCCCCCATCCATCCCACACCTTTGGGCAGGCACCGGCAGGCCCTTGATTTTTTAATTCTTATTTTCGGTTAATTAATTTTCTTTACTTTAATTTACTGGCTGTGTTGTTTACAGCTCAGTAACTCAACTCTGAACGATGGATCCCGAAGGGATCTAGTTCCTTCTCCTAGCCTCTTACATTGAGGGGATGCACAAGCATCTCACACATTCTATGTTGTTTGACTTGAACCAATGTGCTTGCACGTGTGCCTCTGAAATTGGACTCCGATGGCTCCCTCCAGGCCTTCTGTAAGGTCCCACACTTCCATGGGCGTTTCTTCTTGTAAGACCACGTCAGAGGCTCATGAGAACTTTGGATAAGAAGAAGGCTTAATTTTATCGCCAAGGAACGCATGCACCTCTCTGACTATGAACGAAGGACGCGATAGGATTCCTCTTCCAGGCTCCTACATTGAGTGGATGACAAGCAGCATCCCACACTGTTTCTGACTGTGTCTTTTGGACTTATGTGGCAGCCTTGCAGGGCTGTCACTGTGTGTTGTGTTTATTTTGGCTATATGATTTAAAAAACTGCCTGCCCGCCTGCCCAGCTGCTAGGTTGCCGCCATTGTGAAGTAGCCGGAATGCGTGGGCTGGTCTCACGGTTCTATTGCTTACTTGTGCAATGCGCAAGCGCCTGGCATCATGCCCGCCTCTGCCTCTGCCTCTGCCTCTGCCTGCCTGCCTGCCTGCTAGGTTGCCGCCATTGTGAAGTAGCCGGAATGCGTGGGCTGGTCTCACGTTTCTATTGCTTACTTGTGCAATGCGCAAGCGCCTGGCATCATGCCCGCCTCTGCCTCTGCCTCTGCCTGCCTGCCTGCCTGCCCGCCTGCCCACCTGCTAGGTTGCCGCCATTGTGAAGTAGCCGGAATGCGTGGGCTGGTCTCACGGTTCTATTGCTTACTTGTGCAATGCGCAAGTGCCTGGCATCATGCCCACCTCTGCCTCTGCCTCTGCCTGCCTGCCTGCCTGCCCGCCTGCCCACCTGCTAGGTTGCCGCCATTGTGAAGTAGCCGGAATGCGTGGGCTGGTCTCACGGTTCTATTGCTTACTTGTGCAATGTGCAAGCGCCTGGCATCATGCCCGCCTCTGCCTCTGCCTCTGCCTGCCTGCCTGCCTGCCCGCCTGCCCACCTGCTAGGTTGCCGCCATTGTGAAGTAGCCGGAATGCGTGGGCTGGTCTCACGGTTCTATTGCTTACTTGTGCAATGCGCAAGCGCCTGGCATCATGCCCGCCTCTGCCTCTGCCTCTGCCTGCCTGCTTGCCTGCCCGCCTGCCCACCTGCTAGGTTGCCGCCATTGTGAAGTAGCCGGAATGCGTGGGCTGGTCTCACGATTCTATTGCTTACTTGTGCAATGCGCAAGCGCCTGGCATCATGCCTGCCTCTGCCTCTGCCTCTGCCTGCCTGCCTGCCTGCCCGCCTGCCCACCTGCTAGGTTGCCGCCATTGTGAAGTAGCCGGAATGCGTGGGCTGGTCTCACGGTTCTATTGCTTACTTGTGCAATGCGCAAGCGCCTGGCATCATGCCCGCCTCTGCCTCTGCCTCTGCCTGCCTGCCTGCCTGCCCGCCTGTCCACCTGCTAGGTTGCCGCCATTGTGAAGTAGCCGGAATGCGTGGGCTGGTCTCACGGTTCTATTGCTTACTTGTGCAATGTGCAAGCGCCTGGCATCATGCCCGCCTCTGCCTCTGCCTCTGCCTGCCTGCCTGCCTGCCTGCCTGCCCGCCTGCCCACCTGCTAGGTTCTGCCATTGTGAAGTAGCCGGAATGCGTGGGCTGGTCTCACGGTTCTATTGCTTACTTGTGCAATGCGCAAGCGCCTGGCATCATGCCCGCCTCTGCCTCTGCCTCTGCCTCTGCCTGCCTGCCTGCCTGCTAGGTTGCCGCCATTGTGAAGTAGCCGGAATGCGTGGGTTGGTCTCACGGTTCTATTGCTTACTTGTGCAATGCGCAAGCGCCTGGCATCATGCCCGCCTCTGCCTCTGCCTCTGCCTGCCTGCCTGCCTGCCCGCCTGCCCACCTGCTAGGTTGCCGCCATTGTGAAGTAGCCGGAATGCGTGGGCTGGTCTCACGGTTCTATTGCTTACTTGTGCAATGCGCAAGCGCCTGGCATCATGCCCGCCTCTGCCTCTGCCTCTGCCTGCCTGCCTGCCTGCCCGCCTGCCCACCTGCTAGGTTGCCGCCATTGTGAAGTAGCCGGAATGCGTGGGCTGGTCTCACGGTTCTATTGCTTACTTGTGCAATGTGCAAGCGCCTGGCATCATGCCCGCCTCTGCCTCTGCCTCTGCCTGCCTGCCTGCCTGCCCGCCTGCCCACCTGCTAGGTTGCCGCCATTGTGAAGTAGCCGGAATGCGTGGGCTGGTCTCACGGTTCTATTGCTTACTTGTGCAATGCGCAAGCGCCTGGCATCATGCCCGCCTCTGCCTCTGCCTGCCTGCTTGCCTGCCCGCCTGCCCACCTGCTAGGTTGCCGCCATTGTGAAGTAGCCGGAATGCGTGGGCTGGTCTCACGGTTCTATTGCTTACTTGTGCAATGCGCAAGCGCCTGGCATCATGCCAGCCTCTGCCTCTGCCTCTGCCTGCCTGCCTGCCTGCCCGCCTGCCCACCTGCTAGGTTGCCGCCATTGTGAAGTAGCCGGAATGCGTGGGCTGGTCTCACGGTTCTATTGCTTACTTGTGCAATGTGCAAGCGCCTGGCATCATGCCCACCTCTGCCTCTGCCTCTGCCTGCCTGCCTGCCTGCCCGCCTGCCCACCTGCTAGGTTGCCGCCATTGTGAAGTAGCCGGAATGCGTGGGCTGGTCTCACGGTTCTATTGCTTACTTGTGCAATGCGCAAGCGCCTGGCATCATGCCCGCCTCTGCCTCTGCCTCTGCCTGCCTGCCTGCCTGCCCACCTGCTAGGTTGCCGCCATTGTGAAGTAGCCGGAATGCGTGGGCTGGTCTCACGGTTCTATTGCTTACTTGTGCAATGCGCAAGCGCCTGGCATCATGCCCGCCTCTGCCTCTGCCTCTGCCTGCCTGCCTGCCTGCCCGCCTGCCCACCTGCTAGGTTGCCGCCATTGTGAAGTAGCCAGAATGCGTGGGCTGGTCTCACGGTTCTATTGCTTACTTGTGCAATGCGCAAGCGCCTGGCATCATGCCCGCCTCTGCCTCTGCCTCTGCCTCTGCCTCTGCCTGCCTGCCTGCCTGCTAGGTTGCCGCCATTGTGAAGTAGCCGGAATGCGTGGGCTGGTCTCATGGTTCTATTGCTTACTTGTGCAATGCGCAAGCGCCTGGCATCATGCCCACCTCTGCCTCTGCCTCTGCCTGCCTGCCTGCCTGCCCGCCTGCCCACCTGCTAGGTTGCCGCCATTGTGAAGTAGCCGGAATGCGTGGGCTGGTCTCACGGTTCTATTGCTTACTTGTGCAATGCGCAAGCGCCTGGCATCATGCCCGCCTCTGCCTCTGCCTCTGCCTCTGCCTGCCTGCCTGCCTGCCCGCCTGCCCACCTGCTAGGTTGCCGCCATTGTGAAGTAGCCGGAATGCGTGGGCTGGTCTCACGGTTCTATTGCTTACTTGTGCAATGCGCAAGCGCCTGGCATCATGCCCGGCCCGCCTCTGCCTGCCTGCCAATGTGACTTTGCCTGGAGGAGCCTATGCCACTGTGACTTTGCCTGGAGGAGCCTATGCCAATGTGACTTTGCCTGGAGGAGCCTATGCCAATGTGACTTTGCCTGGAGGAGCCTATGCCAATGTGACTTTGCCTGGAGGAGCCTATGCCACTGTGACTTTGCCTGGAGGAGCCTATGCCAATGTGACTTTGCCTGGAGGAGCCTATGCCAATGTGACTTTGCCTGGAGGAGCCTATGCCACTGTGACTTTGCCTGGAGGAGCCTATGCCAATGTGACTTTGCCTGGAGGAGCCTATGCCACTGTGACTTTGCCTGGAGGAGCCTATGCCAATGTGACTTTGCCTGGAGGAGCCTATGCCAATGTGACTTTGCCTGGAGGAGCCTATGCCACTGTGACTTTGCCTGGAGGAGCCTATGCCAATGTGACTTTGCCTGGAGGAGCCTATGCCAATGTGACTTTGCCTGGAGGAGCCTATGCCACTGTGACTTTGCCTGGAGGAGCCTATGCCAATGTGACTTTGCCTGGAGGAGCCTATGCCAATGTGACTTTGCCTGGAGGAGCCTATGCCAATGTGACTTTGCCTGGAGGAGCCTATGCCAATGTGACTTTGCCTGGAGGAGCCTATGTGCCACTGGAGTCCTCCGATCCACAGCGGCCGCACGAATAAGGTAAGTGTGTGCAGTCAACGCAGGGACACCTGAGGGTGTCCAGAAGTGGGGCAGTCTGAGATCTTACTCCCGAGTAAGCAAGCAGGCAGCCCCGTGTGCCTACTGGGGCGTGGGCACTCAGGACCGGGCAGATGCCAGTCCTGGGTGAGAGGGAGCCAATGGTGGAAAAGTATGATTTATCTCATGTTAATTCTTTTTCCCCCCCCTCCTTCTTTTGCAGCCTATGGAACTCTTCGCCACTGCGCAAAGCGGACCCGTGATTCCAGACTGCCCATCTGCCCCAGCCACGGCCACATGGAGGTGGCCCATCGATTCACGTCGCCCGTACGACTCAGGTAAGAGTGCAGGCAGAGTGGGCATATAGAAAAGAAGGCAGGGCCCCTGCACCTTTAACTGTTGTGATGAAGAGGGAATCTCAGCAGGAACTAATTGCCTATAATGACACTGGCTGAAATTCCCTTTTCTCTACAACTGCTGAAGTTAGGAACCCTGACCTGGATTTGATCTGGTCAGCCTAACGTAGGGTGCTATTAGGAGTGAATGAATAACCCCAGGACAAAAGAAATGGTGATTCTCTAATGCTCCGGTAAGCTGTGTCCTGCCAGACACAAAAGGATAGCCAATCACTCTAACAATGGGCTCAGAAGAGTGATTTAGAAAGGGAGGGGTGCAGCAGGAGAAAGAGGATTGCGTCACAAAGAAGAGAAGTGTGCCGGTGGGAGACTACTAGGACTTGCATGTATTAATTTAATACAAATCTTTATTTATTTTCCTTTCTTCTTTTGCAGTATAAAAGTATTCATGTAATATTCATTTTCCCCCTCCTCTTCTTTTGCAGCCTATGGCACTCTCACTGCCACAGTGCCCGGGAAAGGAGAGACTTTGCCCATTACATGCCAGCCTGCCTGCCCGCTGCTGATGCCACCTGCCGCCTTCCAGATCGTTCCTGCGAGGCGGGCCAGCCGCCTTCCTTGCACAAGCTATGGGACTAGGGGTCCTCCAGGAGAATCTCACCTAGTCCTCAACGCCCTCAGGACTATGGTAAGTGTTCTGTGAATGGGGGGGCACCTTCCACCTAACTGAAGGTTGGCTGTCTGCCTGCTAACTTCCGAGTAAGCAGGCAGCCCCGTGTGCCTGCTGGGGCGTGGGCACTCAGGACCGGGCACATGCCAGTCTTGGGTGGGAGGGAGCCAGTGGTGGAAAAGTATCATTTTTCTCATATTCTTCCCCCCCCCCTTCTTCTTTTGCAGCCTATGGAACTCTTTGCCACAGTGCCCAGGAGAGACGGTAATGCAGACTGCCCACCTGCCCGCCTGGAAGTGGCATCTTATCAACAACGCCCTCACGACTGTGGTAAGTGTTCTGTGAATGGGTTGGCACCTTCCACCTAACCGAAGTGGGGCTGTCTGCCTGCTAACTTCCGAGTAAGCAGGCAGCCCCGTGTGCCTGCTGGGGCGTGGGCACTCAGGACCGGGCACATGCCAGTCTTGGGTGGGAGGGAGCCAGTGGTGGAAAAGTATCATTTTTCTCATATTCTTCCCCCCCCCTTCTTCTTTTGCAGCCTATGGAACTCTTTGCCACAGTGCCCAGGAGAGACGGTAATGCAGACTGCCCACCTGCCCGTCACTGCCCGCCTGGAAGTGGCATCTTATCAACAACGCCCTCACGACTGTGGTAAGTGTTCTGTGAATGGGGGGGCACCTTCCACCTAACTGAAGGTTGGCTGTCTGCCTGCTAACTTCCGAGTAAGCAGGCAGCCCCGTGTGCCTGCTGGGGTGTGGGCACTCAGGACCGGGCACATGCCAGTCTTGGGTGGGAGGGAGCCAGTGGTGGAAAAGTATCATTTTTCTCATATTCTTCCCCCCCCCTTCTTCTTTTGCAGCCTATGGAACTCTTTGCCACAGTGCCCAGGAGAGACGGTAATGCAGACTGCCCACCTGCCCGTCACTGCCCGCCTGGAAGTGGCATCTTATCAACAACGCCCTCACGACTGTGGTAAGTGTTCTGTGAATGGGGGGGCACCTTCCACCTAACTGAAGGTTGGCTGTCTGCCTGCTAACTTCCGAGTAAGCAGGCAGCCCCGTGTGCCTGCTGGGGCGTGGGCACTCAGGACCGGGCACATGCCAGTCTTGGGTGGGAGGGAGCCAGTGGTGGAAAAGTATCATTTTTCTCATATTCTTCCCCCCCCCTTCTTCTTTTGCAGCCTATGGAACTCTTCGCCACTGCGCAAAGCGCACCCGTGATTCCAGACTGCCCATCTGCCCCAGCCACGGCTGCATGGAGGTGGCCCATCGATTCACGTCGCCCGTACGACTCAGGTAAGAGTGCAGGCAGAGTGGGCATATAGAAAAGAAGGCAGGGCCCCTGCACCTTTAACTGTTGTGATGAAGAGGGAATCTCAGCAGGAACTAATTCCATACAAATGACACTGGCAGAAATTCCCTTTTCTCTACAACTGCTGAAGTTAGGAACCCTGACCTGGATTTGATCTGGTCAGCCTAACGTAGGGTGCTATTAGGAGTGAATGAATAACCCCAGGACAAAAGAAATGGTGATTTTCTAATGCTCCGGTAAGCTGTGTCCTGCCAGACACAAAAGGATAGCCAATCTCTCTAACAATGGGCTCAGAAGAGTGATTTAGAAAGGGAGGGGTGCAGCAGGAGAAGGAGGATTGCATCACAAACAAGAGAAGTGTGCCGGTGGGAGACTACTAGGACTTGCATGTATTAATTTAATACAAATCTTTATTTATTTTCCTTTCTTCTTTTGCAGTATAAAAGTATTCATGTAATATTCATTTTCCCCCTCCTCTTCTTTTGCAGCCTATGGAACTCTCACTGCCACAGTGCCCGGGAAAGGAGAGACTTTGCCCATTAAATGCCAGCCTGCCTGCCCGCTGCTGATGCCGCCTGCCGCCTTCCAGATCCTTCCTGTGAGGAGGGCCAGCCGCCTTCCTCGCACAAGCCATGGGACTTGGCATTCGCCCTCAAGGAGAATGTCACCCAGTCCCCAACGCCGCTGTTGGACTTTGCCCTGGATGCCAGCCTGCCTGCCCGCCTGCTGCTGATGCCGCCTGCCGCCTTCCAGATCCTTCCTGTGAGGAGGGCCAGCCGCCCTCCTTGCACAAGCCATGGGACTTGGCATTCGCCCTCAAGGGGAATGTCACCCAGTCCCCAACGCCGCTGTTGGACTTTGCCCTGGATGCCAGCCTGCCTGCCCGCTGCTGATGCCGCCTGCCGCCTTCCAGATCCTTCCTGTGAGGAGGGCCAGCCGCCTTCCTCGCACAAGCCATGGGACTTGGCATTCGCCCTCAAGGAGAATGTCACCCAGTCCCCAACGCCGCTGTTTGGACTTTGCCCATTAAATGCCAGCCTGCCTGCCCGCCTTCCAGATTCTGCTGTGGAAGGAGAAATAAATAATACTAGGTGCTGCAAGAGACCATGTGGATTGGCTCTACATCAAAGCAGCCTTCTGGTTTAGAATTACATACTACACAAGAAAAGAACAATCATTTATCCTGCAAGATCCCTTCCCAGGCTAGGATCTGAATAATAGCTATTAGCTAGGATCTGAATAGCTATTAGCTGGGATCTGATTAGCTACTAGTGCATTTCGTAGCATTCCTGCAACCAACACCTGTCTTGTCATGTAAATGTATGGGTCCCTAAAGCAATTTACAATCACTTTACATTTTACAAATGAATAAGTGAAACTTTCTTCCCTCATTACCATTCCACACCAGGCAGGCAATGTCCCCTTCCTGAAGGTTTAAAATAATAAAGTTTAACCTTTGTTTTCCCACTAAAGCATTGCACCAAAGTTTGTGAAATTTTCAGCGTTTGAGCGGGCATAAGTCCTCTGCCATGTGAGCGAGTTAGAGCTTGGTAGCTCTTCAAACCAACCCATAAATCCCATGTGAAATGCCATGAATAAACCTTTGTTTTCCCACTAAAGCATTGCACCAAAGTTTGTGAAATTTTCAGCGTTTGAGCGGGCATAAGTCCTCTGCCATGTGAGCGAGTTAGAGCTTGGTAGCTCTTCAAACCAACCCATAAATCCCATGTGAAATGCCATGAATAAACCTTTGTTTTCCCACTAAAGCATTGCACCAAAGTTTGTGAAATTTTCAGCGTATGAGCGGCCATAGGTCCTCTGCCATGTGAGCGAGTTAGAGCTTGGTAGCTCTTCAAACCAACCCATAAATCCCATGTGAAATGCCATGAATAAACGTTCGTTTCCCACTAAAATATTGCACCTAGCTTCCGGAAATTTCACACACATTTGAAGTGAAGTGTTCCCTGCAATGTGCCAAAGTTTCCCGTTTGTATCTTTGAAAATAAAAAAATGGGAGGCAAAACTGTATTTTACCCCACTGCTACCCAATTTTCAACAATTCATTGCCAACACATGCCTGGAGCTAGCTGTCTGAAATTTTACACACATATCAAGGGAAGTGTTCCCTGTAATGTGCCAAAGTGTCCTGTTTGTATCTTTAAAAATAAAAACATGGGAGGCATAACTGCATTTACCCCACTACTACCCATTTTTCAAAAATTCATTGCCACACCAGGCAAGCACCCACGGTTCTGGGATTTAACACACGTGGGTCCCAAGGTACCACCTACAATGTGGCAAAGTTTCATGTGTGTAACTTTAAAAATGACCGAGTTATAGGCATTCCATGTTATTTATTAAAAAATTAATTGCTACAAACTGCATGCACCAATCTTTCTGAAATTTCTCACAGATACCTATCCCTAACCAGTGTACAATGTGCCCAAGTTTCATCCTTCTGTCGTTAAAAATGAAAAAGTTATAGGCGTTTTTGTAAAACAATAATTTGCTATAGGAAAAAGCATTCAAAATGGCGTCCGATCCGGATCGGAAAATCCGATCCGCGGATCGGAATCGGATCCGATCCGATCCGACACACTATCCGATCCGATCCGATCCGATCCGACCCCCCAGGTCCGATTCCGATCCGCTATCCGATCCGATCCGGGGGGTCAGTGCACATCCCTATTAAAAACCACATGGGCCATCTCTTCCTAATGAAGACAGAAAATCCTTAAGGTATATAAACCAGGAGCCAAATGTCCCAGAGCATTGTGTGTGCATTATTCATGGCAACTACGTGATGCCATCAGTTAGCCTCTATGCAGAAACATACACAATGTCAGTTTTAAACAGCCAGTCCAAAAGAAAAAAGAAAGTCAAGAGGTAACAGGTGTGCCCTAATTTCATTTATTTGTTTTTAGTTTTTGCAAACAATATATGAATACAACATCCAACTAGAGTAGCTATGCTTAAGGGCGTATGGCAATGTGTTTCAGTTCACTTTTGATCGGGATTTACCCAGTTCACATATTCTGAACTGAACATTGACTTGGATGCAATCTGAGGTCAAAGTCTGCACATTTCCAAGCTTGCAATGTGATTTTCCCACCCTCCTGCATTTGACAGCATGTATACATTTGAAAAAATGTGCATGAAAAAATGTATACTTTCAGGGCACAAATATGCTTTGACCAATAGGAGAAGATGTCCATGGATTTTCATTCAAAAATAAAAAATAAAAATCAAATCCCCCAATCTGATCTAGACTAGAGATAGAATTTGGAGAACTCCAACAAGCATGAATTTTGCTGTTTCACACATACCTCCACTTCCACAATTGCGGGAGGCTAGAACTAGTGCTGAAATGAACATTTCAACCATTCAATTTTTGGCATTTCATAGAGGGTAGTGGGGGGAAATGAAAACTCAGGCAAAAGAGGCAGGGAGAGGTGAGGATTTTGGAGAATTTTCTCCTTGGGGAGAGGAACAGGTTTCTCACATGCCTTTTTAAATGTAGCCAATTGTTGAGGGAGTCTTCTTTCTTTTTCTTTTTTAAAAAATACCCCTGCATTTTCAGGAGCCCAGGGTTGCTTGTTGGATACCTATTGGAGAGGGTGAGGTCACATGATCTCCAATAGAACCGCTGGGCTCATCCAAATGCAGGAGAGTGTTTTTTTAAAAAAAAACTAACTAAAATATAGGCCCTCAGCAACGGGCTACACTAGGCTGACCATATGAAAAGGAGGACAGGGCTCATGTAACTTTAACAATTGTAGAGAAAAGGGAATTTCAGCCAGTGTCATTTGTACGCAATTAGTTCCTGGTAAAGTTCCCTCTTCATCACAACAGTTAAAGTTGCAGGCACTATACTAGAGTGACCATATACAAAAGAAGGCAGGGCCCCTGCAACTTTAACTGTTGTGATGAAGAGGGAATTTCACCAGGAACAAATTGCATACAAATAACACTGGCTGAAATTCCCTTTTCTCTACAACTGTTAAAGTTACATGAGCCCTGTCCTCCTTTTCAGATGGTCAGCCTAGGCTACACTTAAAAAGGGTATGTAGAAATCAAGTCCCCCTTCTCCCCATGAAGAAAATTCTCTGAATTTCCACCCTGCCTGCAACAGAGGCAGAAAAAACAATGCCTCTTTTGCAGGGAGAGAGAAAGTTCCTGAAAATAGGGGGCAGGTTTTGGCCTAGCACTAGCTAGAACAGCCATTGATAACAAATCTGCAAAGAAGCAAAGAGATAGCGGCTTTCATTAATGGTTATTTTTCATATATTTTTGGTTGTTGCTTTTATAAATTGATTAATAATTGTAATTGTATATTGTATGTTTTTATGGGTAGGTTCTACACCTGCCTTCTGTGCCTGTTGAGATGTTGCAGTGCACCCATAGAGGCTTACTGCTCCACTCCTGCTCTATCATCAATGTTTGTGTGCTGTATTTTTATTAAGGTTTGAGGGGGGCTTCACATTTTTGGAGAAGGTGAGGAGTGCAGTGACAGTTCCACTACTGGACCTCGTGGAGGGAGGTCTGAATAGGCTGACCATCTGAAAAGGAGGACAGGGCTCAAGTCACTTTAACAGTTGTAGAGAAAAGGGAATTTCAGCCAGTGTCATTTGTATGCAATTAGTTCCTGGTGAAATTCCCTCTTCATCACAACAGTTAAAGTTGCAGGGGCCCTGCCTTCTTTTGTATCTGGTCACTCTAGTATAGTGCCTGCAACTTTAACTGTTCACAAATTACATTTCTCCCCACTTCCCTAAATTCAGTGTTAATCCAGATTCATGCAATATGAAAAAAGTGACCTTTCCCCATAATTTCTCATAGAGATGTCTCAATTCAGAACACTTTTATTCCTTTCAAGATTTTTCAGAGTATTCTCAGGCAAAGCTGTTCCCCCTGTCCTTCCCTTGCAATACCCGCTTAGACAGAATGAACTGCACCAGATTGCACCTGGTGCAATATGTTTTGTGTGCAATATCAAATTGCATTGTCACAATCTCCTTAACAAATCTGACAAATTTAAGTTGTATATGATGATCATATGGAAAAAAAAGGACAGGACTTCTGTATTTTTAACAGTTGTATAGAAAAGAGAATTTCAGCAGGTGTTATTTTTATGCATGCAGCACCTGGTGAAATCCCCTGTTCATCACAACAGTTCACGCTGCAGGAGCCCTGCCTTCTTTTGTATGTGGTCAAGAGGGCAGGGCTCCTGCAGCTTTAACTGTTGTGATGAAGAGAGTACTTCACCAGATGCTGCATGTATAGAAATTACACCTGCTGAAATTCTCTTTTCTATACAACTGTTAAAGATACAGAAGTCCTGTCCTCTTTTCCATAGGATCACCATAAAGTTGTACAGTGTCTTACACATTGTAGATCCTGGGCATATTGTGAACTTAAAACACTCCCTGGAAAGTGCATTAGGAAGAGATGTTTCTGTGTCTTGTGAAAAGCTTTCAACTATACTCCAAAAGAGGAATGCTGAATGGCAATCCCATAGGCAGATTTATGTCTTATGGGACCTATTAATTCAGTATATTAATGAGTCACGTTATTAGGACTCAATAATCTATCAATGCAGACATGCTAATACCTAATGGGTATTTTGGTAGCTCAGAAGACTCATGGAATTGTGACTGAAGAAGGAATCAGAACATGGGGTTAGAGATAGGCTGACCATATGAAAAGGAGGACAGGGCTCTATACTAGAGTGACCAGATACAAAAGAAGGCAGGGCCCCTGCAACTTTAACTGTTGTGATGAAGAGGGAATTTCACCAGGAACTAATTGCATACAAATGACACTGGCTGAAATTCCCTTTTCTCTACAACTGTTAAAGTTACATGAGCCCTGTCCTCCTTTTCATATGGTCAGCCTAATGTTGCCTACAGGATATTATATTTTCACTTGACATTACACAACAGCATTTTCAGTACAATATAATCATAATCATCCCTGCATTCAGCAGGGGGTTGGACTCGATGGCCTTATAGGCCCCTTCCAACTCTACTATTCTATGATTCTATGATAAAGAAATGTTAGTTGACTTGAAATAATGCTGTGAAACTACACTTGTGCCCGCCCACTCTGTTCTCATCCCCTGCAGTTTTCATTCCCCCAGGCTCAATTTGGGTGGATACTTACTTCAGAAAAAGCAAACACCCATCATATCAAAGCAGGGATTTTAGATTGCTGCTTTCCCTCATCCATTTCTGCAGCTTTTAGTTCCTGGATTTACAGCTTCTTGTGCCCTCCCACCCCGGAGTTCTCTTTCCCCCAGGCCACTCCAGTGGAAGGAAATCTCAATTTGGGTGGAGGCTTACTTTAGAGTATACACCCAGCAGATCAGGTTGCAGATTCAGAACATCCCTTAGATCACAGGCTGCAGATTTCCTCCACTTCAGAAAAACACCCCCCCAACTTCAGAAAGAAACCATCCAGAACCTTGAAAACAAAACATAGACCTTTGCCTCAAGCTGCCTGGGTTGCCAGAGCAGCCCACCCCCTCCCCCATCGCATTTGAAAAGGAAGAACGTGAGGCAGTTTTCCCCTTCCCCCTCCCTTCTGATAATAAGCTCTGTGGTGCCGTGTACACATGCGTTGCATTATGGATTGAATAAATATTCATTAAAAATCAATGGTAGGGAATTTTTAAAAAAGGAAAAGCATTCCACCAACTAGACTGAAGGGAGAAGAAGACACTATCAATGGATTAAGTAGTAAATCTATAATCCCTCTAAAAATCATGCGCACAGATACTCGCAAACTGGAAGTCATTTGACAAAAGCAGGGAGACAGGTTTGTGTTCCTTTTCTACCTTAAACTGCTCTCCTTCCCTCAATCTTTCACCAATCTTCTTGAAATTTTCAGGTAATGTAAAACAAACATTTCTTTCTGGCACCTGTAAATTTCAGAAAGGTTGATGAAACATTTTCGATTTTATGGCTGTTAGAATGACCCCCCCCAATTAACATGGTGGAACGTGTTTTTTACTGATGGCCCTTAACAAGGGAGGCACTGCCGTGCCTCCCTTAATATCTTGAAATTGCAGCCTAGCAGGGCTTCTTACTAAGACTTTCTGAGGTGTGGAATATCTTTTGTCTGTGGCAGCTCTCAGGGGAATCTCCAAGGTTCTATGTTATGCAGAGAGACTCCATGGATAGCAGAAGCTCCCTACTTAAAGAGTTCACCCTCACACAAGGAGGATGACAAGAATGGGGACAGAAGGAGGGTAGAACTAACAGACTTTTCTCACTCTCCCTCCTTATGTATTGTAGTAAGTCACTTTTTGAACATACGAAAAACACTTCAAATTCTTAAGGATTGCTGCTTCCAGAATTTCTGCTGTTAAGACTTGGGGGCCAGTTGAAAGTCAAAGGAGCAGCCTTCTCATTTTCCCTATGACTAGTGGTGGGACACAAGTTTTGAGGAAAGGGGCAGCATGGAACTGCCTGACCTTATTTGCAAACCTAGAGCCAATCTACATGCTAGGTTTTTAACGTTTTATAAGGGTTACGAAAACTCTTTAGGCCACATGATGCACTCCCTTGAATGATGTATACCCAAGGTTTTTTAAAACTCACTTCAGCTCTATACAACGGTTTTACTTTTAATAAATCATTTTAAGTAAAATAATGTGTCCTTCCTTACCGTTTGTGATTCATGGGGGCAGTGCTTCATTTACCAGCACCCAAATGCTTAGCTGTTGATTGGTGGGGAAGAAAGAGGGGCTAAGGAGGAAGTGGACGAGTGAACGGCAACACCCACGATGTTTAACCCTATACTTATTGAAAGCTAGGGATTGAAAGAGGAACTAAGGAGGAAGTGGGTGACTGAACTACAACGCCCACAATGCTTTGCCCTAAACTCATTGTAAAAACAAAACAGAAAGAGATGGGGCAGAAAAGTGTGTGACCGCACACACCATTTTAAAGACTGAAGAAGTTTTCTCCTGTAAAGTGAGTACTCCTTAATGTGGCCTAAGACGTTTTAGAACGCACCTATTTGGAACGTTTTAAAATACTATTTAAAATGTTCCAAGGGACTGTGTAGATAGGCTCCTAGCCAAATCCAATAGAATTTACTAATTACTATCTCAAAAAGTTGGGAACCTCTTTGTTCTCTTGTTTCAGCTGAAATACCATAACATGCCATAATTAGTTTGACCTACTAAGCCTGGTGTGAGCTATGGGTATAATAGTTCCTGTTTATTTTTGCTGACTCTTCCTCCAAAGAGCTGCATTTTAGCCTCCTGTGAGGTTGAAATCTGAGAAATAATTATTTTCCGAAGGCCACCTAGGGAAAATTTAATGGCTGAGTAGGAATTTAAGCTTAGATTACCAACATGATCCAAACCAATCCATATAGCCACCACTCTGTATCAGCTTTAGCTACGGGGGGGGGGGACTCCCCAGGCTTAATGCTGCATAATATCTGGTTAGCTGTGAAGGGGGGGGAATATCTATATATAATTTACTTCCATTACTTTCATATGGACAGAACATCAAACTGTGTATATAAAAATGTGTAAATAAATTGTGTATATGGCAATAAGCCCATATTGATAGCAACATTGGGAAGGTTCAATGGTAGGGAATATGCAGTGCCCACTCCAGGCTTTAGAGGATCCTCAGTTAAGACACCATTGATGGGTCTCCCTCACTCAGTCAGTCTAGCCCAGTGGTTCTTAAACTTTTTGGTGCCACACCTCCCTTGTGAAAAATCTTATGACCCACACCTCCCATGTGTTAATGGCCCAAAATCTAGGCTTAGGCAGGAAGAGTTTGCATTTTTTAGTTCTGTCTCTGGACTAAAAAAATGCATATTCAATGAAATGAACACAAACACAAGCAATGAACAGTTTTGTGGAACTAAAACCTGTATTTAAAGAAAGTATTTCTAATAGCTACACACATAAAAGAAGGATAATTTCAAAATAACTTCAATGTGATCGCTGTTGCTGTTTGTGCTCAGCAAGAGTAGTTATTCGAGGGACAATGTTAGACAATGCTAGGCGAATATCATCTCTGGCATCCAATCAATTTCTAGCTTTGGTTTTTATGCTGACAAGAGTTGAAAATCCAGATTCACACAGATAGGTGGTTTGAAATGGAATTAATGATGAAATAGCTGTCTTTGCCAGATCAGGATATGCATCCATTTGAGAACACCAAAATTCATCAAGATTTTGATTGAAGACATTTTGCTTGACCAAGGCTTTGCTCTGAAACTCAATAAGGTCATCTTTTTTGCATATCAGCATCATCCATAGAGTCCAAATTAAATATGAAAGGATTTCGAACCCACATGTCATTATTCAATTCATTTTCAGTAAAATAATCATTAAAAGAGTCCATGAGATTATCCAGCTGACTCAAAATATCGCATTGAATCCACTCTGAGACATCCTTTGTAAACTGCTCTCCAGAAAGAATGTTCTCCAAAGTTGGAAAATTTGCATAGTTGTGTTTCTCCACACGTCTCTTCCAAAGTTCCAGTTTTTGCTTGAAGTTTTTGCGACCTTCTCAGTCGCATCCAAAACAGTGACTTGTGATCCTTGAACTGAAATGCTGAGGTCAGTCAAGTGTGAAAATATATCTGCGAGATAAGCCAAGGACACAACGAAGCTTTGGCTTTCAAATTCTTCACACAATTTCTTTTCCTTTTCTTGAAGAAATGTGGCAATCTCAGTTCTTAATTCCATAACACGAGTGAAGACTCGGCCATGTGAAAGCCAACACACTTCTGTGTGACACAGCAAAACTTCATATTTGGCTCCAAGTTCTTGGCAAAGTATTTTAAACAGTCTGTGATTCAAAGCCCTAGACTGTATGAAGTTTACAACTTGAACAGTGGTGGACATGGCTGATTTCAGTCTTGGAGAAAGAGTTTTTGATGCCAGTGCATGACGATGTAGAAAAGAGTGTATTATCACCACTTTTGGAGCCTCGGCCTTCCTCAAAGCTCCAAAGCCAGATTTTCTTCCCAGCATGGAAGGTACACCATCAGTGCATAGGAAACACAATTTTGTCTTCCAATCGAGTCCATTTCTTGAAAAAAAAAATTGTTCATTACTTGAAACACATCAGCAGCTTTTGTGGTAGTAAGCAGCGGTTCACAGAAAATAAATTCTTCTTTAATGCACGTATCACTGGCATATCTCACAAAGACCAAGAGTTGACTGCATTGAGCTGCATTGGTACTTTCATCCAATTGAAGTCCAAAGGGCAGAGTCACTTTCTTGAGTTCCTCCATGAGTTGATCCAAAACATTGGCCGGCATATCCCTAATTCTTGAATTTATGACATCATTTGACAGAGGTATTTCAGCAATTTTTTCCTCTGCTCGTGCCCGAGAACAACTTCAACCATTTCAAGGGCACAAGGCTTGATCAGACTTTCACCAATTGTATGTGATTTCTTGTTCTTTGTGATCATATATGACACCTTATGGAGGCCTCAAGGAGTGAGTTTTTAGTAGTTCCAAAACCGAACTTATTGAGCGTACCAGATGAGTGGAATCGAGCTTTATTTTGCTTCATCATTTCCAGCGTGTCTTCACAATTCCTAGGGTGCATTTTTGCAAAATGTTCTTGCAGTTTGGCAGGCCTCATGATATCATTACAGAGAACTTTTGCACATAAAAAACACTGAGGTTTTTGATTCCATCTTTGTCAAGAAAGCATGTGAACCCAAATTTCAAGTAATCCTCACTGTACTTCCTTTTCTTTGACATTACGATCTTTTTGCTAGTGCTGGGCTGAAACCTGCCCTTTATTTTTGGGAGCTTTTTCTCTCCCTTTGAAAAAGGCATAGTTTTTTCTGCCTCTTTCGTAGGGAGGGGGGAGAATTTTGGGAGAATTTTCTCCATGGGGAGGGGGAACTGGGTTTCTACATAAAAATATATAAAATAAAATCAAAATACTCTAAATAAGTAAATAAAAATGTACCGGTTAAAATGTAGCCGACTGTGGAGGAGTCTGGTTTGTTTGTTTGTAAACCACCCCTCAGCACTTGGAAGATCCCAGCTGCACAATCCAATCAAGTTTAGGGTGAAAAGACCTACAACTCCCATATTGGGAGTTGTAGGCCTTTTCTCCTGTGCTCCTAGGCCAGCAATTGGAGACCATGTGACCTCACCCTCTCCAAACAGCATTCAGATAGAACTCTTGGGCTGCTGCTTTTTCAAGGGGTGCTTTTAAAAATATTTTTAAAAATGAAAGAAGGAACAACTGCCTAAACTTCAAAAGGTTTGTGGAAACCCTGTCCCTTTCCCCAAGGAGAAATTCTCCAAGAATTTCTCCTTTCCCCAGCCTTTTTCTGAAGAGTTTTTGTTTTCCTCCCACCCCCCACAAAATGCTGAAAAATGTAACAATCAAAACTTTCGGCATGGCTCTACTTTTTACAATAAACTGGAAAAAAGTGACTTAGAACAAAGCAGTCACTTACCTTGAAAGATTGATTGTTCTTCATGAATGCTAATGCACGTGTAGCAGGTAACGATAACTACGATAACACACGTGGTGTACAAATGAGCTATGTCATAGCTCCCAAGATTAGTAGAAAGAAATAAGGTTGGGCCAACTGCCAAGCTGTGCTGCTATGTACTTGTAAAATAAACAATTTATAGTTGAGAGGCTACTCACACCTCCCCTGGAGTCGGTACCCCACCGGTTAAGAACCCCTGATCTAGCTTCTCACTAGGGATGTGCACTGAATTGGATCCAATGTCCAATTCCAATAAGATACGTGCGAAATTGGACATCCGATCCCTGATCTCGATGTTGTTTCAAGGTGCTCTGATTTTATCCAATCCAATTTGTTTAATCCAATTTTAATCAGATAAAATCAGAGCATCGGACACCATTTTTAATGATTTTCCCCATAGCCTAGTATTGTTGTAAAAAAAATGCCTATAACTTTTTTATTTTTAAAGATAGAAGCATGAAACTTGGCCACATTGCAGATGGGTTTGAGGCAGTTATGGTAAGAAATTTCAGAAACATAGGTGCAGGCATTTTGTGGCTGTGATGTTGAAAAAAATATTATTTTATTTATTTATTTAAAATATTTTTATAGCGCCACCTGACCATTTCTAGCATCATGGCACTTTACAATACATAAACAATTTCAATTAAGAACCCTCAACCCACATTAAAATTTAAACCACCCCTCCCCCAAACTCTTGTGAGAATAAGAACCCCTTACAGAGGCGTTTAAAACAATTGACGGTGGGAGCCTATCTAATCTCCAGTGGCAAATTGCTCCATAACCAGGGGCCAACCATTGAAAAAGCCCTGGTCCCCACATATTCCAAATTGTAGCGGGGGACGATCAGGTCATCCTGTTCTTGAGAGCGGGTCTGCCACTGGTGGGACACAGGAGCAAGGAAAGCACTCAAGTAACCAGGGCCCAAGCAGTGCAGGGCTTTATACATAGTTAATAAAACCTTGTAGCGCACCCTAGCAGCCACCAGCAGCCAATGGAGCTCTTGAAGCACTGAAGTTAGGGTGACCAGATAAAATCCAGGTCAGGGCTCATGTAACTTTAACAGTTGTAGAGAAAAGGAAATTTCAGCCAGTGTCATTTGTATGCAATTAGTTCCTGGTGAAATTTCCTCTTCATCACAACAGTTAAAGGTGCAGGCACTATACTAGAGTGACCAGATACAAAAGAAGGCAGGGCCCCTGCAACTTTAACTGTTGTGATGAAGAGGGAATTTCACCAGGAACTAATTGCATACAAATGACACTGGCTGAAATCCCCTTTTCTCTACAACTGTTAAAGTTACATGAGCCCTGACTTGGATTTTATCTGGTCACCCTAACCGAAGTGATAGAGGACCACTTCGGAAGCCCCTTGACCAACCTGGCTGCTGCATTTTGTACAGCCTGTAGGTGCTGGATTTGCTTCAAGGGAAGCCCTGTATACATCAAGTTGCAATAGTCAAGCCTGGAGGTGACCAGGGTATGAACTGCAATGGTAAGATCAGCCTTTGACAAAAGCGGCAAACTTGGTGGAGCATATGTAATTGGTAAAAACAGCTCCGGACAACATCCCCCACCTGTGATGACATAGTTAGGGACTGGTCAAAAGTGACACCCAGGTCTCACGCCTCAGTCACAATCCTAGGTCAGATTCCTGAAAAAGAAACATCTGCAAGCTCCTATATTGAACCTGCCAGCCGCTGACCGTGACCAACAACCATCAACTCAGTCTTCTCTGGATTAAACTTCAACTTGCTTCTGGACATCCAATTACAAATCTCAGCCAGGCACCAAGACAGGACAGCAACTGCCCCACAGAGGTCTGAGCCCACTGAGATGTAAAGCTGGGAATCATCGGCATACATATGGTACCTCAGCCCATGGGCTTTAATTAACTCTGCCAGCGGCCTCACATACACATTGAACATGAAAGGTGAGAGGATAGAACCCTATGGTACTCTACAGGGGAGGGCTGTGGGGGCAAATGAACAAGTGCCCATGGTAACCAACAGAGCCCTTCCATCCAGGTAGGACTGGAACCAGACAAAAGCCCAGCCCTCCAGTCCCACCTGGATCCTCAACCGTCTAATCAATTCGTGGTCCACTGTGTCCAAGGCTGCTGAGAGATCCAATAACAGTAAGATGGACAGATGACCTTTGTCCATTGCTAAAAGAAGATCATCACAAACCACAGCAAGGGCAGTCTCCATGCTGTGACCTGGCCTGAAGCCAGATTGAAAAGATCTAGAAAATCTGAGTCATGGAGGAACCGTTGGACCTGCTCCAGTACCACTTTCTCCACCACTTTATCAAGAAAAGGAAGGTTGGAGACTGGTCGGTAGTTTGCTGGAAGTGATGGATCAAGCATTGGATTTTTAAGGAGCGGCCGCACACTAGCCAGTTTTAGGCAGGTGGGCACCCTAGCTTCCATCAGGGATGTATTCACCACTGCCATTATTAGTGGACCCACCACTGACCAGGCAGGGTGGATCAACCAAGTTGGACATGGGTCCAATCCACAGGTATTAAACCGGAACTGACTGAAAATCCTCTCCAGCTCAGTCAAAGATACTAGGTCAAAGCAATCAAGTATAAGTTGTGTCCTGGGAGCTTCCAGCAACAACTTTGCAGGTAGTCCTGGAGGAAAACCAGCCCTAATTCTGCTAATCTTTCCAATAAAAAATTGGGCAAACTCATCACATCCATCAGCTGTAGGTTCTGTTAGCGTTGCTGCACAGTCAGGATTTATCAGGCTGCTCAGCACTGAAAAGAGGCTGGCTGGCCAGTTCTTTATTGCATCTAAGCGAGAGGAGAAGAAAGTTTTCTTTGTCCTCATCACAGCCCTATAGTATTGTTGGTGATACCGCACAAGGGATTCATGATCAACAAGGGAGCCTATAACCACGAATGCCTATAACTGTTTTATTTTTAAAGATCCACACATGAAATGTGGCCACATTGCAGATGGTATGTTGGTACTCAAGTGTGGGAAATTTCAGAAACATAGGTGCTTGCCTTTGGTGGCAATTATTTTTTGAAAAATGGGCTGCAGTGGGTAGGCTGACCATATGAAAAGGAGGACAGGGCTCATGTAACTTTAACAGTTGTAGAGAAAAGGGGATTTCAGCCAGTGTCATTTGTATGCAATTAGTTCCTGGTGAAATTCCCTCTTCATCACAACAGTTAAAGTTGCAGGGGCCCTGCCTTCTTTTGTATATGGTCACTGTAGTATAGTGCCTGCAACTTTAACTGTTGTGATGAAGAGGGAATTTCACCAGGAACTAATTGCATACAAATGACACTGGCTAAAATTCCTTTTTCTACACAATGGTTAAAGTTACATGAGCCTGTCCTCCTTTTCATATGGTCAGCCTAGCAGTGAGGGAAATAAAGTTATGCCTTCAACTTGTTCATTTTTTAAAGATAGAAGAATGAAACTTGGCCAAATTAGAAATGGCATGTAGATAGCCATGTGTGAGAAATTTCAGAAACAGCTTCAAGCGTGTAGTGGCAGGGTATTTTTGGAAAAATGAGGAAACACATTTAACGTTTTTATTTTTAAAGATAAAAGCATGAAACTTGGCCACATTGCAGATGAGTTTGAGGTACTTATGTGTGAGAAAGTTCAGAAACATATGTGTAGGTGTTTTGTGGCTATGAATTTTTCACTTTAAAAGTTCCAAAAGTTCCAAAATGGTGGGTTTGACAGCTCTCAAACAGCCCTCCCTCACCCTCCTTCTCCCCCTTCTGTTTTGAAACTTCCTGAACTTAAACATGAACTAGAATGCTGTAAGACATCAAAATCCAATCCCTGCAAAATTGTGTGAACACAGAAAATATGTACATTGGAAACATTGCATGGAAAATGTGTATATGGTGTAAAATATATACAAATAATGCTTTTTCCAATGGAAAAAACTTTTGCAAAAACACATGCATTTTAAAAAGTTCATTCAAAATGTGTACATTTAGTAAAAAAGTGTACAAAAATTTGTACATTTTGGGAAAAGTGTATGGACTCATGAATTCCCATACAAACTAGAAGTATTTGCAATCTGATGTGGAAATGGGATGGAATGAATGCAGCAGTAAAACAATGGGAACCTAAGTGAAATTGAGCTTGACAGGTGTGCCCATTCCTAGGATGGACTACTCCACACTATGCTCAGCCATCAGTTGCTCTCACATACACAAAGCCTCTGCACCTTGCTTATCATGAACAGAAAGACTGGTTCATAAACTTAGATTGCACTTCTATGCACACAGACTTGAGAGCAACCACTATTGAACATAACTGGATTTACTTGCATGGGATTATGCTGTTCATCTCTATTTGCAAATGATGGCTGGTTTACTAAAGCAAATGAAAACTCACTTTTATTGAGTGTTTTTATGAGCGCAATTGGATATTTTCAGAGTAACTGCAAATCAACATGCAGTCTAATGTCTACGTGCTTAGCAAGTTAACTTTCCCCATCTTCTCTGTATTCCAACATGGCAGCTAGCACACATGGAACTCCTTGTCATCTGTGTGACCCAGCTGCTAAGCGCTGATGTAACCCCTCTCTCTTTTTTTCCCCCCTTGCACCATCTGGAACATCATAATTTTTGCTCCTTTCCTGGCGAGCATCTTGGTTACTTAATTGTTAGATGTTCTCTCTTGATGGATCTATTTATAAGATAATTGAGGGTCAACCAGTTGGTTTGTTCTTCTGTGTTCTCTGAATGCTTTGTTTCCTGATAAATGTTTGCTTATAATTGGTTTATCTCCTCCTAGAAAGATTTTGAACATAGTTGATTTCTAAGACAGAATATATAGAAAATATATCAGCACTTTAAACCATCTTGATACTTCTTATTAGAAGAGATTCTTAGCTCTAAATTTTCTTTGCTGTAACCCAACAAACACTGTTGCTAAAATAACATATGCCTACAAGTTGGTCTAATTTATAAAGCAATTTTATTGGAATATTTAACTTTTCAGTTTATTTCCATCATTGGCAATTTGGTCTCAATGAATTCAGGAGAGCAAACTGGCTGAGATCTGAGTACTCTCGCTTAGTCTGTCAGTTCACCATTAGTATGGTAATGAATTATTTTGATCCCTAATTGGCCAATCCTAAACTTTGCTACACCAGCAAAAAAATGTATTTGAAATGGGATCACTGACCACTGCACCATTTATAAGTTAGCTTAAACAATTGTAGCATTCTGCATATTTATGAAGTTTATAGAGCAATCCTATGCATGTTTATTCAGAAGTTCTCTAGATGCAGCCCACTTCCTTCTGTGGACTTGGGGATTGCTCAACTGGAATGCACTCCCTGTGGAGTTGCAACTGGTCACCATTCTATCTGTATGCAGGAAGGGGATCAAGATGCACCTTTTAAAGTTGACTTTTTAAATTGTTATGGGTTTAAGGTTTTTTTTGATGGTTTATTAGGTTTGTATTTATCATTCCTGGTGTTTTAAAATTGTTGTAAATCTCCTTGGTTGATTCTAGAAAGGTGGTATATAAATGCAATCAGTACAATAAAATAAGTAAGTAATATTAGCACTTGGTTCTCACCCAGACGTTCAGATTTTCCTATAAGGCTTTGGTACCCACAACAGGACTTTTGTAGTTTCTGTCCCACATCCTTATGCCCTTTTTATCCTTTAGTTAAGCAGGGCAATAGCAGGGTGTCTGGAGAGGGTTATGCACAAAGCCGTTCATGCATGCATGCCCACCACCATCACCAAGTACCATCACCATGCTCACCCAAATGAATATCCATTTGACATTCATAAGATGTTCTCCACATATACAAATTTACTTGTGAAGAGACCCTACATACTAGGAGGAATCCTAACAAATCTTGCTGTGAATTATGGCAATATTAAATCAAAGACTCATTTATAAATTTGAGAATGACAAACAAACATACAAGATTAGACTTAAAAACCAACTATTTTTGTGTTTCAGTGGCATCCCTAATTATGAGCTTGCCAGTTCTATTGGGCTGGCTGCTAATGATATTCAATAGTTTAAAAAATGAATTGTAACTGATAAAAAATGATAAAAGTAAGTACTTGAAATGTACAAATAGTTTTAATACAATAATAAAATAGACACAAAATAGACCTCAATTTATTTGTGTCTATTTTATTATTGTATTAAAACTATTTGTACATTTCAAGTACTTACTTTTATCATTTTTTATCAGTTACAATTCATTTTTTAAACTATTGAATATTTTAATGTTAAATAAGATTCCTTAACTGTGTGTCTGGCGAGTATTGTTTGTTAAGGATACACACTCTTTGTTTTACCTGGCTGCTAATGATAACAGAATGCTGGATTAGATGGATCTTTGGTCTGGTCTAGCAAGGCAGTTCATATATTCTTCAGTTTCTGAGCCAATGGATGCTAGTATTTAATTATAGTACTAGAGTCTAGTAACTAGAGGCTCAAACTTTGAGTCTTGTTTGCTGCTTTTGCTTGGCTTTACATTACCTTGCGAAAGGGCAGTTGAGCTTTGTGATTGGCAAGTTAAACGTATGTAGATGATTTTGACCACATCACTTAATCTCCTAATGTAGGCTGTCAAAATTAGGATACTCAATTACTTTGGGTCAATAAGCTATATGGCTGAATGTAGATTTCTGATGAGGCTTTAAATAGATAGTAATAACTTCAAAATCAAATTGTTATTTCAGGAGGAGTTAGCAGAGAAGTAACAATATTCGCCTTTAATGCAGGATATTAATTGAACTGAAAATATGAAAATGACCCCCCCAAAATTGTGTGCATTTGGCTTTCTGCTTACCTGCTTTCATCAGTGGCCTACCTGAGGTGGCCAGCCACTTCAGATGGCTGGTGGAGACTCACATAATGGAATGTTCTTCATACAAAAAAGTCTCCGTGCACTTAACAAAGTACCATGATGTCAGGGAAAAGGCTGAGCCAGAACTCTTCTCCCTAACAGCACATTGGTTTTAGAATTTTTAGCACAGAGGAGGATCCAGAAATATCAGCACTCAGTTTGCAATCTAAAGTGGTACAGCTCAAACACAACTTTAACATTTCAGTGAGAACTGGGCCACTGCAATTCCAAACATGAAATCATCTAATTCTTCAAACCAGTCCTAACTCAAATTAGGACAGGGATTTTTTTTCGGCCCAAAGACAGAATTGGCTCTAGGCAAACAAGTCAGGGACTGCATGCCAGTAGTGGATGGGCCCATACACAAATGGGTGGAATCACCACACGGCTGGCATGAACCCTCAATGTAATTGCCTAACACCTATTCACACACACAATCGCTTGTACACACAAGTGCACACACACACACTCATATACACAAACACAGCACCTCCTGAAAATGACCCACCAATTAGGATTTTTAAAAAGCATCCAATGGAGACTTTTTAAAAACCTGATTACAGTGGAGGAGTTGTTTTGTGGGAGCAGTGTTGGGGGACCCTCCTCCCAAACACCTGCCACTGCATTTAAGCATGAGAAAGGTCTCTATTGGTGTCAATGGAGGTTTTTTTCAAGCCTAAATGCAGTGGAAGAGGGGCAATGCTTCAAGGAGGGGGTCATAGCTTTGAGAAGGAAAGGGTCAGGCCCCTCCCCAGCAGCAATACCTTTCCAGAATGCCCCCTTCTGTGCTGAAATCAGGCTTCTAAAGAGACTCATTTGGCATAGATGGGGACCTTTTTCACACTTATTGCAACGGCAGAAGGATATTTGTTTAAAGGAGGTCAAAGCCTTGAAGATAAGGGAGTTGGGCCACCCCTCCCTACCAGGGGCTTCCTTCCAAACCCCAACCTCCCAACTACAATGGGCTCAGAAAACAGTCTCAGTTGGTGCCGATGGATACTTTTTTATTCCAGCCTAAAGGCAGTGGGGGTTAAAGCAGAGTAAATCTGTTCTCTCCAGTCTCTGCAGAGATTTGAGATGAGAGCTATTGAGCTGGGGGGAGGAGAGGGGGCAGGGAAGACAGGGTGGATACAGGGGAACAAGCCAAAAGGCTAGATGGGGAACCCCTGGCCAGCTATATCAGGCCCATGGTCTGGAGGTACCCCTTGGCTGAATTAGGATGAAATTGCTGCTGCTGCTGCTTCTAAAGCACCTAAACTATTATTTATTTATATATTATATTTATATCCCCCCTATTTATATTCTAAGCGTTGATCAGAGATTACGATATAAGAAAGGTCCTTCTTGCATGCTCACAATCTAATAGACACAATATAAAAGGAATAAGGATTGGGGAGGGAAAATAAAAGCAAGCACTGCTCAGCCATCCCAGAGCAACTGGCAATTGGAGCAGGGTGTGATGGGGGAATCAAGCTTCGTGTGGCTGCTCCTTCACTGGTTGAGGGACGGCTGTGGTCTGGTCCTCCTCTTGCCATAATGTTTTTCTTGGGAGGCAGGGGAAATAGCCTTCCAGTGGCCTTGGCTCCTCGGCTGGTGGCAGAGGCCAGGATGAGCTGCTCTGTATTCTACCACCTGTATTCTGTCACATATTTGCATACTGACTGATCTGAAGAAGCTACAAAACTAGGCTTAGACTTTCTTTTTTCTAAATTTCATGCCAAACTTTTGGATGCCTTGAAATCATTTTCTCACCCCTGAATTTACAGAATGACTCATTCTCACCTGCTGAATCTCAGCATTGTGGATTATAATGGGAAATGAAGACTCTTTCGAAGCATAGTGACTTATGCTCTTTTTCTCCATAGGGTGCCATCCCCTCCAGTTGCAAAAGAAGTTTGACCACAGCAGGAGAAATATATTAAAGTTATTTCTATAGTATCTCCAGCTTGTAAATACAGTGATGCATGCCGGAAAATGAAGTTTAATTGGTGTTAGAAAATTAGTTGCCATCATAACATACAGGGCTATCTGGATTGCTTAATTTTATGTTTCATGGTATTTCATGCCTAAAGTGATGAGCAATTATCCATTTAGCAATTATTTGCCTTTAAATCTGTTACAGCATATAATTAAAAAAAATTGTACAGTCTCACATAGAGAATGTTCTAATTCCATTTCTTTTCGATTTATGAAATTTATGCTGGACACTCGATGTTTGCTCCTATGACTTTATATGATGCAGGTTAAGTGAATAGAGGGCATAAAAAGGACAAAAAGTTGGTTGGGGACAGTTGGAGAGAAAGCAGCAGCTGAGGAAAAGGAGCTAAAGAGAGATCCAAAGATGAAGAGAAGAGAGCAAAGGGATAAGACCAAAAGGTAAAAGAAAAACTGGACATAAGCAACAGATCTATACACTAAAAGGGATTTTTTATGACTGGGCTGAGTGTTATCCAGCTAATGACAGACACATTTACTATAGGAATAACAATAGTTTAGGGCTGAGCCATTATTGTGGGGGAGTTGTTTATTCAGAATTATAATTCTTAATTACTTGCTTGTGCTGTCTATTTTAAAGCTACAAAATAAAGAAATGTTGGTCATTTGCATTAGACTCAAGAGCGATTGCACATCTGCTACTCTTCATCCATGGTTTGGAATGGTGTGCGTTATGCTAAAGATGTATTTGGACCCAAATTTCTACAGACCTCCGAAGTGTATGAAGACTGTCCCTTGGTCACAATGGCTTACCATTCTTAGAACATGTCCTGAATGCAGAGAGATCAGATTACAAGGGATATAAGTCTAAGAAACATAAAACCTCTAAGAAGGCATCTGCTTCAGGATTTAATGAATGCATGAGTAGGGAATAAAGAACTTGCCGAGGCCTGCTCGCCCATGGTGAGGCTGTGGGAGCCTCCTGAGCCCTCAGCAAAGCACACTTTCTGGAGGCCACCATTAGTATAGCCAGGGGAATGGCACACTTTCCAGAGGTCCCAGAAAGCACGCTTTGCCTCTCCCCTCCATGCCAATCATGGCCTTAAAGGCCCTCTTAATGCAAGGTTCAGAGAGCCTTTAAGGCCACGATTGTGGTGGGGTGGGGGTGGGGGGATGTAATTTCCCCAAGGCTATTGTAGCAGATATTAACTAAAGGATGCCAAGTTGGAAAGAGATAAGTCTCACAGATGCTTGCCATCACTTTAACCTATGATGTGATCCTACATTTCTTAACCAGGTTTATCCTTGAAGTTAGTCCACATAAGCTATAAATGGCTTGGATCTGGGTAGCCTAAGGATCTCCTCCAGCTATATTTATTCAGAAAAATGTATACCTTGCCTTTCCATTTCTGAAACAAAAACAGTCACGTTTCAGTTAATCAACCCATTAAATCAATAAGGAAACCATCAAAATGAATAAATAAAGGAGCTGGTGTATAAAGCACAATCAATTAATCAGCACAGTATTATTTATTTAAAAGATTTCTACTCTGTCTTTCAGACTTCATAAGTGATGTGATGTACTGTGATGTACATGCCAAGTAACTTAAGTGCTCCTGCTCTGAGTTCTCCTGGTGAATGAGATTCAGAGGTGATGACAAAGAAGAGCTGTCACAGTTCTGGGGCCAGATTTTTGGAATGCCATTCAGAGGGAAGACCACCTGGCCCCACCTTTCCATCACTTCATCTAGACTTGGCTTTTTAGGAAGGCTTTGTGGGGAAGGCTGATTGTCAACTGAGCTTCTTGCTTTGGTAGAAGTTGTTATTGTTGCTGTTATTAATTAATTACATTTATAGTCTGCCTTTATTTGCTTTGGTAGAAGTTGTCATTGTTGCTGTTATTAACTAATTAATTAATTACATTTGTAACCTGCAAGGAACCCAAAGCAAGCTTACAAGCTCATCCTCTTCTCCATTTTATTCTCACAACTACCCTGTGAGGTAGATTAGGGTGAGAATCAATGACTGGCCCAAAGTCACCCAGTGAGCTTTATTGCCCAAGTAGGCACTAGAACCCAGATCTCCTGATTCCAATCCAATACTCTAATGACTACACCATAGTGCCACTCTTGTAATTCTTCAATGGGCTGGGTTGTGTGTCGGCCCTTATTATATTCTTATGATTAGTGTTGTAAGCCATTTTGAGTTAACATTTAAATGAAAATAGATTTTAAATAAAAAATAAATAAATAAACAAATAAATAAAAATAGTACAAGCAGGATTGCCACATTTTAACCAAGATATACTGCTGGTTCCAGATTTATCCATACTTACAGTAGACCCATTAAAATGGATGAACCTGGCTTTGTAAAATATATAAGATGGATTGCAACAAACAAAGAGAGAAGACTATGTTTATTTATTTTTATATATGTATCATATTATTTATTATATATGTAGATGTCATGGCTGTCCAGCTAGCCTTATGCAGCTAGGGAATTCAAAGGGATGCCACTGATAATGACTGGCACATACGGGGAACAATATATGGAATAAGATGTCCTATATGGTGCTCAGGTTCCAGGATCTTTAGGGTTTTATAAGCTGATCTAGAAAATAAAATCTATGAGCTGATCTAGGAAATAAAATAATTGGATGTAAAAGCAAAATTAAGGAAGATGAAGGAGGGGAAAGTAGCACCAATAGTAGGAAGGAGAAGGAGAAGGAGAAGGAGAAGGAGAAGAGTCTCCAGTGCTGGAAGAAGAAGTATTTTATTTGATGTGAATGTTCAATGCATTTTCGAGAGCGATGTTAACACCAGCACTTTGAGTTGTTCCAAGAAATAAAACAATTGGAGGTAAAATAACTGCATAAGCTCCAGGGCTGCTGTAGTTTCTGTCCTATTCTGGGGGTGTGCTTGGGGAAGGAGGGAGCTCTGGGCCTAGCAGATATGTCCCTGGCATCTCCCAGAACACCCTTTTTGCATAACACCACATCAGGACAGCCAGGGTATCAGAAAGCTCTGCCACTGTTCAGGGAGGACCTCTGTGGGTAGGCCTTCCTCTCTACCCATAGAGGAGGAAGTCCAGAGTATCCTGTAGCCCTTGGGATACCTTCTCAAAACTACAGGATTGCACCGTAAGGTTTTTTTTTAACTAGTTCAGATTTTTAAAAACCAACAATTTAACCATAAAATTCATTGAAGAATCTTTAATCAATATTGGCATGAGAGGTTAGGGTTTTGGTAAGCATAGAAATAACTATCACCAAACACATGGCCAAAAATGAAAATAAGAGTGCTAAAATAACACACATGGAATTGCTGGTCTGGACATAAAATGCTAACCTACACACACACACACACACACACACACCAAAAAAGCAAAAAACAAAAACAAAACCCAAGTGGAAACAGCACATGGTACTTAGAGTACTAGATGTTTCAAAATATCTAACAAAAAAGTCTATTGAGATTTGAAGCTGTTGATCTTCATTAACTAAATCACAGCAGTTCTCCCAATAAACTAAATCACAACAGTTCTCCCAATAAACAACTTTAGAAGGTACCCCCAGGCACTAATTGAGCTCTTTGTAAGCTATAAATTATGCCTTTATGGTCCTTAATGGCAAAGCACTGTTTAGTCTTCAAGCAATTATAATTGATGCTAATTGGTGTTCAACTACATAGTCTCTTGTGACTTCAACAGCTTTTGTTGTCCCTCTAAACTAATCTTCCCCAAGCCACACATAACTCAAACATCCTAGCTTGATGTTTTGTTGGCTTTCATTGATATAATTTAACCATAATTAAATTTGCCATCAGCATGAGAACCAAAGGAGTGAAGCAAGTGAAAGCCCAAGATGCTTTAAAGTCTCATTAGAACATAAGAACATAAGAGGAGCCATGCTAGATCAGAATCCAGGATTGTGTTCACACAGTGGCCAATCAGCTGTTGACCAGAAACTTGCAAGCAGGACACGAGTGCAATAGCACCCTCCCACCCATGTTCTTCAGCAACTGCCTCTGCAACTGGAGGTACCAAATGGCTATCAGGACTAGTAGCGATAGATAGCCTTCTCCTCCAGGAATTTTTCTAACCCCCTTTTAAAACCATCCAAATTGGTGGCCATCACTACATCTTGTGGTAGTTTTGCCTTCACTATTTAGTCATGTACTGTCTCCTGTGTACGTGTACATTATAATTTGGGGGTTGCACACACATGTACTACCATTATCATATGTATGTCCCATTAATTTCAGGTGAGGTGTGTGTGCCCAATGTTGGTTGGAAAGTATGCATTTGAGACATCCCCTTCTTCAGGGGTGGGCAGCTTGTGTCCCTCCAGATGTTTGGGCCTACAACTCCCATAATCTCTCACCTTTGGCTATGCTGGCTAGGGCCAATGTGATTTATAGGCAAAAATCTGGAGGACCACAGGTTGCTATTTAAACTTTTGCCTTCATAAAATCTTTCACTTAACAAAAATACTTTAGATTCAAGAAATTACTCTTAAATTTAAAACAAAATACCTTTATAGAGAACTATGCATGTTAATTTGGATGTAAATTCCACTGATTTCAATGGCCCCAGATTTTTCCCCCTTGGATTTTTGTCTGAATGTACTAACTGCATCAGCAAACTCTATACTGAAAGACCTCCAAGGTATTCTGAAGGTGCAACTACGTGAATCTGCACAGCAGACATGTGGAAAGCAGGCTAGAAATCTCTGCCTTGACTTGAGACCTGTTTTTATGTTCCAGCATCAACATCAGCAACGTTTTCAAAATCCAAAGCTTGTTTTCTTCACCAGAGAGCATCAAAATGGCTGTGCTGAGTACACACATCATTTATTTGCATGAGGTTTCCAATAAATATTTTCCTCAGGCTCTTCAAATGCTACCTTTATACTGGGAGAGCGGTGAAATCTCTGATGTCTTTGTTTTTTTAAAATATAAATTACAAGCATATGCTCTAGCATTGCTATTTCCCCTGAAAGGAAATTAGAATCATCTCAGAATCGCTGCATTATTCAAACAAGTTGATCCAAAGTTAAATGTCATACTAGGTATTCTGTGTGAAATTAAATATCAGGAAGTATAAGATATAAATTAAAATGTCATGTTTGGCAATGGATGAACAAAGAGTATTTGTACATTGTATGAATATACAGAAGTTAACAAAATCTTCCATGCAGTTTTGCAGGTGACACTTTAGTGGAACTTACCCATGCTTTACTGAGTCCTGCATTACAGCCATCATTTGCTTAATGTATGTGTTGCAGACAGTGTAAGAATTGTTCAAAATGTCCGTCTAACAGAATGGGAAATTCTAGCTATGCATGAGTTCCGTTTGTGCAGCAGATGTTCAAACTGCAAAGAAGGCTGGGTTGCATTGGCTGCTATTTTACACACTTACCTGAGAATAAGGTTCATTGTACTCAGTGGGTCTTCTCTCCAAATAGATATGCATTCGTCTGCTATTCTAAACCTACTTACCTGGGCATAAGGCCCATTGGGCTCAAATAAAAAACGATGCCTTAATAGACATGCATTGATTGCACCACTAGTTGCTTGTGTTGCAGTACCTGAGAGGGCACCACAAGGACTTTTTTCTGCTGCTTGTTTTCTGCTGTGAAGATCAAAAAAAATATCAATAAGTATGCAATATTGAGCCAGTAAGCGACATTTATGGCATTTTAAAATCTGGTAGAATTGATGTTAGCTTGTGTCTGTGTTAATCAGAATGCAAATGCACTGTATTATCTGATCTAGTCAAACTAATTACTAAACTGATGCAACTATTCTCTTCCTAGGATTGTTCTCAGAGTCAAACTAAGTAGTTAATCTAGATTAACCAATGGGATCCAGAGTCGTTTATCTGGAGTACTCTGAGGACAATGAAGTCCTTCCATTATGTTCTTATCCAGTTCATTTTGCATTTCAAATAATTTTAAATGAGATAATTATCTTATGCTCCACAATTAAACTCTATAACAATTTCAGAAGCCCGATCCCCGCCTAGCCAGAATGGCTTGGGGGGGGTCGTTTTTTGTGGGCAGGGAGAAGAGGGCAAATGAAGCCTATACGTGTGCTGCACACGTATAGGCTGGTGCGGGGTGGGCAGGCCAGGCTATAAAAGCCCAACCGCGCAGCTAAACGGCCTCTCTTTCTTCGTGCGCTGATGGTGACTGGCAGGGAGGAGAGCTGGAGAGAGTGTGCGGCCACGTGGCTTAGTTGCCACCAGCACACTCACAGAGAGCGGGGACCAGGAGGCTTCGTGTCCCCACCACTACGGTTTGGAGTTGGTGGGCGGGTTGAGATCGGGCGGCTTACCTGTCTTGCGTCCACCTTGGGGTATTTCAGGTGCAGCCCAGGATGCATGAAAAGGGAGGACGCCTTCTTCTAGGCTCCCTTGCGGCGGTGTAGGGTGCACCGGGTGAAGCCGTGCTCTGACCTCGGCTGAGGGACGGAGGAGCAGCCTTTGCCAGCGCGAGTCTCTTGGAGGGCTTATGAGGCACAATCCGGCTGGATCGGCTCGTAGGGGCTTGCCTGTTTCCTCCTGGGTGTGCGAGTGGGAAGATATCAGGAGCGCGTGGTGGTGGGGGAATCAGGAGTTCAGGTCCAGCTTGGGTTTTCCCTGTGTAACCAGCAGCGGCCTCCTTGGATCAAGAACTGGAAAGGAAAGGGTGAAAATTGGGGCTCCTATTTGATACCACCGCGTGTGTAGGCGGCTAGGCCGGGGTAGCAGCCTGTTGGGGTTTGGGAGCCTCAGTTAGGGGCCCTTCCCCCATTTGAGCTGCCTGAGTGGGTAATAGGCGGCCATTTTGTGGAAGGCGGCCATTTTGCGGACTATAGTGGTGCATATTACGGGGGCCATTTTGAGTGTATGATTTAATTGTGCTAAACATAATTATTTTTGCATCCTTTAGGCCTTATAGTTACACTAGTATATCGTTCAAAGACTGAAGCTTTGGTGGCATTATAGTGACGCTAGTATATTGCTTTTGTGAAGTTGCTGGAGGGTGCAAATTAGCATAATGCATTCTAGACCCAAAGAGTGGACAGTCATGCCACCTAAGAAAGGTGCTGGGGGGGCAAAGGGGAAACGTAGGGTGCAGCGCCCACTGGCGAAACGCCCCACTATCCCACCACATTCTTCCTCGGACGAGGAGGCGACTGATATGGTGGCGGTATTGAAGCGCATTACAGCTTTGGAACAGGACAATGCCAAGCTTAAACAATAGTTGGCAGAAGCCAAGGGTACCGGCTTGGGCAGGGGACACTCTTCTAGAACAGCAGTTGATAAATCTTGGGTCCCTGTTACAGAAACGGTGGTACTAGCTGGGGATCTCGGAACACCCATGGAGCAAATGGCCTCTTCAGGCGAACCGGTGCCAGGAGCACAGGGCAGGGAAGCAGAAACAGCTACAGCTTTTCATGCAACTGTCCATTGTGAGTACAATACTGCACACACTTCAGGGTGACCGGGCTGGCCACCATATGGGCCTTGGTCTATGCCTGCCGGGGGGGTCGAAAGCCCGTGGCCATTTTTGCAGCCCATTGAAGAGGAGGTGAATAGCGGGGTTGGGAATGTAGGACATGAGTCCTCATCGTTGGCTTGCGCACCTGTCTGGCAGCCATTGACAAGTACTCCACGGCATAGTTCAACACAGACAACCGGTGTCAGTGAGGGTAATAGTACCTTTGTGGCGACTCAGGTTTCGCAAGGGTCACAAATGGAGGGGGAGTCAACGGTGTCAAATAAGATTGCTGACCTTTATGCTTCAGCAGACGGGTCCAAGATGCCTTATGGAGCAGTTTCAACCCCATTAGGTTACCATCTGCTGCCAGCAACTAAGGAGAAGATTTGGAAGGGAGAATTCATAGATGTTTTCTCCCTGCTGTTTCGAGAGGAAGAGAAGAAGGATAAAGTGTGTACCTGCGCAAGGAGGATGCCTTGTTTTTGTTTGAGAGTTTTTCATGGGGTTTTAGAATACCTTTTGTAGGAGTGCATGAACATAGCTTTGCTAGGAACCAGGCTTCTGTTTTTGAGTTTCAGATGGTAGTCTTGGACAAGATAAAGAAAGAAGTAGGAGCTGGGAGGGCGTTGGGCCCTTTCCGACACCTTCCGTTGCCATCTCTCCGGGTCTCTCCGCTGGGTATTGTACTGAAGAAGGCCCCTGGAGAATACCGCCTTATCCATAATTTATCGCATCTGCATGGTAGTTCAGTTAATGATGCCTCATTTGACAGCGCTGTGAGAATGGTCAGGCGCTGCAGAAGGGGGGCATTGATGGGGAAGTGCGATATAAAATCAGCCTTCCGCCTTCTTCCAGTGCACCCAGAGGATTTTGACTTGTTGGGGTTTGCTTTTCAGGGACTGTTCTACGTCAATCGGGCCTTACCTATGGGGTGCTCTATCTCATGTTCTGTGTCTTCGGACTGGCTCCATTGACTCTTGTCACTACTTGGATTACTTCCTGTTTGCTGCGGCCGAGCATTCCGATCAGTGCCAATTAGCGCTGGACGAATTTGAGGCTCTAACTAGGGAACATGGGGTTCCGCTTGCAGGGGAAAAGACAGAGGGCCCTGCAATTTTATTAACATTCTTGGGTATATAATTGGATTCCATTGGCCAATCTTGCAGTCTCCCTAGGGAGAAATTGGAAACACTTAGCAAATTAATTTCCCAGACGCGCTTGTCATGAAGAATTACCCTTCGGCAGCTACAGGAACTTGTAGGGCATCTGAACTTTGCCTGCAGAGTTATAGCTCTAGGTAGAGCATTTGTAAGGCGGCTGTGTGATGCAATGAAGGGAGCCCGGCATCCCCTTCATTGTATCTGGGTATTGGGAGAAATGGGAGCGGATTTGGAGGTTTGGGAGACTTTCCTAGCAAGGTACAACGGGGTATCCTTCTGGCAACAGGAGTTATTGCTGGAAGCTCAATTGCAGGTACATTTCGATGCCTCGGGTTCTATGGGATTTGGGGTTATATTCCGTGACCACTGGTGTGCACAGGAGTGGCCGCAGAGTTGGAGGAACAGCCCGATTTGCCGAGACTTAACGTTTCTGGAATTTTTCCCCATTGTGGTAGCAGTGTGGCTTTGGGCTGAGTATCTTTCCAATGCTGCGGTGCATTTCTGGTGCGACAACATGGCCACGGTATAGATAGTTAATTCCATGACATCTAGGAATCTTCGGGTAATGTGGTTAGTCAGAGTTATGACTTCCCGCTCCCTGCAATATAATATTACCTTTGGGGTAAGGCATATTCCGGGGCTGGATAATGGAATCGCTGACGCTTTGTCGTGCAACCAAATGTCCAGATTCCGGAAATTGGCCCCTACGGCCAGATTACAACCAGATCCCATGCCCACTTTTCTATGGGATCTTGGAGAAGTGAAGCAGCGGAGGCCATCATGACATCAGTGGCTCCCAGTACATGTGCAGCCTATGAGAGAGCAGGTAGGGAGTTCGGCGCGTTCAGGGAGGGGCAACAGCTTCCAGGTCTCTGGCCTATCCCTATTGAGCATCTGATTGAATTCTGTGTGGCCTTACACCATAACGGCCTGTCCACCCACACTATTAGAGGTAAGCTGGCTGGACTTGCATTTATGTTGAAAGCAAATGGGTGGCCTGATGTCACCTTGGATTTTCGCATATGGAAGATGCTGGAGGGATGGGCTCCGTTGGCTCCACCTGCTCCTGATGCATGTCGTCCTATTACCCCCGACTTGTTAGTTGGTTTAAAGGCACAATGGTCAGCCCTATGCTTCTCTACATTTGAGCAGATCCTATTCCACGCTGTGGCTGTCACTACGTTTTTTGGCGCATTTAGAATTGGGGAAGTATTGGCAGGCTCTCAGATTTATCAGACAGGGCGCTGCAGTTTGGAGATGTGCACTGGGCAGCGGACAAGGTGGTCCTACAGCTGAGGAGGTCAAAGACAGATAAGAGAGGCAGAGGCTCACGCATCACATTAGCCAAGGTCCCACTTAAGGAGATCTGCCCGGTGGCAGCTTTGAATTCCTATTTAGCCAGGGGAAGCGAGCCTGGTTTCCTCTTCTGTCATTTGAACAGGTCTCCAT
Organism: Anniella stebbinsi; assembly: GCA_029215795.1. Classification (NCBI taxonomy): domain Eukaryota; kingdom Metazoa; phylum Chordata; class Lepidosauria; order Squamata; family Anniellidae; genus Anniella; species Anniella stebbinsi. The sequence goes on along the minus strand of JARDYH010000006.1, from coordinate 67,953,642 downwards.
TAACTAGATATCAATTTTGGTCAGTGGCAAAGAAGGCATTAAGGGCATTGGGTTTGGGTGATTTCCAGTTTGGCACCCATTCCTTCAGGATTGGGGCTGCTTCCACTACGGCAACAATAGGGATCGGCGATACTGGGATATGCGCCATAGGACGATGGTGGTCTGGTGCTTTCAAGGCTTATGTTTGCAAATAGTTACTCCTGAGCTATTGTAAATAGTTATGTTTAGTTTGCAGATCTATGGAGGAGACCAGCGCCTCAGAAGGTCCTCATCTGTGGGCACAGTATGGTGTTTTAGGCCAGCCGTAGAGCGACGCGAGCAGCTGCTGGCACACAGCTGGGTCTCGGTCCGTCAGCCTTCGTCCAGTGGTTGGGGAGGCGCGGCTTGCACTGGGGAGGTCTCCTCCATCTGCTATTCGGATGTGGTAATGTGCCCGTGCCACCCAGGGTGTTGGTGCTACACTTGGGTGGGAATGACTTGGGCCTTCTAAAGAGGAAGGCCCTAATCATACAGGCTAAGTTAGATTTTGTGTTCCTATGGAGCCGGTGGCCGGACACCTGGATTGTGTGGTCAGACATGCTCCCTAGATGTCAATGGCATGAAGGTTGGGATGCCCGCTGTTTAAATAGGGCAGTTAAATTGGTTAATAGGGAAATTAGATTATTTTTTCGGGACCGGCGGGGAGTAGTTATCCCGCACCCGGGTATTGTAAGTGCCAGAGGGGATTTGTATAGGGCCGATGGAGTGCACCTCTCCATTGCAGGGAATATTTTCCTGCAGGATCTGAGCGTGGCCCTGATGGAATTTTTCCAGTTCAGGTGGGGGTAGGTTGCCAAAGCTGAGGCTTGGCCCCCTTCTTTGGTGGATAGTGCGGGAATTTTGGGGGGTTGAGGCTAGGAATGGTGAGCACTCAGGCACCTTTAAGGTGATTGGCAAGTCAGAGGCCCTGCTCCTTGGGGGCTGTGCAGCTCCCGTGTCAGGATATGGCTTGCCTTTGGGGACCGGCTTGTCTCATCTACCCGAGTTGTACAGCACGGGCTGTGGATGATGCAGATGGTCTCACCAAATAGTTTGAATAGGGGGCCGGGTATTCCCGACCCCTGGGTTCAATGGAGTGGCTCGCCCTAAAACGGCAGGCTAGCGCTGGAGATAAATAAGTGAAATTCCCGCACGTCACGCTCAGAATCAAGGAGGGAAGCATCCCCAATGTAAATAAAGAGGCCCTACTTTATCCCAAGCTCTGGTGTCCGTGTTTTATTTTGTGTGCTTTTCTTCTCCGTTCGCAAGCCCGATCCCTGCCTAGCCAGAACGGCTTGGGGGGGGGGGTCGGTTTTTGCGGGCGGGGAGAAGAGGGCAAATGAAGCCTATACACGTGCTGCACGCGTATAGGCTGGAGCGGGGTGGGCAGGCTAGGCTATAAAAGCCCAACTGCGTAGCTAAACGGCCTCTCTTTCTTCGTGCCCCACCCTCCCTTCCTACCAGCTAGTATGGGATTAGCCAGTCGTCCTTTTTGGGGAGGAGGCTGAGTAGGAATTTTCCCTGGCATTAGAGTGCAAAGGTTTTGCCTACTCCATACTGGATTCAATCTTAAGATGGAGGATAAATAGGTGAATTTAATGGTTAGACGGATAGTGTGGGAATTTTGGGGGGCTGAGGCTAGGAATGGTGAGCACTCAGGCACCTTTAAGGTGATTGGCAAGTCAGAGGCCCTGCTCCTTGGGGGCTGTGCAGCTCCTATGTCAGGATATGGCTTGCCTTTGGGGACCGGCTTGTCTCATCTACCTGAGCTGTGCAGCACGGGCTGTGGATGACACAGATGGTCTCACCAAACACTCAAGTGTTGTTTGAATAGGGGGCCGGGTATACCCGACCCCTGGTTCAATGGAGTGACTCGCCCTAAAACAACAGGCTAGCGCCGGAGATAAATAAGTGAAATTCCCACACGTCACACTCAGAATCAAGGAGGGAAGTAATAAAGAGGCCCTAGTTTATCCCAAGCTCTGGTGTCCATGTTTTATTTTGTGTGCTTTTCTCCTCCATTTGCAAAACCAGTGCTTTTTAAAGTCCTTGGAACTTTAGTTGATCTATAATAATAAAAGTGGATGTGTATCCACCCTTCAGTAAGCACAATAACATCAAGACTTTGAAACCTACATACTTAAAACTTGGCATGCATACGATGGGGACCATATTTTGTTTTTTAAAGCATTAATTAATTTTAATTAATGTAAAGGTGTTCATGTCATTGAAGCCTGCAGTAAAAACTTCAGTTAGGAGGGGCAGATGTTCCTAATCAGCACAACATTTTGGTAGTGCATATACATTAGGACCTAGGAGAGATTAGTAGGCTGTGAGACAGAGTTATACACTGGCTGTCTGCTGTGGGGTACCCCCACACATGCCCTCAGGAGAATGAAATGGGCCAATGCCTCCTTTAGGGGGCTGTAGAGGGCATGGCTTTACTCAGACAAAACAGGCACAGTGTGTCAGGGTCCATTTGCTAGTTTAAAGTAATTGTTTTTAAATAATCCATACAACTTAAATTCAGGAATAGCTGAGAATTTAGTTTGGTTCAATTATTTATTTATTTATTTTGGGTTACCAAAATTGCAAATTTCTTTATAAACTTGGAAATGTCTTCTTCATTCCTCTCTGGAATCTGTTTAGATGTGGAGCAGTACATAAAGCTTCAGCTACTGGATAATATAAAAAGGTAATAAATGCATAAAATAAATAAACATTGTAAATACAATAAATAATAAAATAAAAATAAAAAGGGCAAAACTTGAGATTTAGAAAAATTCAAATGTGGAAGAAGGAGAGACTGACCTTTTTGAACACAGGCAGAGGGCTTTGATTGCTTTGCTCTTAAAAGGCTGTGTTTGAATTCCTTGTATTCATCCATGCTAGTGCTGAATAAGGCTGCCTCTACACGAGAGGTTTAAAGCTCTTTCAAGTCTCATTAAAATTTGTACCTCTACATGAGCGGAGCGCAAATCGGGAGTTGAGGCGCGTTATCTATTCGATTATGCGCATTATCGAATGCGCGTTAAATAGTCAGTTTTATTTTGCTGCGGTCCATTAAAGCACATTTTGCCTATGTAAACAAGCGATTCTCTGCATTAACTACTTCTAAAGCGCATTTCAAACAACCGGTAAGGCCACCAGTTGTGCGCTCAATTACCTCCCGCGTACAGTCATTTACCATAAAGCGCTTCTGAGAAGATGCGCATAATCAGAGAACCAGGCATCAAACCGAATTCTTGTAGAGGGGGTATAAGTGTTGCCACCTCTTTTTTATGATGGGCTCCTCATCTTTGACACTTAAACATAGTTATACCTATGGAATTTTTCTGGTGCAGAGGGGTGAGAATTTTGTTTGTTTGTTTACTTTTTAACAACTTGTCAAAACTCACTTTTTTCCCATACATGAGAAAGAAAAGGCTTGAGATTTTAAAAATTCAAATGTCAGAAGAAGTGAAGCTGATGTGACAAATATCCATACAGCAATTTGGGACATTGGTTCCCCAGTCATCCTTCCAATGATTCATGCTTCTAAGATCTAATTGGAAAGACACATTTCACTATGATGAGCTAGGGGGAAGAAAGAAATCCACCTAAAGATTTGGTTATTCTAGGGGGAATCAGATGTAGCAAAGAAAGGAAAAAAATATTAATAATAGATCTATGGACTAGTAGTGGCTCCAGATTCCATACCTAGCTCTCCAAACCCCATAGATATAAGCAGTGGAGGTTGGTGGAACCTTGGATAGCTCCTGTAGGGTTCTGACTGGTTCTGACTGGAACTTGGAACAGATTTTCCTCTCCAATGACATTGGAGTCACTAGCCTTCCCTAGATATAGCTTTGCCTATGGTCTCTGAGGACTGAACTACTTTGAGGAGCAAGAAAGCCAAATCACTTCAGCCCAAAGCTGCCAAGACGAATCCTGGATCTTTAATTGGCATAATTGACCATTACTGCTTCATCATGCAATTTGACTTCCATTGCCTGTCTCTTGTTGTTTTACCTAGTATACCATCTAAAATTATCTCTACATTTGTTATGATTAAAACTGTCTCTGTTTCTGTTTCCCACCTATCAATGAACCTGTGTGTTTTGGGGTGTATGAGAAAGTTGTTCCAATACACTTTTTACCCAGTTCACACTTTCCAGACAGAACATGGATTCAAATGCAATATGTATCAGAGTCCATATTTTACTGAGCTTGCAATGTGATTTGAAGACCAAAACAACAACAACAACAACAACAAACTGTGTTCAACAGCATGTCACAGGTGGTGTTGACTGATCGTCTATATTTATGAAACCTGAAGGTTTCTAGCACGATAGCAACATTTTAGTATTGTTCCATTTACTGAATCAGTTTCAATTGACCTCAGGGCTTGTGTGGGAGTATTTGAAGGAGACTGCTTGACAGTTCAGCCTTATCCATCCTGCAGGTTATAATCTGAACCTTTTTTCCGAAGTCCTGAGTGTATTATGTATGGAGGGCTGGGTAGTTTCAAATGTACTCCTGTTAGGAAAACTTATCCTGGGATGTAAATTCTGCAAGACGTTCACCCTCTTTTTAACCTTTCTGTTTTGTCAGGGGACAAAACCAGGTAGAACCAAATACATTAAACATTAAGATGATCTCTGTTGGCTATTTATATCAGACTATTTTTGATCCTGCTTTAAAAGGATTGGCTTCAGTCTGTTGATAAGTCAATTTTATTAGCATGTAAAGTACTATAGAACTCTCTGCTCCCTAAGCTTATCAGGATTTATTTTTAAACACTAATGGATTATTATGCACCCACAATCTCCATTAAATATAACACACTTTAAACATTTATAAATTGGAAGCTAATCAAGGGGAAATTTTATATCCATTACTCTTCCTAGAAAATAAAATAAAATACAATTTGAATAAGCAGAAAAACCCATTTACCCATAAGGGAGTCTGCTCTTTCATTTGCAACAGTACACATGTAATTAGCATTATTTTTTAGTTTGCAATCCTTGCATTACATTTTAACAGTTGAAGGGTAATGTTCACCCTTTGAAATACAATTAATAAGAGATTCAGTATGACACTAAAGAAAAATCCATGAATTTAATTCTAGGTAAAAATAGAAAACGGGTGATGTCACATAATTCTGATTTGTTTAGATGGAAGACAACTGGTGCCATTTATATCAATAGAAATTTTAGTATCAATATGGACTGTCTATTTTACAGTGAAAATACAAATTCTCCCAACTGGCTTCAACAGAATTAAGTGTACTCAAGAGGAAATAAATACCACCACTGTGAAATACAAAATAAAATGGCAGAACTTCTCAATGCTTTTTGGTTCTGAGAGTGAAACTAATTATTCATAGAAAGCTGAAATAAATTTCTAACTGATTGATCTTTTCCCACCATCAGGGAACATCCAGGAACCCTATGGTGTATTACCAAGCTTTATAAGTTCACTGTAGAAGATACACATCCATTTCACCTGATTACAGGAAATTAGCTCCTTCCTTCCATTCTTCTCTGTTCTAACACCAGGATGCTTTCCTCCTAATGTTTAAACCTAAACCCAACTTCCTCTAATTTGTGTCTTACTTCTTTCTGTACTTTCAGTAGACAGGGTGATCAATCATCCCTTGTCTTTCTCCCAGCATAATTTTAATATTTAAAACCTGCCAATGTGAAGAACAGGGATGGGGCTCCCTTATTCTCTAAGCACATGTAGGGCTGGCTTGAGAAAGAGCTAGGATTGTGTTGTCCTGCCATAACCTGGAGTGACTTTTAGGGGCCATTCACAGTTTGTTTTGAATTGTAGTCATCAACTTGAGTTACATTTTAATTACTTTGGGTGAGATCCAATGCTGGACATCTGCCAGCAGAACAGAAACTGCTGGCAAAACAGATTTTTCCCTCCCCTGCCCCATGCCTGCAAATCTGCTCCAGAGGGTTGGGGGACACTCCAGAGTAGATTTGGGGAATGCAAGGAGGATAATAGCAAGTCGAAATCCTATTGCATGAGTAGAAGGCTACTTGCATGATGTTAGATCTAACCTTCTCCCATATAATCCACCCCACACTCTCAGATCCTCTGGGAAGAATTTACTACAGTCGGCCAAGACTAGGTTGACAACCGTTGCCCAGAGGACCTTCTCTTCTGCCGCTCCCAGACTGTGGAACAACGTGCCGGGAGAGATCCGCCAACTTACCAGTCTTATAGAATTTAAGAGAGTTATAAAGACTGATCTGTTCAGGCAGGCCTACCCAGCTGAATTTTAAGATTTGGTTGATTTTAATGATGTATTTTTTTATACACTTTTAAACAGTTTTGTGTATTTTATATTGTCTGTCTGATGTTGCTCCCTGCCTCAATCCGGAAGGGAGAGGTGGGTAAGAAATAAATACATTATTATTATTATTATTAATTATTATTATTATTATTATTATTATTATTATTATTAAATTGTCCTGAGAATGCACCAAACTGTGTTCAGACTAGAGGAGGGTAAAAAACCCACCCTTGGTTCTGATAAAGGAACACTCCAGGTGGAGCTAGTAGGTTATTTTGCCTGATGTCTGCTAGATGTTTGAAAATAATCTAGTAGGTCCAAATCATTGATAGACTACACTAAAGCCCTTGAATAATGCTTAGAACAAACCTGGTATGCCAATGTGGGCCTGTCAAAGTCAAGACTGCCTGCCTGGCATGCTAGGCTTTAGCTCAGGAAAAAAGGTGCTTTCTGGACCCAATCTGAACTTTTTCCAGAGTTTGAAGAGCCCACAACCCCATGGAGGCAACCCCACTGCTTAACTATTTTGGGTGCAATCCTAGGAATGTTTAGACAGAAAAAGGTCATACAACTTCCAGTATTCCCAGCACGGGTGGCTGGGGAATGCTGGAAGTTGTAGAACTTCTTTTTGGTTTAAACATGCATAGGCTTGTGCCTTTAGCTGCTTAGAATCCCTCAATGCTTAGCTATTTAGTATCTCTTATGGGGCATTACATGGGATGGGAACCATGAAATGCAATCAAGTGATGAATGTTTTTAAATTGCCTACTATCTTGGGGATTTTGATGGGACAGGAGGCACAGCCTATGAGATAAGAATGGCTAGCAGCAGCAGTCTTACCTTGGACGGTGAGCTTATCAATCGAAGGAGGGTGAGGTGGGATGGAAAAAATGGAATTGGTAATAAAAGTGTGTGGAAGATCAAACTATAGAAATTCTACAGTGATTGGCAGCTTTTTGTGTCTAATAATAAACTGTCTAATAATAAACTAATTTCATCCCAGAAATGTGAAGAAAAACACAGAAGGGGAAATACGTAACGCTTCTTTAGCTATTCTGGTGCTAAAGAAAAACACTAATTAGGAAGTGAGGAGGATAAATACTGGATTAAAAAATGACTTATATAATATTTATTTCGGTGCTTATCTAAACAAATAGGGAGGATTGGCATAAATCACTGATTGCTTTTAACATGTTCCAGAGATTGCATTTATAGTTAGTTGCTTACAGGATCAATAGCTTCTGGCATCCAAATCAATGCAACTTAACAATAAACTGTCTTACTGGAGATAGTGCAGTGTAATTTGGCTGTACCATCTGATGACAGTAACCATTAGAGCAGATGAAACAATCATGTCAACAGAAGGTCCTATTGGTGATTAGCGATTTCACATTAAACTAAAACTAAACTGTTGGTTTAAAAAAAAAACAAAAAAAAAACACAAAACCCCCCAACACATTCACATTTCTTTCTTGGCTGTTCACAAAGAATGCTCTCGAAAATATTGTGCAATGTGTAATTGACAGCAGATGTAGCCATGCAATTACAGAAAATAATAATAATAATAATAATAATATGCTAAAATACTGTCTTCATTTTCCAATGGACTCAGAACTGAATTTAGCATGGGGAGACAGGGATCCAAAGTCATTCTGCCAGATTTCTGCTGGCACAACAAGAATTCCCTATCCTCCACACACACACGCACACACATTGCAGCTCTCCCACACATATGCCCTAAATTTGTTCTGGAGGGTTCCTCAACCCTCCGGAGCAGATCTCGGAGAGACATGGGCGAGGCAGGGGGAGGGAAAATCAATTTTGCTAGTGTTTTCCATTCTGCTAGATACATAATGAGCTATAATCATTTTAATAATTCAGGATTTCCTTATATGACTGATCAATGCAAATGAAAGACAAATCTTCAAGGACCAATGGCAGGTCATGTGCTGAAGTTGTGAGTGAGCCTGGACAGTTATGTCGAGTGTGGGTGTGGCTTGCGTGGGTGGGTGTTTTGTGCATCACAAGTTTGCCATCTGTGAAATTGTGCTTTGCAGGAGCAGGTATGTGATTTGGCATTCAGGGTTCATACCCCACCTCTCCCTTGTACTCATTTTCTTGGCTAAGTTATTTGTCTCTGAGCCTCATCCATTTGCCTTCTTTGAAATGGCTGTTGGAGTAGAAAAACGGGGATCCAAAAGAGTGGTTTTGAGCCCTGCAGTGCAAAACACCGTGTATTTAGGCTTGTGTGACCATTTGCAGGGAGGATATTGTGGCTGTGTGGCTGTTTATAAGTAGCTTTGATATATTTTGTTTCAGGGAAGAATCAGACCTTTCCTCAATTCTCGATTCTGATCTAGCTCTACAGTAAGTTGTTTGCAATATTTGCTGATATTTTGAACAGCACTGAGTGTACATATATCCCCATTAATTGTACTGAGAGGTCCTTGAGATCTGAAACTCAGCAGGAGAGCTGTGGCCCCTTGATATGAAGATTTCTGATATCAGGAGTTGTGCATTGTAGATTGATTTCATAAAGGGATCATTACTTGTTCTCTGGAGTCATTAGGACAAAGCTGACTGCTCAGTAGAACAGATGAGGAATAGCGTGCTGTTTCCAAATTAAGTCAACAGTATGGCTCAGTGCCACCTTTGCCGAAGTTCCAGTAATGAAAGTTAATGGGTTGAAACAAGCCATCATTAACTTAGTAGTAAAGAACTCTGAGTACAATTCTTTGGCTTCAGGTAAAGTTCCAGACCAGATCTTAATCCAAATGGACTGTGTCTCTGTTCTCTTCGATGAGGCAATGCTACCTCCACTCTCTGGCTCAGAACAGACGTTGTGCGCTGGTGCTGCAGGTTTTAAACCCATGGTTCTTATATCTCCATTTATAATATTTTCATAGGTACAAAGTCTCCTTCATTGTCTTGGTATCCCATGGGCAGAACACACCACTGGCACAGAACTCTTCATAATATGAAATTTGAGGCATGATTTGCATACCCTGATGGAGAATTGGATTCTGGAAACTTTCCAGAATTTGTCTGACTTGAGGCATTTATACATGAGGCTTTTATCTTGCACCTTTACTGAGGCTTCTGTTTCTGGATTCTTTGCGGCATTAAGATTAACTCCTTTACATGTGCTTTTTCCAGGGATTTTTTTTCCTGCCTTTCCATGTTTCATAATGCATTCACTAGATGGTATAGTGGAATTGCACAGTTATAAGAGACTCTACTTCCATCATTTTTAAATGATACCAGACTTTCCTCTTTAGGTGGGGTGGGGACCCCACTGAGGAGACCCTAGAGGATGACAACATCAGGTGAAGGACCACAAACTTCCGTGAGTGAACAATCACAAGCCCACAATAAAAGTCTTGTGTAAAAAGGCTCTTGATCTGTTTCAACTGACCAATTGTGTAATCAGTTGCAGACAGGCTTAAAAATAATTAGTATATTTCTTGTAAAGCCTGGCTAAGGGTTGTTGTTGCTGCTGCTGCTGCTGTTTATTTGAGGCTCCACACTCTCACTAACAATATATGAACAAAAATTTAACCAAGCAGTGACAAAATACAGGAACTAGGCCATTTTATTATTTATTCCATTTATATCCTGCCTATATACAAAATACTTTAGGCAGAATACAAAGTTAAAAACAATTTAAACAAAACAAAACAATCAACAAAAGAATACAGCATAAAAACAATATAGAATAGTCAGCAATAAGAGTCTAAAAAGGGAAGGCCTGCCAGAATAACAGAGTCCTTATTCATAGGACTGATCCTATGTATATATACACATATATACATAGGATCAGTCAAAATGTGATGGGTTTTCTATGAACAAAATTTCTCCTTGGGGCTTTACACATTTAAGTGGAAAATACTAGAGCTGTACAAAACAGTTACTAAGTGGCATTTAAATATTGGCGATAAATAAATAAATAAATGGAATTAAATTGCCTTGCTAGGTTAAAAGTGAGTAGTAGGGTTCATTCTTTACGGCACGTCCCTGAAGTTTAGTTGCTTGTGCCTTGTGAGTAAGTAATAGGTTCTGTACACAATCAACTAACATTAGCTTTTCTTTCTGTCAAGATAGCGCTATTCTTCTGTCAAGAGTAGAAGAGGTGATGCTTTTGAACATCTCTTTTTAGGGTGAGAGGAGAAGAAAAGGAGTTGATAGGGCATCAAAATGAACCTGCTTCTGTAGACAACACCATATATATTAGCTGTTCATTCATTGATTCATGAATGACTCATACATTGAAGAGACATTTCAACAAACAATGAATCATATCCTTTTATTCTGCCAACTCTTTGCCATCACACTATCAGATATAATTAAATATGCTCTTTTTTCTACTCTTCGGAATGGTATAATTCTGTACTGGTGACAATTCACCTCCCCTTTTGGATGTGTAAATTGCTGTTTAGATTCTATTTTCTATTTTTCCTATTTATAAGCAGTAAACATTCCAACTATTTGCAGAGAGTGGAGGAATCAGTATGCAGCCATCCATTTTCCACTGCCTCCTTTGAAAGCAACTTTCAAGACTGACCAACGGTATCATTACAGAGGACACTAGAAATCATTACCTTCAGTTCTCCTTTGCAAATATTTGGGGGTTATATGTCAGGTCCAGTTTTCTCTGGCCTCAAGATGTAACATGTGTTGAAAAGTGGGAATGTGAAACGACAGAGCTTTCCGCCTTCTCCCTTATGTCATGACTCAAGCTCTCCCCAGAGCCTTTGCTCATGAACTTTAGGCAAATAGACACACTCCAACAACGGTGAGACTTCTTTTATTGTAAATCACACGGAATTCAAAGCGTAACGGTTTCATTTCTGCAAACACACACTTGAAGCTGAAGACGGACCAGACAGCTTTCAGGTAGAACGGCTTAATGCGAACAGCACACACTCAGGGATAGACATTTAGATTTAGCCCCAGTCCCTTGAGGTCAGGAGTGGCCACACTATGCTGGAATCCTCAGGAACAAAGGGAGACTCAAGGAGAAAGCCTCTTGACAGCAGATTAACAATCATCTTGAAACTAAATCACTACTCAGCCTGTCAGGGAAAGCTGAGCTGACCACGGAAACAAGATGTCAGGGAAAGAACCTTTTTGACCCAGGGAGCCTTCCCAATTCTCATAGCTTTAGCACTGAGGAAGGTCCTCTCACAGGTCCCAGACACACAGAATTCCAGAACAGCAACGAATCAGCCTCAGTTTCCCCGTGCCCGTACTTTGGCTCCACGCAGGGAAACAGAAGGCTATAGAACACGAATCCAGAACAGTAAGCTCAAGACCAAATCTATGAAAAGCCACAGCGCACCTTTCATGGCATAATTCTTTAGAAGTTCCAAGTCCAAATAGCAACAGAAGTCCAAATAGCAACAGATAGAATCCCACAGCAGCAGACGAGCAGCAAGAGGAAGATGAGATAATTCCTAGCAAGGAACTTTCTCTTAGGATGAAGCTAATATAGGATGGAGGCTGGCTAATTCTAAGCTACTTTGACAGACAGGGCTTCAGGCCTGTAATCCAAACTCCTGTGCCAACAGGGCGGCACAGTTCAACCTCCTCTTGATGACGACACAATGTGAGGGACAGTCTGCATGATAGCCCCCACCTTTCTTAAACAAACCTTCATTCTCACAGAACTCAAGGCTTCGGCCCACAGTTAGAGATAAGCAGAGAAACAGAGACAGATTCTTCTCATAACAAAATGCCAAACCCTCAGCTCACAAGTCACTAGGCCAGCCTAGTGAATTGTTTATGAAGCACCTGACACCCGACACCTTACCATTCAGATTATTTCAGTGAGGTCAGGGATAGGTCACATTCTCCAGGACTCTTTGATCCATGTAGATGCCTTAGATCAGAGATGCAGACCCTCTTTCAGCCTGAGGGACAGATCTCATTTCAGAGAAGCTTTCAAGGACCATATTCAATGATGCATGGGGCTGAAAGTAAAAGTTGCTAGACCAAAAAATAGCCCAAATACCAAACATCCCAGCACATTTTAGCTCTTATTGCCAGTAATTAAGTCATAGGAGAGGCATTTCAATCCTATGGAATGGGGAGGAAACTGCACAGAAGCCAGGAAACCACCAAATGATCAGTGGTTTGGTAGGAAAAACACAACATACATGACCCCATATAGAAAGGTGCCATGAATTCAAGTGGTGGTGGGGAAGAATGCGACATTACATATCTGTACATACTGAGTTTATGTTTATCACTGTGTATTCTGGTTATAGATCTGTGGTTTGGTATCTCTAGGGTGAGAATGGTGAATTTGCATGAATTTGCATCTCCTCATCCCCCACCCCATTACACATCAAGGACTCTAATTTAGAGAAGTACAGTGGGGATGGCCAGTCTTCCAATTTGATGGATAATGCATAGCAAATAATATGATCCTTTAAAATTAAAGTACATGGCTAAGACATGTATGAGGAGGGGAAAGGGTCATGTCAGCTTGTAGGCAGTGATGTTACAGACATTGTTTAATACATACAACAACAATTGATGACTTAGCTGTGCAGGAGGGGAAGGAACGTGACATATTATTTTCCCATTTGCATAAAATGGTGATTTTTAATGCTCAGAAAATGTAATTCACTTGGAACACGCATGTTAGTTGGGGGAAATACTTTAAATGTCAGCAAATGAGTGTATTTATTACCAACAACAAACCAACACATAAACAAAACCCCAAAGAGCTGTCCATCTCTCTTTGTTTTCAGCTTAATGTGTCATTTCATGTAACACCAAAGTATGCCAGTATGAACTTCAGATTAGGACTGTGCATTGCTTCAGTTCCGAATCCCAAACCTGAAGCAAATCAGGGTGATCCGGACCTCCCTAAAACAGATCTGAAGCAGATCGGGGGAGGTCCGAATCAATCTGAATTGAATCGGTTTGGTCTGGATTGATTCGGATCAATTTGGCGATTCGGACACAATTTTAAGTGTTTTTCCCCATAGGGTTGCATTGGGGAAAATAAATGCCTATAACTTTTTTATTTTTAAAGATAGAAACATGAAACTTGGGCACATTGCAGATGGCCTGGAGCTACTCATGTGTGGCAAGTTTCAGACACAGATGTGCAGGCATTTTGTGGCTATGAATTTTTGAAAAATGATCATTTCGCCCATGCGGTAGCCATTTCTGTGTTTTTCCCCATAGGGTTGCACTGGGGGAAGCTTAGAACACACAAAAGAAAACTGTAGGGGAGATTTGCACTTGAATTGATGGTGCTATCTTCTGAATACACACCTTCTTCTCAAATGGCTCTTGGCTTTGAGTGGCTGCTTTAACTGTCCTCTTGAAAAATCACATTTTTAATAGGGATGTGTATCTTATCGTGAAAATGTCCGATAACGATACGATATGGTCTTTATTGGACATCCGATTAACGATAATGATACGATACAACATCCTACGATAACTATCGGAGACAATAAAAATCCTACGATAATTATTGGAATTTTATCGTATTATCGGAAGGCTCTTTTTCATTTGGGGTCATGGACAGAGCTAGAAGGTGAGGTGTGTTTGCTGAAACTGACAGATTCAGTGACCAATCGTGCAGCAAGGATTTCAGCAGGTTCCAATCACAATGTTGGAGGAGGGCTAAGGCTATCCCCGCATAAAACCCCCACACTTGGTGTTCCAGCTCTGTTGGGAGTTAGGCACTGAGAGGAGAAGGGTGGATTTTGTTGGAGCTCTGTCCTGGGTCTTATAGTTACTTAGTTACTACTAGATTGATTTTGGTGGCTAATTGTAATGGAGATTGATTCTAGTCTTTCATCTTTCTGTTCCCTTCTGTGACTCAGGTTCATTTGGCTGTTCGTTGCTTGTGTGTTTGAGTTAAAATTTATAAGTTTTCTGGTTGGTTTGATTGAAGGGTTAGGTTAGCGTGAGTGGAGGTACTGTGACTGACTGAGTGTGTTGTTATCCCCTTCCCTGTTTAACTTTCTTTTTTAAAAAGATATATTAAAAATATATATTTCTCCCTCTGTGTGTGTGTGTGTGTGTGTGTGTGTGTGTTTGCTAGATTGACTGTGAGTGTGCTGGTGTGTCCTGTAGCCTGCTACACAGGATAACACTACACAGTCTGTGGTCAAAGCAGCACACAAACTGTTTGCAAAGGATTGTTATTAATATAAATAATTTCAATCACTTTGTAGCAGTATGAAATGTATCTCTAAGGTGCACCTTGGACGAGGTGGCTCTAGGTCTAGGAGAGATGCTGTTGCTGGGGGCAGTTCTGGGGTGGCTGTCTCTCCCCCAGTGAAATCAAGTGCACGTCTTCCTTGGTGCTAGCCTGGCCTGCAGTGTCAAGCCACTTCCTGCAAGATGTATTCTTTCTTAGGCTACCCCTCTGGAATCGAACCCGGATTCCCTGTTAACTTAATAGGGATGTTGTGGAACCAGGCAACTCATTGACTTCACCTAATTCCAGTGTAGCAGCATTGGTGAAAGACTTCAGCAGCATCCCTCACACCTTGCCTTTATTTTGTTTTGCCACTGCTATATCCAATGTTTCCAGTCTGGACTGCTTTAGTGAGGGACTGCAATGCAAAAGCATCCCTCACACATTTTATTTCTTTTTTAAAGACACTGCTCCAGTCAATGTGCCCAGTGTGGACTGCTGTAGTGAGAGACTGCAGTCAGTGTATGCATGGCATTCCAATTACAGTGCCTTGAGAGTTTCCTGTATTATTATTTTTCATCACTATGTCCCTGGTTCTGTAGTGTCAGGTAACTTTCAGGGGTTTGCTCTTCAAACGCCTCATGGACTCCATTAGTGAGGGACTGCAGAAGCATTCCTCACACATTTCCTTTTTTTTTTTTTTTTTGCCACTGCTCCATCCAATGTGCCCACCTCTACCCAGAATGTGACTTCTCCCTCTGCTCCATCCAATGTGCCCACCTCTACCCAGAATGTGACTTCTCCCTCTGTTCCATCCAATGTGCCCACCTCTACCCAGAATGTGACTTCTCCCTCTGCTCCATCCAATGTGCCCACCTCTACCCAGAATGTGACTTCTCCCTCTGTTCCATCCAATGTGCCCACCTCTACCCAGAATGTGACTTCTCCCTCTGTTCCATCCAATGTGCCCACCTCTACCCAGAATGTGACTGCTTCATTTCCCTCTGCTCCATCCAATGTGCCCACCTCTACCCAGAATGTGACTTTTCTCTCTGCTCCATCCAATGTGCCCACCTCTACCCAGAATGTGACTTCTCTCTCTGCTCCATCCAATGTGCCCACCTCTACCCAGAATGTGACTTCTCCCTCTGTTCCATCCAATGTGCCCACCTCTACCCAGAATGTGACTCCTCCCTCTGCTCCATCCGATGTGCCCACCTCTACCCAGAATGTGACTTCTCTCTCTGCTCCATCCAATGTGCCCACCTCTACCCAGAATGTGACTTCTCCCTCTGCTCCATCCAATGTTCCCACCTCTACCCAGAACATGACTTTTCCCTCTGCTCCATCCAATGTGCCCACTAGGGATGTGCAGGGACCCCCCCCAGATTGGATCGAGACCTGGATCGGGACTTCCAAATTTTGTCCCGGATCGGATCGGACAAAATCGGAGGCACCCTGGACCGGATCGGGCCTGATCTCGATCCAAAAATTGGACATCCAATATTTGGATCGGCCGCCATTTTTGTTTTCCCCATAGACTTGCATTGGGAGAAAGAAAGCTTTCCACCAATGCAAGTCTATGGGGAAAAAATGGTGGTGGGTGGGTGAGTGGTGGCCTAACTCCCCCCTCCCTGTCCCTCCCCTCCCACGGTTACCTCCTGGGGCTATCCACAGGTGCCCACTGACGGAAGCAGACAGCCCCCCCAGGTAAGCCTCCCCCCCACGATCCTCACCTGGCTGGGCTGTCCGCTTCCATCGGTGGGCCCCTGCTGGCACATGCCAATGGAAGCGGACAGCCCCCCAGGTAACCCCCCTCGTGGTTCTCCTTACCTGCCAGGGCATCCTCTTCCTTCACCTGCCGGAGATCTACTGAGAACTAGGCTTCGTGACCTAGTCCTCAGAAGAGCGCCAGGTGATCATCACCTGGCACTCTACTGAGGACTAGGCCGTGAAGCCTAGTTCTCAGTAGATCTTCGGCAGGTGAAGGAAGAAGATGCCCCGGCAGGTAAGTGGACCCCCCTCCCTCCTCCCCTCCCCCCGCGATCCTCACCTGGCTAGGCTGTCTGCTTCCATCGGCACCCATCGCCCTCCCAGGAAAGCCCCCCCCGATGTCCGCTTCCATCGGCAGGTGCCCGCTGCCGCCCAATGATGGAAGCGGACAGCCCCCCCCAGGTAAGCCACCCCCCGCTCCTTACCTGGCGGGGTGTCCTCCTCCGTCCGTTGCTGGTAAACTACTGCGAACTAGGCCTCACAGCCTAGTTTACAGGACAGCGCCAGGTGATGACATCATCACCTGGCGTTCTCCTGTAAACTAGGTCACGAGGCCTAGGTCGCAATCATTTACAGCCCACAACGGAAGTAGGAGGATGCCCCCCCAGGTAAGCCTTCCCCCCGTGATCCTTGCCTGGCCAGGGTGTCCGCTTCCATCGGCGGGTGCCTGCTGGCGGCCGCCAATGGAAATGGACAGCCCTCCCAGGTAAGCCCCCCCCGCTGTCCGCTTCCAGTGGGCGCCCGCCGATCCTCTGATTCTTTCTGAACCGGATCCGGTCCTTCCAGACTGGTTTGGAAAAGATCGGACGATCCAGAGGGGTGATCGGAAATCGGATAATTGCATCCGATTTCCCCTGGATCGGCTCCAGATCGTGGATCGGAGCCAATCCAGTGCACACCCCTAGTGCCCACCTCTACCCAGAATGTGACTTCTTTATTTCCCTCTGCTCCATCCAATGTGCCCAGCTTTGCCCAGAACATGACTTTCCCCTCTGCTCCAGATACAGATTGGGTGAGTTTCTGGATTCCTGGGAACCAGGGACCTCGTTCACTTCACCTATTTCAGGTGTAGCTGCATTGGTGTGGGATTGCAAAAGCATTCCTCATACCTTGCCTTTTTTTTTTTTTTTGCCATTTCTCCAGCCAATGTGTGCAGCGCTGGCATGAAGAACTGCCAACCTGCCTGCACAGGGATGGCGGGCAGACTGGGTCATTTGAAGCACAATGTGGTCAAGGCGGTGCGTGAGGGTTGTTTTGATGGCATTTGCAGTTGTCAAAGCAGCACATGATATGCTTCTGCTAGGCGCACTTCTGGGGTATCTCCTGGCCCAATGAGACCCTGCCAGGCTACGTCTAGCTAAAAAAGAATGCCCATGCTATTCCCCTCCCCCCAATATGCTTTTATTTGTACTTAGACATGCATGGCCTAATCACTAAGATAAGCTACTGCTAGAAGCATAGTTCCTCCTCACAGTCAGTTCAATTCGGTGGAGTGGGTCCACTGTGCCAGTCAGAGGAATTCCTTCACAGAGCATGATTCCTCACTGTCTGTTCAGTTCTGCTTGTGGGATCATCCAGGTTTCCTTGCTTCTAGGGTATCTCCTGCCCCAATGAGGCCCTGCCTGGGTAAGGCTGGCTTTAAAATAAGTAACGCCCGTGCTATTCCCCTACCCCCCAATATCCTTTAATTTGTACTTAGACATGCATGGCCTAATCAATGAGACAAGGCAGCAGCAGTTCTGCTAATGCAGTGGAGTGTGTCCACTCACTGTGCCATGCATAGGCACGGATAATAATAAGCAGATATGCTTTTAGTGGGATCATCCAGGTTTCTGCACTGCAGGTGTATCTCCTGCCTCTCCAAGGCCCTGCCTGGCTAAGGCTGGCTCTTTAAGAAAGGTCTTCTACCCCTGCTCCTGTGGTGACACCCCAGAGTCCATGCGCTGGTGAGCAGACTGGGTCACCCCAGAAGCGACAGGGCAGCATGGTGTGGGACCACTTTGAGGTGGCACCGGATCCCCGCTTTGCTGTCTGTCGGCATTGCAAGGCTGCCATCAGCAGGGGTAAAATTCTAGGGCCCCTCACCACCTCCAATATGCTCTACCACCTGAAGAGGAACCACCATGCATTCCTACTTGGGAGAGAAGCGGGCACCTCCCAGCTGACTGGGAGTAAGGGCAAGCAGAAGGCTGTTTCTGCTAAGAGTTCTCCATCTCCTATCCCCAAGCGTCTTAGGCAGGCCACCGTGGAAGACATGGGGTGGGGGAAGTATGGAGCCACACATTGGAGGTTTGCAATGCCCAACCAGCTCACCAACTGCATCTGTGAGATGGTGGCATTGGATGACCAGCCTTTCAGCCTTGTGGACAATGCAGGGTTCAAGAGGCTGATGGCTCTTGTGGTTCCTTACTACAAGCTGCTATGTCACACCACCCTTAGCAGGCGTGTGGTGCCCTCCCTGTACCGGGCATGCAGGGAGTTAGCGCTGGGTCGACTGTGCCAGGCAGAGGTGCATATATGCTTTTTGCTTCAGAAGCCTGGGCTGTCCAGGTGCTATTCCCCCTCCCCTCATATGAATATCCTTCCACATCCAACTGTCTCCCTGCCCAAATCCTCTCCTCTCATTGTTCCTTTTATGATTTAGGGATGGGTCCTCCTCAGCCAGGTGCTATTTCCCCCCCCCCATATGAATATCCTTTTGTACTTAGACATGCATGGCTTAATCATTGAGATAAACAAGCAGATACTTCTGCTAGGATCATCCAGGTTGCCATGCTGCAGGGGCTTCAGAAGCCTTGGTTATCCAAGTGCTTCCTGCCAGATGTGAAGTTGACCCAGCACAAGGCTTAGGGATGGACGAGCTTTGCTTTCAATGATCGAGGACAGATCCAACTGGCCCTCTGCTTCTGTGCCCACCTCTGCCAAAAACAACTGCCTGCCTGCATCAGCCTGCCTGCCATCTGTGCACAGGGATCTTCTTCCTCCTCCTAGCCTCACATCTCACACATTGCCTTTTTTGAGCCACTGTGCCTGCCTGGCCCGCCTTGGTGGGTCGATGTGCATGTACGTTTTTTGCTTCAATACGAACATCAAGAGAAGCTATGTCAAACTGACGTATGCTCTCATCGTGGAGTGCTGCCATGAGTCCACTCCCTACAGCCCTTCAGTAAGGTCACCGACTTTAAGGACTAGTTCTTTCAAAATGAGGAGTTATTATAGCACTTAGCAGCAGCATGGAGTGGATTACCTGAAACAGTGCATGTTGAAAGCTTACTTCCGAGTAACGCCTGCAGCTGTGCCTCTGAAATTGGGCACAGCTGAGTCCCCTCAAGGCCATCTGTGAGATGCCCATCTGTAATGGACGTCTCTTGAAAAAGGACCACATTTCAGCCACCTGAAAAAGTGGATTTTGAAAGCTTACTTCCGAGTAACGCTTGCATCGATTGTTCTAAAATTTGGCACACAAGACAAGCAACACTCAGTCTGCACTGTGACCAAGTTTCAAACCTGTAACTTGGAAAATTAAGACGTTTTAGGCCTTTCTGACTCAAAAATCAACTCTAGAGTCTATAGGGCAAAATGTAGAAACGATATCAATACTGGATTTCTGATAATTATCAGAAATATGATATGATACAGTTAACCTATGATATTATCGGAGATAATAATTTTTTGGGTCTGACATTCCAATAACGATATGATACAATATTTTTGGGTTTGCACATCCCTAATTTTTAAACATTCTTTGTGAGTAAATGCCTGCACCTCTGTCTCTGAAATTTGCCACACATGAATACCTACATCCCATCTGTGAGATCCCCAACTTTCATTTGTGTATCTTGAAAAATGAGGAAGTTATAGAACTTTGCATGGACTGGATTGTAGGGGTGTGCATCGGATCCGATCCGATCCACGATCCGAATCCGATCCGCCCCAAAATCGGGAAAATCCGATCCAATCTGATCCGATCCGACCAACCTCCGATCCGATCCGATGAGGTCCGATCCGGATCGGACGCCATTTTGAATGCTTTTTCCCATAGCCAAGTATTGTTTTACAAAAACACCTATAACTTTTTCATTTTTAAAGACAGAAGGATGAAACTTGGGCACATTGTAGACTGGTTAGGGATAGTTATCTGTGAGAAATTTCAGAAAGATTGGTGCATGCATTTTGTGGCAATTAATTTTTTAATAAATACCCAGGAATGCCTATAACTTTGTCATTTTTAAAGTTACACACATGAAACTTTGCCACATTGTAGTGGTACCTTGGGACCTATGTGTGTGAAATTTCAGAAACATAGGTGCTTGCCTTGTGTGGCAATTAATTTTAGAAAAATGGGTAGTAGTGGGGTAAATACAGTTACGCCTCCCATTTTTTATTTTTAAAGATACAAACAGGAAACTTGGGCACATTACAGGTAACACTTGGCTCAAGAAATGGCTGCAAGCGCTCCTTAATTAGGGCTGCCAAATGATAATGGACGGGTGGTGTGCGTGTGCGGGCGGGCGGCGGCGGCGGCGGGCTTGGCAGCGTATCCTGGTGGCCGAGGCCGGGTGTCTGGAGCGGAGCATGTGCTGTCAGTTGGTGAGCAGAGGGGCCATTCAGGCCGCCCCTCAGGGAGCTGTGGCGGCGCATTGAACGCCCTCCCCATCATCCTCTTCATCATCACCTACCCCCGCGGCCCAGCGGAGCACAACAGCCCGCATTAGTCAAGCCCTTCAGGAGCCTCACAGCAGCCAGGCAGAGGCTCTGCTGCCCAGGAACCAGCCCGCACACGAGGGCACCGGCGGGGCGCACACACAACGCCAGCGAGGGGGAGGAGAAGGGGAGGAACAAAGGATCAAAGAGATCGAGAGAGAGTGATCCTTGCACGCATGGCTGCAAAACTGAGCTAGGCTCAGCCGTTCTGCTTGAGTAAAAAGTGAAAGTAGGAAAGCAGACACGAGCCAACTTCTTTTGTTTCTCCTTCTGTAATGGATACTAGCTCAGCTTTTGCAGCCATGCATGCAAGGATCAAAGAGATCGAGAGAGAGAGTTTCCTTTTTCTTCGTGGGAGGCGGGAGGGGGAGGAGGGGGAGACCAAGCCTCTGTGGAAAAACTTTTGAAACTTTTAATCTAAAAATTCCATAGCCATCAAATGCCTGGACCTATCATTCTGACATTTCTGACACATATCTACCCCTAACCCGTCTACAAAGTGAGCAACTTTCAGACTTCTAACTTTTAAAATAAAAAAGTTATAGGCGTTTCTCTCCTCATTGTTTCAAAAATACCTTGCCACCACATGCCTGGACCCAGCTTTCTGAAATTTTACACACATATCAAGCAAAGTGTTCTCTGTAATGTGCCCATGTTTCCTGTTTGTATCTTTAAAAATAAAAAAGTGGGAGGCGTAACTGTATTTACCCCACTACTACCCATTTTTCTAAAATTAATTGCCACACAAGGCAAGCACCTATGTTTCTGAAATGTCACACACGTAGTTCCCAAGGTACCACCTACAATGTGGCAAAGTTTCATGTATGTAACTTTAAAAATGACAAAGTTATAGGTGTTTCTTTCCACATTGTTTCAAAAATTAATTGCCACACAAGGCAAGCACCTAGCTTTCTGAAATTTCACACACATATCAAGCCAAGTATTACCTGTAATGTGCCCAAGTTTCCTGTTTGTATCTTTAAAAATAAAAAATGGGAGGCGTAACTGCATTTACCCCACTACTACCCATTTTTCTAAAATTAATTGCCACACAAGGCAAGCACCTATGTTTCTGAAATTTCACACACATAGGTCCCAAGGTACCACTACAATGTGGCAAAGTTTCATGTGTGTAACTTTAAAAATGACAAAGTTATAGGCATTCCTGGGTATTTATTAAAAAATTAATTGCCACAAAATGCATACACCAATCTTTCTGAAATTTCTCACAGATAACTATCCCTATCCAGTCTACAATGTGCCCAAGTTTCATCCTTCTATCTTTAAAAATGAAAAAGTTATAGGTGTTTTTGTAAAACAATACTTGGCTATGGGAAAAAGCATTCAAAATGGCGTCCGATCTGGATCGGACATCCGGTCTGATCCGATCCGACCATCCTCTGATCCAATCCGATCCGACCCCCCAGGTCCGGTTCCGATCCGCTATCCGATCCGGGGGGTCAGTGCACATCCCTACTGGATTGCCTGGAAAATTGCATTTTTAAAAAAATTCCTTGCGAGTAAATGCCTGTACCTATGTTCCTGAAATTTGTCACACATGAGTAGCTCCAGGCCATCTGCAAGGTCCCCAACTTTCATGTTTCTAGCTTTAAAAATAAAAAAAGTTATAGCCGTTTATTTCTCTCAATGCAAGTCTATGGGGAAAATGAGTCATCCTAATCTCATTTTGGAGGTCCAAATCTTGCTTTGGACTGAGATCCAAAGCAAATCGGGCCCAATTCAGAAGTGAAAATCGGGATCCAAAGCAAACCAGGATCTGAAGCAAATCGGGATCCGAAGTAAATCGGGCTCAATTCAGAAGTGACAAATTGGGATCCAAAGCAAATCGGGTGGTCTGTGCACAGCCCTACTTCAGATATTCAGAAATCACTGGAACTGGGTTACACAAATATAGTGTTCCACAATTGTACTCACAAACTCTCCAAGTCATGGTCTATTTTTGTTTGTTTGTTTTTTAATAAATCTAGTGAGTTAAAATCCCTCAGGGCAGATGATGCTGTATTATGAGGCTTACAGCCTGATCCCATGTAGAGTTAGACAGTGGGTGCAAATCACTGTAGAAGATAACTAAAGAAGATGAATTCAAGATTATAAACATTGTGCAAAAGGAAAGCATTCATTTTAGTAATTCAGTGGCTTGTGGAGAGCTGCAATCTCCCAGTGCAACAATTTATTCTCCAGGATTTTGAAGCGGCATCACTTCTATCATAACTGAGACAGGTAGATCTTGCTCAAGCAAATCTGCAGTATTGGTTCAAACTCCCCAGCCAATAAACATTGGTATCAAAGAACACTTCAGTCATATCATCCTCTGCTCGCTGTGTCTATCAACATTTACCAAGAAGTATATCTTTAATGAAATTCTATGCATGATCTGGCCTGCCAGCAGCCAAGAGCAAAGAAGCTGTAAAAATATAGTGTATATCCTTCCTGCTGTAAATATGTTTATATTAAGTGGAATTTGCAGATTAGAGCTTGCTGGAAACCTAGATTCTTAATGGTTATACAACACACAAGCTTCCAAATTGCAGTTCAGTGTCTGGGTACGAATATTGAACACAGCATACCAGCTTAGAACCTAAGTACATAAATACCTTTCAAAAGTCCATTGTAAATAGCAGTAGCATGTCAGCAGCACTTGTGAATGGACAAAAAAGATGAGCAACCATCAGAACTGATCCTATTTGGAATGCTTGATATTGCAGCAAAGCTTGTAGCACAACAGCTAAACCAGCATCCTGTGAAACACAAGTTGGGCAGAAATTATGCTTTCAGGAACTCCTGGATGGAGACAACAAACACATACAATCTTTGCAAAACATGACTAAGAAAATTGACGCAATTGAAGATGATGCTCACCGCTACACACACACACACACACACACACACACCTACTTGTTTGGGTGGACTGGGTGCATGATGCCCAGTAATCAATAAGAACTTCAGCTAGAGAAAGGGCTTAATATTAAAGAACTGATTCCAAGTCACAGACGAATGCTTGAGGGAAATGCTGCTTGATTCATACAGTTGAATATTCCATGTTGGACAAAATCATATTGCAAATCTGGTAATTACAAACTTCACTGACATCACTAATTTAAGTAGCAGAAACAGTTAGCAAAACAAATCCCAACTTTTGTCTTCAGAAATCTCTCATCCAGTAGTCTATAAAGACAGGTGTAAATTATAAAACAGGTACATTTAAACAATCAGTCACATTCATCAAATCTTTAGAGAATCACAGTGAGCCACAATTATGGATGAACAGATTCTGAGCAATGGAAACAACCAAATTTTCACACTGTAAGGTTAACGTGACACCTGGAACTTTGGATTTCTATTGTACAACATGCTGTGATGTATTCATCATTCTTTGTTCTGCTTTATGATTCCACGGTCCCTGCGTGGTAGGGGAGGTGGAAGAATGAGTAAGTTTGTAGCACATCTACATCCTCAATCTGAACAGTCCACCTCTCCCATGTCATGGTTTGAATTGTTAAAATACTGAATTCGATAGCCAATTAAAGTGTCATAAGTGATGACCTGTACACTGTAAAGATAGAACTGCACAATATATTAGCTTTATGAACTATTCAAACACTTTAAAAATGGTTTCTTAATTTCATTTGGGAGTAATCAGAATCTTTTATTCTATTGAAATAACACACCCAGTTCTTAGAAACTCACAGTCTGACCTTGTTGCTTAGAAGTGCACACGGAACCAAATGCATGTGTCTCTCTGCAAATGATGAACCGCAAGAGGTAGCATGTGGCCAGCAGAGTGATTCCTGTCTAAGCACAGAAGAGCAAAAGCATCAGTCCATACGGCATACCTATGGAAGAAAAAACACAATCAAGTTATAAGTCTGGGCACATATGCTTCATCTTGAATTGCGGTGGGGAGGTGGGTAAATGATGAGATGACACACATAAGTTGGGTTTAAATAGGGCTACATTTATTAAACATCTGCAAAGGGGGGGTTGAGAACCTATAGGGCATCCAGTATGGGCCATTTACCAGGCCCTTACCTGAATCGGGGGAGTCATTCCTGGCCCATGGGTTGGTGCTGGGCTGTCGCCCTCCCATGGGCCCACTCCTTTGGGGTAGGGAGGCCTTCTGGTGTCATCTTCCCCCCGGGCTGCATGGCTCCAAGTGGGTGAGAAGGGTTGGCCTCAAAGGTAACCCTTATCTCACCAGCTAGGCCGTGGGGCTCAAAGCTGAGAGCCTCAGGTATTACCAATCACTACAACAGTGCCATTGAATGCTCACCAGTTAAAATCCCCCTCTGGATGCCCATTCCTTCCTGCCTATAGCAAATGTGACCAATTTATGCAGAAACCAATTAACCTATTTAGTACTCCCATCTGTCTTAAAGTGTGGATTAGGTGAAAAAACTCATGCACAATTCAGAAAATGAGTAAAAAATTCCTACTCGGCCCCCCAAAAGGCGACCAGCAAGTTCACACTGCCTACAGGGAGGGAGCCACTCAAACAAAGAGAGGAGGCAGAGAGGGGTAAGGGCCCTTTTATGGGTTATTAAACCCCTCCTCGCCTTGTGGCACCACGCATGGCTTGCCAATAGTGAGCACCCACGTCTCACCACCACCCCACCAGCAAAGGCCTCCCCATGCCCAGGCTGAGCCAGGAGCAGCAGAATTGCACTTGCAGAGTGGAAGTGGGTAAATGACGAGATGACACACATAAGTTGGGTTTAAATAGGGCCACATTTATTAAACATCTGCAAAGGGGGGGTTGAGAACCTATAGAGCATCCAGTATGGGCCATTTACCAGGCCCTTCCCTGAATCGGGCGAGTCATTCCTGGCCCATGGATTGGTGCTGGGCTGTTGCCCTCCCACGGGCCCACCCCTTTGGGGTAAGGAGGCCTCTGGTGTCACCCCCCCCATGGGCCACATGGTTCTGAGTGGGTGAGAAGAGTTGCACAGATGCATATAGGAGGAATACTGCCTCTGAAATGGGAGGCAACATACAGCCAATGAGTAGCTGCTAATAGCCTTATCTTCCATGAGATAGAGAATAAGGGCACACATTATTAGCATATAGCCAGGAAGGCGCAGATACAATGTTATATGAAAAACAATCTTTCCAAGTCCAGGTCAAACCTCTGAATGTGATATATCATATGAAAATTAATTGGGTTAAGTAGACGTGCCCTTGTCCTATATATAGTAGAGTGATTTTTTTTTAAGTGGGCTAAATTGTTCATTCAAATAAGAGTGAGAATGTTTGTGTGAAACTTTTAAATGAATGCTATGGCTGAAATAATAAAAAAGGGAGAAGAGGCTCTATGGCTCACCAAAGAAACAGATGGACATTCTGAATTGCCCTTCTGCAGAAGTAATGCTTGTTTGTTTTTGTTTTTTTCATATCTGTAGGGATGCTAGAGAAATCCTTCCAGGGAGGGGGAGCTTCCTGAGCTTCCTGAGCTTTCATCACCTTGGTCCCCTGGAATTCAGCTTGTTTCCCTGGGAGCTGGACCAAGTCAGCATGGATTTTTCCAGTTCTATGTTTGTTTCTATTGATGTCTTCAGTGTCTCTAAGCAATATTTGGTTATAGAAGTTTGAGGTTACAATGTATGTATGTTTGGAAGATTTCTTATGGTACATAGTTACTCTTGTTTAACCTCTTTCATAGACATGTTTTATTTGTAGTGCATGTTTGCTTTTTGTTTGTCATTCAAAGCAAGATGTTTTTATGTTTTTATGTAATTTTTTAATTTACATAAATAGAAATGTGTGCAAATTGGCACCTGGCATGCACTGGCATGTGGCATGACATAAGCAAAGCACAATTGTTTGTTTAAGCTATGGTGATTGTGGAAACTGCTCTTTTCACTGGGCCTCTGCCTGTCAATCAAGCAAGTGGTTGCAAAGATTCAAAAGAGAGTGAAGAGCAGCAGCAGTTGGTGAGAATGCAGACACATTGAAGAGGAGAGTCCATTGAGGCTGTCTTGTCCAGGATTCCTCAGAAACCTAGAGCAGGCAGTGGCTATATTGTCATTCAGGGTGGAACTCAGGGCATTTATACACTTTTATCATAGGCATTTATTGTGCACTCATCATTCCCTATTCACAGCCATTCACAGACAATGTCGTAATCCTCCAGTTTTGGTTCTCTGGCTAACCAGTACTTTCAGCAAGTACTTTTAGAGCGGGGAAAATGCAGCATTTAATTGTGAAAGTGAAAGAAAGTACAATTGTCTATTCTGTATTTGCACTATTACTCTATAGCACAGTACCACCTAGAAGTTATGTAATGGAAAAGCAGTAAAGGAAATGCCCCTCATGTATTGCTCAGGTCTCAATTCTGCGACAAAACCAAAAGTAGATAACATCTGATTAACCCCCCTCTCTAGAAAAACTCTTAGTTCTAAGCTACACATCATATTAATGCTATATTTGGCAATTTGAGGGCTAGGGCAAATTAAAGAGTCCCTTTAACAGACTGGAGTGAGGGAAAACTTTAAAGTAGGCAGGAAAAGAGATGTTGTGGTGGGGAAGTTACAGCAGAATCTTAATGGCACTTACAGCTTAGGTCCCATTCATTGCAATGGGTCTACTCTTAACATCGAATACAACCTATGAGTTTGACAATGTAAATTGTCATTAACACAATACAGTATCTTATGGAGAAAATATTCAGTGTGGAATTAGAAGATCTAGGTTCAAATCCCTGACCAGCCTAGGACACAGTGAGTAGCCTTGGATAAGCCATTCATTCAAATCCACTTGCATAAAATAGAAATAATAATAACCCTGCTTCGGAGGGTTGTTATACAATCATATAACGAAGCTTTTGACACTATATAAATGTGATACATGCAAGATACATTATTAATAATTTTCTGCCTTATAGTTTGCCTTCTGTCATAACCCCAGTTAAATTCTTTCAGCTGAAACTGACTAATTTTATTTTATTTTATTCACACATCAATTAGAATAAAACCTTCAGAGTGTTAAAAAAAAATATGGTCTCCTCCTCCTCCTCCTCCTCCTCCATCCGTCCGTCTCCTCCTCCTCCTCCTCCGTCTGTCTTCTTCTTCTTCTCCTCCTCTGTCTGTCTTCTTCTCTTCCTCCATCTGTCTTCTTCTCCTCCTCCTCTGTCTGTCTTCTTCTCTTCCTCCGTCTGTCTTCTTCTTCTTCTTCTCCTCTTCCTCTGCCATTGCCGCTCTCATCGCAGCAGCCTGGCCCTGCTGCTGCTTCTGCTGTAAAAAGCCCCTGATCGGCCCGGGGAAGGGGCTAGAACGACGCGCACCCGGAAGTGCGGGTGCGCGTCGTTCCGGCCTCTTCCCTCGCCGATCTGGGCCTTGTTCTTGGCCAGCGCAATCGCGCTAGCCAAGAACAAGGCCCGGATGGCGGAGGGGAGGAGGCTGGAATGACGCGCACCCGGAAGTGCGGGTGTGCGTCGTTCCAGCCTCTTCCCCGGCCGATCTGGGCCTTGTTCTTGGCCAGCGCAATCGCGCTAGCCAAGAACAAGGCCCGGATGGCGGAGGGGAGGAGGCTGGAATGACGCACACCCGGAAGTGCGGGTGTGCGTCGTTCCAGCCTCTTCCCCTCCGCCATCCGGGCCTTGTTCTTGGCCAGCGCAATCGCGCTAGCCAAGAACAAGGCCCGGATGGCGGGGGGGGGGGAGGCCGGAATGACGCGCACCCGGAAGTGCGGGGGCGCGTCGTTCCGGCCTCTTCCCTCGCCGATCTGGGCCTTGTTCTTGGCCAGCGCAACCACGCTAGCCAAGAACAAGGCCAAGATGGCATGGGAGAGGCCCAATTTTTCCGGACTTTGGGGGATATTTTAAAATTCCCCCCCCCGGACTCAAATTTGGCCCCTTTTCCCTGACATGTCCGGGGGGATCCGGACATCTGGTCACTCTAAATATACGATAAAAGAAATAAAAACATGTTTTTGCTAACTGAACTATAGAATATCCAAGATAGCCTTAGTAATTTACAAAATAGCTTCAGCTGACTTGCAAAACAGCATGGGAAGTATTTGTAATAATAAGCATACCAGGAAGAGACAAAGAGCACTGGAAAATTCACCCCTTTCATCTCACCCCTGGAGATTCATGGGTGGGAGTTGGGTGAGAAATGTGGGATCCGAAGCAATCTGATGGACAGTTAGTGCTCTTGAGTTTTTTCAGGTACACATATCTGGTGATGCTTAGCATATGCCTGTGGAAATGGCTTAAAGTGAAGTGAATGAGAACCTGTCAGGAGGAAGGAAACATCTCCTGTGGGTTTGAGAGAGATGGTTTTAGAAGTCTTCTGTTGCTTCTGGGTACAAGCAGAAAAAGGGTCAGAGGAAGGGGGCTGCATTTGATACAGGATCAGAAAATACTGAAATACAGAGAAGTCTGATCGCAGGGTTGTAGTTGTTGCTTTTGGGGGTTTTTTTTGTATATAACTTGTTTTTGGTAAAGAGGACACAGAAGGCAAGACTTGGGTTGTATCCAATGTTAGCATAATTTAAGTCCCATTCATTGCAATAGGTCTACTCTAAGTCACACCTTTTTCTCCATCAGATGTCACCTCCAGCAACCATTCCAACAGGGCGATATTAGAGGAAGTTGAGAAGGGGATGCAGGGCCATTCCACCAACCCTGCTAAAATACTATTTCCCTGCTCTTCCCGCCTGACTACAGCAATATGGATACCCCACAGTGGCAGGATTCATCCCAGCCTCTACCCAAAGCATAGGTGGAGCCTCTCGCTGCAAATCTTGTCACATGACCAGGGCTTCTTTTCTCTAACATGTTTTTTTCTTATTCTTTCTCCTGCTCCGTCTCCCTGGCACACCTTCAGTACAAGCTGATGACTCCAATGTCAGTGGAGCTGGGAAACCACTCTGAGTTTCAGTCAGAACCAGTCAGACTTCTAAAGAAGCTATCCGAGATGCTGAACCTATTTTGAGGATAGGTTTCAGCACTTTGAGTAGCTCCTCTAGACTTCTTACTGGTTCTGACTGAAACCCAGATTGGATTCACAGCCCCACTGACATCAGAGCCACCAGCCCCCACTGCCCACCTTTATCCATCTCTTTGCAAAATCCTAAACAGCATTAAAAAAAAAAGAAGGAAGGAAGGAAGGAAGGAAGTGATGAGGGTGCCAGTGATGTGACCCACCACAAATCTCAGCATGAACCTCTTCTGAATACCAGTGCTCCAGCTGAAGACCAATATGACCCATTTATACTATTTTCAAATCAGAAATAGCCTTAAGAATATGGCAACTAAGCACTTAAATGCCTGGAAATGCTGCCATCATGGCTGGTTTGGCTCCTTTTGAACTGAAATTAGAAATTATGTTTCTGCAACTGGGAAAAGGCCCTGCCATCTCTGAGAATAGGGAATTGGGTTTTGCTGACTCATCCAAGCAAATGCATGGAAATGAAATGCATCTCTTAGAAGTGAGCCCAACATCTGTTAGTTCTAAAGTATGTTGCATTTTTCCATCTGAGCACATGAATTGCATTTGAAATAGGATCATTGGAGATGAAAATAAACTAAAAATAAACTTATGTGTCCTCAAGAAACTTCTACCAAGACTGGCAACGTATGTGGAAATGTTATTCTGGATGTTAGTGTCATATATGAACCCTATCATTTGGGAAGTTCTATCTGAACTAGAGCAATCTAAATTTGACAAGTAGAAGTGAACTGAAAGAAAATACTCTACAATATGTGCACAGCAACTGGTAAAAACCAACACTGACTCAAATAATTATTCTAAATCACACCTTTTTTTTTTACCTGTGGCAGGAATGTGAAACTGCACTAACTTTTCATGAATATCTACTTTTTTGCAAGGAGCTGGATAAATTGCCTCACAGATAAGATGAATGCCAAACCAGTTTCTTAAGAGGAAGAAAGGTTTCACCTTTTTATTGTACTATTTCAAGTACATTTGCTTCCACATTTCATTAGCTGTTAGCATATATTGCAAACTTGCTTAGCAGTACAGCATACAGATTGGACAAGATAAGACCTCTGAGACTATCAACACATTGTACTTTCAGCATCAGATATGCACTTCTTTGAACCTTGATTGACAGAGTATTTGCTATGCAGTGGAACAAAGGAATAATACCTTTCATCATTCAAAGTACTAAACGATTTTCTTTAATTCACAGGGACTAACCACATGGTTAGCT